>OZ030009.1:6357500-6957500 GCA_964023405.1 Apodemus agrarius | reverse complement strand
GAATGAGGGACTTGCCATGTCACCCAGTTCGTGTGCTGCTAGGGATACAACCCAGGGGTTTTTGCATGCAAGACAAGTGCTCTATCAGCTGAATTACATCCCAGACCCTTTGAAGCTCTGAGTTCAGCACTGTTTGGCCAGGGGTGGGAAGATAAAGGAGGGGTGCTCCCCAGGGAGCACAGCCTTTCTGCTCTGTCCCGATACCACAAGCCATCAGCAGTTCTTGTCCCTGGTCTGCAGGTGCAGAGGACGTGGTGATGGCGTTTTCCAGATCGGAGACGGAAGACCGGAGGCAGTAGCTGGAAGCCCCCTGGAACTCCCCGAAGCTGCCAATGGCCAAGAGATCTGAGTGGCCCCTCTGCTGGTTGAGTGGTAGCCAACCATGTCTTCCCTGTGGCCCCACCCCATCCGACCCTCCCACCCAGCCACTCAGCAGAGTGCCATCAAGGTGGTTTGTGGTTGGCTTGAAGGGATGGACTTGAGATTGGCTGCAGGAAGAAACCTTTTTATTTTTAAACCTTGACCAACGGAAACCTTTTATTTTTATTTCTGACTCTTTATTTTTTTAAAAATTTGCGCCTCGGTATCTGGCTTCCCTGGAAGCTCTCCGAGCTCTGGTGCTTTATTTAGGTCATTTTTTAGGAATGTGAAGAGGCCCGATTGGCTGCTTAAACTGGAAAAGGGTTGTGATTGGCTGTCTAGTGGGACGTGGTCTTTCCTTTGATTGGCTGCAGGTGTTCTGCTCACATTAACTTCCTCCGTTCTGAATGCAGGGAACAGGGCTTGGGAGATCGTTATATTTGACTTGAAAAAAAAAAGAAAGAAATGAAATGAGCTTTGCAATATTTATTACACAAAGAGCTGGCTGCTGCCTTCACTCGGTGGGTTTGCTCTCATTTGATTGGCAGTAGGTATGCGGGCTCGGTTTCCCATTGGCTCACCCTGACTCCGGTTGCCATGGACTTGCTTCCACTCTGCTGCTTCTGCGAGGCCTGGGGGTACACCTGGAGAATGTCTGTGCTTTAATAACACACCTGCCTCCACCAGCCCAGGGACCCCAGGGGCCCAGAGCAGGGTCCACAGCCGGAGAACGGGGCCCCCAAGAACTTTGTGTTGTCCTGAGCCAGCAGCCCAGAGCTCAGGGGTAACCTGGAGGCAGGATCGATGTACTCGGTTCTAAGAGTTGGCAGCCAGCCAGTTTCCTGGAGCGAATCGATTGTGCAGAGCTCTTCAGGCCTCCCTGGCCAGCCCATGCTAAGTACAGGAGTGCTGACCAGCGGCACCAGCCGCTCTGCTGTGCCCCCGTCCCCCGCCCCGCCTCACTTCCCTAGGCCTTGGCATCCCCAGATCCTGAAGATTATAAGGGGTCTTTACCAGAGCCTTGAACCCGAGCAGATACCCCAGTTTCATTTCTAGAATCCCAGAGGCCCCAAGCTCCTAGCCAGGCTTCTCAGGCCTCATAGCCAGTAACTGTAGATCTTGGGTAGGGCGCGTGTTACACTGTCTCACCAAGTCAGCATAGAAGGGAGAGTAACATGGCTTATTTATTATGAAGCGCCCACTTTCACACAGTAGGCCCCACAGGCTACTCAGATCCAGCTCCCGAGAAGGATCTGGTCAACTTCCCACGCCCACCACACCTTCCCTGGGAGTGAGAGAAATGGCGACGGTCCTTCCTGGTCTTGGGTACCACGAACCAGATGGATCATCTTTTCCCTTCTCAGGCCTCCCATGTGTCGGGGAGAGTGCAGGAGCCCAGTGCCAGCGTGTCTTGAGACCGAGCCCTGGGGCACCTCACTGTTGGGGGATGGCTCAAGCTCACCGGCCTTGTGCCAGGAGGAGAATCATCCGGCCTGTGAGCTGACAGTAACAGCCTTGGTTGCCCATCGAGCCCCAGGGAGCAAGGACCGTGGAGAATCAGCTCCGCCACCCCCAGCCTGACCGGCAGGAGCCTGTGAGGAGAGCCTGGCTCCAGGAGCCGCCTGTGTGTGCAGGCACCGCATGAGCTCACACTGACTGACAGGCAGGAGCCTGCTCTGCTGGCGCAGTGCGGCCTGGAGGTGTGCCTGGGCCCGCGGGCAGAGACGGGGTTGTTCAGTCTCCCTCACTCGAGTGATTATATCTAAGGTCGGTGTTGCCAGCTTCACTGTTCCTGTGACCGACTCTGGTCAAGCCCTGGTGATGGTGTGTGCTCTACCTTAGCAGTGGTTGTCGGCTCAGCCTCTGAGGAAGAAAGACGCAAGTATCTCTGTGGCTTCTTATTCTAACTGAAAGTCTATCTAATGGAGGAAAAAAAATAACAATAAAGATTTTTCACAGCTTGGTGGGTGAGCTGAGCTGGTTCCTCTCTCAGAGCTGACACTACGCGGCCCCTTCCCAGGAGACATTCGGAGGAGGGAGGGCAGCATCGAGTTTGATAGGTGGGTATGGCCTGGGCTGGCGATGTAGTTCAGTGGTTAGTGCATACCTAGCATGCCTGAAGCCTGCGTTGATCCCCCAGCACCACGCAAACCAATTGTGGTGTCTCACACCCGTAATCCCGAGAATTGTCAGGCTGTGAGGCTGGGACAGGAGGATTGAGGCGCGTTCCAGGTCACCTGTCTTGAAAAGGAAAAAAAAAAAGCCGGGCATATTCCCACGTACACGTCGTCTCAGCTCTCGTGAGGTAAAAGGAGAATCCGGAGTTCGCGGTCATCTTTTGCTGTATAGTCAGTTCCAGGCCAGTCTGAACTACATGAGACCTTACCTCAAAGTGGGAGGGAGGTGGGCGGGGCACTCTGGAGGCAGAGGTGGGTGGATCTCTGGGCGTGTGAGGCCAGCCTGGTCTACACGGACAGTTCCAGGACAGCCAGGGCTACATAGTAAGATCCTGTCTCAAAAGAGGGAGAAGGGCGCTGGAGATGCGGCTCAGTCGGCACTGTACTTGCCTATTTAGGGGCTCAGGCTTGCTCGGGGCCAACCTGGTAGTTTATCTAGCTAATCGTTGGGGAGGGGGAGGGGCTAGCTGGCTCTGGTCCAGCCTCCCGCGGAGCTTGGGTGGAGCCACCTTGAACTGTCTAACTCAGGAGTCTGTAAAAGGAAAGTGGTCGCTTAAAAAGCACCAGGTCACTTGGGCGAGTGAAGCAGCAGGGTCCCCCAGGGCCTCTGGCCCCGCAGCAGGCACCCCCGGGGCTCTGCCTTCCTAGGCACAGATGCGCGGCTGCTGATAACGAGCTCAGACGCAGGATTGGGATGAAGATGGGATGTGGGGTGCACACAGCCTGGAGGGGGCCTAGGGACCTGGAGGGCAGGGAGGCAGAACACCCCGTCCTTTGTTGGTGTCTCCCGGTCCCCGAGTAGGATGCAACTGAGAGGGGGTTAAATGGCTCTCAGCCCCCTTAGGTAGGGAGCAGCTGCGAGCATCCAGGCTGCCCGCAGCCTTTGAACAGGGTCCTTTGTCTCAGAGAAATCATTCCCGTCTGTGGCACCCAATCTAGTTGATGGAGGCGGGGGTCAGCTTCCTGAATGGGGCAGCTCTGGACTCCAGGGGAGCTCAACAGCCCACCACACCACACCCCCCTGCAGTCCTGTGAGCGGGATCCCCGCACCTGGACAACTGCACCTTTCTCGCAAGATGAACTAGACTCCAACTAACTATGGGGGCCCCATTTACCTTTTATGCTGCCCTTTGAAGTAATTTGATATTCTGGGAGACAGCTGGGTGTTTAGGAGGTGAAGTTGGTGAAATAAATGCCTGAAAGGGGGCCGGGGGCTCAAGAGTTGGCTCAGCAGCTAAGAGCACCGGCTGCTCCTTCAGAGGACCCAGGTTCAATTCCCAGCACCCACATGGCAGCTCACAAAGTTTGTAACTCCAGTTCTTGGGATCCAACGCACCAAGCACACATGTGGTGCACATATCTGGGCATGCAGGCAAAATACCCATACACATAAAATCAAGACAAAACAGGGTCTCATGTTTGTCAGGCTGACTTCAAGGATACCCAAGGGATGGCCTTGAATGTCCAGTTCTCCTGCCTCAACTTCTTGTGTTGAAGAATTACAAGTGGGCGGGGTATGTGCAGTGCTGGGGATAAAGCCAGTGCTATGCGTGCTGAGCAGGCGCCCTGCTGATTAAGCTTCATCCTCGACCTGCACGTGTGTGTCTTAATGTCAGTTAGTGTCTTCTCTCCACCCGGACAGCCTGGATACTTCCTAAAAAGCCACCGGTACCCATCCTCCGGAGCAGGGTTCCACCCTTCCAGCCTCTGCCGGGCCTTCTTCCCAAGGCTCCTGGAAGGAGCGTCTGTTTACACACCTGTGGGAGCCCCACCCACCCTGCACAGCCCTAGGAGCTAACATCAGACCCAGAATCTCCAAGACTTTCCACTTCCTGGCCCTGTTTCCAGCAGGAGAAGGTAAACACTCACAAATACCTTTTATTCCTTTATAGGTGTGTTATAATTTAAGTGTGGCCCCTAAAGTTCATGGGTTGAAAACTTAATCCCTAAATTCACATGTCCACGATATGGGGAATGGGGCTTTTTCAGGGGTCATTAGGATTGGATGATGTCATCATAAGGTGGGACACCCCCCCCCCCATGATGACACTGGTGCCTTTAGCAGAGGAAGAGACCTGCGCCTGGCTTACTCTGCATCATCAAATACTGCCTTTCTCCGTGTCCCACTGCAGCGAGAAAGCCTCCACTAGAAATGCATACCATGCCCTTCACAGGCCTCCAAATCCACGAGCCAAATACATTTTCTGACTTGCCCGGTCTTAGGTATCTTGATATAGCAACAGAAAACAGACCAAGATAGTGGGTGTCTTGAATGGCACGGTCTTGACACAGCTGGTGGGCGTTAGATCTCAAGTCTGTGTGTCCCTCTGCGCATGCCAGCCTCGGGAACGGGTAATGTCTGTGTTCCTCGTCTGCCCCTGAGCATCTGTCTGAACCCCGTTTTCTCAGCTATCACACCGAGCAGACATGGTAGTTCACTGCCAAGCTAAACTGGTTTTTCTAGAAATTTCGATTCCACTTTAAGCCTCTTGGATTTAGAGCATTGTTTGCTCCCACAAGATATAAATCTTTATGTCCACATAGCCACGGCTAGGGTCTAGGGAGTCATGGCTTAAAATGCGTGCTCTGGGGACCAAGGGAAGCATCCGTCCCATGAGGCTGCTCCAGAGGAACCATGACAATTCATAGGACACGCTCAGCAGCGTGACCTATGTACAGTGGGTTGGTCAGGACATATGGTCACCATGAAGTCACCCTGGCAGGTGTCCCTCCACCCCCACCCACTCTTACGTCACACAGAACAGACTGATCTGCAGTACTTGGGGAGAAGCCCAGCCCCAAGCCCAATTAGGGCCTACTAAATGCTTCCCGATGAAGGCAGACAAGCTGGGATGATCCCCCAGTAGAAGCCAAGGCCGACCGCCTTCCCCCGCCGCAGAGCCTCTGTCTCACAGTAAGAGGCTTCTTGCCTGTGGGGGAAGGGCGTTAACTGCCTTAATGCCCCTTGGACATCCCCAGCTGGCGGGGCGAGAGGGGTCCCCCAGCTGGCAAGGCAAGGGGAGCCTGGGCACAGCAGCCCTGCCTTGGGGGGCGGGGTGGTGGTGGTGGTGGGAATTCCTTCTCCCCTGTACTCTAAACTCTGAACACAATCACAGCCAGGCAGGGAAGGGGATAAAATTAAATCCTTGATCATGATCAAGTGGTTAAAATAAGCCATGGCAGCCAGAGGCTTCCTCCCACTTCCCACTGCAGCCAGCTCTGCTCTCAGCAATCAGGAGGAGGAGGACGAGGAGGAGGACGAGGACGAGGAGGACGAGGAGGCAAGCAGCACCTCGTGTGCCCAGCACCCTCCTGCTTTCTTCTGTCACCCAACTGGACCCAGTGCCCAGGCTGCCTCCCTGTTCCCAGGCGGAGAGTTCCAGGCGTACTGAAGAGGGGAACCCATGTTAAGAGCAGCCCCAGAGGACATCCGACACTTGCTCCACGAAGAACGGTCCTGAGCTTGGGGTTCCGGCACTGTAGGTCAGGGTTCAAAATCCGACTCTGCCGGTTACCGGCGTGTGTTAGGAACAGATCATAGGTCTCTGAGTCCGTGTTTCTTAATCTGGAGTGTAAGAACAACAATGACACTTACCTCACCGGCTGTTGTCTGCATTTATCAGCCATGGTGTGCCAAGAGTGGGGTCATGTGGTACGGCACGGGGAGCAGCCTGCCTGGGACTCAGGCCACACTGCCTGGAGAGATGTTCAAGTTGATAAGAAGTAAAGGTCTGAGCTGGGCGCTGGGTGTGGTGGCGCAGGCCTTTAATCCCAGCACTTGGGAGGCAGAGGCAGGTGGATTTCTGAGTTTGAGGTCAGCCTGGTCTACAGAGTGAGTTCCAGGACAGGGCTATACAGAGAAACCCTGTCTCAAAAAAACAAAACAAAACAAAACAAAAAAAAAAAAAAAAAAAAAAAAAGGTCTGGGCTGGAGAGATGGCTCAGCGGTTAAGAGCACTAACTGCTCTTCCAGAGGTCCTGAGTTCAAATCCCATCAAACACATGGTGGTGGCTCACAACCGTCTGTAACGGAATCAGACACCCTCTTCTGGTGTGCATGAAGACAGCATACTCATATACATTAAATAAACACATGATAAATTAATCTCCCCATGTCCCCTCACTCCCAAGGCTGCTCCACGCAGGGGCTGCTCTGACCCTGAGCCTGAGAGATACATCCCCAAACTTTACCCCCCAACCCCACCCCCATGTCCCCTTTAGGGGACCAACCCTGGCAGCCCCCTCCCTGAGTCTGGGTGGTCCGGGGCTGAGGACAGTTTGGTGAAACTTCCTTCCACGATGGATAGTGCCCCGAGCCCAGGCTCCTCTAATTTCCACGCCCAACCTCAGAACGACAGTCAGATGGCTGCATCCTCTTCACACTGAAGAACCCTGTCGCCTGGAGGCTGCACCTGTCGGTGGTGGCTGGCGATGCTCTAACCTGGCGGGGCAGAGCTGGCAGTGCCGGAAGATCTGTGATGCCCGCGGTGTGCCCCGGGCAGCCCCAGGCTGTATCTTGGCTCAGGAGCCAGGAAGCCGAGGGAGAACACAATGAGGTCGTAGGAATAGGCCTTTGTTTCTGTAGCCCACATCCTTGTGTCCTTGCATGAAACAAACCACAGCCATGCGTCTGGAGACTGGGGATGAGTCTTGGTGGAGGGAGTTAGGCTCCAGTGCAGGAGGGCCTGGCTGGGCGGAGCGGGTACGTACACGCTTGCAGGATCCCAAGTAGCCTCCTAGGTTACCTTGATGGCAAAGGCCTTTTGTGTGGTTTCTGCTGAGGCCCCTTAGAAAGGCCTTGCTCTCAGCCCAAGCCTGGACTCTTGAGCCCCCCCCCCCCGCGCACCCCCTCTCCCCGTAGATCCGGGCTGCTCCTTCCCATGGTCCTCTTCTTAGCTTAGGCTGCTCCCCAGGGAGTTTGTTCCCAGGGATATTACATTATCCTAGGGGACTCTGTGACCTGTGAGCTCATTTCAAGCTGACCCACCTGTCCACCGGAAGTGCTGAAGCTGTCTGCCAAGAAGCGCTGACCCGGTAGGGGCAGCCTGGAGTCTCCCTTAGGGCTTCTGTCTAGAACCTTCCTCCGGATCTTTCTTTCGGGAAATTCCCCCAAAGCATGCAGCTCCCTACCGAGGAGGTGAGCCCCAAGCCTTTGGCAGACACCCAGGACTCCTCTGGGATCCTGGAGAGTTAACCCCACCCACTCTGAGCAAACTGGGCTCCTGCCAGATCGGAGCTGGTCAGGACCTGCTGGGCTAGGCTTCATGAAAGAGCAGAAATGTAAGATCCAGCCCTGCCCTTGAGTTGCTGAAGTTGCTGGAGACAGACTTGGAAAAATCCTCATCACCTGGAGGATGACGCGTCCCAACAAGCAGACCCAGGCTTGCCAGCAGGGAGGGAGACTGTCTCTTTGGAACCTTGCATGTGCCCAAGGGGACTTTCTCTCTATTTTTCCCCATGGCTGATTGGGAAAGTCAGGGAAGGTACGGGAGGCCTGTGACCATCAGGTCCCTGGCCCAGAATGCTTCAGGAGTGGAAAACCCATGGAAACTCATTTGTCCAGACTAGCCCGGAAGCTTTGTGGAAAAGCCAGCTCTGTTCTGCTGTCATCCCAGTCCCAGTCGGGGGGTTCCCCAATCTGTTGGCGAGCAGCAGCCAGCGCCAGTTCAGGCTTGATTTTTTTCCCAGCCCCACCCCCGCACCCCAAGCATGTTACTCTAGGCCCCTAGGGAGGAGGAGGAGGCTGAGAAGGGCTGTCCCACCCAGTTGTGTCCGGCTGGCAATGAGGATTTACCCAGTCCTCCTGAAGAGCTGAGGCTTAGGTGCCAGGGAGCAGAAAGGCTTAGGGGATTACCATCTGGAGGTCAGCAGGGGGCCCCCGGGGGAAGAGGGCACCAAGGAGACCGTCAGACTCACCTGGAGCTACAGCTGGGTTTGTCCCTCCCCCGACCCTCACACCTTAGGTGTTTCCAAGTGTCTGAGCCCCAGGGAGCCTGTAGGATCATTATTGCCCATTCCTAACCGGGTCCTGCTTGAGTAGCTTCTAGACACACAGCTTGTATTTCTCTGCTGCCTTTAAGCGTGGCCCTAACTCGCCTTATCTAGATAACAGAATGTACACAGGGCAATGAGGGGTCACTCTGGGTGGCAGCTTTGCAAGCTGTGGCGTTCCGGAGGTGGCTGCCCGGTCAGCCTGTGCCCTGGCAGAGTGCCCTCCTCCACGTATGAGGAAGGAACCATGGTGCTCCAGGCTCTGGGCGCCTTGGCTTTGTTTGTCTCTGCAGCGGAGGCAACCTGGCCTCCGCCGGAGTTGCATTTGGCATGTCTTAGGCCGCTGAAGTCTAGGAGGCAGGCCTACACTTGCTATAATGGAGTAGGCTGGTCTCCCATCCCAGTGACTCCCTGAGGCTGCATGACAGCCGTTTGCTTTTTCCGGTGCCTGTGGCCACACAAGGAAGGCTGTGCAGATTTCCATCCAGTAAGCCACTGGAATCGAACATTCCCTTGTGGCCTGGTGCTGCCTTTGGTAGTCAACTCCTCTGACCCTCTGACCCTCTTCCCATCACCCATTACAGTCTCTGGCACCCTGGCCTGTCTTTCCCAGACACTCGGAGCATGCTCTCGTTTTTAGGGCCTTTTTTTTTTTTTTTTTAAAGAATGCTCTCCCCACATGACTAAATGAACTCCAGTCCTCTCTTGCTCTCTTGTTAGAACTAAGGATGGAGCCTGGTTCTTGTGAGGCAGGCAGGAAGCCTTGGGTTTGATCTTCTGCACAGTGGCGCATGATAAAATCCCAGCACGTGGGGACTGGAAGCAGAAGGATCCAAAATTCAAGGTTGGTTCCTAGGTAGCACACTGACATCGTCGCTTGAGACGTAAGAAAATGCAGGGCGCAGGGTGGTGGTGGCGCACGCTTTTAATCCCAGCACTTGGGAGGCAGAGGCAGGTGGATTTCTGAGTTCGAGGCCAGCCTGGTCTACAGCGTGAGTTCCAGGACAGCCAGGACTACACAGAGAAACCCTGTCTCGAAAAACCAAACCAAACCAAAACAAAACAAAACAAAACAAAACCCCAAAAGAAAGAAAGAAAGAAAGAAAGAAAGAAAGAAAGAAAGAGAAAGAAAGAAAGAGAGAAAGGAAGAAAGAAAATGCAGGGCATGGTGGTATACTCCTTTAATCCCAGGATGCAGGAGGCAGAGGCACATGGACCTCTGAGAGTTCAAGGCCACCTTGATCTACAGAGAGTTCCAGAACAACCACGACTACCTGGAGAAACCCTATCTAGAAGGAAAAAAAAAAGTTCAGGGTCATCCTTGGCTACATGACAAGTTTGAGGTTAGCCTGGGTTACATGAGACTGTCTCCTAGCTTCAGTGGTTTCCCTCCCGTTAGGGTTCACCAATCACCCTTTTTTTTTTTTTCTTTGTACAAACACTGATGCCTTTGGCTTTTTTTAAAAAAACATTATTTATTTATTTAAATTTATTTATTATTATATGTAAGTACACTGTAGCTGTCTTCAGACACTCCAGAAGAGAGTTACGGATGGTTGTAAACCACCATGTGGTTGCTGGGATTTGAACTCAGGACCTTCGGAAGAGCAGTCAGTGCTCTTAACCACTGAGCTATTTCTCCAGTCCCACCTTTGGCTTTTTAAATGTATGGATTTCTTTGTCTACTTGTTTACTTCTTCCTACTAAGGGACTTGGATCCTTAGTTACTGTGTCCCAGTACCTGGCAAGGCATGGCTCTCCATAAAGGTTTTTGTTTTTGTTTTTGTTTTGTTTTGTTTTTTTGGTTTTTGGTTTTTCGAGACAGGGTTTCTCTGAGTAGCCCTGGCTGTCCCGGAACTCACTCTGTAGACCAGGCTGGCCTCAAACTCAAAAATCTGCCTGCCTCTGCCTCCCAAGTGCTAGAATCAAAGGTGTGCACCTGTTTTAGTTTTTTGAGATAACTCTGGCTATTCTGGAACTCTTTCTGTAGGCCAGGCTGGCTTCGAACTCAGAGATCCACCTGCTTCTGCCTCCTGCGTGCTGGGATTAAAGGAGTGTACCACCATGCCCTGCATTCTCTTAAGTCTTAAGTGACTGGATAGCTTTGACTTTGGGCTCCTCTGCTGGGGCCCCTGGGGCCACAGGTTCAGTGACTCTTCTGATATCAAAGTCAGTGTGCAGAGAGGAAGATGCTCTGTCTGCAGCCCTGGCTTGAATTCCCATGGGAGATCTAGGGTGCTGGCCTTGGCCCCAGATGGCTCTCCATGCCTTCTGGTCCCGTTGGGCCTGTCTTGTTGATGAATTGATTTTGGGCTACCGAAGTGGTGGGGGTTAGAGGGCATGCGCACAGTCAGCGAAGGGCTAAGACAGAGATTGTAGGAACCACAGCCTCGCAGACGGGTCCTGGAGCCCCGGTCACTCCCCTATGCACCCATCCTTTAGGGTTCTCATCGGCTCCCACACAGACTGGCCTTCTCTCCCCGCCACTGTGACACAGCTCCTGGCAGTGCTGGTGGAAAAGAAAGCTGCTTCCTCCAGGTCCCAAAGGATTCCCAAGGCCGGCTGAGACCGAGTGTGCTTGGGTCACGTGTCACCTGCTGGACCAATCACGATGGCTGGAGATTTAGTTTTGTTTCCATTGACTAAGTGACTGGGGTGGAGCATTCTAGTGAAAAGGGACATCACCCCTAGACACACACAGAGGGGAGAGGCCATGTTGGTCCCTAAAAAGGATGTTGAGTGCTTCGAATAGGAATGTCTGCTACAGATCTCTGAGGCTGGCTGAGTCCCCAGGGTAGGAAGATCGTAAGATCGTTGCTCAGTCAGCCTGGCAGAGATGAGAACCACTGAGATCATGACCAAAGTCTTCCATGCTTTCACTCTGCCTTCTAAGTATGTATGTGACCACCCGTGGGCTGGGCTGCTCCCAGCCTTGGCCGGACAGGTTTCTGCAGTGGGCAGCGTTTATTTCAGGGATGCACAACTCATCAAAGCCCTCAGAACAAGCCACCATTAAGTGCTCAGCCCCAAATAGCATCTCTATACTAGTCCTTCCAAAGCTCAGGGGACATCATGGAAGAAAGGGAGGGAAGGACAGGGAGGGGTGTGTGAAACGCTGTCTTCCGGCATGACGTGGTCATCGTAGTCATGAAGGTTTTGTCGCTGTGGTTACCTGCACAAGGACAAGCCAGGGAGCTCAGGGAGCTCCCCAGAATCATTGGGTAATTAAATAAATAAAGGCGAGGCTCTGACGGTGGGAAGGGGGTTCTGTGGGGCTTGTCCTGGGGGAGCGGGAGTTAGGAGCTGAGTATGGATACATTGTATACATGTAAGAAATTGCCAAAGAATAAATAAAAGGGGGAAAATACCCCCTTTACAAGTAGATCTGCTGGGTCATCAGAGTGTACTGTAGTGACATGTGGCCTTGCCTGCCAGAGATGTACTGTGTAGACCGACTGTGCTTTCAGAAGCCCCACAGCAAAGACATCCAAAATAAAACCAAAGGCCAAATGACTGCAAAGCATCCTTTCCTACCTTCCTGTGTTTTGTTTGCTTATTTGTTTGGAACCCGGGGATAGCCTCAAACTCACTATGTAGCTGGAGCTGGCCTTGGGCACCAGACCCTCTTGTCCCTGCTTCACCTGGGATTACAGGTATGTGCCACCACCTATGGCTTTAACTCCGCCCTGTCCCTCTTCTGCCTTGTTTGTTTAACCTTCAAGTTCAGAGACAAATCGTGCTAAGCTGCTTAGGCTGGCCTTGAACTCACTCTGTCACCTCGCCAGGCCTTGAATTACCATCTTCTCTTTAGAAGCTGGACAAACAGAATTAGGTACGGCTCACCCTGATGACCTCATTGTAACTTGATGACCGCTGGGCAGACCCAGTTAAGGTCTCAACCGGAGATGAGGAACTCAACAGACACACTTGGGGAGGGGGGCGTGGTCAAACCCACAGTGGTGGGTATTCTCTGCGGCAGGAATGCCCTCCCTCCATCTCACCAGCGCCACACCGTAGCCAGAAGCTCGTGACTCGTGGTCTGCTGGAAGAGAAAGCGAGCCCATAATCGTGTTAATTGCCACGAAAACCACATCTGCAATTAATATGCCTTTAGAACAAAGAGCAAACGCACTAATGACTCGTAATTGGACCTCGGCTACACCCTCGGCAGAGCCGCGCCGCTGAGCCCCGGTGTTTACGCTCCGCTTCGAATTAGCAAAGATGAACAAATTAACATCCATGGCCCCTTCGCTCTGCTCCGGGGGAGCTGGAGGGGCACCTCGGGAGTAGAGATGGCTGATTGGTGCCCTAGCTGGATCCTCGGCCAGGCACCTAGGCCCAGCCTTCGGGTCAGAGAGCACGGTGAGGGTGTCAGCACTGCTGGATACGCTGACGCAGAGGGAATGCATCCAGACCCCTCCGTGAATCCTGAAGCCGCCACAAACCTAAACAGGGGCTTTGGCGGACACCTGCTGGCGCTGGGGGGTGGGGCGGGGCTGGAGTGTCAGGTGACTGGGAAAGTGTCATCCAGTCGGCTGTACTGGGGGAGCTCCCACACAGGGGAGGGCAGTTGGGTCCCTGAGACGGGTCTGAGTGGCGCGTGGAAATCAGAAGCTCAGGCCTGCGGCCTCTCCATCTCTAGAGTAGACGTTAAGTCCAGGGGCAGACGGCTGACTGGGGAAGAGAGACAAGACCCCCTCAGAGGTCAGGACTCCTGTTTCCTCCTCCTCTTCCGCCTCCCCTCAGCACACCCCTCCCCTGCTTTGTGTCTCCAGGACCCCGGTTCAGGCTGTCTGCTCACCTTGCCCCTCCCCGCAGGAAGGTGCCCTGCTCAGGCCTGGAAGCCAGAAGGATTGTCAGTCTTGAGGGGAGGCAGCACCTGCACAGACAGCTGGGGCGGCCCAGCCACAGCCCCCTTACCTCTGCCTCCACATGTCGGGAGCTCTGGCTCTGGCCTCCCCTCTGCCTCCTCCTCTAACTCCCTGGCCTCATCAAATGCATCCAGCCTCTGGCTCAGGCGGCCTTACCGCCTCCATCCATCACAGCGCCTGGCTGGGCCCGTGCTGTCAGAGAGAATCATTTACAGACTCCTCAGTGCCCCCCCTCTTTTGTGGGCTCCTAGTTTGTCTTTCCCCACCCCCAGCCTTAAAGGCAACAAGGACCTGGCCTGCTAGGCCGGCTTTCTTGCCTTTCCGGGGTCTCTGTGGGCCTCCTCCTGGCTGCTCCTGCTCAGGGAGGCTCTTTGAGAATTCTCTGAGCTCTGAGCTCTGAACTCTGAGCTCTGTGGCTGCCGGGGACTGCCATCCCCAGACCGGCAGCTTCTCCTTTGCACTGTCTGAATCAGAGAGCAAAGGCCCCGCACGGCAACCCGGCTGAGATGGGTGGGACACTGGGTGAACAGGGCCGGGGAGACAGAAGAGAGGGGGAGGGACAGCCCTCCTGGCTGCCGGTGTGAGAAGTCCCTCCAGACAGGCACTCCCTTTCCATGGCTTTACTTAAAAACTTTACAGGAAGCGGTGGTACTGCCCTCTATGGACCGGGCTCCCTATGATGTCCTAAGCCCCTGGTCCCAGTACCCAAAGATGTAAGGACCATGGAGTCTGGAAGAAGGCTCTTGGCTTAGACTCCATTCATTTGCATGGCTTTTTTTTTTTTTAATTTATTTAAAGACTGGGTCTAACTACGTAGTTAGCCCTGATTGGCCTCAAACTGGTATGTAAACCAGGCTGGGCTTGAACTCCCAGAGATCTGCCTGCCTGCATCTGGCTCGTGGGTGCTGAGATTAAAGACAAACATCACCGTGCCCAGAACTTAAGGGACCCTTCAGAAAGTAGCAGAGCCAGGCATGGTCAATCGTGCCTGGAATGCCAGCATTCGGGAGACACAGACAAGAGGCCACGCCAAGGCTAGACAAGCAAGGCTCTCTCGCAAACAACAAACCCAAGGACCAGTAGAAATTAGCCATACAGAGAGTGGGGGTGTCACACATCCCCAGCCTGCTCGCACCTGTGGGAGTGTGATGGAGGATAATAAGCTTACCCAGAATGAAGAGCATCATTTACAGAGTCCCCATGGGGGCCACACTTCCACAGCATTCCCTCGAGAGGCACGCACATCATCTCCCTACTTCTGTAGATGGGCAAATGGATGGCAGACACCACAGAACCAAAGGACGTGGCAGAGCCAGGGTTCCATGAGAGGAGACCCCCCAGAAGTGTTTGGAAGCCCGCCGGGGGGCCGCGTGCTAACGATGAGTCTGCAGCCTGTGAGGGCGTGATCTGGAAGAGCCGTCGGATCTCTCTATCCCAGCATCAGACTCCATCCTGACATCCTAACAGGAGCCCTCGGAGCTGGGGTGGGAGGTGTTTGAGCCAGACTGTAGCAGGCAGCTAGACCTTCATGGCCTTACAGACGTCTCAGTGCCCGGGCACTGGTGGGGGTCGCAGTGTTGGCTCTAGGGACGGGTAGCTGGCTGGAGAAGGGAGGTGGCAACCCCCCTTCAGAGGCATAGCTGCGACTCCTGTCCTGTCTCTGCCTCTCCTAGTATACACGCATACCTGCTTTGACTCTCAGTAGCTGCAAGGACAGGCTGTCAGTCTTAGCCGTGTAATTTTGGGCATTAACATCTCTGAGTACTGGTGTCCTCCTCTGCGTGCGAGGGATCATAATTATATTAACTGTGTGGGCTCGCTGCCAGCGGGGACTCAGACGAGGTACACGGTAACCTTTGTGGAAGGCTGTCCCACCGCTAACAACGTGGGAGCGGAGCTGGTCATGTCTCCATCTCTAGAGGCGTGATTAATCCGGGCAACACAGAAGAGGAAGCGGGGAGGAGGTAGCCCCGAGCCACATGGTGAGTGGAGGCTGGGGAAGCCCAGGCTTTGGCTCTCGGTAGCCCCCCTTCCCAAGCCCCCGTGCCTGGAAACTGATGACTGAGCTTCAAGGCCAAAGGGAAAATAATCACTGGTGGGTGGGGGGTGGGGGTGGGGATAAAGACCAAAGAGGAGCTGGGGGCTCAGCTCAGTGGGTAATACACTTGATGAGCAAGCAGAGTCCAGATCTAACTAACTGGCTTTAAAACAGTAGGAAGTGTGTACCTCCCCCAGCTGCCCAGCCTGGGGCGGGATTGGGTACCGCCCACCGCCTTTGATTCCCCTGAGAGGGATGAAGCACCATCCAGAAGGGATTCTAAAAAGGTGACTTTTTCCTTTCTGACACGTTTGATCCCTGGAGGAACCGTTGCTCCATAATACCTGGGGGTTTTCTTATCCCACACAGATGCAGAGCCATGGAAAGCACTAGAAAGAGTCAAAGAGAAGCAAGATGCAGTGGCTCCTGGGGTCGGTAATCTAGCACGGAAGAGAAGATCCAAGGATCCGGGATTTTTTTTTTTTTTCCGAGACAGGGTTTCTCTGTATAGCCCAGGCTGTCCTGGAACTCACTCTGTAGACCAGGCTAGCCTCGAACTCAGAAATCGGCCTGCCTCTACCTCCCAGAGTGCTGGGATTACAGGCGTGTGCCACCACCGCCCGGCTAATTTATTTAAGGATCTAATTATTATTACTATAATTATTATTTAAAGATGTATTTAAAAGCCGGGCATGGTGGCGCATGCCTGTAATCCCAGCACTTGGGAGGCAGAGGCAGATGGATCTCTGTGAGTTCAAAACCAGCCTGGTCCACAGAGCAAGTTCCAGAATAACCAGGGCTTCAGAGAATAAACCCTGTCTCAAAAAAAAAAAAAAAAAAAAAAAAACAAAACAAAAATGTCAAAGTCAGAGCTATAAACAAAATAAATAATGCAACAGTGTTTCACACTGTAGCTGGGATCGGCAGCTCTGTGCTCTGTGTCCTGCTGTTGGGTCAGGTGTTCTCCATGACAACACAATAATCTCCCATGAGGGGTGCTAACTAAGGATCTCATCCAAGATCATGGGCTTTAGAGGTAGAAAAGGCCGGCTCATTGCAAACACACAAGACTGGCCGCAATCCTTTGGGAAGAAGGAGCTGGTTTAGCAGCTTCTGTACGTTTACTTATTTACATACCTGAGGACTACGGCGCTGGGAAATCGAATGGGTATGTCCATGTACCGTGGAAATCTCAGCCTCGGCTCTCTGTCCATCCTTCTGTCCGTCCATCTGCCTCTCTCTCTCCTTCTTCAAGACTTCATACATGCTCCTTCACTAGGCTACACCCTGCCCTGGGATATCTTCTTAAGTGAAAAAAAAAGCAAAATGCAGAACAGTAGGTGTGATCCACTGCCTTTCCTCTCAGAAAGCGGAGCAGAATATCAAAATAAAACCAGAAAGCAGGCTGGGCAGGTGTGTGTGTGTGTGTGTGTGTGTGTGTGTGTGTGTAAGCACATGTGCACTATGTAACTTACAAAAAGAAAGTTCAAGGCCAGCCTGAGAAATAAATACAGACCTCATACCAAAGGGGGGGGGGAATCTTTTAACAGCAATAAAGTGGCCTGCTCAGGCTACTAAAGGCAGAGAGGCAGAGATCAGGCTAGATCTTGTACTCTGGGTCCTAATGGTTCCTGGTGGTTTCTTGGCTGAGGCTGTAGGACTCGCAGGAGTTCTAGCCAGCATGGAGACTTGTCCACCCTTCTCTGGCTGCACCCCTGAGTGGCTCTGTTTCCCTGGTATATGGTTAGGCAGTACCATAATGACCGCTTACCGGTCCAGACTCCCTTCTGCAGACACTTGCCAAGCATATACTGTGCAAACCAATAATAATGTACCTACCTGTGAGCGGGTTCTGCTCTGTTGGCGAAGGGCCTTCCTGCCGGTGACCTCAGCTCACCCTCACTGCTGTTCTGATTTAGGATTCACACATCCAGCCTGGAAGCCCAGGATGCCTGAGACCTGCCCTTCAGTGCCTTCTACAACGGGAGGGCGGGACACTACAGCTGCAGGCTTCTCCTTTTGTTTCCTTCCTTCCTTCCTTCCTTCCTTCCTTCCTTCCTTCCTTCCTTCCTTCCTTCCTTTGTCTTTCTGTCTTTTATAACTTCTTTTTTTTTTGTTTTTGTTTTTGTTTTTTTGTTTTTTGGATTTGGTTTTTTCAAGACAGGGTTTCTCTGTGTAGCCCTGGCTGTCCTGGAACTCACTCTGTAGACCAGGCTGGCCTCGAACTCAGAAATCCGCCTGCCTCTGTCTCCTAGAGTGCTGGGATTATAGGCGTGTGCTACCACCGGCCAGCTTCTTTCTGTCTATTTTATTTATTTATTTATTTATTTATTTATTTATATTTATTTTTTGAGACAGAGTCTTACCTGGAATCTGATATGTAGATCTGGCTGGCCTTGAACTCACAGAGAACTGCTTGCCTAGAGTGTTGGGTTTCAAGGCAGGCCTCACTATGCCAACGCCAATGCTGTCCCTTCTGAGGCAACAGAGCCAGCGGTGAGATCCTGGTGTGTGTGTGTGTGTGTGTGTGTGTGTGTGTGTGAACATGCTTGTGTGTACTTCATATATAGGCTACTGTTTTATTAGAGTCAGTCACAAAATTGAATCCCAAGACTCCTACGCTTGCTCTAGCAATCTTCCTTTAAGCAAATTTGACATTTTCCTCCTTCATGAAACAGAAACAGCGAAAGTACCTTCTGGAAAGACTTGCTGGAGACCATATAAGTGTCACCGCAGGTAAGAACATAGAACAGAGGCTCCTATTGTTACCAAGTACTTTCCCAGAACTCGGGGATTTGGAAACTTTGTCCTCACTATGCACAGCTTCACATCTAGAGTTCAAGTCTTCCTTGAGCTTAACAAAGCCCCTACTTATTCTCGATCCTGCAGGCAGGCCCGGGAGATGACTTCCCCCCACTGTTCCTCAGAACCCCAGACTCTGCCTGCCTCCTAATCCGGATCGATCGACCCTTTTGCACACTAATGATCCTTTTGGAAAGTGCAACAATGGCGGATGCTCTTGTCAGGCAGATGAGAAATCAAGTTTCCTGCCTCCCAAGACTTTCATATTGACCTTTGTGGCCATCAGACTATGCTATGGGCAGAGGCTCGGCGTGGGCACGTCGCCCAGCTCTCCAGTCCACACCGCCCGCTGCCAGCCTTCCCATCCACTGCTTTGTCTCCAAGGCACTGTGAGGAGGAGAGATAAGGGCTTGGGATTCCGCACAGGGAAGATCTTTGTTTCTGTCTTTAATAGAACTGAATACATTAAAATTTCCCTTTGGCACCGGTCTGTTGACACCGGCCAGTTCTGAGATGAGACCTTGGTTTCATGTTCTGCACATCTCAAAGGTTTCTGAGAAACCTGCAGAGTCCTCTTTTTTTTTTTTTTTTTTAAACTGGTGAGTTCCAGACTAACATTGCTACAACTAATAAAAAGGACACAGAAATTTACTCAATTCACCAGTAGGATATTACTAAGTCCTACTATGTGCTTGATGTGTGCCAGGGCATAGAAACCTTCTATTCCCAAGGGAAAATGCATGTACCATCTGTTTACATGCATTGTATGTCAGACTTTATTATTTTTTTTTTTTTTTTTAGTTTTTTTTTCGAGACAGGGTTTCTCTATGTAGAGAAACCCTGTCTGGCTGTCCTGGAACTCACTCTGTAGACCAGGCTGGCCTCAAACTCAGAAATCCGCCTGCCTCTGCCTCCCAAGTGCTGGGATTAAAGGCGTGTGCCCCCACCGCCTGGCTATGTCAGACTTTATGAAGCATGTTATTGTGACTGGATCCATGGTTTAAAAGCAGGGGCTACTCTTGCAGAGGACCTGGGTTTGATTCCCAGGGCTGACTGACATGGCTACTGACAACCATCTGTAATTCCAATTCCAGGAGATACTGTGCCTTCTTCTTGCCTCCTTGGGCACCTCCACACGGTACATAAATATACATGTAGACAAATACATATCCCTGCAATAAGATAATAAAATAATTTAATAAAAATTTAACTTACATTTCATTTATTATTTTGTGTGTTCATGTGTGTGTGTTTGTGTGTGTGTGCATACGTTCAGCACACATCTGGAAGTCAGAAAACAACTTGCATGTTCGATCTCTCCAAGCCTGTGGGTTCTGGGGACTGAACTCAGTCATTAGGTTTGGTGGCAAGAGTCTTCAGGGCCTTTGTCCCCTGAGCCATCTCTCCAGCCAAGGTCTGTTTATTTGTTTGAGGCAGGATCTCCTGTATCCCAGGCTGGCCTCAAATTCCCTATGTAGCTGAGGCTGATCTGAGTTTCTGGTCTTTCAGCTTCTGCCTCTGGGAGTCCCGGGAGCACCAGCCTGCGCCATCCTGCCCAGTTTATGCAGCGCTGAAATTGGAGCCTGGCTCTTGGGGATGCTAGGCGTGCACCCTGTTGACTGAGCGACATCCCCAGTCCCCCACTCCGATTTCATCATGTGGCATAGATCTCCTGACTCCAGAGATGTGGGCATTGCCCCTGTATTTCACAGGGGAGGAGAGAGATTCAGAAAGTTTCACGATCTGCACACGGCCCCTTGCAGAGGGAGGGCCCAATTCCAGTGTGTACCATCTAGCTTGGTCCTTCCCACTGTGGTGCAGTGGGGGAAAGAAGAGGACCCCGTGGGATTAGTGACTGAGGAGTTGGTGGCGGCGGCCGCTTGACTGGGACTAGATGTGGTTCCAGTGCGTGGGGCAGGGACTGGACCGCCAGGAGGACTTCTTGAGGGAGGCGGTCCTGACATTCTCAAGGCAGGGGTGAAGGAGGCTGGGTCGGGGATTGCCGGCCCTGGGTAGGAATGGATTTGAGTGAGGACATGGACAGCACACTCTCAGCTGGATAGGGCCCAGATGTGGGGAGCCTTCCCAGAACTTCCTAGCGCAGCCGAGGGGGGCAATAGGAAGTCTCAGGAGTCAACAACACGGGTGGCAGTTGCAGCTGCAGTTAGAGGGTGACATCTTTGGCCGGGAGGAGTGTTGGGGCGTGCTCTAGAGGTGGGGACGGGCCAGAAAACAAAGGCCAGAGAGGAGAGTTTCCATTACAGTTTGCTGTGACCCTCTCCCCGGTCAGTAGCCGCACCTCTCCCCACAGCTGTTGGAGGTCTTCCTGTAGCATCGCATCGAGTCCAAATCCTGTCCTGCCGTCCAGGCACCTCATCTACCTCTGTGGGCTTCTTGCCCACACCCTCCTAAACAATCCGGGTCTCCACAGGTCTACTCCACCCAGCCTGGAGGGCTGCCTGCCTTCCTCACCCTCTCCCCAAGCTGGCCGGCCAGCACCCCATCCTCTCTCTGACACACCCTTGACATCGCTGATAACTCTTCCGACACAGGCTGAGTAACTGTTGCAGGGCTGCTGAGGCTTTTTTGGGCGTCTCCCTAATGAAGCCACCCTGCCCTACGGGGCTGACTCTTCCCTGTTTTACCTGAGGAGGCAACTCAACTTTCCTCATCCATAAAATGGAACCGAATAAGTTTTCAAAGGCACAGTGCTCTCACTGAAGCCCACCATGACCCCGTCAGCCCTCTCCTCTAGAATGGGGCAGTGTGTGTGTGTGTGTGTGTGTGTGTGTGTCCAGATTACAGAAGGCCTACAAGGAAAGGGACAGACTCCAGAGAACCCTGTAGAGAAACCCAGAAAGCACCTTTCTTTTGAATCTCCATATTCCTAAAGGATACTTAACATCTTTTTTATCGCGCTACAAGACTATAAGCCACAAAAGGTTTCTTCGGTAAATCAGGAGTCCCTGGAGACAAAAGTCCCTTTCTAAAACCCCAGACTGGCGCTGGAGAACAAGTACAGCCACCCTAGGCTGTTTACCAAACTCATGGGGATGAGTTGTGTCCCTACAACCTTTCCCTACCACACAAGCTCCGCTCATCACCTCCACTCGGCGGAGGAGGTCACTGAGGTGCTTGGAGGTGACACCGCTTGGAAGAAGTGACCCGGTGCTGGAGCTCTGGGACCCTAGGATCTGCAGTCCTAGGGGACGGCAGGACAAGTCCTCGGGTTCGGAAACCGAGGCGCGGACCCCCAGGAGCCTTGGGGGGCTTCCAGGTGCAGCGTCCAGGGTCGCGCGCGAGGAGGAGGAGGAGTGGATGCTCCGGGACTGGCGGGCAGGGGGCGCGTCCTGCCCGTCCCTCCCCGCGGCTCCCGGGCCAACCCTCCTCGGCGCGTCCCCGCAGGCGCGCACCGAGGGCTCAGCCTGTGGGCTCGCGCACCCGCGGAGCGGGGAGCGTGCGCGCGCGCTCTCCCTCCCCGCCCCGCCCGCCGCCACCCCGCCCCCGGCCGGGTACCCTCGCCGGACCCGAGAGAGAGCGCCGCCGCCATCTTAGCCGCCGCCGCCGCCGCCTCCAGCGCAGCGCTGCCGACGAGGGGAGGGCGCGCGCGGCCCAGCAGCACGGCGGCTGCCGCTCCCATCCCGGTGCTCGCCGCGCCGCCCAGCCGCCGGCCCCCGGCTGCCCGCGTCCCTCTCGGCGTCCCGCGCGACTCCCTGCTGCTTCCGCGTCGGGCCGGCCGTGGCGCCCCGAGCCCGAGCGATGCTGCGCCGCCCTGCGCCCGCGCTGGCTCCGGCCGTCCGGCTGCTGCTGGCGGGGCTGCTGTGCGGCGGCGGGGTCTGGGCCGCGCGAGGTAAGCGGCGGGGCGCGGTGAGCCGGGTGCGGGAGCCATAACCCGGTGCAAGGTTGGGCCGAGTGCGGGAGTCATGCGGGGCCGCGGGGTTCGGGTCCGGGCCGGGTGCGGGAACCGTGCTCGGGTGCAAGGTGGGGGGCTGAGTGCGGGGGTCATGCGGGGCGGCGGGGTTACGGGCAAGGTGGGTTTGGTGCTGCAGTCTTGCAGGGCCTCTGGGTTTTGGGCCGAGTGCGGGAATCGTGCCAGAGCCCAGGGTTCGGGTCCTAGTGCGCGCATTGTATCAGACAAGGTTGGGGTCCGAGTGTGGGGACCGTGCCGAGGCCCAGGGTTCAGATACGAGTGCGCGAATCACATTGGGCAAGGTTTGGGTCCGAGTTCGGGAATGGTACCCGGGTGCAAGGAGGGGGCAGAGCGCAGGAGTCGTGCAGGGCCGCGGGGTTTGGGTCCGAGTGTGGGAATTGTGCCAGGGCCCAGGTTCTGGTCCGAGTGCGCGCGTCGTCTTGGGCGAGGCAGGGATCCCGGTGCGCAAATCGTCTCTGGCAAGGTTCGGGGCCCAGATCGTATCAGGTGCACAGGTGCAGGACCCAGTCAGTGCAGGATTAGTGTCAGCGCACAGGGATCGGTGCCGAGTGAGGTAGTGTCGCTGGGGCGCGGGGTTCCGACCCGACAGTGTGACTGATTGCCTGGGCGCGGGGCTCCGGGCTGAGTGCGGAACATCGAGCCCGCGCGCTACGTGAGGTTCAGGTTTAGGCGCTCAGAGAAGAGCTCCGGAGAACCTTGGCGCGAGCTGCAGATGCCCAGGGGAAGCCAATTTCGTTCCCGGGCGGGGCACCCGGGCCTTGACTGTCCTAGTTGTAGCCCCAGGGTGCTTGGGGTTCTGGTCTGGGGAGATCTGGGGACGCGCGGTGGGGGTCAGCCCACTTTCCAGTAGCGCACGAAGCCTGGGGGTGGGGGTGGGGGGGTGCGCCCCTGGGTGGGATGCAGTGTACGTGAGTTAGATGATCAGCCAAGGCATGCACGCACGGGTTTTGGTGTATGCTTACATAAGATTTCACTCCTCCGCATCGCTTTCCCAAGATCCCGGTTCTCTGCTGCGGCTAGGTGGACACCACGACTTCACCCCTTTTCGCCCCCTCTCCGTGTCCTTTAAATGTGCTTTCGGAAGGAAGTAGCAGAGGCGAAAACTCGCTTCCTTCCCACCTTTTTGCCCAAAGACGAAATTGAGAAGGTGTTTGTGATGACTTTTCATCCACCAGTGTGAGCAGTATTCATCTCCCGCAGCTTTCTTCAGAGTAACGCACCAGGCTCCTGTGACCACCACAGAGGCCAGCCAGCCCCGCTAATTCCTTAGGAGTGTAGGAGGAAATATTTCCCTGCTGATTGTTTTAAATCTTCTTCCTCTTCAACTAGACATTTTACCTGCCTTCTGATATTGACTGAGCTTGCCCCCAAAACCGCTTACGCATTGCAGATAAAGGCTTCTGAATGGAACTTGAAACCGTAAACGTTTTTCCTTGGTCTTAAAGTATTCCAGGTATATAGTCTGTAGAGTGCTCGGATCTATTTTCTTTGAGTGTGTATTTTGGAAATCAGAAGAGCTTTGTGGGAGGAGGGTTGATAGAAGTCTGGGTGAGATGGTCACATAATCACTTTGCAAGTTAAAAAAAAAAAAAAGAGATTCTTTTCCTCCTCGGCCTGCTGTAGGAGAGTTGTGTTCACAAAAAGGGCAGGAGAGGGCAAAGCGTCCTTTGTTCCAAAGCGCCACACAGAGGGTGAT
Organism: Apodemus agrarius; assembly: GCA_964023405.1. Lineage (NCBI taxonomy): Eukaryota > Metazoa > Chordata > Mammalia > Rodentia > Muridae > Apodemus > Apodemus agrarius. Next base: position 6,933,634 of record OZ030009.1, on the reverse strand, counting down.
AAACTGAAAACTTCTTTTATTCCATCTAGAACATTCTGTCCATTCTTGTCAAATTCAGCTCCTTGCCACTAAGTATCTAATTACTGTGCATTTGATTTTTTTTTTAAGTTTCATCAAACCAAGTATAAAATGAGATTTGAAGCCTGATATATGATTTAAAAGGGAGAAAAGTCAAGTGTTGCTTCTTTTGAAAAAAAAAACAAAAACAAAAAACCAAACCCGTACATGAAAGGGGGGGGGCGCTGGGTTGGGTGTTTTGGAAGCAGTTCAAGTAATATTTGGTTGAGTTGGTAATAGCATTGCTTGCTTGAATCACTACTTTTAAAGTGTGTTCCTGCATCTCCCTACACCGCTTCTCATCGTCTAATTACTTGGGTAAGCTATAGTTCAGTCTCACCTGATTACTCTCATTACGGCCGAGAGGAATGTGAAATCTCCAACGTCTCCAGAGTGAAAATGTTTGAACATCAGTTTTTCTTTTGCATTTTGTCGTTTGGTGTTTTTTCCCCCCCAGCTTTCATGGTCATGAATATTCCATGACATGCTAATACAACAATTTCAGTTTGAAATGTTACAAATGAGTTTCATATGTAAATATTCGATTTCTGGAGGCACCTTCCCTGGGCTCATAATTTCAGTGAACAGCTGAGTCCTCCCTGCAACCTTGGTGCTGGGGATGGAGCCCAGCCTGGAACTTGCTGTGTAGACCAGACTGGCCCTGAACTTGTGATGCCCTGGGCTCTTTTCCCCACTGCTGAGGTTACATATATGCACCTCTTGTCTGACTAATTTGGTTTTGTTTGTTTTGTTGTTGTTTTTTTTTTTAAGAGTACTATAGAATTTCACTTTAATTAGAAAAAAATCAAAATATTTAAATCAAAATACTAGAAGTCTCCTCTGGGTGTCCTGGATGGTCTGGTCCCAACAGCTTATTATTTAGCCAAGGAGATTGGGAAATATGGTCGGGAAACAGAAATAGAAAGCTACATGGATGTGAGATTCTCTCTCTCTCTCTCTCTCTCTCTCTCTCTCTCTCTGCTTTCAAGACTGGGTTTCTCTGTGGAACAGCTCTGGCTGTCCTGGACTTAGCTCTGTAGACCAGGCGCCTCAGATTCAGAGATGCTTCTACTTATGCCTCCTGCGTGTTGAGATCAAAGGTGTGCGTCACCACTGCCTGGCACAATTTTCACACAGACTTCTCACAGCCTAAAATTCAAATATTAGCATTTTTTTTGTTTTGTTTCTGTTCTTTTTGTCTTCAAAAATCAAAATGCCAGCAGCAAACCATATATTAGGAGCACCTAAGCCCTCCTCGATGTCCTGTTTGACAGCTAACGTTTCTCTGGAGACACAGGTGCTGACTTGGGGATGAGCCCTGGGTCTTGCATGAAGACACACCCGCTGCGCTGCATCTCCTGCGCCGCACCCCCATCTGAAATAGTCTTTCTCTCTGAACCCCCGTTCTTCCTTTCTCTATCTCACCTGATCATTTTGCATAGTGTTTACCCCATTGAGTTGTTTTACTTTTTTTTTTTTTTTTTGGGTTGTTTTGAGACAGGGTTTCTCTGTGTAGCCCTGGCTGTCCTGGAACTCACTCTGTAGACCAGGCTGGCCTCGAACTCAGAAATCTGCCTGCCTCTGCCTCCCAAGTGCTGGGATTACAGGCATGCGCTACCACGCCCGGCTTATAGCTGTCTTTAGACACACCAGAAGAGGGCATCGGATCCCATTACAGATGGTTGTGAGCCACCATGTAGTTTCTGGGATTTGAACTCCGGACCTTTGAAAGAGTAGTTAGTGCTCTAAACTGCTGAGCCATCTCTCCAGCCCTTACATTTTTATTATTATTATTTGGGGAGAGGAGAGCACACCATCTAGCCATCTTGCTAGCCCCTGTTAAATAGGTTTTTAGAAATAACTTTGCAGCCGGGCAGTAGTGGTGCATGCCTTTAATCCCAGTGCTTGGGAGGCAGAGGCAGGCGGATTTCTGAGTTGGAGGCCAACCTGGTCTACAGAGTGAGTTCCAGGACAGCCAGGGCTATACAGAGAAACCCTGTCTCGAAAAACCAAAAAAAAAAAAAAAAAAAGAAAAAAAAGAAATAACTTTGGGGTGGTAGGGATTATTAAATGCAGAATTCAATATTATCCTTCGAACATTTATTTGGACCTGTAAATGTAGAATAATTAATAAATGTTACTAATCCTTAGTATATTATAGTTTAAAGATACTTTTTTTTTTTTTAATAAACTGTGAGCTGTTATGTGGGTGCTGGGAATTGAACTCAGGTCCTCTGGAAGAGCAGCCAGTGTTCCTACCTGCTGAGCCATCTCTCCAGCCCATAACTTTTTTTGTGACAGGGTTTCTCTGTGTAGCTCTGGCTGTTCTGGAACTTGCTTGGATTCTTAGAGATCCGCCTGCCTCTGCCTCCCACGTGCTGGGATTAAAGATGTGCACCACCCTCGCTAGGCCTATTATTTATTTATTTATTTATTTATTTTTGATTTTTTTTTTTCGAGACAGGGTTTCTCTGTATAGCCCTGGCTGTCCTGGAACTCACTCTGTAGACCAGGCTGGCCTCGAACTCAGAAATCCGCCTGCCTCTGCCTCCCAGAGTGCTGGGATTACAGGTGTGCACCACCACCGCCCGGCTTGTAATTTTATTTTTAAGTCAACAAGAACAACTCGTTTATAAGAATATGACCTGAAATGACATTTTTGTGTGTGTGTGTGAAATATAGCATGTTTATATTGAAATCAGAAAATGCTATAATTGTAACAAGTTTCAGTAGCTGGGTAAGTTTTCAAGTTTGAATGTTTATAAAATGATAAACCTGAAAAAGGGTTTTTTTTTTGTTGTTGTTGTTTTCTTTTTTTTTTTTTTTTTAAACAAAACTAGAAAAAAAAGTATTACAACTCAGGTAATGATCAACACCTGTAATCCTGGCTCCTGGGACACGGAGGCAGGAGAATCAAGATCATCCTTGGCTGCATAGAAAGTCGCAGGCTGGCTTGGGCCGTAGGAGAGCATGCTTCAATCAAATAAACGGGTTGCATTATTTTCTCCATTGCTTTGTATGATAGGAAAATGTGATTTTTTTTTCCTTGATAGAATTTTCATTTAAAAGAACTGAAAACAGGACTGGTGGGATGGCTCAGTGGGTGAGGCACTCTTCATTACAGATGACTGATCGGAAGGTGCATGTTTAGGACACACATGGTCAGAAACACTCCCTTAAGTTGTGTACTCCGATCTCCATACTTGTGCCGTGACATGCAAGCTTCCTCACTAAAATACATAAATATAATAAGGAAAAACACTTAGAACCGAGGGCTGGGCAGATGGCTCAGTGGTTAAGAGTCTCACTGTTGCAGAGGACCTAGGTCTGGTTCCTGGAGGCTTCTCCCTGGTAGTCATTCCGGTTCCAGTGGATCTGGTGCCCTCTTCTGGTCTCCAAGGGTACTGCACACATGTGGTACACAGACATACATGCAGGCGAAATACACATAGAAATTAAAGCTGGAAGAAGAAAAAAAAAACCTTTAAAATTGAAACAAACCAGGCATGATGAGATATCCCTTTCATTATACCACTGAGGAGATTGAAGCAGGAGGATTGCCACAAATTCGAAGCCGGCCTGGTCCCTGCAGTGAGTGAGCTCCAGGCCAGTGCCAGAGCCTGTGTCCCTCATATATTCTGGTTGAGGCTGCGGAACATTGTAGCGTGTTTTCTCTGTGGTCTTGACTTGGCGGGAGCAGAGTTTCTCAGAAGGAACTTCATCTTTGCAAACGGACATTTAAGATGCCTATTCTGTAAAATGCAGCTTATGTAGAACTTGAGGAATGTGTGCTGTAGTTTGGAGATGCATTATACAGTCATGTTCTCTTCATTGTTTAAAGACCCAAACGCCATAGTGCCCTTTAGACACAGCAGGGGCTACGGAAAGGCCACAGACGGGAGCTGCAGGCAGTGATGGAGCTGCACGCAGTGACGGGCCCTCCGAAAACATTCTCCGTGAGAGCCGCCACCGTGGAGACGGGACAGCGAACTTAGCAGCGCAGAATTGCCCTGCCCTTAGTCTCCAGCATTTTAGCTGTGATTTTGCTCATCTTTTCACTTAGCTTATCATTTAGGATGGTATTACAAGAGCAGACATTTTCACAGGATCCCCTGCTGGGTGCTTTTTTCTTTAAAAAGGTTCTCAGCACAGATTCAATTACTTCAAAGTAACTGAATATAGATATATACTGAAAAGCCTGTAAATGCGTCTGAAGGTCATCTTCCTTCCACTCCAAACCCAGCAGGAAGAGCTTGGCAGGCAACGCACCAAAGGAAGGTCTGTGTTTCCCTTTGTACCGTTTCCGTCAGAGGAGGACCTTGTCTGAGTCACCTGCTTCAGGTCAGCTCCCAGGGGCTCCTGTTGAGTCTCCTCCCAGGTTCTCTGCGTAACCCATTCTCCATCTCATGGGTGTTGGGTAAACAGCCTCTGAGCTCACTTTTGAGGTCAAAAGAAAGCCAGCATTTCCCATATCCATTTAAAAAAGTAATTGCCTGATAATTATGTTGTAGCAGGAACCCAGGGCCCCGTGAATACTAAGCAAGTACCCCGGCACCAAGCTACAGCCGGACACTCCCTTTGAAACCACACTGTGAGCACCGGAGTTCTGGCTCAGCGCTAAAGCTACCGAGTGCTATACAGAAGGTACTGGGTTCAAATCCCAGCAACCACTGTGGTTTGGGGCCCTCTTCTGGTGTCTGCACACAGCTACAGTGCAAACGTATAAATAAAATACCGTTTAAAAGAAAAATAAACAACACTATGGAGGTAGAATTCACAAACCATAAAATTTGCCCGTGTGTGTGTGTGTGTGTGTGTGTGTGTGTGTGTGTGTTTGACGTCAGGTGTCTTTTGCCCTTCAGCTTATATTGTAATCCAGGGTTCACCATTTCTCTCTACCCCAGGAATAGGATGTTTGATCTTCGTGACTATGCCCTGTGTTTACATGGGTACTGGTGATCTGAACTCAGAACCCTGTGTTTGTGCAGCAGGACATTAATTATACACACACACACACACACACGCACGCACGCACGCACGCACGCACGCACGCACGCACGCACGCACGCGCGTGCGCCTTAGGAGACAGTCTTGTATAGCTCTGTCCCCTCCCCCCCAAATTGCCATACAGCCAAGATTCACCTTCCCCCTGTCTCCTGTCCCCACCCCAGTGCATGCTGGGATTATAGACAAGTACTCCCCCACAGAGTTTATAGGGTGCTGAGATGGAACTTGAGATTAACCATTTAAAGCGTACCATTTGGTGATGCTGACACCCTCACTACAATCGAATTCCAGTCCATCCCAAACCCGGAAGTCACGTCCTGTGCCTCCGGCAGGCACTGGTTTTCTGTCTGGATTTCCTCAATCTGGAAACGGCACACCAGTGTTCTCATTTTTTTTTTTCTTGTGTTTTCGAGACTGGGTTTCTCTGTATAGCCCTGGTGTCCAACTCACTCTGTAGACCAGGCTGGCCTCGAACTCAGAAATCCACCTGCCTCTGCCTCCCAAGTGCTGGGATTAAAGGTGTGCGCCACCACTGCACTCCCTGTCTTCCTCTTCTCTTCCTTCTTCCTCCTTCTTCGAATCTCACACAGCCCAGCCTGGCCTGAACTCTGCGTAGCTCGGCTCGCCTTGGTTCTCAGATCCTGCTGCCAAGAAGCGAGACCCACCGGCCCGGCCCGGCTCGTTTTGGTTTAACCCAGAGGCTCCGGCGTCCCGCAGCCTTCACAGGGGAGGATTCGCTCACACCCCACATTCACAGCTGTCTGTTCTTAAGTCCTGGATTGCTCATTTTCTCCTACTGGGGCAAGGAAGTATTTCACCTAACCGGTTCCCTCCTTGTGTCATCCGGCAGTCCATCCCCCCCACCCCACCCACCCCGCACGCCGCTTGGGCCTCAGGATACAAAGCGGCTTTTTCTCCCGCTCCGATTTCCTATTCGGTGAATCCTATCACTGGTTCCTATCTTGGTGTCATCACAGCCTTCTGCTCTTCTTGTCACCTTTCACTCTGAAAGGCCCGCAGCGCTTTGTGGCCCAGTATCTCCCAAGTTCCGATGCTTGGTGATCTGAGGGGGAACCAGCCCTGTGAGGGACCCAGGCGGAGGGCGGGTCTAGACTTGTGAGCCAGGCGGAGCTGCGCGGAAAGGACCCGTGAAGTCCTAGGCCCAGGCTAGCTTAGAAGACAGCCGGGGGCTCGTTCATTATATTTGTTATGCTAATCAGACCCGGGTTTAAAAATTAAATTATTTTGTCCAGTCTTTGGATTTTATGCTTTAATTAATGTTCCTTATTTACCCAGCCTTTAATCCTAGTACAAAACATTTAGAGATACGTTTTTAGATTCAAATGCATTTTAAAACTCTGTAAAAAATAACTGCCATTTTTAATAATTTTTAAAAATAATAATTATTTTTAAGATTTATTTATTATTTATTATATGTAAGTACACTGTAGCTGTCTTCAGACACCAGAAGAGGATGTCAGATCTTTTTATGGATGGTTGTGAGCCACCAGGTGGTTATGGGGATTTGAACTCAGGACCTTCAGAAGAGCAGTCGTGCTCCTACCTGCTGAGCCATTTCTCAGACCCTTTTTGTTTGTTTGTTTGTTTTTTGTTTTTGTTTTTGTTTTTGTTTCCAGAGACAGGGTTTCTCTGTGTAGCCCTGGCTGTCCTAGAACTCACTCTGTAGACCAGGCTGGCCTCGAACTCAGAAATCCGCCTGTTTCTGCCTCCCAAGTGCTGGGTTTACAGGCGTGCGCCACCACCGCCCGGCTCAGACCCTTTAAAAATAAAAGAAAAATATTTGTTCTGAGGGCTTCCAATACTTAAAAATACTTAAAAATTTGTATTCCATACGAAACTGAGAATACCTTTGGACTTCTGATCCATCTTCCTCCGCCTCCATGAGCTGGGGCCACTGGCGTGTGCTGTCACACCCATTATGGGTTTTGGGCATCAGACACACACACACACTCATTCACACACATTCGAGTGCATGTTTTTTGAAGCAGGGTCTTACCCTGTGTCCCAACGGGCTTAGAACCCGCTCTAGCACCAAAGTCGGCCTGTAACATTCCACAGGCCCCGTTCTGCAGCCTTCCAAATGAACCAGCCAGCGCAAACCCACCCTCCCAGCTCTGGCCTCTCGGGGGAGACTTCAGTCTTCTAACAGCCTCAGGACAAAGGCCGCCCTAATTTGTGTGCACAACACCTTGCCAGAGACGTGTCATTCTTGGTCCATCAGAGGCAGTGAGAGGGAGTGGGGCTGCTGCCTGATTGGGGGATTAAAACCCTGCGTCAAACAGATTGTGTTTACCTTTTGAATATGTTGACTAATTCTTGCCAGTTTCGTGTTGGATATGGAATTAGCACCAAGGACGGCAGTCATTAAAACCCACGGCGAATCCCTCTCTCTTTCTCCTGCCATGCATTTCAAACATTTATCAATGTACACACGGACTTGACTATGATTTTTTTTTCTCCTGGTGCCCTCTGGGTAGAAACTGTGGAAGAACAGGGGGGTGGCGGCTGGCAGGAGGGCCACAGCCAGCTTTGTGCCTGAGCCCTGCTACAGTACTGCATCCATGGCTGAGCGTCTCAGAAGTCCTCAGGGACGGTTATAAACCTCAGTTGGTGAGGGCTGATCTTGCTTCTGAGCGTTTGCAAATATCTTCATACCTGTACTGGCTGGTTTTGTGTCAACTTGACACAAGCTGGAGTTATCACAGAGAAAGGAGCCTCCCCTGAGGAAATGCCTCCATGAGATCTAGCTGTAAGGCATTTTCTCAATTAGTGATCAAGGCTGGAGGGCCCATTGTGGGCGGTGCCATCCCTGGGCTGGTGGTCCTGGCTTCTATAAGAAAGCAGGCTGAGCAAGCCAGGGGAAGCAAGCCAGTAAGTAACATCCCTCCATGGCCTCTGCATCAGCTCCTGCTTCCTGACCTGCTTGAGTTCCAGTCCTGACTTCCTTTAGTGATGAACAGCAGTGTGGAGGTGTAAGTGGAATGAACCCTTTCCTCCCCAACTTGCTTCTTGGTCATGATGTTTGTGCAGGAATAGGAACCTTCACTAACACAATGCCCCTATGTGTGATTCCTCGGTAAAGCGTTATTTTGCTTGGTAAAGGTTTAAACAGGCCCTGTCCAGGTGTATGTGCGTGGGCTTGCTTAGCAAAGGGGGTGATTAGGACACATCTTCTGTACATCAAAGTCTCAAATGTAAAATAAATATCCTGTGGCTAGAGAGACGGCCCACCGTTGAGACTCTTGCTGTTCTTGCAGAGGACCTGAGTTGGTTCCTAGCATTCCTACCAGGCGGCTCACAGACACCTGTAATTCTTGCTTGGGGGGGATCGGATGCTGTCCTCTGACCACCTCAGGCTCAGCACTCAGGTGCACATACACATGAATAAATTTGCATGTAGTTAGGAGTGGAGTATGGCTTAGAGCAAATGCTCTGTCCGTGCGTTTGAGCCCCAGTTTTGCAAAAGCAAAACAGCCAGGGAACCCGGGGAGGTGGCTTGGGCTGAGAGCACAGGCTCAGGTTTGGTTCCCAGCACCCCCAGTTCCAGGGCATCCAATGCCCTCAGCCCTCTGCAGGTGGTGTATGCATGCAAAACACCCCCACACACATTGAAACAGAATACAGCCATAGAGATCTTGACTGCCGGGCAAGCGGGCTCAGTGCTCGCCACAGAAGCCTGAATTCCCCGAGCCCAGGGTGGAAGGAGAGAACCGGGCTCTGAAGGTTGTTCTCCAGACTTCACTGTGTGCTCTGGTGCATGAACTCATGATCCTGTCCATCTACATAGAATAAATACAAATAAAACCGTAGGTGCATCTTCTATATGAATTGCGTCTGTGTCCTAGGGACACACACTGCCATCAGGCTGTCCCCAGTCCTGGACAGTGTCATGTTACTCCAGTTCTGGGGACTTTAATAGCCAGGGCTGCACTATCGCTATTTGTTTCAGTGAAATGTTTTAGAGACCACTCATGCTTTTTTTGTTTGTTTGTTTGTTTGTTTTGGGTTTTTTTTTGTTTGGTTTGATTTTGTTTGTTTTTTTGTTTTGTTTTGTTTTTGTTTTTGTTTTTTCGAGACAAGGTTTCTCTGTGTAGCCCTGGCTGTCCTGGAACTCACTCTGTAGACCAGGCTGGCCTCAAACTCAGAAATCCGCCTGCCTCTGCCTCCCATGTGCTGGGATTAAAGGCGTGAGCCACCACTGCCCAGCTATCCTGACTATTCTTAAAAGTACTAAACTTTTCGCCACTTAAAAAAAAGTAGGGGTCTGGAGAGATGGCTCAGCGGTTAAGAGCGCCGACTGCTCTTCCAGAGGTCCTGAGTTCAAATCCCAGCAACCACATGGTGGCTCACAATCATCTGTAATGGGACCTGATGCCCTCTTCTTATATGTCTGAAGACAGGGACAGTGTCCTCACATATGTAAAATAAATAATTTTTTTAAAGTGGGGCTTGAGAGAAGGCTCAGTGGTTAAGAACATTTGTTGTTCTTGTAGATAACTCAGGTTCGAGTCCCAACGCCCACAGATGCTCCCAGCTATCTGTAACTCTAGGGGTCTGATGTCCTCTTCCTTTCCCATCGGGCACCCACGTAGGCCAAGGATGTGAATGCAGGTAAAACATCCATACACAAAATAAAATAGAAAGTGGACTGTTGAAGGTGAGTGGGCCTGGGTGACTAGTCTTTCTTTATCTATTTACTTATTATATGTGAGTACACTGTAGCTGTCTTCAGACATTCCAGAAGAAGGCGTCAGGTCTCATTACGGATGATTGTGAGCCACCAGGTGGTTGCTGGGATTTGAACTCAGGACCTTTGGAAAAGCAGTTGGTGCTCTTAACTGCTGAGCTGTCTCTCCAGCCCCGTGCTTTTCTCTTCTTGTAGGAGGTATTTTCAAGGCCTTAGGTATCAGAGCAGTGGCCAGAGATGGAGGGAAAGATGCAGGGACCACGTGGACTGAGCAGCCCAGCGGGTGTCGCCAGTGTCCTGTTCTGGAGGAAGCAGTGAGCCACTGAGAACAGAGAGGACAAGGCTGGTGACTGCAGGGCTGGCCTCAGCCAGACTGCAGCGGTGGCCTGCCCAGAGCTGGTTGTGACTCGGAATGCAGAACATGGGGAGGCTCAGCTGCTCCCTCTGATTCAGGCAGCTCAGGCGTGACCAGAGCTCTGGTGGTCCAAGTCCCCTGTGGACGTAGGTCTTGTCCTGTGCCTTCTCAAGAAGACCAGGAAATATACAGAGAGAAACAGTCACAGTATGAGGTCCTAGGTCTGAGCCTGGCACCCAGCAAAGGCAGGGAGAGCCTGGAGGGCACCCCCCCCCATCCCCACACCTGGTCCCTCAGCTTGGATGAGCGACTGCCTTCTGCTTGGGGGATTGATTCTCAATGGAGCAGAGGCAGGGCAGCGTGGAGGCAGGCATGGCTCTTGGGCTGGGCACACACTGGAGGGTGGGGGAGGGCCTGACAGGTGGCTTGGGGGCACAGTCTGAGTTTCCGTTTCAAGTTGAAACTCAAGTCTCATGGGCCACTTCCCTTCCCTTTCAGGAACTATTTATTAGTGTTTATTACATAAAGCCATGAGTGATCAAACGTACCTAAGAGTTTGTATTAAAGAATGTAACTTAAGAATCGCTGTTTGATGGGCAGTGGTAGCGCACGCCTGTAATCCCAGCACTTGGGAGGCAGAGGCAGGCGGATTTCTGAGTTCGAGGCCAGCCTGGTCTACATAGTGAGTTCCAGGACAGTCAGAGCTACACAGAGAAACCCTGTCTCGGGGAAAAAACAACAACAACAACAACAACAACAACAACAACAACAACAAACCAACATTTTGGCCGGGCGGTGGTGGCACACGCCTTTAATCCCAGCACTTGGGAGGCAGAGGCAGGCGGATTTCTGAGTTTGAGGCCAGCATGGTCTACAAAGTGAGTTCCAGGACAGCCCAAACTACACAGAGAAACCCTGTCTCGGAAAAAAAAAAAAAAAGAATTTAACTTAAGAATCGCTGTTTGAAACTACCCCTTGTTCGAGGCCAGCCTGGTTTACAGAGTGAGTTCTAGGACAGCTAGGGCTACACAGAGAAATCCTGTCTTGAAAAAAAAAAAAAAAAAAAAAAAAAAAAACAAAAAACAAAACAAAACAAATGAAACTGACCCTTGGATTTTCTAAATTATTTACTTTATAAGAATCAGCAGGTAAGAACATGGGACAAAAGTCTTCATTCCTGAACAGTCCTGCCTCTTGTTGTGTGAGACAGCGTTTCTCTGCGTAGCGTTGACTATCCTAGAACCCACAGAGAGATGCCTGCCTCTGTCTCCAGAGCGCTGAGTTAAAGTAGTACACCACCATGCAGGCCCAACAGTCCTGACTTTTTAATTTTAAGGGGAAGCCTCACTAAAGTCTGAGGTTGGACTTGAACTTTTAACCTCAAGGAATCATCCTTCCTCAGACTCTTCAATAACTGGAGCTACAAGCTGATTGAATTTTCTTTTAGAAATTCAACTATACACAGGTAAACTGAGGCAGCTGGCGCAGAAGGTAGTGGTGGCTCCTTGGCCCGGGTAGCCGGATGCTGACAAAGTTCAGTCGCGTCTGCTCTGGCATCAAGTGAAGTGTCTCCTCCTGGATGCTGGGGGTGTATTTTCTCTCCTCACTCAGATCCCGTTGTCATCCACTGGCCCTCAGCACCCTCTGACCTCTGGTATCTTCTGAGCTGTACAGCAGTTAAAAGACAGCTTGGTTCTGTCAGTGTTTTCTGGGACCGCAGTCATGTGCGATTCCAAGATGATCCGTTGGGTCACTTGTTAATCTGCATGGACGGCCACTTTGAAACTCAAATGATAGTCTCTGCTTGGAAACCTTAGAAACCCTTGAAGTTTCCCAAGTGAGCACAGGAAGTTTACTCAGCATGTAGTAAGTGGCGGTGGGGTAGGAAAACAGTGTAGTCACACACAGACACCATCGCTTGGGTAATCACGTGTGCTGAAGAAATGGATGAAGAGTTGAGAAGTGGAGAGAGAATTCCAGTTTCTTGAGTTCTGCACCGGGGTGGACAGTGGTCTATCTGTCGCAGCCTCAAGGGGGAAGGGCTGAGCCAGGAGGGGAGGAGTGGGAGAGAGCCTCGGATCAGGTCGGTGGTGTGTCCGCCATGGGGGCTGCCTGGCCCTTTCTGACACCTCACCGTGCTGTCTCAGCTCCCCAGTGCTGGGGCCCTTGGCATGGGGCATTTCCTTCTCAGGAACTATTTATTAGTGTGCATTACGTAAAGCCACGACAGATAAAACGTGCCTAAGAGTTTGTATTAAAGAATTTAACTTAAGAATCGCTGTTCGGAACTGCCCCTTGGGTTTTCCAAATTATTTAATCTTTAAGAATCAGATTTACTCTTTTGTAGAAGCATTTCACCAAAGTAAAGCTAGAGTGTGTTTTAGAGCCAGCCAGAGAGCTCAGCAGGAAAAAGTGCTTGGTGTGGAAGCCCGTGGACTGGAGTCGGGTCCCTGGAGAGAAGCGGTGTCCTCACAGGCCTCTGCTCTGGCCACACATGGGCTGTGGCACCTGCAGGCCCACAGTCACAGGGCTCTGCTCTGGCCACACATGGGCTGTGGCACCTGCAGGCCCACAGTCACAGGGCTCTGCTCTGGCCACACATGGGCTGTGGCACCTGCAGGCCCACAGTCACAGGGCTCTGCTCTGGCCACACATGGGCTGTGGCACCTGCAGGCCCACAGTCACAGGGCTCTGCTCTGGCCACACATGGGCTGTGGCACCTGCAGGCCCACAGTCACAGGGCTCTGCTCTGGCCACACATGGGCTGTGGCACCTGCAGGCCCACAGTCACAGGGCTCTGCTCTGGCCACACATGGGCTGTGGCACCTGCAGGCCCACAGTCAGACACAAACCATCATGCATTCGTTCACACTCCCGTGATAATAAAAACATGGAATGGGGCCGGAGAGATGGCTTAATGGTTAAGAACATCGGCTGTTCTTACAGAATTGGGCTCAGTTCCCAGCACCCACATCGAAGGGAAGAACTGTCTGGATCCCCAGTTTCAGGGGATCCAGAACCCTCTGCATACCCGTGGTACACAGGGATACATGTAGCAAAAGACATACACATAAAATAAAATAAGTCATCAAAAAAAAAAATTAAGCCGGGCAGTGGTGGCGCACGCCTTTGATCTCAGTACTTGGGAGGCAGAGGCAGGCAGATTTCTGAGTTCGAGGCCAGTCTGGTCTACAGAATGAGTTTCAGGACAGCCAGGGCTACACAGAGAAACCCTGTCTCGAAAAACCATAAAATAAGGAAAAAAAAAAGAAGAAGAAAATAAAATAAAATAAAATAAAATAAAATAAAGAAAGAAACGGTGGCCTGGAGAGATGGCTCAGGGCCTGAGAGCATTGGCTGATCTTCCAGAGGACCCAGGTTCAGTCCCTGGCACCCAGTGGCAGCTCACAGTTCCAGGGGATCTGACACCCTCACACAGCCATATATGTAGGTAAAACACCTATGCACATAAAATAAAAATTCAAAGTGTGTTTTACATAATTCCGTTTTTACCCTTTGAGACAGAGTCTGCGTCCCAGGCTCCTCTTGGACTTAATTGTAGCTGAGGATGGCCCTCAGCTTCTGATCTCTCCCCCCTACCTCCAGTGCTGGATTACAGTGTCACCGTGAGGGGTTTGTGCAGTGCTGGGGGTGGGTCTAACCTGGGGTATGCTCGGTAAGCCCTCTACCTCCTGAGCTTCCACTGTGCCTCCCAGAACTGGCGTGGCAAGCACCTTCCCCTACGGCCCATCTGCTCCCAAAGAGGACGTATTCCTGACGGGCTGTCCGCTACGCGGGGTCCCGGGACCTTGGGTATATTTACTTGAAGTGTTTCATGGATGTCGTGTGGGCCGTGGTGGCTCTGTCTTTTCACCCAGCACTTGGGAGGTAGCTCATTCGCTGTTTGTACCAGAGTTAGCTATGGTGGCACACCAGCGGCTGAGGCAGGAGGATCATTTCAGGCCAGGAGTTTGAGACCAGCCTCGGTACCAAACCGGACCAGACCACACTCTGGGGATGTAACTAAAACCCTTCAGGGTTTTAGAACTGTTTAGACTGTCGATGGTTTTTGTTTGTTTTGTTTGAAACAGGATTTCTCTGTGTAGCCCTGACTGTCCTGCAACTTGCTTTGTAGACCAGGCCGGCTTCGAACTCACAGAGATCCACCTGCCTCTGCCTCCTCAGGACTGAGCCTAAAGGCGTGTGCCACCACCACCCTGCAGCTGTTTGTGTTTTGAGACAGGGTCTCTCCCACATGGCTCAGGTCGCGAGCACAGCCTGCACTGCTGCGCTACCTCCCTAGTGCTGGCTGCACACCAGGCCGGCTCAGACTTGACTGGACACTTAAGGAACTTGTGTCAATGTGGTTTTGTTTCTGTGCAGATTTACTGTACTGGAAATCAAAAGTAAGACCAGTTAAGTAAATTGATAATGAGTTATTAAGACAGTAATAGGGGGCTGGAGAGGTGGCTCAGTGGTTAAGAGCACCGACTGCCCTTCCAGAGGTCCTGAGTTCAGATCCCAGCAACCACATGGTGGCTCACAACCCTCTGTAATGAGATCTGATGCCCTCTTCTGGTGTTTCTGAACACAGCAACAGTGTACTTACATATAATAAATAAATAAATCTTTAAAACAAAATTTAAGCCAGGCAGTGGTGGTGCAAGCCTGTAATCCCAGTACTCTGGGAGGCAGAGGCAGGTGGATTTCTGAGTTCAAGGCCAGCCTGGTCTACAGAGTGAGTTCCAGGACAGCCAGGGCTATACAGAGAAACGCTGTCTCGAAAAAACCAAATCAAAAAAAAAAAAAAAAAATTAAGACAGTAATAACCCCCATCATGTGGTCAATTAACATATTCTTTTCTTTTTTCCTGAAACGGTTTAGAGAGCTAGGGATATGACTCAGTTGTAGAAAAACAAATAAACCACTTGCTAGTGTGCAGGAAGCCTTGGGTTCGATGCCCAGCTCCCCAAAACCAAACAAGCAACAGTCTAGTCAGAAGAGTGGTACTGATTTTTTCTAATCCCCGTGTCTGATTATGAAGTGAGCTGGACACTACACTGTTTGAAATAGAGGAGGAAATTCAGCCTTACACAGATGCATAGGTGTAGACTTCTGAGAAGACAGTGAGGACCCCCTCCCCCACCCTCAGCAGGAACTGCTTTTCTGAGCCCAGAGAGTTCCTTGCTTCCTCTTGCTGTGTAGCATGGCATTAACCATGAGGGGGCACCCTGGCGTGGAGTTCTGACCCTCGGGCTTGGCATTGCACGTGGTACAATTCAGGCACCATGGAGGCACCGTCTCAGATGGAGCCCCCTGCTTGGTATTGGGATTGCCATGTGCTTTTGAGCTACATTACTTTGCTTGTTCTTGTTCTGGTTTGGTTTGGTCTGGTTTGGTTTGGTTTTTCAAGACAGGGTTTCTCTGTAACAGCCCTGGCTACCCTGGGACTCACTCCGTAGTCCAGGCTGATCTGAGCTTCCATAGATCCACCCGCCTCTGCTTCCTGAGTGCTGGGATTAGACGGATGTGCTACCATGCCGGACCCTACATTGCTTTCTTTAAAAATAAAAAAATGTGAGACAGGATCTCAAGTAGGCAGGCAGTGCTGCCCTCAAGCTAAATTGTGGAGTTGAGGATCATCGGGGCTGCTTGTCGGCTTCGCTGCTGGGTGTCTGAGTGCCTCCAGCAAGCCTCCAGCAATATCCAGGGAGCCGGAACATAGGGACGGAGGTCCCAAGCGAGAGGCTGCGGGGTCTGGGATGGACGCTGAAGTTCTCGGCCTCCTGTGAACCCAGATGCTGCTGGTGACCTCAGGGTGACCTCGGGGAGTTGGGAACGGGGTCTCTGGGTCCACACCTTCCCTGCACATCAGGCGGGAAGCGGATGGCTGAGCCAGGGAAGGGGAGGAATCCGGTTTGGTTCAGAACAAGTACCGAGAGTATGGAGGGGCTGGAGGAGAGAAAGCCTTCTCCAGGAGATGTGGGCGTGGCTCTACAGGAAGGCTTCACTCTGCTGTGGCCTTCTCTCCTGGGTAAAGGGGCTGGGCCTCGCTTGCCCAGGCTGCTTTATTTGAAGGCGAATATCAAGGTATACATCTTACTTGGATTAAATGCCCTTTGAGGGAAGGAGTGCCCAGGCAGGGAAG
Source organism: Apodemus agrarius (assembly GCA_964023405.1). Classification (NCBI taxonomy): domain Eukaryota; kingdom Metazoa; phylum Chordata; class Mammalia; order Rodentia; family Muridae; genus Apodemus; species Apodemus agrarius. The sequence goes on along the minus strand of OZ030009.1, from coordinate 6,917,359 downwards.
CTCATTGGCTGAAGACTTGGGCCCTGTCTGGATAACTCATTAGCACGGAGACTGCGGGTTTCAATGCTATATGACTGGATGTCGTGGTCCTCTCACTGAGGTGTCTTGGTCACCTCTTCTAGAGAAGTAGTTTGGCAGGGCGCTGGCCTCACCCCGCTGTTCTCAATCCCGAGACTTCTCAGGTTTGGGCTTGCTCAGTCTTTCCAGTTCTTCTGTCCGGTAGCACTGTCCACCTGCCCCACGGAGGATGACCTTGAACTCACGGCCTTCCTACCTCCATCTCCCAAGCATTGAGATTACAGAAGTACACTACCATGCTTCAATTTCTTTTCTTTTAAAGATCTATTAATTTTTATTTTCTGTGTATGGGTGTTTTCCATGTATGTATGTATGAATGTATGTATGTATATGTGTGTACAGCACACACATGTAATGCCTGTGGAGGGCAGAGGATGATGCTGGAGGGCCCTCTGGAAGTGGAGTTACAGAAGGTTATTACCACCCTGTGGGTCCTGGGTGCCGAGCCTGGTTCTCTACAAGAGCGGCCAGTGCTCTTAATCACTGAGCCATCTCTCCAGCACACTTCTGGGTTTTCTGTGGAGGTGGTTGGGTTTGAGCCTCACACATGCTCTGCAAACACCACCGAGCGGGCCTACTTTTTTTGGACTTCAGTTGTTAACAACATTTTATCACCTTTGTTTACCCTCCCAAGATGGCCCTTCGCAAGCCTGGGAAGCGTCGCTGTCCTCGTAGAGTGCCTGCTTTTTATAACGCCGTGATGAATGGAGCCTGTGTTTGGTGTTTGCTTTATTTTCCTGAGGAATCTGTTGGGATTTCTCCCGCATTGGGCTTTACCCGAGGACAGGGACAGTTCCACCCCTCGGGACCTGCTTGGTGCCCGTGGGAAAGGCTGTGAACTGCTCGCCCCAGGGCATGTGTTTTGGTCTTATCCTTGATGATGACTTGGCTTTGCTTAGACAGTGTTCCATGCATCTGGCTCCCATGACAGTGCTCTGTCCCAGTCCTCTCTGCCCATTGCGTGTGCGTGTGCGTGCGAGAGAGAGAGAGAGAGAGAGAGAGAGAGAGAGAGAGCCAGCCTTGTAAAGTTGGCATCTTCCTGCCCACTAAACAGGCTCTAGAGCCTGAAATTGTATTGCATTAGGATGTTAGGTACTTAAAACTCTTAAGCTTCAAAAGAAAAAAAAATCTACTAATTTGTCTTAAAACAACACCAATAAAAAAAAAGCAAAAACAAACAAAAAAACACAGCCCTCAGCTTCTGAATTACTGTGCTGGAATTCTAGAAGTGAAAGAACTTTAGAAATCACGATGCTTACACATTTTTCCAAAGCGGAAGTCACCGAGGTTGATACCTCCGACACTGTTTTTATAGCTCAGGACTGGCAGGTAAGACTGAGCGATGACTCAGCGGTTCGGAGCACTAACTGCCCTTGCTGTAGACCTGGGTTCCATGTCCAACACCTACATGGTGGCTCACAACCACCCGGTAATTCTGGTTCCAGGAGGTCTGACTCCCTCTGGTCTCCACCAACACCTACATGCATGTGGTGCGTGTAAATTCATGTATGTAAATAAAGCCTTAATAAATCAAAAGTTCGAGAGCAGTGTCAGGGCGCGTGGTGTGTATGTGAAAGCCCCGGGTTCCATCCCCAGCACATGGCGCTGATGAACCTCTGTGGCATCTACGAGTGTGAACGGCTCCAAGCTTGGACTGTGCTCCCTCGCCCCGTGGCCGCAGCGTTGATCAGTGCGAAGGAAGACCCTGCTGCCGCTTCTTACTAAGCGCTGCTCTGCGCGGTGTCCTCAGTGTGAGCCCAGCTCGCTCGCCCGTCTCCGGGGAGCCCTCCTCTGGGAGCTAAGCTTTCCCGGAGGGCCTGTTCTGCCTCCGCAGCTGGAAGGCGTCTATTGTTGGCCGGTTCCGCCTGAGCATCCCAGGGGGTGAGTTTGGGTGTGGCCAGTCCCTACTGTGAGCTCTTGCAAGGGTTATTTAACTTCTCTGTGACCTAGATTTTTTTTTATCTCTGAAATGAGGATAGTCACAATAGCTACCTAGGGTTGTGGGAGAATGGATGAACCTTGTGGAGTGTTTTGGGCAGTTAGAATAAGTGTGTGTGCTGGCTTATTAATTCCATGTAAATCTCCTGCACCTCTTTTTAAAAGTGAGACAAAATTTATTACACAATGTAATGTGGACAACTGAAATCATTCTTTACTACAGTCACGTGTGTGTGTGTGTGTGTGTGTGCGCGCGCGCGCGCGTTCACATGTGCCATGTGCCGTGCCACAAATGTAGAGGTCAGAGGACAACTTGAAGAGGGTGGCTCTCTCCGTTGTGTGGGTCTCCAGAGATCGAACTTGGGTTTCCAGGTCTGGTGGCAAGTGGGTTTACCTGCCAGCCCAGGTGTTTATGTGGACATAAATGTTTAGTTTACAAGGGTGAGTACCAAGGGCAGTGGATAAGGGTGTCTCTCGTCTGAAACTGCCGGTGGTGTCTTTCAGGGTAAGACTGCTGCCTCTGTGCCAGTAGTGATTGAGAGTCCCTGTTTGTCCCTTCCCCAGCGTTTGACTTCCATTAACTGTTCTGTTTAGTGGACTCTCGCTGTTCAGGGTGATGCGTATCCTGGGAACATCTATTCACACATAGGCTCATCCCGCCGTCTGTAGAGGATTCTGTTTGCCTTTTGCCTGTGTTAAGATTGTTTATTTTAAGGGCTGGAGAGATGGCCCAGTGTTTAAAAGCACTTGTGTTCTTCCAGAGGACCTGAGTTCAATTCCCAGCAACCACACAGCAGCTCAAAACTGTAACTCACACCCTCACACAGACAGACATGTGTGCAAAACACCAATGCACATGAAATAAAAGTGATAATGACAAAAATAAAGCAATCATCCATCTCGCTGAGCTGTCCTCCTGCCCTTGGGCTCCTGCCCTGATCTTTTTAGGTGAGAACTGTATTTTGCTGCCCAGGCTGGTCTCCCATGTCTGACCTCAACGATCCTCTTGCCTAAATCTCTTGAGGAGCTCTGGCTAGAGGTGTGTCTGGCTCATCTATATGTCTGTCTGTCTGTCTGTCTGTCCATCCATCCGTCAACAGGTTCTCACTCTGTATCCCTGACTGTCTTAGAACTTACCATGTAGATCAGGCTGGCTTCAAACTCACAGATATCCTCCTGCCTCTGCCTCCCAAACTCTGGGATTAAAGATGTGTACCACTGTGCCTGGCTTCACCTGACTCTTTATTGAGACATAGGAGTCCTTTGTGTATCTTGGGTGACAATTCTTTCTGTGAGGCACCTTTTGTTAGATGTGCTTTACCAGCCTTTGACTTGTCTTTCTTTCTTGTTATTTTTAAGATTTATTTATTTACTTTATGTATCTGAGTGCTACATCTGCATGTACACCTGCATGCCAGCAGAGGGTGTCAGATCCCATTACAGACGGTTGTGAGCCACCATGTGGTTGCTGGGATTTGAACTCAGGAAGAACAGCCAGTGCTCTTAACCACTGAGCCATCTCTCCAGCCCTCTAGTTTTATTTTATTTTTTATTTATTTTTGTTTATTTATTTTTATGTTTTTGGTTTTTTGAGACAGGGTTTCTCTGTAGCCCTGGCTGTCCTGGAACTCACTCTGTAGACCAGGCTGGCCTTGAACTCAGAAATCCGCCTGCCTCTGCCTCCCAAGTGCTGGGATTAAAGGCGTGCGCCACCACCGCCCAGCATTAGTTTTATTTTTATTTTTAATATATTTATTTTATGTGTTTTGCCTGCATGTGTATCTGTGCACCACATGCATGCAGTGCCCTTGGAGGCCAGAAGAGGGCGTTGGATCCTCTGGAACTGGGATTACTGATGATTGTAAGCTGCCACGTCGTTGCTGGGAATGGAACCTGGGTCCTCTGGAAGAGCAGCCAGTGCTCTTAAGTGTCCAGTCCCACTCCTTCTTCTTAGCCTGTCTAGAAGTTTGTCTTTTTGTTGTTGTTGTTGTTTCATCTTTTCGGAGGACCAACTTTGATTTCGTTGATTTTTCTATTGAAATTTTTTTATGTAGCTCTAATTTTTGTTTTGATTCCTTTTTTTGTTGTTATTTTTGTTTTTTTGTTTTTTCGAGACAGGGTTTCTCTGTGTAGCCCTGGCTGTCCTGGAACTCACTCTGTAGACCAGGCTGGCCTCGAACTCAGAAATCCTCCTGCCTTTGCCTCCCAAGTGCTGGTATTACAGGTGTGCGCCACCATGCCCGGTGGTTTTGATTCCTAAATAACTAACTACTTTTATATCTTTGTTTTAGGGCAGTGGGGCTCAACCTTCCTAACGCTGTTACCCTTTATTACAGTTCCTCATGGTGTGACTCCCAACGACAGAATTATTTTGCTACCTCATAACTGTAATTTTGCTACTATTATAAATTATAATGTAAATACTTATATACAGAATATCTGATAGGTAACCCCTGTGGGAGGTTATGACCCACAGGTTGGGGACCACTGCTTTAGGGGATCTTCTCTTTCGGGGGTACTTACTAAGCTGGTCTTATTCGCCGACCCTTGAGCCCATGGCCTCTGAGAGGTGGGAAGTGTAGACGTGTTACTGTCCTGGCTCAGATCCCTTTTTTCTTTCTAAGAACTCCGAGTGTTGTTTTGCGATGGGGGTTGTTATCGGGAATGTGTGGTTAGTCATCTTATCACTGCGTAAGCATAGCGTGTGTTTATGCATACTTGGGCGGTGCAGCACAGAGTACATACCTGTACATACCTGTCCTCCGGGTTAGAGCCTGGTTCACGGATTTTTGTTTCGTTTTTAAACTTGATTTTAGTTACTAACTAGGACTCCGAGATGCACATTTGCCTATACATCCACAGGGTTGAGGCGGTCAGTATTTCTTTCCCATCTTCTATCTCATTCCTTAGGTCTCTGGGGCAGTGGCAGGCTTCCTTCCATGTTACCTCATGACAGGAAGGAGTACATTCTAAAACAACAGCAAACGAATGCCTCCGCTCAGCTAGGCACCTGTCGGTGCTCCCCTCGGGTGGGCCACGGCCAGCGCCTATTGGTGCTTTGAACAGCGCTTCTGAGTATTCATATTTATGTGGCTGCTTTTTTCCTCTTCCCCCATTGTAAGGCACCAGGGATGGTGTAGTGTTCATTAGTTTATTGAGAAAGTTCCAGCAGTGGCAGAAATATTTTTTTTTGTTTGTTTGTTTTTAAAAGGTTCCCTCCCCCTCCCAACCCTACCCAGGAGACAGGGTTTCTCTGTGTAATCTTGGCTGTCCTGGAACTTGCTCTGTAAACGGAGCTGGAAGATTTATTTATTTATTTATTTATTTATTTTTGAGACAGGGTTTCTTTGTGTAGTCCCGGCTGTCCTGGAACTCACTCTGTAGACGAGGCTGGCCTCGAACTCAGAAATCCGCCTGCCTCTGCCTCCCAGACCACCGCCCAGAAAGATTTATTTTTAATCTTTGTTAATGTATATGTGTGCGTGCATGTGCGTGTGCGCGCGTGTGTATCCCATGTACATTGCGGGGGGGGGGTGTTTGCAAAGGAGGCTGAGAGATAGATGCCATTCTGATGTCAGTGCTGGTTACTTAACTCAGGTCTTCTGCGCAGTCTCCAGCCCCTGCAAACATTCTCACAGCTAAGGGAACCCTTGCCCTTCGCCTTGGAGGGCAGGTCAGCTTTCCTGTCTCCAAGCCAAGCAGCCTCGATTCCCTCGGCCGTTCTTCATGTGACTTTGTTTCTCAAGCTTCCCCCAGCCAGCCTGGTTTCTTCCTGGGCCTGGGCACCTCCAACCGTGTGGATGTCGTCTTTCAGGCTGAGGGTTCAATGGAGGTCCCTGTACCTGTCAGGATCGGCGGTGGCCAGCTCCCCTTTCTGTCGGCACGATGCTCGCTCTGTTCCGGTGCGAGCCGTGGTCCTTCCTCCATTTCATCCATCATGCTGCCTGTGACCCTGGCTCTAATTTACTGGTTAATCGCCACACGTCCCATCTATACAGTCTGGCCTCGTGTCATCTCCAGCTTGACCAACAGATGGATCGGAGGGAGCCTGGTGAGGACAGTCTTTGGAAGGTGGCTGGAGCGTGGTCTGGGGTCCCGTGGGTTCCTGATCATGCCCTCTGTGGGCAAACCCCTGACTCCCATCCTGTTCTCAGGCATGCCGGAAGCCTCGTCACGTGTTCCAGGGAGCCTCATCACGTGTTTTGGGGGAAAGCCTGGTCACGTGTTCCGGGGAGCCTCTTCACGTGTTCAGGATCTCAGCTGAGAGAGGCAGTGAGGCCCAGGCCCGTGCTTGGCACTGAGCGAGCTGTAGCTGACGGTTTCCTCTCAGCCTTTGCCCGAAGCATCCAGAGAACTTGTCCGTGTGAATCCTGGTGGTCAGCTCTTGCAGTTCCTTAGTCTCTAGAGGCACGGGACCCTCCCCCCCCCCCATGTGGTTCCTCCTCCGCAGCAACCATCCGATGGCCTGGCTCCACTTCCTTGTGCAAATCCGCCGTTTTGGGCATCGTAGGCCCCTTAAAGAGCAGCTATGGCGGAGGCTTAGTGTCCCGGGACTTAGAACACTTGGTATGACTCAGGCAAAGCGAGTCCCTTTCTTCTCCATGCTCTCCCACCTTGGAGTCTAGTTCACGATTACATTGATTCTGTTCTTACCGGGAAAAGAAATGCGCTTCTGGAGAGACCCCATGGCTGAATAGGATAGGGAAGTTTAATTTTTCTTTTTATCATAAGAAAATTACATTTATTTTGCACGTAGTACAAGGCTTGCTGAGCACTAGTTTTGTGTGTTAGTATCATAGGAACATGCATAACAGAGCAGAGAGAGGGGAGAAAACAGAGTCCTGATTTTGTGACCAGGCAGACCGGCTTTATAGACACTCATAGCCAGCCTTTGGTCGCACTCAGGGAAGCAGCTGGTGAGGGCTTTGCATCGATAATGAATGTCAGCAGGTTTTCAATACCTCGTGGCCTTTTTGGAACTGCGTGTGATAAAGTTTTCCTATTGTGCGTGAAGGTCAGAGACCAAAAAACACTCAGGACTTGGAAAATGCCGCCAGACTCTTAGTTACCACTCAAGACGGCGCCCTGCCTGGTTTAAATTCCAGACAAATGTGCTGCTGATAAAGGAGGAGGGGAAAGGTCAAATCCTGGCCTGTATTTTCTGATAGCACTGAAATAGGAAGTGGAGGAAATCATAGCAAGTGCTCTGTGGGATAACTAGGTTTGTAGTCAGGGCTGTAAGCCCTCCCACCCCTCCCGTCCGCCCGATGAGAAGAGCTTGCTCACAGGCTGGACAGATGGCTCAGCGGTTAAGAGCACCAACTGCTCTTCTGAAGGTCCTGAGTTCAAATTCCAACACCCACATGGTGGCTCACAACCATCTGTACTGAGATCTGATGCCCTCTCCTGATGTGTCTGAAGACAGCTACAGTGTACTCACATACAATAAATAAAGAAATAAATAATATTTTTTAAAAATTAAAAAAAAAGGTTTGCTCATCCTGACACTGAGCTGTTCCCCTGTGGTTGCTGTCAGGGGATGTGCCCCTTGTGTGTTACACGTTTACCTCTATAGGAAACTGCATGATGCAGGTGCTATGGGGAAGGCTCAGCAGTTAAGAGCACTGGCTGCTTTTGCAGAGGGCCTGGGTTTGGTTTCTGGTGCCTATATGGTGGCTCACAGCCATTTTCTACAACTCCAATTCCCGGGGTTGGGGGGCTCCGACGCCCTCCTCTGGTCTCTGAGGGCACCAGGCAGATAGGAAGCTGGGACAGGTAAGCTGATTCTGAGGAAGCGATCGGGAAATCTGGAAACCGTGGTTGCTGGGTTTATGTTGGAAACTCTGGCCTTCCCTAAGGCACCCAGGAACAGCATGCACAGAGAGAGACGGTTGGCAGCCCCACAGGGAGATTCTGTGCGACGTCTCAGAGGCTTAGCCGTCCTCCGAGAGATGATCGGGAGTGAGGGGCCGCTGCCAAGGCAAGGCAGGGAGCGGCTGGTCTCAGCTGCGGGCGGTGACGGAGAGCCGGGGTTGGGTCCCTCCCAAGGTGGGAGTGCTCGGAGGGTACCCGGGAGGAAAACCCACTGTCCCAGCGGCCTGAGGAGCCTGGCCGCTTTCCCCAGGTGGCCTCTGCCCCGGAGCGTCCTGTGACACGGCTGGTTCTCTGTTGGGAAGTGTGTGACGGTCACCCAGAGAAGGCCCGGCCAGCGCTGCAGCTGGGTCGGTCTGACTGCCTCACTCAGATGCAGGGCGAGGCGGGGTGCAGTGCCCGGTGGAAGGGCATCGGGCAGCGGACAGCCTTTCTGCCCTCCACCCCGCGGTGGAGGTCGGAGCAGGGCGGCTCTTTGCCCTCTAAGGTTTGATCTCCTCTCCCTCTGCTTCAGGCATGAGAGAGTTTTCCAGTTCCTCTCCTTCGCCCATTTTCATTTTTTGAGACTGGGTTTCTCTGTAGCCCTGGCTGTCCTGGAACTCTGTAGACCAGGCTGGCCTCGAACTCAGAAATCCGCCTGCCTCTGCCTCCCAAGTGCTGGGATTACAGGTATGCGCCACCACCGCCCGGCTGTGACAGGAGCGTTTAGGGTCAGCATCTAGGAGGTAGAAGCAGGCAGAACTGTATGCTTTCTGTGCACATAGTGACTTCGAGGCCAGCCTGGTCTACACAGCGAACTCTGGTTGGAATACTTGTACAGCAAGGGCGTGAGCTACCGATCCGCCTCCCCAGGCCCTCTGTGTAGATTTTCCTCAGCACCCCCTCTCTCCTGGGCGGCAGAAGCCTGGCAGCCACGCTGTAGCTTGAGGCAGCTCCTTGCTTCTCTGTCTTCCCATCGTCCCCTGCCCGTTAGCCCTGGCACGCCGTTAGCCCTGGCACGCCGCCTTCCTCACCTGCAGGGCCCAGCAGGCGCTTCCCGCTCCCTCCCTCCCTGCCAGCGAGAGAGTCCTGCGGACGATTCTCACTCCAGCCCCGTAAGTGTCCACCGTCCCCTGCAGCTGTCATTTCCTCACATGGAGGACTCAGTGCCCAAGCTTCAGTCCCCGTGAGCCAGACTGTCAGAGTCAACCCCTCCGCCCTGGTGACAGGCTTCAAGCCAGGAGCCCCTAGAGGGTCAGAGCTGACTCTGCCACATGTGAACACGTGATTACCTTGTAGGAAACCGGCCTCTGGTGACGCAGTGTCACAAGCCAGCGCTTTTCATAGACGAAGTGCGTAAATAAAATACAGTCTCGTTTCTCTCCCCTGAACTCTCCGTACAGCTAAAGATGACCTTGAACTCTGGATCCTTTGGTGCTTTTATTACTATATTATAACTTTGGGTGCTTTTATTTTAGGACCATGTCTTCTGTGTCTGTGTGCATGCGTGTGTGTGTGTGTGTGTGTGTGTGTGTGTGTGTGTGGTGTGTACACCAGAGGTTACTGTCAGATGTCTTCTTTAATTGCTTTTCACTTTATATATTGAAGCACAGTGGGTCTCACAAAACCGGGAGGTCTCTGATTCAGCCAGTCTAATTAATCCACAATCCCCAGAGAGCCCCTGCATGCACCTGGCAGGGCTGGGATTATCTGTGGGCCCTTCGTACTTTTTAATGTGGAAAGTGCATTTTTGAGACCAGGGAGCCCTGGCCATCCTGGATGTAGATCAAGCTGGCCTCCAACTCAGAGATCCACCTGCCTCTGCCTCCTGAGTGCTGGGATTAAGGTTGTTGAGCAGCCGCTGCCCAGCTACATTGTTCTTAGTGAGGTGGGTCCCAGTCGCCTCTTGAGGAAACGGTAGGATTTGCCTCAGAGGATTTCTAACTATGACTGTCTGGACACAAACAGCTTGCTTTAACCAGGGAAGATGCTGGTGCCATCTAGTATTTGGAGGGATAATATTGTATATCTAGTTATCTTGTTCCTTTTAAACATTTGCTTATTTTCATTTTTTTTCCCAAAAAGATATAAATCTTTTGTATGTGAGTACACTGTAGCTGTCTTCAGACATACCAGAAGACGGTGTCAGATCTCATTACAGATGGCTGTGAGCCACCATGTGGTTGCTGGGATTTGAACTCAGGACCTTTGGAAGAGCAGTCAGTGCCCTTAACCACTGACCCATCTCTCCAGCCCTGCTTATTTTCATTTTATGAGTGTTTTGCCTGCATGTGTGTAAGTGCCCCAGGTGTGTGCTGTGTGTGCCCTCAGAGGCCAACAGGTGTGCCGCACAGAGCGGCTTACATTTTGCTTCAGTTGGTTGAAGTTCTTCTCTCCTTAAAGGGCCAGCTTCTGTTTAAAGGAATCCTCTAATAGAGATCTGAGAGGGGATTCTTTTTAACGTGAGTTGTACTAGTTGGAGTTTGAGGAATTGCTGGTGTGTGTGTGTGTGTGTGTGTGTGTGTGTGTGTTGGGGGGTGGTCATGGGGTTGTGTCCTCCTGTCCCAGGCCTGGGAGGCGGCCTGAGAAGCCTGGCCCCACCGCCTTCACAGCTGCCTGAGACCGTTGTCTTGCTGCCAGCCCTCAGGTCTATGGTGGTTCCCTAAGTGAGGTAGTTCACAATCCACTCCAGCACTGCCTAGCGTGCATGAGGCCCTGGGTACCAAACCACCGCTGCAGAGAGAAAGAAAAGGAAAAAAGGGCGCACCTTTCCCTGCACTCCGCCCTGTGTGGTTCTACCAGGCAGAGCGGAATGGTGTCGTCACCCCATCCGTTCCTACCCCGGGCCTCCTGCTTCTTCTGACCTCCTGCTCTTTCTAAGATTTTAATGCTGGTGTGGTGGTGCGTGCCTTTAATCCCAGCATTCACTCTGTGCTCGCTCTGCCTGGCCTGGAGCTCACTATTAGATCAGGCTAGCCACAGACCCACGGCAAGTGCTTTTCCGGAGAGGGAGAGCTTGCTTGGCTCCGCTCGACCTTGGCATCGGAGCGGGCACGTTTGTGTTGGCATTGCCTGGGTGTGTTGGTCCTCACTGTGAAGTTCCCCTCACCGGGTGCCGGCTCACTACCACACGCAGGGGCATTGTGAGCAGAGCTCCCGTGGTTTGGGGTGCACATGTAGTTGACTTGTGTGTTCTACCCTCGGGTCCTGAGAGCCTAGCACCTGGTGGCCTTCCTTTTGCACAAGAGGCAAAAGATTGCTTGCTGCACACAGCTACGAGAAGTTAAGGACCTTCGACACCCAGCTGGCTAGATGGACCAGAGTCCTGAGATGAACAGGATTTATACGTGGAGACCGTACTCCGTCTAGAGTGTGTCTTTTAATTTATCTTTATTTATTATTGTTATTATTATTATTTGGTTTTTCGAGACAGGGTTTCTCTGTGTAGCACTGGCTATCCTGGAACTCACTCTGTAGACCAGGCTGGCCTCAAACTCAGAGATCCGCCTGCCTCTGCCTCCCAGAGTGCTGGTATTACAGCTGGGATTACAGGTGTGCGCCACCACTGCTTGGCTCTCTTTTTTATTTTTTTTTTTAAAGAATTATTTATTTTATGTATGTGAGTACACTGTCCCTGTCTCCAGACACCCCAGAAGAGGGCATCTGATCCCATTACGGATGGTTGTGAGCCACCATGTAGTTGCTGGGATTTGAACTCAGGACCTCTGGAGGAGCAGTCAGTGCTCTTAACCACTGAGCCATCTCTCCAGCCCCCAGAGGGCTCCCTCTGCATTTCCAGTTTGGATCTGTGCAGGTGCCCTCTGTCTGCTTTCTGTAGCTCTGAAGAGCGAGTGAGAAAATCACCCTAGATAAGGCAAGGTGCACTGGCATGTAGGTTTGGAGTCGCAGTCCCTGGTCCGTGGGCTCTTTCTTGTTCATGGGCCTTGCTGAGTACCTGGGCGTGTCCTAGAGACTGCTGACCTTCTAGGGTTGTGGTTCTCAACCTCCCTAATGCTGTGACCCTAAAATATAGTTCCTTGTGGTGGGGTGACTTCGAGCCATAAAACTTTTGTTGCTAGTCGGTCGGTGGTGGAGCACGCCCTTGATCAGGCAGGCGGATTTCGGAGTTCAAGGCCAACCTGGTCTACAGAGTGAGTTCCAGGACAGCCAGGGCTACACAGAGAAACCCTATCTAGAAACTATCAAAACAAACAAACAAAAAACCCAACAACAACAACAAAAAAAAAACCCAACTTTTGTTGCTACCTCATAACTGTAATTTTGCTGTTATGAACCATACTGTAAATATCTGATATGTCAGCAGCATATCTGACAAGTGTGCAGACACACACACACACACAGACACACACACACACAGACACACAGACACAGACGCACACGTTGGGAAGCAGAGAGGAAATGGTGAGAAGGACAGAGAGGGAACGGGTCACCATTCTGTTCGAGGCTACCTACGCGCCAGATGACCCCCTGGCCCCACCTCCTAGCGGTTCTGCCTCCTCTGATGGTACCTCAGGCTGGTGAGCAAGTTGGAGCAGCTAGCAGCCGGGCTCAGGGGGCACTCGCTCTCCAAACCGTACCAGCCTGTTTTAGGGTTCTGCTTTGCTTTTGGATTTATGTGTGTGTGTGTGTGTGTGTGTGTGTGTGTGTGTGTGTGTGTCGCCTGGATGCACTCTGCACACCACGTGTGTGCCTGGTACCCACACAGAGGATGAGCCACCCTGTGGGCGCTGAGAACCAAACCGAGGTCCTGTGCGAAGGCGGCAAGGGCTGCTCACCGCCGAGCTGACGCTCCAGCCCCTCCCCCGTTCCTGTGTCTTTGGGGAAAGAGGATCAGCTAGAGACTCACTCACTTTTAACAAGTCTCACTAGGTCTCCCTGGCTGCCCTGGAACTTGTGATCCTCTTTTGCCTCCTGAGTTCGCAGAAGATTGTGGGCATGTGACGCTATGTCTGAGTAGGAATTTAGAACACAGTCGCCGGTGCTTTTTCACTCCAGCATCTTGACGGGGGCTGCTGAGACTCCTTCAGAAACCAGGGGGTGGGCTAGAGGTTATTTTTTAATCAAGGCTTAGTTTCAAGCATGCATAGCTGAGCACTTGCTGCCACCTGGTGGCAGTAGCCCAGGATTGCAGGACCTTTTGATGGACCAAGATTTGTCTTGGATTTTATAGGTTCGATCAATTATAGTCGAAATGCATTAAAGATTGTTGAACCTTACAGTATGGCCAGCATAGGCATTCTGACATAGGAAGCATACATCAAATTATTGCGTTCAGTAATGGATTTCTACACATAAAAGATGTAAACAGAAGAGGAAGGCGTGTCTTAGGATTGCTGTCAGGGGCTCTGTGGCACATTGTGGATCTAAAACCCACCTGGCAGAGTCTCTTGCTTGTGTGACTTGGGCGGGAGAGCAGCCTTCCTTAGCCCACAGAATTAGGATGTGCTGGGATAAATCTTCCCTATTTCAAGCTAACCCTAAGGTTCATTGTTCATATTGATTGGTTTTGTTTTTTGTTTGTTTGTTTGTTTTGTTGTTTTGAGACAGGACTTTTTTGCTTATCCCTGACTGTATTAGAACTTGCTCTGTAGACTAGGCTGGCTTCAAACTCAGAAATCCACCTGCCTCTGCCTCACCAGTATAGGGATTAAAGTATGAACCACTGCCACCCAGCATCTATAGATTCTAAAATCAAGTTTTTAATGATTGAGATCTGTACTCACAAAAATCATTTTTGTCTGAAAGGAACCCCAGAAAACCCACACACTAACAGGTGTGATGGCTAGGGTCGCTGTGAGGACCGTCGCCGGCTTTGATGTTCTGGCATGCAGCGGAGTGAGGCCTGCCATGGCCCATGCAGTCCTCGACTTCCAGCCCATAATCTTCTGGGGGTTTGGAGAGAGGATGATTACAGAAACATCAGTCACTTGTTTCTATAAATGTTTCATAGTGCAAATTGAATGTGATGAAATATTAAAAATATCATTCATTAATTATTGAAAAGTTCAGCCTCTGGAAATGGCCATATCTCTCCTTATACTGCCAGCTTAAAGGGGCGATTGAGAAGTTTTGAATTATAAAATTAGAATCCCGGGGTGGTGGCGAAATAAATCGCCACAACGTTATTTTCTCCTCTGACATTTGTTAACCACTTTCGGCCATAGCTGTTCTGTTACAGTGAGCCCGCCCATTATGTGTGAGGGCAGTGCGAGGGGTGGGGTGGGGGATGGAGGAGGGGGAGGGGGAGGGAGCCCCCACCTCACTACGCTTAATACTTTTACATCCCTGTGGTGCTGGAGGAAACTCGGTGACGTCATTTTAAACTAAGAGTTTTACGGACTCAAGTGTTGGGATAAAATTCAATTTTATTCTATTATGCTTGTGATTTTATTAGTAGAACAAAGCGTCGATGCAAGTTTGTATCATATGTTACTATTAGTTACAAGCTGAATTAATTGTTTGCCTTGTAAAATGAAGGATTGGAGTCGGGGCTCAGTGGTGTGCAGTTGGGACCCCAGCAGTTTGGGAGGCGGAAGCAGGAAGGTTGAATTTGAAGTCAGTCTGGGATTTAAAGCTTGGGGGGGGGGGAGAGAGAGAGAGAGAGAGAGAGAGAGAGAGAGAGAGAGAGAGAGAAGGGCAGAGAGAGGCAGAGACAGACAGAACCCTAAAACTAGAGGTCGGGGAGATGTGTCTGAGTCCCCACTGTTTGTGGACAGTGCCTCGGGCTGGTCCCCCCTGTTATCCCTGCTTCCTTCCTCGTGTGGTTCGTATGAAAAGGTGTTGGGGTCTCACTGGTGGGGAATTGCCCGTCTCCCAGTGCACAGTCCAGGCGCCCTCTGTTCCATGAGCCCTTTGATAGAAGGCTGGCCCGTGCGGCTGTGAGCCTTACCCCATTCCGTCCACGCCAGCAGGCATCCCCGCTACTGTGCCGCCGCCTTGGGGATGGAGGGTGAGCATGCTGACCCTCCCGAGTCTGCCCTGTCACGTCCCAGGAGTATCTCGTGGAGGGAAGGAGTCAATTTTTGTCTTCATGGTCCGGGGTAGATTTTACATGGGGCACTCCCGTCATCAGACCACACTCAGATGATCAGTCTCTCTGCCCTCATCCATGTATGTGCCTCTGGCTCTGCTTTCCTGTGTGCACACGCTCCTGTGCGGAAGCCAGCCGACACGTGTCGGTCTTCAGAGGCAGCAGGGCGCAGGAGCAGCCGTAAGATCTGACCAGTGTCTCCCTTCTTCTCCCAATGCAGTTAACAAGCACAAGCCGTGGCTGGAGCCCACCTACCACGGGATAGTCACCGAGAACGACAACACGGTGCTGCTCGACCCCCCCCTCATCGCCCTGGATAAAGATTCACCGCTGCGCTTTGCAGGTACGGAGGCCGGCCGCTCGCTGCCCACAAGCCTGGCCTGGAGAGGACCAGCTCAGGACTGGACCGCTCAGGACAGGCTCTGGTGGCTGAGGGCTGTGTGGGACTCCGGGCACCACACGCTCTCCTTGTAGTAGTTGGGGTAGCTGACACCGAGCCGCGCTGCTGGAGGAAGTGGGAAATACTCCATCATTATGTCCTCTGCTGTGTGTGGATAGGCAGATACCGTCTAGACACACGCAGCACAGGCGGAGCCCGCGTGGACTCCGTGAACACTGCTCAGGACAGAGCTGGTGTGGCGGGCCTGGGACCCGCGCTCTTCCGTTCACTTACCCCCGGTGTTCAAATGCCTCCGCCCCCTCCCCCCCTCCCCTGGGTGTTCAAATGCCTCCGTCGTGTCACTCTGGCACCTTAGTTCCTTCCGTTCACCTGCACAAACGGCAGAAACGTCTGAATGGTCTTTGTGGGGGAACAACTTTCGGCCTAGGTTTCCTTTTTTTTTTTTTTTTTTTTCCAATCTTTAAATTTTATTTAACTAAATCTTTTTCTATGGTTTTATTTACGCGTATGAGTGTTTTGCCTGCACGTATGCATGTGCGCCATGTGAATGTCTGGTGTCCACAGAGGTCAGAAGAGAGCACCATATCCCTTGGAACCGGAGCTGTGGATACTGGGAGTCAAACCCAGGTCCTCTGGGAGAGCGGCAGGTGCTCTTAAACATTGAGCCGCCTCTCCAGTCTCTCTCTCTGTGGTTTAAAATCGTGTATGGTGTTGCGTTACTTAAGGACTATACATTGCATGCTGAACACATTGTCAGTTCGTATTTATTTTTTACAGACATGTACCACCATGCCCAATTTAACGAATTTACTTTTTTCCCCTTTTCCTGTGTATGGGTGTTTTGCCTGCACGTGCCTGTGCGTCATGTGCATGCAGTACCCAAGGAGACCAGAAGAGGGCAGCAAATTCCCTGGAACTGGAGTTAATGGTCATGAGTGCTCTTGTGGGTGCTGGGAACCAAACCCTGGTCCTCTGCAGCCAGTGCTGTAACCACTGAGTCATCTCTTCAGCCCCTTGTTCATTTTTTTGTTTGTTTGTTTGTTTGTTTTGAGACAGGGTTTCTCTGTGTAGCCCTGGCTGTCCTGGAACTCACTCTGTAGACCAGGCTGGCCTTGAACCCAGAAATCTGCCTGCCTCTGCCTCCCAAGTGCTGGGATTAAGGGCGTGCGTCACCACCGCCTGGCTGCTTGTTAAGACAAAGTTTTGGCCATGTTAATGCTCTCTGGCATCAAACTTGTCATCCTCCTGCCTCAGGCTTCTGAGGGCCGTGGTAACAGGCACATACCACAAAGCCTGGCTTAATAAAGTTATTAAATGTTTGATATGAGTTATTTTATAAGACTGCAAAGACTCCCTGTGTCTTTGCAGAGAAAAACCTATAGGACAGTGTCATAGCTTTTGATCATGTGGTGATTTTCCTATATCGATGACATTTAGTGGTGTTTGCCAGTCAGATCCGCCCTGACTGCTGGAGGGAGGACTGTGCTTTCTGAGACCCAGAGTTAGGGTAAATGCCGGGATCGTGTGTGTGTGTGTGTGTGTGTGTGTGTGTGTGAGAGAGAGAGAGAGAGAGAGAGAGAGAGAGAGAGACTGTGCCCGGCTTTTAAATTTATCTTTCTTTTTTTGCTTTTGTTTTTTTGTTTTTGTTTTTTAAAGTTTATGAATGTGTTTTGCCTGCATGTGTGCACATGTGTTAGGAGGTTAGAAGAGGCCATCAGATCCCCTGTTGGGAGCCATCATGTGAGTGCTGACAATCGACCCAGGTCCTCTGCAGAAGCATCAGGTACTCTTAGCCAGCGGGCCTCTCTCCAGCCTGGGTCTAGCCTTTTTAAAAAGATTTGTTTATTATATGTAAGTACACTCCAGAAGAGGGAGTCAGATCTCACTATGGATGGTTGTGAGCCACCATGTGGTTGCTGGGATTTGAACACAGAATCTTTAAAAGAGCAGTCTGTGCTTTTAACCGCAGGGCCATCTCTCCAGCCTCCTGGGTCCAGCCTTTTATGTAGGTTCTGGGAATCCAAACCTCAGGCTTCGCCAGGCTCCTTACTAGCAGAACCATTCCTCGGCCCACTGGAATTTTGAGAGAGGATTTATTTTGACTCATAATTTTTATTACCTTTGTTACACACAAACACATATACTGCACACATGCACACACATACCACTAATACACATGTAAACATACACTGTACACACTACACATATACACGTAAACACACATAAACAGAGCATACCAACATGCATGCACACATGACACACACACACACACACACACACACACACACACACACACAAAGTGCAGGTAGCTGCAGAGGCCAGGAGAGGACCTTGAACTTTGAAGGTAGCTCTAGGTGACCTCAGTAAGTTGTTACCATTGCTTACATTGTTACATTGAAGTTGTTACCATTGCTTACATTGTTTACATTGAAGTTGTTACCATTGCTTACATTGTTATATTGATATCAGTCTTTAGTAGGGTTCCCTAGGATATGTTGCTAGTGAATTCATATACATTTATATATATTCCTGCATTTTAAGGACTGATTCAGAGGCTTGGAGAGACACTTAGTGGTTAAAAAACCCTGCTACTCTTGTGAAGGGCCAGGGTTCAAGTCCCAGCACCCACGTGGTGGCGCAGAACTGAAACTCTTTCCAGGAAATACAGTGTCCTCTTCTGACCTCTGCGGGCACTGGGCACGCATGCAGTGGGACACAGACAGACATGTAAGCAGAAACACTCTTACACGTCCAAATAAAATGTTTAGAATAAAATAAGAATAAATGTTTTGTCAGGCAGTGGTGGCGCACGCCTTTAATCCCAGAGGCAGGCGGATTTCTGAGTTCGAGGCCAGCCTGGTCTACAGAGTGAGTTCCAGGACAGCCAGGGCTACACAGAGAAACCCTGTCTTGGGAGGGGGAGGAGGACAAACAAAACAAAACAACACAAAAAGAATAAATGTCTTAAAGAGAGAGTAGTCACTCAGGCTGGGAGCGTGCTTTCCCGGCTGCTCGAACCTCGTGTTCGGACCTCGGGCCCACGGTCCATGTTGAGGCTGTACATGCTTTTTGTCTCCTCGGTGTTTGCGGGGTGGAGGCGGAGGGATTAAACAGGCTCATCCCCTGCGACATGGTCAGTTGGAGGAAGACCAGCCCGAGCTGCGTGAGACCCTCTCTTGAAAAACAAGGAGGCAAAGAATGACTGTGGTCCAGGATTCCGGGGTCACCGCTGCCTTGTCTTACAGAGCGCCAGCGGTGCGCGGTGCGTGGTGCTCAGAAGCCACTGCAGAGCGGATAACGCATTCGCTCCCAAGCATCAGGAATAGATCCCGGGCACCTTTCCAAGCGCTTTATAAATAAGAATTCGTATTTAATTCTCCAGCACTTGACGTAAGGATGCTTCTGCCAGTCCCATTTTAAAGAGAGGAACTGGGGGCTGGAAAGATGGCTCCGTGGTTAAGAGCACTGGCTGCTCTTCAGAGGACGGTAGTTTGTCCCCAGGCACCCACGTGGTGGCTCATGACCCTAGGGTCTGAGGATTTCGTCCAGCCTCTGTGGGCACCAGGCATGCATACGGTGCACTGACATGTATGCAGAGAAACATCACACATAAATAAAAATAAAGAAGTATTTTTGTTTTGTTTTTTTGAGACAGGGTTTCTCTGTGTAGCCCTGACTGTCTCAGAATTCCTCTGGAGACCAGGCTGACCTCGAAGTCATAAATCCACCTGCCTCCACCTCCTGAGTGCTGGGATTAAAGACACGAGCCCACTGATAAGTGGATATTAATGAGCTCAGAAGCCCTAAATACTCAAGGCACAATTAGCAAGTCAAATGATTCCCAAAAAGAAGAAAGGAGAGGACCCTGGGCCTGAAGAGATTGGATCCAGTTTTGTAGGAGAGTACCAGTACAGAGAAATGGTGTGGGGGAGGGGGTTGGGGAATAGTTCGGGGGGGGGGGAGAGGACTTATGGGATATATGGGGGGGGGGACTGGGAAAGGGGAAAGCCTTTGGAATGTAAACAAAGAATATAGAATAAAAATTTTTTTAATTAATTAATTAAAAAAAAAAACAGGAGCCACTTCACCCAGCAATAAATGTAACTTTTAAAGGATGTTAATGTACATTCTTAAATTTAATATTCCGTGGGAAATGTGCGCTATCTTTTTTATATAAGCTGTTATTCAGTTCCCTCACACTCCAGATTATTTTTGTGTTGAGCAAGGCTTATTCTGGAGACTTATTCTGAGGTTGTTTTCGCAACGGTATTGAGTCTGCTGTGGTGACAAGATCGGAGATAGTTTGTGAGGTGGCGGTAGCTCACTCGCCATGAGGTGACACCGTCCCAGCTTGTCCCGGGCCCCTCGTGGCCACCCATCCTCGGCTTCCAGTCTCACTGTACCACCCCTGGTGGGGAAACTGGTTCAGAGCGTGTCAGCCGCATGCCATCGGGAATGGTGATCTCATCCATTTCTCTCCCGGGTCCTGGGCTAGCTCAGTGCTAGGGACACGCCGGCACTCCGTAGGTGATGTCGAAGGACAGATGAGCTTGTCTCGGGGCACGCCCTTAACCGGGTTGCCTTTGAACCAGCCGCTCCTGCTGCCGCTCTCCAAGACGTGACATTTCAAAGTTGAGAACAGTCTGCTTTGTGTTCCCAGCCCCTCGTGGGCTGTGTGTGGAGGGAAGCCCTGGCTGAGCTCACTTGACAGAGCTGTGAAGCAGACGCCTGGGTGGGATCGAGCATTCTGTCCCCGACGCCCAATGTCAGATTCTTAGGGACACACGGCCAAGTGTGAATTGTCTTCTAGGAGGGAACTAAGTTGGTGTGAGGTAAGAAAACACGCCAGGGAGTTTGCCGAGGGTATTTGCTGCAAATGTCCCCCTTCCTAGATGAGACTGAAGCAATGCCTTTGTTCTTTTACTTTTCTCAGCCGGGCGTGGTGGTGCACGCCTGTAATCCCAGCACTTGGGAGGCAGAGGCAGGCAGATTTCTGAGTTCGAGGCCAGCCTGGTCTACAGAGTGAGTTCCAGGACAGCCAGGACTACACAGAGAAACCTTGTCTCGAAAAAACAAACAAAACAAAACAAAACCTTTTTTCAAGATTTATTATTGTTATTAGTGTTAGTATTACAGTTCTGGCTGTTCTCAAGTCTCTCTCTCTGGTCTATAATCAAGTGTGAGCATTTTGCCTACCTGCATATGTGCACCACTTGGTGTCTGGTGCTCTGAGGTTAGGAGAGGGTATCAGATCCCCGAACTCAGGCTGCAGGTACTTGGAGCCACCATGTGGATGTTTGGAACCAATTTTGAGTTTCCTGCATGAGCAGGCCAGTGCTCTTAACTTTTTTTAAAATTTTGTTTGTATTTATATGAGTGCAATGTGACTGTCTTCAGATACACCAGAAGAGGGCACCGATCCCATCAGATGGTTGTGAGCCACCATGTGGGTGCTGGGAATTGAACTCAGAACCTCTGGGAGAGCAGCCAGGGCTCTTAACCGCTGAGCCATCTCTCCAGCCCCCACTCTTCTGAGGCACCGCCAGCCCGCATGCTTCTGTTTGATTAAACATTTACTTCACAAGCAGCTTGTGGTCAAATTTCAGAAGATCGAAAATCATGTTGAGTGAGAAGAGTGAACACGGGAAGTCTTTCTTTGTGCAGCCTAACAGGTCCGGGTGCTGGTGATTGAGCACAGCCAGGAAGGCACTGTGCAGGCGCAGCATATGTGGGCACGGGGCAGCACAGGTCCTCACAGGTCACTGTCAGCTTCCTAAGATAGCCGTTGGGATGTATGTAGCTCAGTGGTAAAGCAGTTGCCTACTGAGCCCCAGGCCCTGGTTCGATCCCTAACCAGGGATAAAGGCTGTCCCGTAAGAAGAAAATTGAAGGAAAGGAAGGCAGGATGAGCCATGGTCCCTCAGAGCTGTGGTGGCAGCCAGGTGATCCGAGGACTGCCTCCACCAGACCTTGGGCAGTTCCGATCTCGGTGCTTCAAGAACGAGCCGGTTATGCGACTGACTTTGGGCTCAGGCTGGTGATGCAGGGTTCATACCAGGTGAAAGGCAAGCTGTGTGGGCCAGAAGTCCTTGCTGAGAGGGTGTCCAGGCAGCGTACCCTCCTGTCCATTTTAAACCATCATTTAACCTCTTCCTCCCACACTCCCCTTACTGAGTACCGGTCCATGGCAGGTCACCTAGGGTCCACGGACAGTCACTACCGCTCCCTCTAGTGTGTGCACACGCTGAGCTAGGCTGACAGTTGAACATGGTGGCTGATAAAGGTGATGGAATTTGTGGTCCCTTCCCACCGATGAGGTGGCTCTGCTGTGTGACTTTTTCCTGTCTGAGCAGGAAAAACCTGAGGAGTTGTCTCCTCTGGTTCATAGTCCAGCCAGTGGTCTTACCTTAGCTAGAATGGATTCTGTTGCCTGCAGATTCGGAAGTCCAAAGCTGGGATGGCTGACTTCCGTGACAGTGGAGGGACAGTTTGGAGCCTGAGAGCTGGAGCCCCCAGGGCTGGGAGCACAGGAGTAGTGCACCCTCCAGAAAGGGGGGGAGCCCTGCAGGAGGGGTGCCAGTCTGAAACTGTACTTCTACATAACTTTGGATCATGGGAAGTCAAATCTAGATTCTGTCGGGCTTCTCTCTCTCTCTCTCTCTCTCTCTCTCTCTCTCTTCTTTTTGGTTTTTCAAGACAGGGTTTCTCTGTGTAGTCCTGGCTGTCCTGGAACTCACTCTGTAGACCAGGCTGGCCTCGAACTCAGAAATCCGCCTGCCTCTGCCTCCCAAGTGCTGGGATTACAGGCGTGCGCCACCACGCCCGGCTCCGGGCTTCTCTTTTTATATTTTGTCTTTAAAGATTTCTTTAGTGGGAAAATACCCTTGGCTGTTTTAGATCCAATCTTAGGTTGCGAAGAAAGGAGAGGAGGAGGAGGTTGGCGGTCAGAAGTAACTTTGGGAGAGTGACAGGGCGCAACAGTTCTGACTCCATCCCAGGCCACTGTGGCTGGGAATCTGGTTTCCACCAGGAAGACAGTGGTTAGGAGGTTTCCTGCTACAGAGCAGTCGTGTGGAGTCTGCATGGAGCAGGAGGGGCGGGGCAGGGAGGGAATGGTATGTGAGGTGACTCCGAGGGGTTCTTCTCTGCCGTGTGTGGGACCCGGGGAATTCATAATGGATGAGGGGCAGAGAGGCCAGGGTGAGGCCATACAGTGCTAGGCTAGCAACTCCTGTGACTGGAGAAGGGAGAAGTCAAAATCAACTGGGAAAATAACTAAACAAGCCAGTTGTTCTCACAGCAGATATCCTGAAGAGCAGATATTTACATTATGATTGAAGACAGTAGCAAAATTACAATTATGAAGTACCAACAAAAATAATTTTATGGTTGGGGGAGGTTACCACACTGTGAGGAACTGTATTAAAGGGTCACAGCGTTAGAATGGTTGAGAGCCACTGAAATAAATAAGTATACATGCATATAAGTATACATTATGTATATGTGCATGTATTCATGCATGTATATATGTATTAGCTCCTGGAAGAGTGAAACATGAATGACATAAATCTGTATCAGGGGAGGAAGATTCTATTGTTTTGTTTTTCTTTCTTTCTTTCTTTTTTGGATTTTTGAGACAGGGTTTCTCTGTGTAGCCCTGGCTGTCCTGGAACTCACTTTGTAGACCAGGCTGGCCTCGAACTCAGAAATCCGCCTGCCTCTGCCTCTCAAGTGCTGGGATTAAAGGTGTGTGTCACCACCGCCCGGCAGGGGAGGAAGATTCTAAAGCATTATTGTTCCTTCGGCTGTGATGGGTTACTGTGGTTGTGTTAAACAGAGATCGATGCTGGAGTGTCGTGAACGCAACCATGTCTCACCTGGGATTTGCTCTCCATGCAAGCCCGAAGATGGAGGGGAACAATGATATGTGCCATGCAACATACGTGTGAGCACACACAGATACACACCACGTGGACACCCCCACACACACACAAACACACACAGATACACACCATGTGGACACCCACCCTCCACACAAACACACACAGATACACACCACGTGGACACACATCCCCACACACACAAACACACACAGATACACACCACATACACAGAGAAACACCCACAGACACACAGAGATACATAGACACACACAGATACATAGATACACACACAGATACATAGACACACACAAAGATACACACAGATACGTACCACATATACAGACACACACACAGGTTCACACCACATACACAGACACACACCCCACACACATATACATGCAGACACATAGACACACATATGTACATGCGTGCGCACACACACAGAGACACACGCCACATATTCAGAGAGATATACACAGGCACCCCCAACACACACACAGGTTTCATACCACATATACAGAAAGGGACACACAGATGATATACACATGCAGACACATAGACACATACACTCATACACACAGAGACACACAGCACATACACAGAGAGACACATGGGCTTAATTTTCTCACTTACACTCAGACCACATCTCCCTTGCCTTTAAAGTTTCTCCCAAATCTAGAGCTGATCTCATCTAAAATACCTCCTGATGGGGGGAGAGCCGGCTCAGGCTAGGAGCACCTGCTGCTCTTGCAGAGGACCTGGGTTCAGGTCCCGGCACTTCCATGGTGGCTCACAACCTGCTGGAACTGTTTTATAGTGCTAGAGAGATGGCTTGTTGGTTAAGAGCACACACGGTTCCCAGAACCTACGCTGGGCAACCACAACCACCTCTAACTCCAGCTCCCGAGGGATCTGATGACGTCTGTGGCTTCCCTGGTACTGTTATTCTTTTCTTTTGTTTTGTTTTTCGAGACAGGGTTTCTCAGTGTAGCCCTGGCTGTCCTGGAACTCACTCTGTAGACCAGGCTGGCCTCGAACTCAGAGATCATCTGCCTCTGCCTCCCAAGTGCTGGGATTAAAGGTGTGTGCCACCACTGCCCGGCCTGATACTATTACTTACATGTATATATCTATATACATAATTAAAAGTTACAAAACAATACGGATAGAGTACATTTATAACACAGTTTGTTAGCTTGCCCTAGGATGCTATTTGGGGTCACACATCACCTGGCTGTTCTATCTCAGGGCTCTACAGTAGGGATCAGTAATCTGTTCCTTTAGGTTCTGTAATCCATTACAGTGGTATGAACTGACAGGGAACTCCGCCATCGCAGTGAGAATATAGCTAGGGACCAGGCCCACGAGCACGTCGGTGGTCCAGCCAGATGTCACTTAGGAAGACATGTCTGAATGTTAGTAGCGTATTCTCATGCTATGAAAAACTATTTACAGGGCTGGAGAGATGGCTCAGTAGTTAAGAGCACCGACTGCTCTTCCAAAAGTCCTGAGTTCAAATCCCAGCAACCACATGGTGACTCACAACCATCTGTAATAAATGAAATCTGATGCCCTCTTCTGGTGTGTCTGAAGACAGTGACAGTGTACTTATATATAATAAATATTAAAAAAGAAAAGAAAAGAAAGGAAGGAAGGAAGAAAGGAAGGAAGGAAGGAAGGAAGGAAGAAAGAAAGAAAGAAAGAAAGAAAGAAAGCAAAACCATTTACAACAGTACAGCCAGCCAGGGGAGGTGGGGTACTACTGAAACCCAAGCACCCAGGAGTCCAAAAGCAGGAAGATCATGGGCTGGTCTGGGCTACAAAGTAAGTTCAGGCTAGCCTGGGGCTCATAGTGAGAGCCTGTCTCAGCTTGATGAAGTACTTTTAAAGATGTCAAAACCATTCTTTTAGCACAAGGCCCAGACTCTGTGGTCTGCAGAGCCCAGCCCCATGGGAGCCGTGAGGACAGCCTGCTGTGGTGGTGTTCTGGTCTGCAGTCTCCACACAGTGCTGTGAGCCTCGCGTGACTGTCCCTCAGACCGTGGCCCACATGACTGAGAAGCTAACGGTTTAATGATACTTCATTTCATTGTGGATTTTCGTTTGTATTTGAACACACCCCTGTGGCCAGGATCTACCTCGCTGGGCCGCACTGGTCCATGGGAGTCTTTGTGCATGGTACAAACATGGACAGAAATGCTTCCTGTCGCTTGTTCACAGGCAGCAAACGGCCCGAGACTGCGCCGTTCGCAGAGTGGGAAGTAGTCTTAGTGACAGCGGATGTTGAGTGCTTGCTAGGCTGTCAGGAAAACCAGTGAGCCGCCATCTATTACATCCGTGGGATCAGTGAGCTTTAGATCATGAGGTCGCGTGAAAGGCACAAAACCTGCGTTCTATGTTAATACTATGCCTAAGGCCTTAAAGACAAGCAAAATGAAGCAATATTTCTTTTTCTAGGGAAATGTATGGTAAAGCCACCAAAAAGGAGGGGGAATTTGTGTACTTCTGCAGTCCTAGAAGTGGCATCTTCTCTGTGGTGGGCACGGGGTGGCCTGCTGGGTTGGCGCTGACTAGGTGATATCTAGTCAACAGAGTGGTCACCACCAGAGAGATGGCTCGGGATGGCTGTTGTGACCTGGCTTCTGTTTCCTTAAGAGGCATTTCTGTCTGTTGCTCTGATCCGTTACTTTACAGTGTATTAGCGGGAGCAAAGGTTTACGTCCATTA
Organism: Apodemus agrarius; assembly: GCA_964023405.1. NCBI lineage: Eukaryota > Metazoa > Chordata > Mammalia > Rodentia > Muridae > Apodemus > Apodemus agrarius. The sequence continues at coordinate 6,891,432 of OZ030009.1, read as the reverse complement.
GCTCCAGATTTTTGTTTCAGTAAATCTAATGATGAATTGAATGTTTCTAGAGTTGTATTTAGAGAACTTAGCTTAAAAACAAGAGCCTGAACTATAGGCATGGTGGCCCGAGCTTTTAATCCCTGTGCTCAGAAGGCAGAGGCAAGGGGATTTCTGTGAGTTCCAGGCTAGTCTGCGTTGTATACTGAGTTCCAGGCCATTCTGGGTTACTGCATAGTGAGACCCTGTCTCTAAAACAAGCAAATAAGAACACTTAGGTTTACTTATTAGTAGTCATAAAAGGGAAAGTCCTAATGATGGGGGTCGGGGTGCGGGTGTGTGTGTGTGTGTGTGTGTGTGTGTGTGTGTGTTGGGTTGTCGGGAAGGGAAACCTTAACAGCAGTGATTGTGTGATTGCGTCAGCGTCTCCTCCCCAGTGAGTTCAGTTGTCAAGTTACATAGTTTATGGTAAGTAGGATTCAAAGTAGCAGTTGGTGCAAGGATTCTTTTGTAGCAGTTTTAGCAAGTGTCTGACTGGCCTCTGTTAAGTGACCTGCTTAGCTTTTCTAAGTAATGTGTTGCAGCTCTGACTGTTTCCTTGTAATTCCCTCATCGCTCTTTTCTGAATTACTGACATGGGTTTGTCTTTTTTCCCCTTTAGAGAGTTTTGAGGTGACAGTCACCAAAGAAGGTGATGAAGGGTTCTTTGTCTCCCTTTTATGAATATTAACCCACTAACTCGTTTATAAAATTGGGAATCAGCCATTAAACAGAGCAACTGCCATGCCGTTCCCCCCTATTTATTCTCCTAGTTTGTTCTTTGGTTTTTTTTTTTTTTTAAAGTGTATTTATGGAAATTGTATGTAACCAGACCCTTGGTTAGAAATATCGAGAACTCAGACATCCATTTGAACTACATGTGCAGGACCACATGGTTTTGTTTACTTGGGCTTCTTGCTTAGCACTGGTTTTCTTCTATTTATTGGACTCGGAGGAAGAGCACAGTCTTATTTTTATATGAAATAGATTTTGTAGCTTCATGTATGCATGGAGATATTAAATCTGTTCTCCCACGGGCACGTGTGGAACCTGGGACCTCTCTAACCAGGACAATTCCACGGAAGTGATGTTCCCAGGCCGGGTGAAACCCAGAGCTGAGGACCCCCCCAACCCCACCCCGCCCTGTAACAGACAGTGGTGACAGCCGTTGAAATGGATGCCTGAACACTTGGTATTTCTACTACTGTTATTTAGCAGTTTGTTTTGATTCCCTAATTTTAGCCAGGCTCATTACACAGGAAGACTTTTTATTCTTTTTTTTTTTCCTTGACAGAATGTCTCTAATTACGATGCTGATTCCACACGTCTCCTCTCAATGCTTAACTCTGTATTTTATCCTTTCCTGAACCCAAAGAGCTGCCGCGAGGCGAGCGAGTGAGCTCGGGTCGCCCGGACAGCCTTGGCTATGCTCTTGAGACCCCTTTTACCTTCCGGCCATCCTAAGTGCTCCTGTGGAATGCCTGTCTTTGTTCTCTCTCTTGTATCCCTGCATGAATGGATGCAAAGTAAACCAATTGCTTGGAAAGCCAGAGCCGCTTCTAATAAAGCCCCAGAACTCACCCGTGCTAAAGCACCGCGCCCCCGCTTTGTCCGCGGACCCTCCGAACCCCCTGGCTGCTGAGTTGTTGTTGTCTTATTTTCTTTGGGGGGCGGAGGGCTATGCGCAGACGGTTGGAGGGGCAGATGTACTAACCCGTTCCGGTTTACTCCCCAGGTGAGATTTGTGGCTTTAAAATCCACGGGCAGAATGTCCCCTTTGATGCCGTGGTAGTGGATAAGTCCACGGGAGAGGGACTGATACGATCCAAAGAGAAACTGGACTGCGAGCTACAGAAAGACTACACGTTCACCATCCAGGCCTACGACTGCGGGAAGGGACCTGATGGCACCGGTGTCAAAAAGTCTCACAAGTAAGTGGGCGGGACAGAGCGCCAAAGGAGCCGCCCAGGAGTGGGGCGGGCGTGGGGGAGGGGCGGTCAGGGGCCGGGCCCTGGGCTCTCCCATGTTTTGAAAAAGCAGCAGGAAGAGTTCCTGCAGGGTGTCAGCCGGGTCCTAAAGGACGGGCTCCAGCCTGCCTGTCCCCTTTTGTGTCAAGCTTCTGGAAAGAGCCTGCTGGAAACACGTTTTGAAAAGAGAATGAATGGTTTATCCCACCATTCTCTTGGTAAAGAAACCGAAGCCCCGCTGGGAATGGCAACTCATGCATGTTCTTGGAAGGCTGAAGTTGGAGAGTCATGAAGTCAAGGACAGCCAGGGTAATAGAGCAAGACCCTGTCTCTGCAGAATGGTGGAGGCAGGGACGGACACACACACACACACACACACACACACACACACGAGGTACTGTATTGAACTTTTTCCTAACAAAATAGTTCTGTTACTTTTATTAATTCCTGTAAACCCTAAGCGCCTAAGGGTGAAGGCAGAGACGGATGGATGGACAGACAGACAGACACACACACACACACACACACACACACACACACACGAGGTACTGTTTTGAACTTTTTCCTAAGGGAATGGTTCTGTTACTCTTATTACTCCCTGTGAAGCCTCAGCTAGCTGAGGTGGAGGAAGTAGACTGGCCTCCTCCATCCCGCGTTGAGTTCACATGCCTCCCGCCAGCAGAGGGCTTAACTCCAACAGGAGGGCTCTACAAGAGACAGGTTTAATATTCTAGACTTTTCTCTCCCGCCCTCCAACACCGCGCACATTTAATGTAGCCGATCCGCTGAGTCCCCTCAGTGTCTACACTGTGTGGGCCACGTACTGTCTGTGTCACGGGACATGGTAAGGGCACGCCACATAGATGAGCGTGGGTCGGGACGCAACATGGTGTGTTGCAGGAGTGAGGGTAACGTCGCACCGTCTCACACAGTGACGTTTTATTCATTGAGAAGATTTTGAGTGTGTGCTGGGGACGGGCCTGTGCATGTTACACGAGCCCCCTGCTGCAGTTCTGTACTCCCAAAAGATTATAGATGCCCGATCAGCGAGAAGCCCTTGAAGTCCGTAAGTGTCATCATTTGGAGGCTGGTTTGGCGGCACCCAGTTATGGACCCGGGAAGTGGCGGGGAGGGGTGCCTCTGCACAGGATGACATCCCTGTAGTCACGCCCTCCTCCAGAGGAGGGCAGAATTTCTCTGTGTTTACATGTGCGTGTGATGTGTGTTCATTACATGTGTGTCATTCTGTGCGTGGCTATCCCGGGGTGTGTGAGTTTCTTGGTGGCCCTTGGCTTGATGTGGGGAGATGTCGGTCTCTCCCTGCAGATGGAGCTCACCTCAGGGTCTTAGCTAGTGCTGCTCGCCCTGCAGTCCCGTTTCAGGGCATCCCAGATGAGCGGCCATACTGGCCTCGCCTTTCTGTGGGGGCTGGGCTCAGCGCTCCGCCTTTATACTCTGGTGGGAAGCGCGTCATCCTCTGAGCCACTTCTTTACCTCAGAATTGGTTTTAGCTCATACACTGAAACTTCTCTCTTTTCTCACCCTTCTTCCCTTGGCTGTATGTTTGTATGATTCTGTAATAACGTATGTATCCTTAACTTCATGGGCGGAGAGAGGACGGACGTGTTTGAATTCCTCTCCCTTCACATTTTGCCCCCAAACACTGAAAGAAAAAAATCGGCTCAAGTCTGGGTTTTAACTCCCCGTGTCTCTGTGCCAAACTAAAAGGAATGTAATTTGGTTTGTATTCTGGCTTCACGAATATCAGGAAAAGGAAACCTAGAAACGGGCAGAATTGTTGCTTTTTGGTACAAGGCAGGACAGACACCCCCCCAACACCAGCCCTCCCCCTTCTTGTCCAGAGCGACCGTGCACATCCAGGTGAACGACGTGAATGAGTACGCCCCGGTGTTCAAGGAGAAGTCGTACAAGGCGGCCGTGGTGGAGGGCAAGCAGCAGGGCAGCATCCTCAGGGTGGAGGCCGTGGACGCAGACTGCTCCCCGCAGTTCAGCCAGATCTGCAGCTATGAGATTCTCACCCCGGATGTGCCATTCACTGTGGACAAAGACGGTAAGAAGGAGGAGCCTCGCGAGGCCCCGCCCTTCCAGTGACGTCAGCTGCTAACGGGGCTTCCCGGTGCTGCCAGGCAGAGCACCTTGCAGCCAGAGCACTGGAGCCTGCTGGCTGCTTGGGGTCCTTTTAGTGCGGGTCTCCAGTCACTCGGGTTTGACTTAACTCGTGGTCTGAAGCCCTCTGAAGCCTGGCTCTTTGGGGCTCTCCTTCTCTGACCCAAGTCAACTAGAGGCCTCATTTAATGTGAATCTTCTCAGTTCCGTCCACCTGCAGCTGGGTGTGCTGTCCCTGCAGTTACACTGAGGTTCGATTAGAAGCTTTTTTTTTTTTTTTTAAGAATTACTTATTTTATGTATGTGAGTACACTGTGGCTGTCTTTAGACACACCAGAAGAGGGCATCGGATCCCTTTACAGGTGGTTGTGAGCCACCATGTGTTTGCTGGGAGTTGAGCTCAGGACCTCTGGAAGAGCATCCAGTGCACTTAACCGCTGAGCCATCTCTCCAGCCCCGATTAGAACCTTTTACACACACCCTGCACACACACACCTTTGGTGATGGTAAGTATCCAGTCCAGGGCTTCGCAAATGCTAGGCAGATGTCCTCCCACTGGGCTATGTATAGCTCCTTCTGCCTCGTCCTGGAGGTGAGCGTTCATTATTCGTTCGTTCATTCTTTTAAAAATTATTATTTTATTTTTACATAAAATAATGTAATATATTATTAAATATATTAATTACATAACAAACTAATATAAAATTTACTTTATTTTAATATGTGTAGTATATAAATAAATATATCTTAGTTAGTCAGGGTTTTTGTTTGTTTGTTTGTTTGTTTGTTTGTTTTTGGATTTTCGATACAGGGTTTCTCTGGGTATCCCCAGCTATCCTGAACTCACTCTATAGACTTGGCTGGCCTCAAACTCACAGAGATTCACCTGCCTCTGCCTCTGCCTCCCTCCCGAGTATTAGGACTAAAGGTGTGCATCACCACTGCCAAGTTACGTGTCTCTGTGTAGACACGTGCATGGGAGTGCAGGTACATTTAGGGACCAGGGGCGGTGGGACCCCTGGAGCTGGACTTAGGCAGTTGTGAGCCACATGCTGTGGGTCCTCTGGAGGAGCATACTCTTAACTGAGCCAGGGTCTTTCTGTGTAGCCTAAGGTGGTCTCATTTTTTTCCTCCTGCCTCATCCTGCTAATATCTGGGATTGTAGCTAAGATGGGGATTTATATCCTCTTAGCCCTGCCAGATCCTTTTCTCCTCAGTAGCCGATGGGAGAGACACAAGAACTCAGCTTCTTTGTAGCTCGTGAAGTAATAGCCGATGATAACACGGTGTCTCCGTCATGAGTTGGTGCACACTGCAGTGTCTGGTAGAACTGTTCGTATGTGAGACTGTGGGGCCGGCAGAGAGGACTCCACAGACTCACTGCAGAGGCCCTGTGTTCAGTCTCCGGTGCTCACATCGGGCTGCTCACAGATACCTATACATTTAGGTCCAGGAGAATCCTACACCCTCTTCTGGCATCTAAAGGCACCAGACACGTGTGTGGTATATATACATGCATGCAGACACTCACACAAATACATCAACTAAAAACAAACCTAAAAAATAAAAGACTTGTACTCATATTTAAACCAGAATCCCTGCCTGTCTTGGAACTCACTTTGCAGACCAGGCTGGCAGATCTCAAGATCCACCTTCCCTTGTCCACCCCATACCCCGTTGCTGGGATTAATGGTGTTCACCACTACTACCTGGCTCCTCTGTTGTTTTTTTTCAGGGAAGATAGTTTCATCCAGCCTGGGCTAGTCTTGAACTTGGTATGTAGCTCAGTATGACATTGAAAAAAAAATTTTTTTTTTTGTTTTTTTGTTTTTTTTGAGACAGGGTTTCTCTGGGTAGCCCTGGCTGTCCTGGAACTCACTCTGTAGACCAGGCTGGCCTCGAACTCAGAAATCCGCCTGCCTCTGCCTCCCAAGTGCTGGGATTAAAGGCGTGTGCCACCACCGCCCGGCAATTTTTTGTTTTCTTGAGACAGGGTTTCTCTGTGTAACCTTGGCTAGCCTGGAACTCACTCTGTAGACCAGGCTGGCCTCAAATTCAGAAATCCGCCTGCCTCTGCCTCCCAAGTGCTGGGATTAAAGGCCTGTGCCACCAAGCCCAGCTGACCTTGAATTTTTAATCCTTCTGCCTCCACCTCTCGAGTGCTGGGACTCCAGTTGTGTGCCAGCACTCTTGGTTTATGGAGTCTAGCGATGGGGGCAGGGGGACAGTTCAAAGCTACTTCTTCCATCTTATGTCCCCAGCCCTCAGCTTTTCTTTAACAAAATAAATCTTCTAGAAGAAGTATGGAATGAAGTTTGGCCTCATTGTTAGTATTGGTATTTAAACTATCATTTTTGTCTTATTACATGCAAAGTATTAAATGTTAATATAAAATCTGGACAGGTGAGCCGGGCGTGGTGGCGCACACCTGTAATCCCAGCACTTGGGAGGCAGAGGCAGGCAGATTTCTGAGTTCGAGGCCAGCCTGGTCTACAGAGTGAGTTCCAGAACAGCCAGGACTACACAGAGAAACCCTGTCTCAAACCACCCCCCCCCAAAAAAAAAAATTCTGGGCAGGCAAGGTAGCTCAAGTAAAAGCACTTGACACACAAGCCCGACAAAACCGCGGTGTGAGGTGAGAACTAGCTCCTTTGACCTCCGCATACGTGAGGAGGCGTGTGTCCAGCCACCCATACACCAAATGAAAGTGTTTTTTAAAAGTTAGGTGAATGGTACGTGTCCTTAATCCCATCACATGGGAGACCAAGGTCTAGCCTAGCCTACATAATGTAACGAGTTCTAAGACAGCCAGAGCTACGCAGTAAGACCAATGTAAAAAGAATACAAGAATAAGCGGAGGGTGTGCTGTGTGGATTCAAACAGTCCTTGCACACTCAAGCGTGGGTTCGCCGTGTTCTCCAGCTCTGGCAGGACGGCGGAGTGCTGTGGTCTCGGGACTCGGTTTATTTTCAGACCCTGTCTCTCCCTCCCTCTCTGCACAAGTAAAGATGGTTCTCGTTGCTGCTTCCCTCTTCTGCCAGGTTATATTAAAAACACAGAGAAGCTAAACTATGGCAAAGAGCATCAGTATAAGCTCACAGTCACCGCCTACGACTGTGGGAAGAAAAGAGCCACGGAAGACGTCCTAGTGAAGATCAGCGTCAAGCCCACCTGCAGCCCCGGGTGGCAAGGTGAGCTGCCGCCCTTGAGCCCCCACGCCCACTCGGAAACGCATGCACCCTAAGAAACGTGGTCATGAGCCTTCTTCCTTTCTCTCACACCCATCCATGGGCCAACGCAGGCTGGAGCAGCAGAATTGAGTACGAGCCCGGCACGGGTGCTTTGGCCGTCTTCCCAAGCATCCACTTGGAGACCTGTGACGAGCCTGTCGCCTCTGTGCAGGCCACGGTGGAGCTGGAGACCAGCCACATAGGGAAAGGCTGCGACCGAGATACCTACTCTGAGAAGTCCCTTCACCGGCTCTGTGGTAAGGAGGTCTGCTATCTGCAGCCTCAGTCTTGGGGGGCGGGGGATCCCTAAGGACGCCAGCCCTAGGGTCAGGAAGATGACAGGTAGAACAGACACGATGTTCTCAAGTGGTTTTTGCTGCCTTGCTGTCTGGTTTTCATTCAGGATAGGCTTGGGGACCTCACAGACCCTGCAGAGTCAATTCAGAATTATGTATGTGTCTGCCCTGAAGAGCCCGTGATTCAAATAAAGTGACATATATTGAGAGTCATCCAAGTATGGGTGATGTAAGAACGAGGAACTGGGTTTGGGTATGTGTTCTATAATCCTCTAAAGGTTGAGGCGGGGGATCAGTTGGGCCATGAGTTCTGGTTCCGCAGCATGCTGTTTGAAAGGCATATGCTTTACCTAATACATGAGGCTCTGAGCTCAAGCCCAGCTTAAGAAGGACGGACAGAGAGTTTAGCCTGACAGTATGTACTGATGGCTGTAAATCTCTCTACTCTGATCTGTATGACACGTTCCACAGACTGAGGTGATGGACCTCAACACAGGGAGGGTTCCTGGAACCGGTTCTGCCAGAGAAAAATTACTGAGCCGTAGTTCTCTATCTGTCTTATGTTTTCTATTCCTTTTCCTATATACAAGATGTTCCTGATAGCCTAGGCTAAGATCTAAAGTGAGTATTATGGCTACAAAACCATCCTTGAGATGGAGTCACTAAACATGACCTCAACTCCAGGAAAACCAGCGGTTCACTTTATAAATCATCTATAAGATAGAATTGATAAATATAAACTTTCCCAACAATTATATATGGGTGCCTGTGTGTCATCGGAAGTAGGCTTTGGTATATTGTTTAAGAAAGCCGTAAATAAAAAGATTTAAAACAGTTTAAATTTATGCTTTGAAGACTTACAGAAAGACAGGAGCTAGAAGTTAAACAGGAACTGATCATAAAAATTCATTAGTTTATTCTTGGGAATTTGCCTCTAGCCTTAGATGATTTTGATGTACCAAGTGAACATAATAATGTCTGTTCTACCTGGTGAAGGGATTCTGTCGGAAAAGCTGTGTTCAGTGAAGCAGTACAATTGCAGGGACATTGCAATAATCACTTGGAACAGCAAAATACAAAATCATTCAAGTATTAGAACTTCAAAAAGGGTGTTTCCAGTAAAAACATCCCTGTGGAGCTCCAGTGCCTCGGTCTGTGGAACTTGTCACACAGATCCTACTGGAGTTGGTGTGGCATCTTTCCCTTTATTATTTTTTAACTGAAGCTCATAAATATCTCTTTTGGCTGTAGAAATGAAGGAAAAGAACAGTCGAAGGATGACTGGAAAAATGAGAATTATTCCCATAGCCATGGCAAAGACAATGATCCAGTATAGCCAACTAACAGGATTTAATGACCATAAACCAGAGCTAATAGACTGAGCCAAATCCTCTATACCAGTAGATTCAACATGTGCTTTACTCATAGCAGAGATTTGGGCCTGTAAGCCATATCATGAGTAAGATCATTGTCTTTCCAAATTCCCAACAAATGATTTTTAAGAAAATTCCAATTATAACCTTTTTTTTTTTTTTTTTTGATTTTTCAAGACAAGGTTTCTCTGTAGCCCTGGCTGTCCTGGAACTCACTTTGTAGACCAAGCTGGCCTTAAACTCAGAAATCTGCCTGCCTCTGCCTCCCAAGTGCTGGGATTAAAAGCATGTGCCACCGCCGCCCGGCCAATTATGACTTTCATTAAAGGATAATGGCGTTACACATATGTATTGAAAGCTGGCGTGGCACTTGGTAGAATGCTGAACTTTAGTACTTTCTAGCTCTTGTCCTAATGTTAAAACCACATCCTCTATAGCATCAAGTTTTACTTCTAATTTTTTATCAATGATTCGTTGCCTTGCAAGTGTTAATGAGACATTTTTATTTAAATCATTAACAAAATGTGCAGTCTTCATTTCTGAAACTAGAGCAACTGTAGAAACTGCAGGTGAATTAATAATGGCTGTCAGAGCACAAACACCTAAAACTAAAGCTGCAACAAAATGCTTTGGTCCAATTAGCTCATTGACTTTTGTAAGCATTTGAAATGCTACACTATCAAACCAAACAGGAAGCATGTGGGAAGCAGTGGCTAGCAGAGTTCTGAAACTCCTGCTCAAAAAGGCTGGGGGAGGGCACAATTCCTCCCTTTTTATTAGTTTTAACAACCAAGTGGATAATCATCCGTCTTTGTGGGCCTTAACCAGGGAGTGGAAGTATTGACTTGATCCTCCTATATACTTTATGGTGTCTTTTTATGGAGGAGAGGACTTAGGCTTCCTTGCTGTTATTTTAAGGAGTGCCTTTAAATGCCAACCTCTATGCAATCAGGTTTGCCTCACAGGGGACTCAGAGACAGAAAACATGGTCCTCCCCTTGCAGTGCTTTGCCTTGTACCTCTCACTGGTGCCCATGTCAGCTCGTAAGCAGACACACATAGATCTGAGTTCTATGTGGCTCCTGAAAGGAGATCCACTTGTATAGGTTTTGATGCCAGAGAGTCAATATGTTGCCAAACGCTCTTTAACAGGCATGTCTTTAACAGGCATGCCAGTGCCAGTTTTCAATCCAGGTGAGCCTCGATGGAGGCAACCAGTCTGCTTAAAACAGAAGGTCAAGAGTTAGAAGTAAAACAGAATTAACTTGTCTTTGGATGGCCCAAGGTATCTAATTCAGTTGCAAATTAGCGACTTCCAGACACCTAGCCTGACTTCCCAGTGTGGGGGAAGTAGCTTTGAGAATCACTTGCAAATTAGAAGCTATCAAACACAAAGGCTAGCCTCTGGGGTGGGCGTGATAGCTTTGTGTATCAATAGATAAGCTGTTATTTCTCTGAAAGAGTGGAGACTATATTTTAAATTAACTCAGCTGGCTGAAAAAAGATTACTAGCCATCTTCGTTATTGGAATCTCCAATATTGGATTTATTTCTAAGCTACTCCATGACTGAGTCAACTGATCACATTAAAGGAAAGAGAAGAGTCATAACTCCTCCTTTAGATTGATTTTTCTAAGTCAGTTTTAACAGTCTCCATGTTCTCTGTCCCACAAGTTCTAAAAGCTTGAAGCAAGGCAGTTTATCTAATCTGGGACATAGACAAGTAAAGGTGGGTCAAGAACACACACCCAATACAGCTTCCCTGTCACCATGGTCAGGGCACTCAGCAAGCCCACATGTCAGCATTATCTTTAGCATGACACACCAATCACTCTGGCAGCTAGCATGCTCCTGCAGCATCTGTGGAAAAAACACAAACACGCTTTCTTCCCCATATTAGATACCTGATCAGGATCATGCCATAGGCCAATAAGTGGATTCCTCCATCTCACCTAGGCATGAGCGTACCTAGTTATAGGATGCTACAGACACTCAGCAAGGAGTTCCTCGGCATCCAAATTTTAAATTTTTCTTAAAAATATACAAGCATCATTTAAATAATATGGAAAGGGGATATAATTTACCCCTTTTTGTTTTTTAAGAAGACATTGTATTCAAGTTTCACAATATCTTGTCCTTGAGAATTATAAAGAATTAAATTGTTGTTAAATTGATGTCAAAACATCTCGAATGTTTGATGGATGTAATAAATAGCCAGTCCTGTTGTCTGTTTCAGTCTGAGTTGGAACACCAAGCACAGACAATGACATAGGCAGCAAGCACAGGAAACAAACACAGCCTGTTTGGTTGCTTCTCCTGTTAGAGCAGTTACAACTAGAAAGCCTAAAAATGTAGCATCAATCACATGTATATATTTTAATTTTCTAAAATGAGAAATATGAGTACCATTTATTTGTAATAACTAATTAAGTCCTCTAGAATTAATACCATTGTGTGGTACAGGTAGGAATTGAGGACACTGAGAACAAGTCTTTATAATTTGATATGCACATTTTCTAAAAATATAAAATTATTTTTAAGCCATTACTATTTTTGATGATGTAAAGAATATGATTGTATGGCCAATTGTTCCTATGTAAGGCCTGTAGCCTGCCTGGGACACAAATCTCTTGTGACCTTGCCTTAAGGGGTCTTGTCCAGGCAATCTAGAATGAGCTCTTCTTTTAAAGATTTATTTATTTATTTATTTATTTATTTATTTATTTATTTATTTGGTTTTTCGAGACAGGGTTTCTCTGTGTGGTCCTGGCTGTCCTGGAACTCACTCTGTAGACCAGGCTGGCCTCAAACTCAGAAATCCGCCTGCCTCTGCCTCCCAAGTGCTGGGATTACAGGTGTGTGCCACCACGCCCGGCTTCTTTTAAAGATTTATTAATTTATTATATATAAGTATACTGTAGCTGTCTTTAGACACACCAGAAGAGGGTGTCAGATCTCATTACAGGTGGTTGTGAGTCACCATGTGGTTTCTGGGAATGAACTGTTATATTTTTGGTTGTGAGCCTAGCCTTTAATGACCAAGCCATCTCTCCAGCCCCTGGATCAGCTCTTAAATGTCCAGAGGACAGTCATCTAAAGGAACATATCTTTTTTTAACTTGAAATGTATTTGTATAAATAAATAATTGTAAAATTTAAGATTTTACATTATAAAATTGTAAAATTTAGCAGTATCTAAAAAGGAACTATTTCAAGCAATTGTAAGCCATGACATATATATACTATCAGTATACAAATTAAAGGCTTGATTTTTAACATTTTAAAAATAGCCGCTACAACACCCAAGTCAATTATCTGTGCTGAAGCAAGGGAAACTCAAAAGAATAAACATGTGATTCAATTACAATTCAATTCCTGTTGTATGTTCTATACCCCACTAAATGCAAAACTTTGCAAAAGCTTGAGAAGTATAAGCTGGAACATTATCAGTTTTAATTCTTTTTAGGACACCTAAGGAGGAGAAGCATGTAATAAGATGTTGTATGACATCTTTCACAGCCTCCCTGGTTCTCGCAGTGGCCATGACTGCATGAGAGTAGGTATCTACAGTAACACATACATAGGCCAACTTTCCAAATTCTGGGCTATGAGTTATGTCCATTTGCCACAAAACTTGAGCCTTAAAGCCCCTTGGATTAACCCCCATTTTTAAAGGATGATATTCATCAGGGCAATGTTCACAGCCCTTCACAATTGGCCGAGGCTGTTCTCATGACAAATTGAACATCCTTCTCAAAGCGAGTGCATTCTGATGATGTAAAGCATGACTGTCTAATGCTTGTTCAACCACACTAGCAATCAAGTGGTCTTTCGTTAATCAATCTGCCATAGAATTTCCTAAAGCCAGTGGGCCTGCCAGGATGTCCTCTGATATGTCCTATAAAAATTTTTATTTTTCTTGATTGAATGACATTCTGCAACTGAAGCAAGGGTGATATCATTTTAGAACTTCCAGATATAAGAGCGGTCTCTATATCAGGAAATGAACGAACTACATATTTTGAATCTGTATAAAGATTAAACTCTTCAGGTATGTGTTCGGGGCAGTAATAACTGCAATAACCTCCACCTGCTGTGCAGAAATTTCTTTTGCCTTTTTAATAATCACAGGTCTATCTTTTATAGAGAGGGCTGAAGTTCCATTGGATGACCCATCTGTAAATACCAAGAGGGCATCGGAAATGGGTTCCGATGGCTATTTTAGAAGGAAAGATTATTTCTGTTTCTTCTACAAACTTTAATATAGGGTGTTGAGGTACATGATATTTGATTTGTCCCATATAATGACCTAATGCAATTCCCCAATCATCTGCAGTTTGAAGTAAATACTCCAATTGTTCCTTATTATAGGGAATAACAATTTCATGCATTTCTTTGCCAAAAAATTCCCTAGGTCTTTGTTGCTACTTTGTTTCCAACCCAATTCCCCGGTAAAAGAAAGCTCAACTCAACAGTTAACAAAACAAGCTACAAGCCTAGATTGTACAGGCCTCCTACCACACTACTCTGTTTCCATCTATTTTATCCCATATAACTTGGGGTTTCTCCAGGCCCCCAGCTAAATGCTAACCAGCTTGGACTGGCTATAAGACTATTAGTCTTCAACCCCATCAGAAATCCAAGAATGACTAATATTACCTGAAAGTATGAGAAGCACAAAATATAGCTTCTAAAACTTAGCCAATTTATAGAGACCGCTGATCACCTGGACAGGCCCTATACAGGAAAATGTTGGAGCATCAGTCTTCAGCCTTCTGGCCCAGGATCATCTGACAGACCTTGGTAATGCAGAATTTTGAAGGGCTGATTACTCTGTCTTGGCAGAGATTATCAGTCGACTATTCCACAGTGTGTCCTTTTTTTTGGACAGTATTTGTCTGTAGATGAAATGAGGCAATTCTTGCCTGGTGACTGTCTCACCACAACTGAAGCAACTCCATTGATGCTCAAGTTCTTCTTTGAATTCAATAAAGAGGTGCTGTCAGGAGCAGACAGGTCTCCAGTCAAATGATCTTTAATAAAGAAATGTCAATAAACATATTCTGTGGACTTCTGACACCTTTGAAGACCATCTGTCTATCTAACATCTTTGAACTGTTAAGCCTTAACTATTCTCGGCCATTTCTAATCAAAATAACTCAGGAACACTCTTTTAACTAACTCATAACCACGAGTTTGCTATCTGGCACTTAACTTGTATTACTTAGTCATCTAAAAGCAGTTTATACTAGCAGTTATAGAAGGACTGGGTCTAAGCCTTGTATTCTTAAATGTGTTATATAGGCACAATGCCTACATGGGAGTAACAATATTAATCCCAGTTTTATATCAATAGTAAATTCATACCAATGAAAACCTTAAATTTACATCAACTAAATTTTAAACCAATATAAGAGATTATAACTTCAACTTTGTATCAATTATGAAGACTTCTACCAATGTAAGATCTGGCTATGTAATGTATTGCTTAAAAGTACATTTGTTAACCAATCCCTCTTTGTCTATTTCTATATAATTTCTATGATATTACTATATCCCCTTTTTCTTTTCCATCCACTTCTCCTTTACCTAAGAAAAAAGGATAGAGAAGAGGAAAGGAAAGGTAGAAATCCCTTAGTTTAAGTTCTTTAGTTCCCTCCCTGTCCAAAGCTACATTTGTAAAGTATCCCTAAAATTATAACATATATATAATTCCTAAAATAACCAGAACCATCCACCCCACATAAGGAACTGGGATGATGATTGTCTTCTGTCTGCTTCCAGCTGAATTGGGGCGAAGAATTCCCATCTGGGGGCCCAAAGGGAAATTTTGAATACTAGCTGGCATTATTTGCCTTTCAGTCACTATGTGGTGAGAAAGTTCATGCCTCCAGGTCAGATGACATCTTGACCATGACATTCTGAAAGACTGGAGAGGCAAGTAAAGTTCTGGAAGCAAGTCTTTAAGAGAATCAGCTTTGATGTAGTTGAAACAGAGTCAAGTGTGAAGCTGGAATGGAAGGTCCCAAATCTCAGCATCCTGGAGTGTGAATCTTTTCAGGGCTGTCTTTCTCTTCTTTCATCCCTGTAGTATACAAAACTTAAAAGCAACAAGTAAGCAGGTAAAGACATTCACACAGAGCATGCAGGGGGCACAGATTGGTCAATGAAGATCAATAAAGAAAGACAACTGACTGCCTTTCCTCAGGTTAGCTTGATCACCTAGTCAAACTCCAATGTAACTGTGTATCCATATCCTTGTAAAGGATGGTATGTAACACCCAATAAGTGTTAATGGCTGTGTATAGACATTTTAGTGTCAACCAGTTCCAGAGCTGTCTCCATATACAGAGACATAAACATCACCACATATACATCACCTATTTTGTTGATTGTGTTAGTCTTCCTTTTCTTCTCTGTTGCCAAGGTCTTCAGGAGGTCTCCCTTTGTCATGTCTGATTTTTATCAACTTGGAAGGAACCCACAGCTTTTCTTTTCCTGGGGAAACATAGGCATAGCCCCTCCCCCAGCGTAACACATTTCCCATTCTCCATTCTGATGTTAGAATATCCTTAATGTAAACAGGCTGATTTAGTTCAATAGTTCTTTCCACAGTCCAATGTCTTTCAGCACCTGTAGGGTTTTGTTCATTGGTATTTAAAAAAAATTTAAGGATAATAAAGCACTACGTAATTTATCCTTGGGGGTTCTCATTGATCCTTTTTGCCTATTAAGCATCTCCTTTAGACTTCGATTTGATCTCGCCACAATTGCTTGTCCTGTAGGATTATGTGGTATGCCTGTAACATTTTTTATATTATAATATTCAAAAAACTGCTTCATCTTATTAGAGATATATGCCAGCCCATTGTCTGTCTTAATTTGTGTTGGTATTCCCATAATGGCCATAACTTCTAACAAATGTGTAATTACAGAATCAGCCTTTTCTGATGGTAATGCAGTTGCCCATTGAAATCCTGAATATGTGTCTATAGTATGGTGCACATATTTCAGTTTGCCAAACTCTGTAAAATGGAAGACATCCATTTGCCAAATGTCATTTCTTTGGGTACCCTTAGGGTTAGTTCCCATAGGCAATGGAGTCTGGTTATATAATGAACAAGTAGGGCATTGCTTCACAATTTCCTTGGCTTGTTGCCAAGTGATAGAGAATGCTTTCTTTAAACCACTGCTGTTAACATGGTGTTTTTTATGGAATTCTGAAGCCTCTAGTACACTTCCTATCAGTAGTTGGTCAGTTTCATTATTACCTTGTGCCAGAAGGCCTGGCAGACCTGTATGGGATCTTATGTGTGTGATATATAGTGAATAACTCCTATTTCTGATTATTTGCTGTAGCTGAATAAATAATGAAGTCAATTCAGAATCATCCTGTATAAGTTCAGCAGTCTCTATATGTAAGACAACCCCTTCTGCATATTGAGAGTCAGTTACTATATTAAGAGACTCTTAAAAATCTGTCAATACCATGACTACTGCATATAGTTCAGATTTTTGAATTGACTTATAGGGACTCTCAGCCACCTTACTTACATCTTCTGATTTATATCCTGCCTTTCCTGATTTACTGGCATCAGTGTAAAATGTAGGGGCTCCAGATATTGGAGTTTTCTTTATTATATGAGGGAGAATCCAATAAGTTCTTTTTATGAACTGAAGCCACTTGCTTTTAGGGTATCTGTTGTTAATCTCTCCCAAGAAGTTACTGCATGCTCTTTGCCAGTATTCATCTTGTGCCCATAGTGAGGCAATTTCTGTGTTAGGAAAAGGTTCCACAATTTCAGCCAGATCCATACCAATTAATTGTCAAAGTCTCATTTTTCCTTTAAGTATCAATTGAAAGACTTTTTCAATGTATGTTTTTAATTTCTTACTCTGTTTATGTGCTAAAAATATCCATTCCCTCTGCATAAGAATGCCTGTAGGGGAATGAGTAGAAGGTAAGATAACTAAGATGCAGGCCATCTTTGGATCCATACAATCTAGATGTGTGTATCCTGCAATGTCCTTTCTACCAAAGTTAACTCCTTCTCAGCCTCAGCTGACAATTTCCTTGGACTATTTGAATCCTTATCACCTTGTAAGGTTTGAAATAAATTGCTTAGCTCTTGAGTGGCCAAGCCAATTGCAGGCCTCAGCCAGTTGATATCTCCCAGTAGCTTCTGAAAATCATTAAGGGTCCTTAATTGGCTTCTTCTGATTTGCACCTTTTGTGGCCTAACCCTTTGCAGACTTATTTTATATCCTAGATAATTAATATAATCCCCTCTTTGTATCTTTTCAGGGGCAATTTGCAATCCCCAGGAAGGCAATGTTTTCTGTACTTCATCAAACATTCTTTCCACAGTATTTATATCTGAATCAGCCAATAGGTTGTCATCCATATAATGATAAATAATGGATTGAGGAAATTGTTTGCGAATCATCTCTAATGGCTGTTGTACAAAATACTGACACAAGGTAGGGCTATTTAACATTCCTTGCGGAAAGACTTTCCAATGATATCTTTTCATTGGGTGACCTCTCTTGAACGTAGGTACCGAGAAAGCAACCCTTTCCTTATCACTTTAGTGTAGAGGAACGGTAAAAAAAACAATCTTTTAGATCAATCATTATGATAGGCCATTCCTTAGGCAACAAGGAAGGCAATCGGATCCCAGGTTGCAAGGAACCCATTGGCTGAATAATCTTATTAATCGCTCTGAGATCTGTCAACATCCTCCATTTGCCAGATTTTTTTTTTAAATGACAAATACTGGAGAATTCCAAGGGCTGGAAGACTCCTCTATATGCTGAGCCTTCAGCTATTCTTGGACTAGCTGTTCTAATGCCTCTAGTTTCTCTTTTGTCATAGACCATTGATCAATCCAAATGGGTTGGTCAGTCAACCACCTTAGTGGTAAGGCTGTTAATGTTTTGGCAGCAGTGGCTCCTTGGGGTAAAGCTAAATTGTCAGCCTCTGCTGTATCTTGTTTATGGACAGCTTGGACAGTCTGAAACTGCCTTTGATAAGATTCCCTAACTAATTTAAGATTTTCATTAGAATCCTGACTAGCTTCATGGTTAGATACCGAGACTGAGGGGATATTAATCTGGGTATTCCACTGCTGTAATAGATCTCTTCCCCATAAATTAATGGCTATATTAGCCACATATGGTCTCAATTTTCCAACCTGACCTTCCGGTCCTATACATTTAAGCCATCTGGTGCTTTGCTTTATTTGGGATAAGGTCCCAACTCCTTGAAATTGGATGTCTACGTCTTGAAGTGGCCAACTTACAGGCCAAGATTTTGGAGAGATAATGGTGACATCTGCTCCAGCGTCAACCATTCCTTCAATCTTAATATTGTTTACTAATATTGTTAGTTTTGGCCTGTGATCCTCTATAGAAGTTTGCCAAAATACTCTTTTGGGTTCCTTTGAGGCGTTCTGAGTTGTCTACAGAATTTGCCTTAGTCTTGTCTGGTCTTAGAACATCTGTTTTTGACATAGTGACACTTAATTGTCCTGAGGAAGAGAACTCTCCCCTGTCTGGCATTGGGGCCTGCGAGAGGCCCCCCTGGGAGTTTTTTGGCAAGATGTTGCCCCATTTGTCTGTTCTTGCTCTACATTCGCTAGTTAAATGCTGGCCTTTGCCACACCTTTGACATATTCCAAAAGACATAGGTCCCCTTTTGGTATTACTTTGGTTTTTTTAAACAGTCATTTCTGAGATGACCCCACTCACCACAATTAAAACATTTAAAAATCTGGGTCCTTTCTAGGTGTCTAGTGGTAATTTCTCCTTTTATAGTCATATCAGGTGAGTGAGATACAACATCAATTGAATATCTAATCCACTCATCTATTGATGCTGACCTTGCCCTCAGTGGTCTGATTACTTCTTTGCATTCAGTATTTGCATTCTCAAAAGCTAAAGACTCAATTATTGCCTTTCTTGCTGCAGAATCTGATATACTCCTTTCCACAGCTGAGGTTAGTCTTTGTAAAAAGTCAGGGACGGTTTCTTGTGGACCTTGTATGACTTGAGTAAATGGCTCAAGTCTTTTCGCTGATTCTGCAACTTTGTCCCAAGCCCTTAAAGCTGACAATCAACACAAGGGCTAGGGTTTCTTCATCATATATAGCCTGCACTTCTACCTCAGCAAAGCGACCCTCACCAAGCAGTTGGTCCACAGAAATCTCTCTACCCCTGGCTCTATTTTCTCGTGCTATCTCCCTTGCTCCATCTCTCCACCATGCGACCCATTGCAAATTAGCAGCAGGTTCTAGTCTTGCTCTTGCCATATCCTTCCAGTCTTGTGGGATTATTCTATTTTTAATAGCCCAAGAAGTCAGGATTTGCTTTACAAATGGTGAATGCATTCCAAAATTAGTGACACTTTCTTAAATTTTCTTAGATCTAACACATCCACAGGTTGCCATTCGAATTCCTGATAACCCTGTGGATGACCATCATCTGGAGGTCTTTGTTGTATACTGACAGGATAGACTAAAGTTTGTTTTTTAATAACTTTTGGTTGGCTTTCTCTACTTTTATCTTCTATCCCTCCCTGAGTATTTTCCTTTTCCTTGAGTTCCTGTATTTTCTGTTCAAGGTTCTGCCTCCAAATTTTGATCTTTTCTCTATATTGCAATTCTGATAGTCTACTGTCTATTTTATTTTGATTGATTAATTTTAAAAGGTTATTCTCCAAGTCTAGCTTCCAATTCTCATTATTTTCTCTCTGCTGCTCAGTCTGATCTGTGAACTGCTGCATCCTTTGTTCTAGCATCTTTTTAAACTCCTGTCTCCCACCTTCATTCTCCTCCTTCTGTCTCTTATTCTGTTCTATAATTTCCTGGGTCTTAAATTCTAGTGTTTCCTCTAGGCCACATTGCCAAGTCTTAAATTCCTCTTTCTGTTGTTCATGCTGTTTTATAATTTCCTGTATCTTCTGTTCTAAGCCCTGCTTCCATAATCTTAGCTTCTCTTTGTGTTGTAATTCTAATATTGCAGCATCTGCCTTATTTTGACCTATGAAATCCTGAACCTTTAGTGCTAGTGTTACTTGTAATCTCTCTTCTTTTTCTTTCTTTCTTTCTTTTCTTTTCTTTTCTTTTGTTGTTGTTGTTGTTGTTTTGGGTTTATTTTTGGAGACAGGGTTTCTCTGTATAGTCCTGGCTATCCTGGAACTCACTCTGTAGACCAGGCTGGCCTCGAACTTAGAAATCTGCCTGCCTCTGCCTCCCAAATGCTGGGATTACAGGTGTGCACCATGCCCGGCCTGTAATCTCTTTTCTAAGGCAAGGAATTTTTTTGTCTAGGACCCTGTCCTTTGAGATGACATAGTAAATCAAGAGAATAAGTACTGCAATACCAATGACTTTTTCCTCTAAATCCATTCCTGTCAAATTACTCAAAATATCATCACATAGAGCCAAAAAGGTCTTTATTGTTTTACCCATCTTTAAGTATCAAGATGCTATATATCTCTCTTATATCAATGAATTACCTGGT
Source organism: Apodemus agrarius (assembly GCA_964023405.1). Classification (NCBI taxonomy): domain Eukaryota; kingdom Metazoa; phylum Chordata; class Mammalia; order Rodentia; family Muridae; genus Apodemus; species Apodemus agrarius. The sequence continues at coordinate 6,870,901 of OZ030009.1, read as the reverse complement.
CCAGAAACCTTTTGTTCTGCTGCCCAAGCCTTTCAGGGCTTCAGGGGCAGTTAACGTTTTATCTCAGATTTGTTAGGTTCTAAACAATGGGTTGGGCACCATTTTGTTGCTACTTTGTTTCCAACCCAATTCCCGGGTAAAAGAAAGCTCACCTCAACAGTTAACAAAACAAGCTACAAGCTTAGATTGGGGCAGATCTCCCATCACACTACTATGTTTCCATCTATTTTATCCCATACAACTTGCGGTTTCTCCAGGCCCCCAGCTTCTCTCCCTGCTGCCTCTCCATTTCTTTTCCATTGCTCCTCCTCCTCCTCTTTTATACCCCGTAGCTCCTCCCCTAGACTCTCTGCTCCTCCCACTTTCCTCCTGCCCAATCATTGGCTCAAGCCTTTATTTGAAAAGTTAAGGTGGGGAGAAGATTCACAAGGCAACTCCTCATCTCCTGCTCCTCTGAGGAGTGGAATTAGCATCAAAATACAAGCCCAGGGCTATCCACAACAGGTCTTAACCTCCCTTTAATAATTAATTGACTATACATGAAAGAATAAAGATATCATTTTTACTTGAGTATGAGGGAGATAAATCTATTCTAATACACCTTCTCGCCACAAACATGCAGTAAGGGAGGGTATAAGATGTTTTAAGTATAATAAGGGGCCATGTTTATTTTTAAGTATAATAAGGGACCATGTAGGTATCTACAGTAACATGCATAGGCCAACTTTCCAAATTCTGGGATATGAGTTGATAACTTATTTGTTTTACTTTAGCATCTTGCTTTTTTGTTCTATCAATTCTGACTGTTCTAAGGCTTCTTCTGTAAGCTGTCCTTTAGATTTGGGATCAGGATCTCCTTAAGAATTTCAAATAAATGATGCAACTGTCCCATGGCATTTTTTTTTTTCTTTTTGGTTTTTCTGAGACAGGGTTTCTCTGTGTAGTCCTAGCTGTCCTGGAACTCACTCTGTAGACCAGGCTGGCTTCAAACTCAGAAATCTGCCTGCCTCTGCCTCCCAAGTGCTGGGATTACAGGAGTGTGCCACCACGCCTGGCTTGGCAATTTTTAAATAAAGTCTAATTCAATTAATATTTCCCAACAGTATTTGAAAATCATTAAGTGTCTTTTAATTTATCAATCCTAAGTTACAATTATTGAGATATAATATAATCACCATGAACTGTTTTTCCCAAATAATTTATTGGCTTGTTATGTTGAATTTTATCAGGGGTGATAATTAGTTCATGCTGGGTCAATATCTCAGTCATATTTTTCAAAATTAATTCAGTTAAATACTTTTTTCTGCTATAAGAGTATCATCCATATAATGTGAAATAAAAGCCTTTTTATTTATTTTATATAAGTACACTGTAGTTGCCTTCAGACACTCCAGAAGAGGGAGTCAGATCTCATTACAGATGGTTGTGAGCCACCATGTGGTTGCTGGAATTTGAACTCAGGACCTTCAGAAGAGCAGTCGGTGCTCTTAACTGCTGAGCTATCTCACCAGCCCAATAAAAACCTTTTTATGCTTAGCCCTAGTGTATCTTAAGACTTGAGCTACAAATTTCTTTCTTTCTTTTTTTTTTTTTTTTTTTTGTTGGTTTTTCGAAGACAGTTTCTCTGTATAGCCCTGGCTATCCCAGAACTTACTCTGTAAACCAGGCTGGCCTCGAACTCAGAGATCCACCTGCCTCTGCCTCCCAAGTGCTGGGATTAAAGGTGTGCGTCACCACCGCCCGAGCTACAAATTCCTAACAAAGGGTGCGACTATTTTTCACACCTTGGGGGAGAATCTTCCAATTGGTACCTTTGAAATGGCCTAATCGTAATTTTTACCTCTCCCTGGAAATCCAAAACAATTACTCCAGGAAGTACTTCAAAATTTTTCTTATAATTTGAACTTCTCTCTATTTTAAGACCAAAGGTGCCGGATGATAATGGCCCTTTAAGTCCCATATCTACTAACTGCACTCCCTCATAAAGAGAGAGTATATAATCTTTATCTACTGCAAGATCTAATCCTGCACTTCCTGGTGCTGCTCTGGGTGAGCTTCAGATGTTAAACTCGGGGGCAGAGGATTCAGTTTACTTATACCTTCCTCTGTCTCCCTTTTTTGTCCTTTCTTTATTTCAGGGGCAGAGGGCGTGACCCTCACTCCGTGTTTTGTCTCCTCGTCTTTCAGAGGGGTTCCATCCTTATGAAATTTTGATTTACACTCATTCTTCCAGTGCTTTCCCTTCTTACACCGAGGACATAGCCCCGGAGGTTGGATTTTCTTGTTTTTATTCTCTGACATATGCTTTTCTTTTTTACAATCGCGGCTCACATGTCCTCGCTGGCCGCAAGAAAAGCAGGAAATCTTTTGCTTTCTTCCTCCTTTCAGGTTCTGAACATAGGCATGGAAATGTTGCATTGCTGCAGCATAGACCATATCCTGGACCACGGCTGGTGAGGCCTCTATACATGCTTTAATGTGATCTTGCACAGTCCCTGTTTTTCTGATCGGTCTAATTAGTTCCTGACAGAGAGTATTGGCATTTTCCCATGCAAGTTGTTTTAATAACATGTCCGAGCCCTCAGAGGGAGGAAGCAGCCTGCCTGGTGCCTCCTCCAATCTAGCAACAAAATCTTCATACGATTCATCTTGTTTTTGTTTGATTCCTGACAATACAGTTGTCTTACCATCAGCAGGAGGGATCCTTCTCCAAGCAGCCACTGCTATCTTGGAGACTTCCTCCAAGACTTCCTTTTTTAAGCCAACTTGTACCTGGGGGGAGGCATAGTCCTCTCTACCCAAGAGCATTGACATCGTAGGCCTATCGGTTTTCTTCCGGGAAGCTAACTTCTGAAGCACTTCCCTTGCTCTATCCTCATATTCAGTCCTCCATACTATAAACTGTCCTGGGCTAAGAGTGGACTTTGCAGTCTGATGCCAGTCATAAGGGGTTAGCCACATGCTACCCAGCGTTTCCACAATCTTTAAAGTGGATGGAGCGCTTGGCCCAAGGTTCTTAACAGAATACTGTAGCTCTGTAAGAGTTTTTAGAGGAAGAGGTTCCCGTCTGGGTGTCTCCCCTTCAAAAATAGGTACTGGGACACAAAAATCCAAGTCTCCTTTTTGCCTGGCTTCTTTTATAGTCCCTAAAAGTCCCCTATTAGTTGGCATTTTTCTTTCAGGCTCGGCTGGTCCTGTTTTAAAAGCAGGGGGCGTGATAGCTAAGGCCAGGATATCCTCTATTTCCGTCCTAGGCAGATTTTTATCATGGACATGATCCCCTGTTTTACCAGGATCGCCTCCCTCTGCTTTCTCCCCCAGTTCTTGTTGTTCCTCATCACTTAGCCAGCCATCCCCTGGTTGTGCCTTGAGGAGATGAGCGGTAGATGAGGCAGTGTCATACGACTTAGCTTTTGCCCTCAGAGGAGTTGTTACCTCATCCTCCGAGGGCGCTTCTCCTGCAAAGAATTCCACATCTGTTTTTTCTGAAAGCAGGTCTTTAAATTGTACCCATAATGAGAATGCTTGATCCGGGACCTGTGTAGGGCCATGGCATTCATAAAATCTCCTCATCTCCTGTCCTACCTTTCTCCAGTTTTCTAAAGACAGGCTTCCCTCCTCTGGGAACCATGGACTGACACTCAGTACAAAGTCACAAAATGCTGCCAAGTTCTTCTCTGAGGTTTTGACACCTCTGCTTTTTAACATAAGACTCAATAGTGCCAGGAACAAGCCTCTGTTCTTAGACTGTGAATGCCCCATGGTTCTTACCTTCCTGTCGTCTTAGCTTGATGTGTCTCTATCAAGGAGTCTGCAGCACTCTGACAAGGTCCTAGCCTTACCTGAAAAGTATTTTTTAGGAAAGGGGGAGAGAAAGCTTACCTGCTTTGAGCGACACGTTTGGGCTCCAGCTGCCACGGACCACCCCAGTGGGGTATGGGGGTCCCTGGGATGAGGGTCCTTAAGGCAGGTGGGTAAGGATTCGGTGGTGACAAAGAGAAGCAAACACAGAGGCAGTTTGAATCTGAGTGGGTTTTGCAGCTCTCAAACAAAGGTTTTTATGCACAGAGAAACAGGTATTACAACTCTGAGAAGCTGTGTTCAGAGAAGCAGTCCAATAGAATAGACACTGCAATAATCATTTGGCACAGCAAAATACAAAATCATTCAAGTATTACAACTTCAAAAAGATGTGTCAATGAAGCAGCCGGGTAGAGCGGATATTGTAATAATCATTTGGCACAGTAAAATAGAAAAATCTTCTAAGGCTAGTGGCAAATTTCCAAGAACAAGTTAATAGATTTTTATAATCAGTTACTGTTTAACATTTAGTTCCTGCTTTTCTATAAATCTTCAACACATAAATTTAAACTATTTTAATTCTTTTTGTTTAAGGCTTTCTAAAACAATATTACCAAAGCCTCCTTCTGATGACATATGTGCAGCCATATAAAATTTTATTGTTGGGAAAACTTTTATTAATACTATCTTATAGATGATTTATAAAGTGAAGTGTTTGTTTTCCTGGAGATAAGGTCATGATTAGTGACTCCATCTCAAGGGATGGTTTCGTACCCATTATTCTCACTTAAGATCTTAGCCTAGGCCATCAGGAACATCTTGTAAATAAGAAAAAGGGATAAAAAAAGATAAAGCAGGTAAGTTGCCCAGAGAACTACGGCTCAGTAATTTTTCTCCAGCGAAGAGTTCCACAACCGGTGCCAGGAGGCCACCCCCCCTCCTGTGGAGCTCCATCGCCTCAGTCTGTGGAACACACCGATCCCACTGGGGTTGGTGTGGCAGTCCTGGGTTTTCTCCTTCCAACACACAGGTTCTGGGGACTGCGTTGACTTAGGTTACCTGTGCTGTCATCTCATTGCCTTCTCTCTCTTCCCCCGGCTCTTTGGCGAAGTGGTTCTAGTTCTAGAAGTTTATCCTTAAGGTCAGAATATCAGACACATAGCTGTTCAGTCCGCGTCCCAGAGAGAGGCTATGTGAATTACATTGTCTCTGCAGTGAAGTGCTGTGCAGCCACTTTAAACTGTGCTGTAGAAGAAAAAGGAGAATATAAGCATGTGTTGCCGATACAGCAGGATTCTAGTTTAATTAAAGAATATGTTGTGGGCTGGAGGTGTGCCGAGGTTTGGAGAGGGGTCCTGAGGAAGGGGTGTATGGGAGCAGAGAAAGAAATAACTAAGTCAAATTGTGAGTTACAAGCTGACATGACAGCCTATGTTCTGCTCAAGACAGCTTTCCAGATAGATCTCTGCTTGAGACAGCTCTCTCTTTTTTCTAAAAAGATTTATTTATTATTATATGTAAATACACTGTAGCTGTCTTACGACTCACCAGAAGAGGGTGGCGTCAGATCTCATTATGGATGGCTATGAGCCACCATGTGGTTGCTGGGATTTGAACTCAGGACCTTCAGAAGAGCAGTCAGTGCTCTTAACCTCTGAGCTATCTCAGCAGCCCCCAACGCAGCTCTCTTCAACACAGCTTTCATTACTAGACAGCTCTCTTGTGCTAGGAAAAATGCTTAAAAACTCTTTGGATGGCTCATGGGTTTTCCAATCAAAGTCAGAATAGCTGCCAGAAAAAAAAAAAAAAAAAAAAAAAAAAAAAAAAGCCTGGATTTTCCAGCTAAGGCAGAAATCTTGATAGAGAAATTCTAAAAGTAATTCTTTAGGTTTTCTGACCAAGAAACAAACAAACAAACAAACAAACAACAAAACAAAACAAAACAAAAACCCAGAAAGCCAGAAAGAAATCTAAAAACAGTTGTGTTAGTTCTCAAAACAGTTTTTCCCCCCTCTGGGTTTGCTAGTTCTCTTGCTGGCCAAAGCCTAGTCTTATTTGCATATCAATTCAGTCATCTGCTCCAGGTTTACTCCTGATTATCCCACAGTCCCCTTATTGCAAATGAATTAAGAGATCTGCCTACCACTGCAAGCACAGACAGTAAACAAGCTACATGGGAACTCACCCTGAGGTTGCCACTCCCACCATTCCTGGGCCTAACCTCGGTGTTTCCCAGGCTGATCTTGAACTCATGAATCTGCTTCCTTTCTAGCTTTCTGACAAGCTGGCTCGTAGTGTGGCTGCCTCTGTTCTTTTAGATCTGTACAGCTCCTTATATAATTTATATTGCATTCTTATATTTTGCATAGTTGAGAATATATATATGTATATACATATATATATACATACACACACACACACACACACACACATACACACATATAGTCATGTTTTCAGGGTTCCTTCCCACAGCCTTTTAAAGGCTGTTCTATAAGACTCTGAGGAGCCTTAACTTCCCGGTGGCCCCTGAGTGAACAACATGGAGGCAGGAATCAATGCAAAAAGCAAGAGGCTTTTTATTTAATCCAGCGTGCCGGGGTTGCCCTGCACATGGGGAGAGAATGACCACTCGAAGCCCGCACAGCAGGTCTTTATGAAGTCCTCGGGGCAGCCACCATTAGGCACAATGTGATTGGCAGAACAGTGTTACCTTTAAATTAATTGGTTGTTAGGGGATGAGGTAGGTGGCCAATGGTCTCTGGGCCTCCCCTAGCCGCAGGGACCTCCCTGTGGTCTGAGGAGTGCAATTTAGCCTCTCTCTTCTGGGAGGGGCAAGTGTTTCACGACCTTTCCAAAGTTCCTGAGCTGACCCTTTCAGTTCATATGTGTGCACACCCACACACATGGATGCCCACATACATGCAAACGTGCACACAGCACTGTTCTATATATTCATGGAAAGGGACTAGAAGTGTGTATTTGGGCAGGAGCATGTAAAGTAACTTTGTTGTTGTTTTGAGATAGCGTCTCACTGCATAGCTTTGGCGAGCCTGACTCTCACTCTGTGAACCAGGCAATCAGAGTGCACAGAGATATGTCTGCCTTTGTCTCTGCCTCCAAAGAACTGTGCACCATGCCTGGCTATGTTTTATCTTCTTCATTCTTCTCCTTAGAACAAGAAATCCACAGTTTGTGTTTGTGTGAGTGTCTGTGGTTGTGCATGTGACGGTGTCTGTGTGTGAGACTGTGCCTGTGTGAATGTGTGGATTTAGAGTGTGTGTGAGTGAGTGTGTGAGTGAGTGAGTGTGTGTGTGTGTGTGTGTGTGAGAGAGAGAGAGAGAGAGAGAGAAAGAGAGAGAGAGAGAGAGAGAGAGAAAGAGAGTTGGGGTTGATGTTTTGTCTCACTCTGTAGCCAAAAACTCACTTGTAGCCTAGGCAGGCTTTGAACTTGGCAGTCAAGTGCTGAGATGACTGGTCTGTGTACTATTACATTTTCATTAGGACAAGAAAAGTCCCTTATCTTTCAGGAAAAGCAAAATCAGATCAGCAAGCATTCTAATCCTGAGCGGAGAGCCACCCCTTAGTGAGGCCCGGCCCCCCATTCTCCGTGGAACTCACAGTCTGTCTCTGCGGTTTCAGGGGCTGCTGCCGGCACCTCAGAGCTGCTCCCATCCCCCAGTAGCTCCTTCAACTGGACTGTGGGCCTCCCCACCGACAATGGCCACGACAGTGACCAGGTCTTTGAGTTCAATGGCACGCAGGCGGTGAGGATTCCAGACGGCGTCGTGACCCTTGACCCTAAAGAGCCCTTCACGATTTCTGTGTGGATGCGGCACGGGCCTTTCGGCCGGAAGAAGGAGACAATTCTCTGCAGTTCAGATAAAACAGGTTTGTTGTGTCTCCACTGGCTGGTGTTCTTCCGGGTTCCCTTACGGGGACTCAGTCCTCTGGCTCATCTCTGTTTTATGGTGGGGACACTTTGTCCTCAAGAGAGACAGAACTAGCCTGGGGGATTTATCAGTTTTACTCAGTAGATTACTCAGTAAAGCTCCCATGTGTCTGATTCTAATCCCTGTCTTGGCCCAACTGGAGGGTTCATTTGTGCAGATCGAATCTTTAAACCCATTACGGAAGCAATCCTTACTCTCCCCTTGGGCCTGGAGTTGGCAGTTTACCCACAGACACCGTCTGTCTTTGCAGAGATGAACCGACACCATTATTCGCTCTATGTCCATGGGTGCAGACTCATTTTCCTCCTCCGGCAGGACCCGTCCGAGGAGAAGAAATACAGGCCCGCGGAGTTCCACTGGAAATTAAACCAGGTGAGTGATAGAACCTGGACAGGTCTCACCTCTCTGGATGTCACAGCCTGAGGGACATTGTGGCCTGTACATCTGTTGGTCACAGGATAGCATATCAGACTCTAAACTCCTTCCCACCGCTGACCTTTCCCCACGTGTGCATTTTATACATAAAACACTAACATAAATATCATGTTCTTTTGGGACCAGAGAGATGGCTCCCCAGGTAAAGGGACTTGCCACCGGCCTGAACCTGAGCTTGATCCCTAGAGCTCATGCCCATGATGGGAAGGAAGAACTGCCTCTTACAGCTTGTCCTCTGACGTGTATGTACACGTGTGTAGCACGTGCACACAGATACACATTCTCAAAGTTAAAAATGAATATGTTTTAAAGTGATAATGCAATTTATGGTTGTCTAGAATAAGGGGCGCTGTCTCAAGCGATGGCGTTGAAACCCCTGGTCACCTTAGTCGTCGTCGTCCAAGGCTTGGCCTCCAGGACTGTAGCAGGGAGTGCTAGACTGACTCGGTCATTCAGAGGTACCAAAGATGCCTTAAGTGGTCAAGCGGCTGCCATCTTGGTGTCTTTCATATGCCAAACAGTCTGCTAGCTCCAGGTATTGTATGTCTGGTGAGACCACCCAGCACCCCTCTCGATGATTTCTTCGGGCGTCTGATTTCCCATCATACCTGCGATAAAGCGCTTGGGAGGAGAAAGGCTGCTGAAATATCTCCATTAAGGAAATGAAGTCAGCTCCTGACGTAAACCCAGACCCAAATAGCTCGTGAAGGAGGAAGCTCTGGCTTAGCCTACTTGGTTCATGGAGTTAGTGGGCAGAGGAAGGCGGACACACAGTTGTTAGGTGGGCCTGGGGCTGCTACAGTGTAACACTCTGTAAAACAGTTGCAAGACCCACAAACGTCCAGGTATCCATGAGAGGGGAACAGAGCCTGTGGTGGGCCCGTCTTTTCTGCTGTGCTTTTTATTTATGTAAATAATCCTTTCTCAAAAGCTTTTACTGAGCCGGGCGGGTGGTGGTGGCACACGCCTGTAATCCCAGCACTTGGGAGGCAGAGGCAGGCAGATTTCTGAGTTCAAGGCCAGCCTGGTCTACAGAGTGAGTTCCAGGACAGCCAAGGCTACATAGAGAAACCCTGTCTTGAAAAAAAAAAAAAGCTCTTACTGTATTTTTCCAAGAAGCTAATTTGGGAAAGTATGCTGAGGAAAAATTCTGTGCAACAGAAGAGGATACTGAGGCTGTGCCTACTGAGGTGACTCGTGCAGGGTCTCATGCCTACACATTTGTTAAAACTTCAGATAGATAAGGAAGGCAGGTGCGCGCATAGCCCACTCCTGTGTGCCTCTGTCGGCCTCTGCAGTGCAGGGAGCGGCCCTTGTCAGCTTCCTTTTAGGACTGTGCCTGTCCTCTGTTAATAATTTACATTATCCATCCCCAAATTACTCAGGAGTTCCCGAGAAATTCAGGACAGAGTGTTTCATTCGATATGGACATTGTGTCTCTAAGTTGTAACATAGCCGTCACGTCTTAGATTAAGGAGCCTGGGGGATGGGTGGCTTAGGGACTGCACATGCTCAGGATACCCAAGACCCTCGTTCCCACCCCAGAAGAGAGAAATGGAAGGAAAGGAGAACAGTAATTCTTACGATAATCAAATAGCCAGTAAGTGTTCAAATTTCTAGCTGTTTTAAACATGTGTTTTATTGAGCCAGAGTGTCTCTACGGTTTGTCTGAGTCAGAACTCCACAAGCAGTCAGAGGTTCCATTAGTTTGATCTATTCATAATGCCTGCTCATCACTGTAGGAACCCAGCTTAAATTTGGCATGCAGTCCGAGTTACATGTTCTTATTTGTTTATTTGGTCATCTACCTACATATCTGTCTGTCTGTCTGTCTATCTATCTATCTATCTATCTATCTATCTATCTATCTATCTATCTATCTATCTATCTAAATTGAGGCAGGGTCACTGTAGCCCTGGTTATGTAGACCTGATTGAACTTGGCTGTGTAGAGCAGGCTGGCCTTGAAGTCACAGAGATCCTTCGCTTTGCCTTTTCCTTTCCTTCCCCCCCCCCTTCCCCTACCGTTTCTTCCCCTCCCCTCCCCTTTCTGGCAGGGATTCACGTAGATCGGGCTGGCCTCAAACTCACTGCGAAGCCACGGCTGATACTTCCCAGCCGGTGAGAGATTACAGCCGGGCACCATGGCCTGCTTCTTCGTGGTTCTGGGGATTTGACCCCAGGGCCTTATACATGTGTACTCTGCCAGCTGGGCTCAGCCTGTATGTTCCTGTTTGGATGAGGGGTTTAACAGAGAACACGTACGTGCTCTGTCATACAACCTGACTGGTGATACTAACTATTTTGGTCCGAAAATTTGTGACTAGTATTTGGGAGGTAGAAGTGGATAGAGCACCGACTCCCAGTCTAGTCCCAAGGCAGTCAGGGCTGCCTCAGTCTTTAGGAGATAAATGCCTAACCTGCTGTTAGAGAAACTCCTGGAGAAGTGCACAGCCCCTGGCTATGGGTGTCCAGCCTGTGGTGACCATGCTGGTTTGAAATACCAGAGAGATGAGGAAATCGCCCTTCTTTCCAGTGGGATGTGTTTGTGAAATACTTTCTCGGTAGAGTTTTTAAATCCTTTTCTTTTTAGGAAGTCATTCCTACGTGCGTGACGCATCTTGCAGGTCCTGTCCTGCTGCGGCCAGGGGTTGTGTCTTTGGCTGGGGCAGCTGGCTGACATGTCACACTTCCTTTGCCTTGGCTAGGTCTGCGATGAGGACTGGCACCACTTTGTCCTCAATGTGGAAGTCCCAAGTGTGACTCTCTATGTGGACGGCGTCTCTCACGAGCCCTTCTCCGTGACAGAGGACTACCCGCTTCACCCAACCAAAATAGAAACTCAGCTTGTGGTCGGAGCTTGCTGGCAAGGTAACGGCCTCGGGGATTAAGTAGCAGCTCCTTTCTGTGTCACTGTTGTGTCCGAGCCTTAGCTCATCTTTATCCACACCTCCTTTGTCTGTGCATAGCCTTGTAGGGGACACTAGTCATGTCATTGATGGTTGTTTACTGAAGGTGTGTATGCACAACAGTCTTGTCATCTTTCCTGAACCTGAGAACACACACAGGGAAAGTGTGGTTAGGAAACGGGCATATAAACCAACCTGTTTATTAATTATTGGTGTCCTCAAAGCCGGAGGTCGGGAGTGAACCACTGATAGATACAGAAATACAAAGGATGGAGAAGCCTCTGGCCAGCAGGCCTTTTCTGTGGTATTTAGCCCCTTAGCAAGCTGTCAAGAGCTTGCTAGGAACCTGCAAGTGAGGGGACATTTGGAGAGGATTCTGGAAAGCTGGAGAAATGATCCCCAGGCCAGAGCCAAACCATGACGCGTGTGTTTGCCAGGTGGTGGGTCGCCTGCCGTGTCCCTCTTCCGGTTATCTTAGGTCATCTTCAAATTCCTCTCATGTAGTATAGAGGAAGAAACTGAGACCTTGGGCAGGAGCAAGCCCAGGATTACCCAGGTGACCAGCACTGAGCTGGGGTTTGAACCTAAATGCTGTGACTCACCTGACGAGGCTGTGACCATTCCCTGAGGTGACCCCTTCCTGGTTTGGTGAACCCGTGAACCCCTTAAACAATACGTTGGTTATTTGTGGGATCCTAGGTATATGGTTAAGTTAAAATGGTGGCCAGCACACAGAAGGGTTGACTCTGGATTTGTGTGCTGGTACCCAGGATGCCCCATTCACGGGTGACAAGAGGGTTAATGGCAGAGCCAGAGACCGCATGATCTGAAACTGGTGAAGGACTTCCAGACAGTTTTCGGATCCCTGCTCCACTGTGCAGTGATGCAAAATCACCCATGATCCTCCTGGTGACAGGGTCACCGTGATCACCCACACTGCTGTGGTTTATAGTCTGTATTTATAGCCAAAGGAAATAAGTTATTAGAAATAAACATTAACTGTTCTTGTCCAAGTTCACAGAGCCACGCATCGGCCTTGGAGGGTCGTGTGCCCACTGTGACCCGTGTGCCCGGCTGCCTCCTACCCGGTGCCAGGCACCGTCACTACGTGTGCTGGGTGAAGAGACTTTAGATATGATTTTTCTCCTGATAGGAAGACGATGCCTTGACTTTAGTTAGAAAAGTATGAATGGTCTGGCAGTGGTGGCGCACGCCTTTAATCCCAGCACTTGGGAGGTAGAGGCAGGCGGATTTCTGAGTTCGAGGCCAGCCTGGTCTACAGGGTGAGTTCCAGGACAGCCAGGGCTACACAGAGAAACCCTGTCTCAAAACAAAACAAAACAAACAAACAAACAAAAAAAAAAAAAAACAAAACAAAAAAAAACCAAAAAAACAAAAAACAAAAAACAAAACAAAACAAAACCAAGCAGTCGCAGGGGGAGGCATTTCTCGGCAACACAGTACAGAAGGGGTGGGTTCTGTGCTCAGCCATGGGTGTGTATAGCCACCAGGGAGGCTTTGGATTCTGTACCCTGATCTGCAGCTGTAGAGACTGTGGCCTGCGTGTGCCCAGGCCTGCTGTGGTTGTTTATCTGGGGGAGGTCCTTAGCCAGTCAGTCCCCTTCTTAATGCCTTCTCTCCTCTGGCATTTAAAATCGGGCAAGTACAGACTCACGCGTCTCGTGTGCCACATTCTGGACCTGGAACGGCCCCTCCCATTCTGCCTCCCTGTGTGGGGTCCAGGGGCTGACTGTCTCTCTACATCTGCTCCGGTGCCGCACCCGGGAACACACCGTCACATCGGCTAAACAGATAATGAATGAATTTGGTGTGCCTGCTTCTTTGTCTTAAACTGATCTGTGTTTCCGCAAGGAGGAGCGATGTCTGTGTAAAGGAAGAACCCAAATGAAGCGTGGAGGGGCCGGGGGGGGGGGTGTCCCTTCTGGGAAAAAGTCACCAAGTGCAAGCTTATACCCAGGTGAACTGTGTCCCGGATGTCAAGGGGGACTTTGCTCTCTGCTCTCTGGGGCCCGTTTGGCTGCTCCAGCCCTTGACTTTCGAGGTCCAGTGTGAAGGCCCTAACCTCTCCGTCCTTTCTGCCGTCTGTCTTGCTTTTTCCAGAGTATTCAGGAGTCGAAAGTGGCAATGAGACCGAGGCTGTGACGATGGCCGCTGCAGGTTGCTGGATCACCCCACCCCCACCGCCTTCCCGTTCACTCTAGTCTTTCCTATAAAGACGAGTCTGTCCCATTCCACATGTCGCATGCGATGAGCCAGTCGCGTTTCCATCCCAGACACCATGTCAGCCGCCTGCCTGCATCGAGCTTCCCCACTGCCTCCTGGGACTCCCCTTCCTGCCCCGTCAACCCTGCAGAGGGGGGAGCAGACCACACCCCTGTATGCTGCTGCATTTGTGGGGATCCTAGTGCCTCCAGCTCCCCAGGTCCACTGCACGAGGCTCCCCCTAAAACTCCCCGGGCTGGGTTCGGAGGCCCCTTCCTGGTGATCAGTTAGCTGCGCCTTGGGCCAGAAGAGTGATTTCTACATTTCCCGTCCTAACGGACAGAAATTCTAAACAGAAATACCAGTTCCCTGGTGGTGCCAGGGCCCTGTCCTTCATTAACATAGAGGCGAGCTGTAGTTGGTGACTCCTCTACCCTCTGGGGTTTTGCTTTCTTCATTCCGTCTTCCCTGCCTGTTATCCTCAGAGATCCTCAACGGAGCTTCCGGGAAGCCAGGATGACTCAGTGTATGACATGCTTGCTGTAAAAGCATGGAGCCCGGAGTTCAGCTCCCCACCACACCCCTGAATGTCGAGCGAACCTGGTGGCCCACTTGTTATTCTAGTGATTAGAAGGCAAAGATTCCCTGAACAAGATGGCTGGTTTGATCCGCTGTATGGGCAAGAGGCCTACCTCAGTGAATGAGATTCCCAGAGTCAACCTCAGGTCCGCTGACATACATGCGCGCGCGCGCGCACACACACACACACACACACACACACACGCACATACACACACACACACGTACCCGAACATATATGAACACGCCTACTGTACATGTATGCATTGCACATGTGTACATACATGCACACATACAAATGTGTGAACATGCATACACTCTTGAGTACTGTACATATACTCGTGTAGAAGGCCTCAGGATTCTACGTGGGGACTCTAAGCATCCAGAGTTCCTGCTGTGTTATGATCCAGTGTCTCCCCGACCCCCAGCTCCTAAGTCCTCAGAGTCAGGAAACGCACCCCACAGTGTGCTCAGCCAGTAGGTGGCAGTGTTTGAGCACTCCACCTGTAAGGAGGGAGGCAGTGTCTGCACCTTGGTGATGGCACTGCCTTGGCTACCATCGTCAGGGTGTAGCCAGGTGTATAAGGACCTTGGAGGGGCCTCTGGGCATTCAGGGTATGGGTGAGGGACCCCCTCCTCTCTTCTTCAGGCCATGTGCATGATCATAAACAAGTTAATTTCTCATCGCGCTTCCATGTAGACTGCAAGGCTAACAGGGTTCGTTCTGAACTAACCTGCATGTCCATCCACCATGCCGCCACCACTGGTAACACGGCCTTGAGACACAACCAGGAGCCTGCGGGCCACGAGCCTAACCTCTCCCTCCCTCCCCTCCCTAAGGTGGTGACCTGCACATGACACAGTTTTTCCGAGGTAACCTGGCTGGCCTCACAGTCCGTTCCGGGAAACTGGCGGATAAGAAGGTGATTGACTGTCTGTACACCTGCAAAGAGGGGCTGGACCTGCAGCTCCCTGAGGATGGCAACAGAGGCGTGCAGGTAAGAGCTCACCTGACCTTAATCCTAGCCTCACCCTCCGAGAGTGGGGCCAGCAGGGTAAGGCAGAGATGGGTGCTGGACTTACCTATGTGAGAGTCTTGTCCATGGGGACTAGACAGCTCCTCCGCGATTCAGCCCCGCTGATAACTCCGCTGTCTCTCAGCTTCGCCCTCTCAATTGGGACCTTGCTCCCTTCTCTCTCTGGTATATTGATTCCAGATCCAAGCGAGCTCCAGTCAGGCGGTCCTGACCTTGGAGGGAGACAGCGTTGGAGAGCTGGACAAGGCCATGCAGCACATCTCTTACCTTAACTCAAGGCAGTTCCCCACCCCCGGCATCCGCAGGCTCAGGATCACCAGCACCGTCAAGTAGGTAGCAAGGGATGTCTTCCCGCTCCCTGACCCTTGGGCAGAAAGTGTGCACGCCTTCAGGTCTTTAAGTCTGTTTGCCTCCCCTGCTAAGGGAAGGCGGGTCGTCACTCGATCTTACGAAGCTGAATGAGGCATGGGATGTTCACCGACCACAGGGGGAAGAGATGTCCTGGAGTGGCCACCCTGAGTCTCACACAGGCCTTTGCTTGGCGGCTGGCTGCCTCAGCGGTGGCTCTCACCGCCTTCTCTCCTCCTCCCGCTTCTCCGACAGGTGTTTTAACGAGGCGGCTTGCATCGAGGTGCCCCCGGTGGAGGGCTACGTGATGGTCTTGCAGCCCGAAGAGCCCAAGATCAGCCTGAGCGGCGTCCACCACTTTGCCCGGGCAGCTTCCGAGTTTGAGAGCCCAGAGGGTGTTTCCCTCTTCCCAGAGCTGAGAATCATCAGCACCATCACCAGAGAGGTGGAGCCCGAGGCCGATGGGGCTGAGGACCCCACAGGTAACAGCTGCCCTGGGCCAGCCTCTTCTTGGGCCCTCTTGCTGTCCGGTTTTGGAGGTTTTAATGTTTTAGTTCTTGAGTGTTTCTGGAGCTTGGCTGTAGCTGGTGTTGGGTTTTAAGATTTAGCTTGAGGGCCAGCCCATTGGAAGACGGTTCCACCATTCTAACCGGGGACTCACTAAGTGATATTTATTGACTGAGCTGGGCCTGGGTCTGGGTCAGGGCCTTCAATATGCTACTCATATACTCTACCACTGACTGCACTCTCAGTCCCCACGTCTTAAAGGTGACTCTCCCACCCTTGGTCCTTGCACTTGACTGTGGGCTTGAGATGTGGCTGGGGTGAGGGGACAGGGAGCTGCATCGCTGCAGCCTCCGCCCTTTCTGGTTGGCCTTTTTTGCAGTGCAAGAGTCCCTGGTGTCGGAGGAAATCGTGCATGACCTGGACACCTGTGAGGTCACTGTGGAAGGGGAGGAGCTGAACCCTGAGCAGGAGAGCCTGGAGGTGGATGTGGCCCGCCTCCAGCAGAAGGGCATCGATGTGAGCCACTCTGACCTGGGCGTGGTCTTCACAGGTGAGGGGCTGGAGCTGAGCAGTGGGGGGTGAGGGAGGGGACTGCTCGGGCCGCCTGCGGCCTGCAGATGATGCGCAGTGGCGCTTTCTCCCCACACCGGCACCCTTCCTTCCGCACATGGAGGGGCACACGGGCCGTGCTTCGTGCAGGGTGTGGCCGGGCACACAACAGCACATGCCCTGGATGGAGAAACGCCTACATGCTTTGCTCTTGTCCCTGACTCTGAAAGCCACAGAGGGGTAGCCATCGGCTTGGCCGACCCAAGTGCCTGAAGTTAGCTACCTGGGGCTGCCTGGGCTCCAGACTCAGGCCGCTTGCCCTCAACACCCCACAGGTGTGGAGACCATGGCAAGCTATGAGGAGGCCCTGCACCTCCTGCGCTATCGGAATTGGCACACCAGGTCCCTGCTGGACCGGAAGTTCAAGCTCATTTGCTCAGAACTAAATGGTCGCTACCTCAGCAATGAGTTCAAGGTGGAGGTGAGTCTGGGCGCCCTCCCCACAGCGCCCCCCCCACCCCCCACAGGGCCGACAGGAAAAGTAAGCAAATGGCCTGACTCTTGGTCCCAAGGTCTCAGGCATTCATTGTGGCAACTATTTAGGCTTGGGCCGGGGGTGGCTGTGTCCACAGGGTAGACATGCACGTGTGGACTGGCTTGGCAACCTTGGGGAGGAGAGAGGAAGAGGAAATGACAGAGTGTCTATGGGGAGGGACAGGGTGTTCTCTGGGTACCATATATGAAAAAGCCCCCAGGAAACCAAATGGTCTTGGTGGCTGTGTCAGCTCACCGGCCCTGTTGACAGGGACATTTGGGTCCTGGGTTGTTGAGTACTAACAGTGCCACAGCACTGAGGGCACAGCAGCTGGAGGACAGTACACTCTGCTCTAAAACCTCTGAGGTCTGAAGAAATGAATTCTGAGCAACCCACCCCACCGTCTCCACCACGATCCGAGTGGTGGGTGGAGACCAAATGTACTAGAGCAGCAAGAGGCGACCTGTGCTGTCTCCTGTGGCCAGGTTTTGTTCCTGCTCTCGTGTGAATGCGTTCTTTTGTAAGATGCACTGGAAATGAGCCATTGGACACACGCCGTTCCTGGGATATGTGACACTGTCACACTGTTGTAAGAGTTGACAGGGTCTCACTTCTGATGTTTTTCTGGTCACTGGAGTAACCCTGTTTGGCTCGGGAGGCTGTGTCACGGCACAGCTTTGCCCATAGCCGACTCTCCGGTCACCTGTCAGGTGTGCTTGCGATGCCGGCCCTAGTGACACTTTCTCTGCTGTAGGTGAATGTGATCCACACAGCCAACCCCGTGGAACACGCCAACCACATGGCTGCCCAGCCACAGTTCGTCCACCCTGAACATCGATCCTTTGTGGACCTGTCTGGCCACAACCTGGCCAATCCTCACCCATTTGCAGGTAGGACCTGGAAAAGCATGTAGGGTCCAGACGGACACACATGCGCACACACACACACACACACATGCATGCACACATACACACATATACATGCATCCACACATACATACACACATAGGCACACATATACAAACACATGCACACACACACACACACACACGCGCGCACACATGCCACACCTGGTAGTCACCATAGCTCATAGCCACTGCTCATCAGCTTACCCCAGTGCCGTCACATACACAAGGAAGCTCACACAGCCGCAGAGCGGCAGGTGAGCGAAGGCAGGCTTTGTGCTTCCTCCTAGGGTTTGGGGTCAGGCGAAGCACTCCGACACATCCCATTTGACCTAGAGCGGTTGAGGGCGCCAAGGGTGGGTGGCTCTCTGGGTGTAAGCCGTGTCACAGAAGCTGTGTCTGGTCTTCAAATCCCGCGGCAGTTGTCCCGAGCACGGCGACTGTGGTGATTGTGGTGTGTGTCAGCTTCCTGGTTTTCGTGATCATCCTGGGGGTGTTTCGGATCCGGGCTGCACATCAGCGGACGATGCGGGACCAGGACGCGGGGAAGGAGAGCGAGATGGACTGGGACGACTCTGCCTTGACCATCACCGTCAACCCCATGGAGGTGGGTGCAGAGGGCCCAGCTAACCGCGAAGCACCACCGAGACCCGGTCGGGTGCTCTGCGCGGTGCGGCTTCGAGATTCAGGAGGAGGGATCGATCCCTGGCTCGGAGAAGGTCTCCGTCACTACCACAGACGGGCTCAGCTCCTTTACCCCCTAGATGTCTCTCGTATGCCAGGACTGAGCTCCACCCCTCTGCAGTGAGCCCCCATCCCAAGTGCATGGCCTCCATGTTGCTAATGAAGACGTCACCCCCTCACCCCCGCCCCGATCACTTCTAGCAAGGCAACTCTGGCCTTTCTGTCATGGGGGGGGGGGGTTGGTTGTGTTTTCTTTGTGGCTTTTAGTAGGTGAACACTGGGCAATGGGGCCATGAGCTAGACTTAACGCCATTGTCTCTTTGCCAGACGTATGAGGACCAGCACAGCAGCGAGGAGGAGGAGGAGGAAGAGGAGGAGGAGGAGAGTGAAGACGGGGAGGAGGAAGAGGACATCACCAGCGCCGAGTCGGAGAGCAGTGAGGAGGAGGAAGGCGGCCCCGGGGACGGCCAGAACGCCACCCGTCAGCTCGAGTGGGATGACTCCACCCTCAGCTACTGAACCTGCACGCCTGGCGCCCGGCGCCCGCTCTCCAGACTCTCTCCCAGCCCCACGGGTCCGCGATGTACAAAATCATTTTGACCAGCAGGTCTGCAGACCCCTCCCCCACTGCTCAAAGTCCTCCCATGCGTGGTGTGTGGGACCACCGGCTCCACCCTCCCTGCCCATCACGCTTGCAGTTTTGCTAGAAGCTGGCGCTTCCTCCCCGGGACAGGGGCCCCCACAACACCTCAGACCCCGAGTGTGTCTGGAGTCCCCTGTCAGCCAGGGACAGGACACCAGCGCCTGGGACCTCCAGAGAAGCCGCAGTGAGCGGCCTTGTCGACAGAGGGTGAAAAATTACTCCCACGCAGTAACTATTTCTCTTCTTTATTTTTAAAAGTTTTTATTTTATTTTTCCCAAACTAGTGCATGTATAAAGTGGGAGAGCTGCGGGAGGGGGGGTTAATATGTAGATGACCAACTGACTTTTTAATATTTTGTAAATAAATTGGGATTCTTCGTGCCCTCTGTGCTAGTATAGTCCAGGACAGGAATGTAAAGTCAGAACACGGGGCCAGGAGGAAAGCTTCCTCCCTCGTCCCTCCTCCTGTCCCTGGCTGTGGCCCCCTGGCTGTGGCCCCAGCACAGCCTCGTGGCCAGGGCCATAGGCTTTGAGCGCTGCCTGTGGGGCCAGACCCACGCACCCCCACCGCCACATTAGAGGCTGGGCAGCCAGGGCCATAGCCCCTGGCCTTTCTCGTGCACGCCCGTGACTGGCAGCCACATGGTTTCTGCGTGTTACCGTGTGTCTCCCTGTTGGTGAAAACATGTAACTGGGAACAGCACAGGTGCAGGCGGCCGGGCGCCTCCGTCGGAAGAGAACAGTTCTAGGCAAGCCTGCACTACAGCACCCAAAAGGAAAACCCGAGGCCCAAAGACAAACTGCTAGAATGTTCCAAAACAATCTGTTTTCTCTCCTCCCCAGAGGCCCCATGGGATGCCCCTGGCTGTCGGGTTTGGGGTACGAGCTAACACCCAGCAGATGAGAGCCGATCGGCTTGGCGGGGAGGAGACGGCAGCTAACCCCACACAGCACAGCCTGTCACTCGCAATCACGGTCTAGACGGCTCCAGCCGGGGAGTCCAGCCCTCGCTGCTAGTTTTAAGGATGCCGACAGACGGACGCTGTGCTGTCTGTGGCCGCCCTCCCATGTCCTGTTCCCCGTAGCCGCTTTCTTAGATGGAAACAGGCTAATGAAGAGAGGAGCACTGTCTCAGTCAGTAGCCGCAGGGTCCCCTTTAAGATGTGTATATTGACACTAGGTCAGGAAGTGTATGCGTTATAATAAAGTTCTGGTTCTAACTCCAGCCTGAGTGGGATCCAGTCTGTCATGGTTTTGGGGGGCGTGGGCTGAGAGGTTTATTTTTGAGACAAGGTCTGTTACATAGCCCAGCCTGGAACTTGCTATGTAGACCAGGTTGGGCTCAAACTTGAAGCAATCCTCCTGTCTCTGCCTGTTCAGTGCTGGGATTACAAATGCCCACCATGCCCAGGCCAGAGTTTGTTAGGGTACTGAGGAATGTACCCAGGGCTTTGGACTTTGCGAACAAGGGCTCCACCAGTGTACCATACCCCCAAACCCCTTGTTATTTGAGCCAAGAATGTAAGAACATAAAAAGGTTTTTATTTCTTTTCACCTGTCTTTACCTGTCATGTCAAGGTTGAACAAACTGGTCTCAGCCCACATCAGTAAGAGGGAATCTACCTTCCCCTTACAGAAACATGAAACAACTTA
Organism: Apodemus agrarius; assembly: GCA_964023405.1. NCBI lineage: Eukaryota > Metazoa > Chordata > Mammalia > Rodentia > Muridae > Apodemus > Apodemus agrarius. The sequence goes on along the minus strand of OZ030009.1, from coordinate 6,850,145 downwards.
AAAAAAAAAAATAGAAAATACTCTCCAGCCAGGTACACAGACCATACACCCAACCCAGAAAGGCTGAGCCTGTGCACAATCTGCAGCCACACCAGGGAGCACCGAGACTCTTCAATAAATAACATGGCATACACACACACACAGAGACACGTTTCCTATTTCAGAGTTGGTGGGGCAGACCAAGGGTTCGGCTGGTGCTGCGGAGGCACAAACCACTGCCGGACCCTCAGCTCATCGAAGGAGCTGGCACCGGGGCTCCTCCAGCCGTGTTCCGGGCTGCTGGAAAGACAGCGGTGATGGTTCTGCAAGTCTCAGAATGCTACCGGGTGATCCAGGCCCCGAAGCGGCAGCTGATAGATCGGGATGGCGCCTTACCCGCGTGCACCACTGAGCTGGGCTCTCTAAAAGCCAGGCGGCAGGCTCCACTGCCCGAAGCAGGTTTGGATACCTGGGAGGAGGCTGAGACTGGAGAGTTGCTCTGATCGCCCAGACTACACTGAATTTAGCTCTCATCCCTGCTCAGCCTTTTGAGATGGCAGCTCCGGGAGGGAGCAGTCCCGCCCTTCCGTAAAGCTGCCTTTGTGTGTGCCTCACACGAGCTGTCAAGAGGACTTCCATTCTGGCTTGCCCTTTGTCTTGATTCATGACCACACCGAGCTAAGTCGGGCGCCAGTCTCTGAGTGCTTTGAGGCCTGGAGCACTATCTTGAGTGGAGGCCAGGTCCTTTACCCCGGCCAGAGAGGTTGAGTTTGCATATCATGTTCTTACCCGCAAATGAAAGGTGAGGGTGTTTCCATACCCATACCGAGAGGTCGCTTCAGCAGTGCAGAGCAAGTGTGCCTGAGTCTAGCGAGAAGCTCCTGGCTTCCTCGGGAGCTGCCGGAGGCTTGGTCGGCGGAGGTCGCCAAGGGTGGGGCCACACAAAGGTGGCGGAGGTGAGCTGAGGATTGAGGTGTCCTGTCTGCACTGGGGGGCACCAGGTGACTGGCAGGTTTGTTCCAGGCAGCCTGCTGGGAGCCTGGGAAGAAGGTCCCCAAGAACTCATTGCTGGGCCAAGACCCACAGGTTGGAAGACTAGGGGTACGATCCTCAAGATGCTGCTTACGGTGCTGACCTGGGGGTCGTGGAGACATCACCCCTCCCCCGCACAGAAATGCACTTCCGTTTATGGCTCTTCTGTTCCTTAAACATTTCGAGGCGTAAATAAATAACCAGTGTAAACAAGAAGCAGCTGTGTGGCTCTTCCCTGCGAGGGACAGTTCAGGCTCTGGGGCCCCTCTGATGACCACTGGACGTGCCTGGTCTCCGGGGCTGACGGTTTACCTCTAGGGCTGAGAGCCGGGAGGGAGACGCCCGGGTCCCCTCCTACTGTCTGTTATCCTTGGACACATTGTGCGCCAGCCAGTTGACTTTGGTTTTCCAGCTCTCCCGGAGAGCTTCGTTGAACTTCACCCGGAAGTGCTTTAGCGCCTCTTCCTCTGTCTTCCCGAGCGCCAGAGAATCCTGGACAAACCCCAGGGCAGAACGACATTGAGGGACCCTGCTCTGTTACTCGATCTATACCGAAGTCTAGGCCCCAAACCCAGATGGTCCACCCATTGACTCAAATGTCAGATGCCTTAGAGTGTCATGTGGCCTTCAGGGAATGTCCTGGCTTGGGCCGGTGGCCTGTCACCCTCAGCTCCAGCCATCACAGACCGAGGATGTGGAAAGAAAGCATTTACGCAGTGGGCAAGGAACCTTAGCTCACACGGATTGTGCAGGAGCGGGTGTTGGCGTGTGTGCATGCACATGTGTGTGTGAGGATGCCTATGAAGAACACGTGGCTTGACTGAGGAAGATTACCACATTATCTGCCTCCCAGCACAAGTGGGCCCAGCAAACGGGACCACCCCGGCCACTGCTCACTGCTAGGACAAGGGTGTCATGAGGACCCCACAATCTTCAGTACCCCTGGAAGAACCAAATGGGGCTCTTCTAGGGTCCAGACTGCCCAGGCTGGCTGTGGGTAGTATACAGCCATGGGCTAGGCCCTGACTCAGCCCTGGCTTGACCTACTGTGTTGGTAGTTTTCTGCCAACTTGATACAAACTAGAGTCATCTGGGAAGGAGGAAATTTCCTCAACTGAGGTAACGCCTTCAGCAGCCCACTGTGGGCGGTGCCATCCCCTAGGTCCTGGATTGTGAAAGAGGGTAGCCTGAGCAAACCATTGCTTCTGCCTCAGGGCCTGCCTTTCACATCCCTTCATGAAGCGACTGCAAGCTGAAATAAACCCTTTTTTGTCCACGTTGCTTTCAATGGCTTTATCATAGCAGAAGGGACCCCCCCCCCCCAGGGACACTTACCTTGAGATACTGGATGTCTTTGGAGCAGCTAAGCTCAGGTAGACCTGCAGCCCGCATCAGGGCGAACAGATGGAGGAAAAGCAGTCCGTGGCGCCTCAGGATGGTGTAGGCCCGTTCACAGTAGCCCCGGAACCTGCAGGTGAAGGAGGCGGGGCAGGTGAGGGCCTGGGTTCTCTTCCCCACTTTGGCCCAAAGCCACTGCGTCTGTGTGCACCTTCCCCTGAGCTGTTGCTGAAGGTGGTTGTTGACGGTCATCGCCATTGGCTAGTTCCTCAGGCTGTCCTCCCTCTGCCTCCTACTGGAGACACAAACCTCTTCCCCCATGGCCCAAGGAGGGAAAACAGGTTTGGAGGTCACTCATCCCAATCCACCAGCATCTGGGGGGAGGGGGCGGGAGCGGGGCTGACAGCAGTCTCCAGCCTTGTTCTGGAACCCAGCAGAACCCAGCAGCGTCCCCGGCATCCATGGGGGCAGATAATCAAGGGCGGAGCCCTCACCTTTCAAACTTCTCACTGTTGTTAGTCTTCCCCTGCTGGATCACGTGGACAAAGTCGTAGGTTAGGATGAAGGGGACGCGCTCACGGTTGATTCCGAACTTGGTCTTGAAGTTCCCCAGAAAGTGGCCGAAATCAATGTGGAAGAGCTGACGGGGAGGAATTGGGGCCATTAGCCTCGCGGGAGCAGGGCCCCAACCCCAGAAGCCCCCGGGAGGAAGAAAAAGACACAGCAGAGAACGGGGGAGCTTCAGTTCTTGAGAGACCCAGAGGAAGAAGACACCAGCAAGGCTCACAGCATTCACTGGGACACAAACACAGGGCAGAGGGGCCAGCAGGCCAGATGGGAGGTTAGCCCCATGGGGAGGCCACCCAGCCACATGCCCCTACCTGCCCACTCTCTCTGATCATGATGTTGTCGCTGTGCCGGTCCCCGATGCCCAGTACGTAGGTGGCCACACAGTAGCCAGCGCAGGAGAGGGTGAACTCCTCGATGGCCCGATCCAGGGCCTCCCTGAGTGGGGTAGATTGAAGGCCATGGCTCAGCGGACTGCAACACTTCACCAGACGCACATCTGCTTCTCTTCCTCTCGGGTCTAACCTTTCGGCTTGCTTTACTCAACAGAATGTCAAGTACACTATCCCAGAGCTTCGGACTAGGATACCTCTCTGTTCTGGAACCTGTCCCCCGCACCTCAGGGAGAGGCTGAGGGCTAGCTAGCCTGCACAACCAGAGGCCAGGAGGAGCGGTATAGCTGACAGGCAAAAACAAGGCCCCGGGCATTCAGTGGTCTCAAATCTTAGCCCCTTCAGGTCTGGGAGAAGTCCCAGCTGACTTGAGTTGTCCCAAACGAGGCATGTATAAGATCTCAAAGTTCACAGCAGCTGATGTCTAGGGTCGTGGAAGCTTTGAGTGGTATCGCACAGCCGTTGGCCACCAACACACAGAAAACGGCTTTGCCGATTCAGATCCAGGTGGGCCCCAGAGAAGATCACAGCCTGACAGGCCAACCCTTCCCACGTTGCACCTCCCTGGAGAAGGCTTGAAACCTACCCAGGGTTCTTAGACTTGAGCCAGTTGAGCAGAGCGTCCTTGTTGAAGGCAGCTGTGGCCGCCATGTTGCTCTTGTTCAGCTGAATGTTGGCGATGGTGTCCGAGTGGAGGACTACCTCGATGAGGCCCGTGCGGTCGCCGGTGGGGAGGCAGCCGTAGGGGGTCATCCTAGGTGAAAGAAAGGCGGTGGAATGTCACCATCAAAGGCTGTCCCTGGAGATGCCACACTCAAGTGGCCGAGGAGGGGAAGGATGAAGGACTTCCAGCACCGGCACCCAAGATGAGGAGGGTTTGAGCCAAGACGCTGCTGCTGTCTTTGGTCAAGGGGCCGGGAAGTGCACAAGGGAGCGAAGACATATGCTTGCCCGCCCTCCCTGCCCTCTCCTGAGAACAGCCCTTTCTCAACCCACACAAGGAGGATAGTTCTGAACCCCTTCCAAAGCACAGCTCTGAGGGCTGGCCCGGAAGTGTGACAGTTAGTCCCGGGATGGGCGCCAACCTCAGGTCCAGGCCCTCCTGCTTCCACAGGACGTCCATGAGCTGGATCATCTGCAGAGTCAGCATGTCCTGGCGGAGGTCTGTAGCGTGGGGAGGAGACCACAGTGTCTGGTAGGCTCTCCTCAGGTCCCAGGACCACCCCTCAGGATGGCACAGGGATGGTTAGGCCTCAGCAGTTGCCCCACCCCCACCCCACCCCCGCATCCCCAGCCCGCCTGCTCACCATCCCCGGTCTTGAAGATGATGCCCACGCTGCCGGCGCTGCCCGCCTCCTCGCTGTTGTACATAATCCAGAGTGGCTTCATCTTGGAGTCCATGAAGGTGCACTGCTCCACGCTGCTGGCCAGAGAGTGGGGTCGACAGGGGCTCCTCTGCAGGCTGGGGGAGGGTGGGAGGGGCCCCGTAGGGCCAGGCATGGGACTCACCAGAGTTCCTGAAGCAGCGTACTGGGGTCAAGTGGAGACTGCAGGTGGGACAGGGCCTCCATGTAGGTCTCCTGGCGCATGCACATATGCATCAGCTCCTTAGTCTGGGGCTTGGTGGTCTTCTGGGAGCTCACCTTCACAAAGTCATTCAGCGCCTTAAGCTTGCTCAGCGCTTCCCCCTGGTGGCGATGACAGGAAGCCGGTGGTGGGTGCCAGCCACAGGTGGGAGGAGGGTGTAAGCAGAGCCTGACCAAGCCTTACCTGTTTCATCAGCACCTTCATGTGGTGGGTGCTGCCCCTGCAGTAGGCTTCCATGATGAGACCGAATCGCAGGGCCACGGATGGCACGTGCATCTCAGAGCTGGGGAAAGAATCAGTGCTGAGTCTCGCCAGGCAGGGTCTCGCATGCCCTCCCCCAGCCTAGGCGGGACCCAGAGCATCAGAACATCTGAGCCAGCGAGGAGTTCAGCAAGATCTCAAGAAGCCCGAGATCTCCCCTCCCGGTGGCCCTCATAGGATTTCCAAGGAACAGGCTGGGGGTGTGTTCCTGTACCGGAGGTGCCAAAACAGGAAGTGTCCGATCTTGCGGTTAGCCAAGGCCCGACCCAGCAAGAATTTGGTCAGCTCGCAGTCCAGGTAGGACTCATACTTGAGCACTTGCACCAGCTGCAGAAGGTACTGGAAGAGCTCGTCGTCCCTGGAGAGAGGGAACGCTGACGGTCTGCGGCGGGTAGGTGGCAGGGTGGGAGGCAGAGGCCGGGTTCATCCCAACCCGGCACCCGCTTCTGGGGGCAGGGAGTCTGCGGCCCCCCAGCACCCAGCTGGGACTCACGTCAGCTTCCGTAGGGACTTGATGGCGAAGGAGCCCACGTAGCAGTCGGGAAAGCTAAAGTCCAGAAGTTCCAGGGCGCTCAGCACAGGCAGCTCGGGCCACGAGCACAGCAAATAGAGCATCTGGGGCAGCTTGGCGGTCAGATGGGGGGTGGGCGGTAACTGTCCATCTGCCCCGGGGCTCTTTTCCCAAACTCCCCACCCTACTCACCTGGGCCACGTCCTCGTGTTTATTCCACTTGGTGACCAGTAGCAGGCGGGCCAGCGCCTCTGGGAAATGCTCCTGGACTTCGTGGCGCAGTTTCCACACCAGGTCCTTCTCGTGTTCGTACAGCTCCCCGGATCCCCGCCGCTCCAGGATCTCCCGCAGCTGCAGCTGCTGAGGGGCACGGACAGGGTGAGGCCGCCAGCTCCACGCCAGATTCCGGCTCCCCCAACCCCCAATCTCAAGACCGGAGCTCACCTCCTCCTCTGTGATGCGCCCACGCTCCCCATGGCGCCCCAGCTCCAGGATCTGCAGAAAGTGTCAGGCTCTCAGTTATCCTGGGCTTGCGGCAGCCCCTGCAGGACCCCAACGCAGGAATCTATACCTCAGACCTATCATTTGTCATCCTCACTGGTGGAAACCGTCTTGTGCATTGCATGACTTGCATTGCATGCAGAATCCTAGCTAGTCGCTACAACATACCAGGAACACCCTTCCCATACCCAACACTGCTGAGTGGCCCCCCAGATGCTCTTAGAAACCCTGAAGTGGTATAACAACATTGCCCTAGCAACAGGCAAATCTAACTCTCTGAAGAACTGCAAAACCGGACTAGGAAAAGTCTAGAACAATGGCTCTCAACCTGGGCCAGGAGCCCTTTGGGGGAATGTCTAACACCCCTTTCACAGGGGTCACCTAAGACCATCTGAAAACACAGATGACTTACATGATGATTCCTAACAATAGCAAAATGGGGCTGGAGAGACGGCTCAGTGGTTAAGAGCATCGACTGCTCTTCCAGAGGTCCTGAGTTCAATTCCCAGTAACCACATGGTGGCTCACAACCATCTGCAATGGGATCTGATACCCTCTTCTGGTGTGTCTGAAGACAACTACAGTGTGCTCATATAATTTAAAAAAAAATATTTATTTATTATTCTATGCAAAGTACATTGTAGCTGTCTTCTCCAGAAGAGGGTGTCAGATCTCATTACAGATGGTTGTGAGCCACCATGTAGTTGCTCAGATTTGAACTCAGGACCTTCAGAAGAGCAGTCAGTGCTCTTAACTGTGGAGCCATCTCTCCAGCCCCATAAAATAAATCTTTAAAAAAAAATTCTTTAAAAAAAAAAGTAGTAAAATGGCAGTTATAAAGTAGCGATAAAAATAGCTTATGGCTGGGGTCAGCACAGCATGAGGAGCTGTATTAAAGGGCTCCAGGGTTAGGATTGACAGCCAGTGGGCTAGGAGGAAAGAGTCTTCACTGACCTTCTCCAGAGCAGGAAAGTACACAGGGTGGGGGGCCACCTCAGGCAGGTAGATGACCAGGGCAGCGGCACTCTCTGTGTTGGGGTTACCGCGTACCGTACCCGCAGGGTTCAGCAGCTCTCCTTTCTCATCTGAACACAGAGACAGATGCAGCTGTGTGTGTAAAGTCACTTGCTTTGGGACCTCTACCCCCTGCTAGAGGTGCTCCCCTGGGGCTGGGCCCACCTGGGGCAGAGGGCCACATGTAGAGGCAGCGCTCTCCAGTCTTGAGCTGATCTTTGTAGTCGAATAGCATGAGGTTGGCCCAAGCGATGGGACAGTCCTGGGGAGGGACACCAGTGGGTTAGGGCCAGGCACAAGAGCCCCATTTGCTGATGATCTCAGAGTACGACACACCTGAAGGCCAAGCTGGGGAGGGGATCTGGGCTTCCAGGGTGGCCTCCCAGATGGACTCCAGGGAAGACCCTGCTTGAGAAGAGGGAGGGCCAACTGCCTTGTCCTAGTGAGAAAACCAAGCCGGGCAATGGTGGCGCATGCCTTTAATCTCAGCACTTGGGAGGCAGAGGCAGGCCGATTTCTGAGTTTGAGGCCAGCCTGGTCTACAGAGTGAGTTCCAGGACAGCCAGGGCTGCAGAGAGAAACCCTGTCTCAAAAAACCAAAAGAAAAAAAAAAAAAAAAGAAAGAAAGAAAACCAGCAAAGCCGGCATCCTGGCTCCTGGCCTCAAAAGAAACCAGAGGCGGAGCCGGGCGTGGTGGCACACGCCTGTAATCCCAGCACTTGGGAGGCAGAGGCAGGCGGATTTCTGAGTTCGAGGCCAGCTTGGTCTACAGAGTGAGTTCCAGGACAGCCAGGACTACACAGAGAAACCCTGACTCGAAAAACCAAAAAAAAAAAAAAAAAAAAAAAAAAAAGAAACCAGAGGCGGTCTACGATTCTGGCTCAGCACCCAGTGCGCACTGACAGGGCACGAGCCACATTAAATATGGAATTGGTGACTAGGGGCCCAGTCACTCCAGACAACAGCTGGCCCCAGGCCCTTTAAGTCCCTCTGGGGACACTCTACCCAGGGAGCCACCTGCAAAAGCCCACTGGACTTAGGTCGAGGGTGGCCAGCCCCAAGCAGGCCATTCCCAGGCTATCAGTGGAGTGTATAAGGAGCCATGATGGTGGAGTGACTTGGGGTTTAGGCCCTTCCAGGATCCCTGTCCTCACCCTGCCTGCCTGCGGCTTGTGGCACTGCAGGGAGACCCAGGCTCCTCCCAGCCAGCCCTACCCACCGCCTTCTTGGACTTCTTCTTTGTGGAGCGCGCCTTCTTAGCCTTCTCCACGACGGCATAGAGGGCAAAGCAGAGTCGAGCCATTCTCGGGAGGTCACAGACGCTGATGTCAAACTCCAGCCGCTGCTTCCACACAGGCTCGGAGCACACGTTCACCTCTGAGCTCGACACCGTCTTGCAGAGCATCTCGTTGCCATGGAAGAGCCCGGCCTGCACGACCAGCTGGGGAGAGGGTGGGGGGGCCAGGAACAGGTTAGCGGGAGCAGCGCCCCTTCTCTCTCCTCACCAGGCTTCTCCCAGCAATTCTCCTCAAATGTCCTCATTCTTAAATGGGTCTGAATCTACTTCCTCATGGTGTGTGTGTGTGTGTGTGTGTGTGTGTGTGTGTTTCTTAGAGGGAAAGCCACTAGCCAAGTAGGACAAGAAGCCACGGGGCAGGGGCGTCCACAGACTGTGCATTGATAGCCCAAGGCACGTCCCTTCCCATCCAGACCTCGCTTTCTTCAATGAAGCCGGTAATTCCACGGCTCCCTGGCCTTGACATCCTAAGGCCGCCTGTCCTTTCTGAACCTTATGGGCTCCTGTCCAGGAGCCACACCAGTGGATCACCCCAAACCCAAGTACCCAGCCCTCCAAATTTGTAGAATTATGGAGCTAGGAAGAAAAGCCAGACTGTGTGTGGGCTTCCGGTTCCACAGATGGGACAATAACACCTGGAAGGCAGATGTGAGGCTTGTGGAAGTGTTTTTAAAAAACCTAACAGCAGCCGGGCGGTGGTGGCGCACGCCTTTAATCCCAGCACTTGGGAGGCAGAGGCAGGCGGATTTCTGAGTTCGAGGCCAGCCTGGTCTACAGAGTGAGTTCCAGGACAGCCAGGACTACACAGAGAAACCCTGTCTCGAAAAACCAAAAAAAAAAAAAAAAAAAAAAAAAAAAAAAAACCTAACAGCACCATGCCCCCACACTGTCTTCAGAACCCAGAGGGAGCTCAGACCCCAGGGGCTGGGGCAGCTGCCCGTCCGGGCTGCAGGCACCCCTGACCAGCTGCAGCTGGCTCTTCCTTGTGCCTCTCACACCTCCCCAGATGCCTCTTTCATCCCCACAACCTCCACCAAAGTCAAATACACAGAAATCTGCTCTGCCCGGTTTCCACGAATCAGTCTCTGGCTGGCTGGCCCACCCCACTCCCCTCTTCCTGTTTTGAAGCGGCTTACAACCACTCCAGGCAGGGACGCTGGGTAATGTGGTCAGGTGGCTTTCGTGTGACATCTTCCCACTCTTCTTCCGCTGCCACCCCTCCTGGCCACAGCCACCTTGTTTGTATAGAAAACAGCGGCCCCCTCGCGCGGCCCAGGAGCCCTTACCTTCATCCGCTCGTCCGCATTCACTTTTCGACCCTCAATCAGCTCAATGCAGAATGGCTGTCCCAGGGACCACAGGGACACAGAGGAGGGCTAGGGAAGCGGGGAGACAGCGTGAGTGGAGAAGAGTAAGACACCCCTGCCTAACACTGTCTTTTTATCAGAAAGCCTGTTGTGGGCCTGGAGAGATGGCTCAGCGGTTAAGAGCACTGACTGCTCTTCCGAAGGTCCTGGGTTCAAATCCCAGCAACTACATGGTGGCTCACAACCATCCGTAATGAGATCTGACGCCCTCTTCTGGTGTGTCTGAAGACAGCTACAGTATACTCACATATAATAAATAAATAAATATTAAAAAAGAAAAAAAAAGAAAGCCTGTTGTGCAAACACACAGGGGTCCCCAGTACCCCTAAGAGCCACAACAGGACAGTGGAGACTGCCCTGTAGTTCACACAGATCCCAACAGGATCCTTGTCACCCATCACAGGCTCCCTGAACCCACGGGCCTCCTGGTTTCATCTCGGCAGACCGGAAATGAGCAGACGTGAGAAGCAGGGAAAGCAGCACCTCACCTTCTTAGCAGGGATCGGGGGAGGCTTGGCGCGAGGCTTCTGCACTTGGGGGGCAGGATTGCTCTGCTCGTCGCGCATGGCAAGGATGGAGGAGGAGTGGACCATGGTCAGGTGGGGAGTCAGGCCGCTGTGCAGGCAGCTGCAGATGTACTGGAAGAGAGGTGCAGGGTGAGCTGCTGATGGGGGGGGGGGCGCCCGCTCCTTCCCTAAGTCCGGTTCTCTTGATGTCCCCGGGGCCATCACTAGGCGTACACTAATCAAGGCATGCGGCCAACATCCAGGAAAACACAGGCTGGGAGGGAGGGAGAGAAGGACGGAGAGAGGGAGGGGTGGGATGTGCATTGTCAAATCTGCCTGATGAGTGGCAGTTCTGATTGAGTCTGCTCTTGCGGAGGACCTTGGGAGCGTCGCACCAAGGCTCACCTGAAAGTGGCAGAGCGGGTAGCTGCCGTAGAGGTACTCGTGCCTGCCGTTCACCTGCAGGGCGTACTCCTCAGGCTGCTCCACCAGAGGCTGCCGGAACACTGTGGCCTTCTTCCGGAGGGCACAGGCCATCAGTGCCAGGGGCATGTCCTTGGTGGATACCTGGAGGGTGAAACTCTCCTGTAGGAAGAAGGAGGTTAGCCTTCTGCTCGGCAGCCCCCCCCCCCAGGCCTCCAGGGCACAGAGGTGAGGCTGCCTAAGAGAGAGAGACGCAGGCATCGCCAAATCCTGTGTAGGCGTTCACTAATCAAGACATGCGGCCAACATCCAGGAAAACACAGGCTGGGAGGGAGGGAGAGAAGGAGGGAGAGAGGGAGGGGTGGGCTCTGCATTGTCAAATCTGCCTGATGAGCGGCAGTTCTGATTGAGTCTGCTCTTGCGGAGGACCTGGGTTCGGTTCCCAGCACCCACACGGAAGCTCCCAGCCATCTCTAACTCCAGTTCTACCGGATCTGACATCTGTAGACACTAGACACTTACACGCAGGCAAACCATTCGTACACATAAAATAATAAAATAAAAATAATGAATCCAGATTTGCCTTGTGAGACAATTAGCTAAGCCCACTGGCTCGCACAGGGACCGGGCAGATGCCCTCTTACGCTGTTGGGAGAAGGGACCCGGGGCTCACCTCACTGCCCTCGAACTTGACATTGACGAGCAGGGCTCGGTTGCAGACGCGCAGTAAGCCGGCCCGCCAACCCCTGGCCGAGGGCTCCAGCTGCAGGGGGAAGCTATACTGCAGCCATTCCACCCAGCCCAGCTGCTGGCGGTGTGCTGCAGCCTCTTCGCAAAACTGGCGCATCTTAGTGCGGAAGTCGTTTACTTCCGGGTCCCGCAGGGAATCGAACTCATGGAGACCTTTTTCCGGGACAGGACCAAGAGGAAGAGATCAGGACCATGTCGAGACGACGACGTGGGGCCAGCCTCCGCTTCCCGGTAAGGGTACCTTTGCCAATGAGGAGGCTGATCTGGGAGTTGATGAGCTTCTTCACGCGGTCCCCCTCCCGGGCCACGAGGCGCAGCACGGGCAGGAAGGGCTGGATGTCACACAGCCTCCGCTGCTCGTCCTCCAGCTCCTGCTGCTCCGCTGTCTGGTTCACACAGGTGAACACGTACGCCTCGGGGTCGCTGAGCATGTGGAAGAGGGGCTCATACTGTGCGCGGTGCCACAGCACCTGGGAGAGAGGGTCACCATCAGCTCTTACGCGGCTCCCACAGGGGCAGAGGGAGACCCTGAGAAGACAAAAGCTCTCACACCGGAAGACTAGCTACTGACATCGATAAACTTCCTATCTCTGGCCTCACTCTGTTCATGGGGTCGGGTGTGCTGAGACTGGGAGGAGGGGGGCGCAGTAGGCTCTTTATCTCCTCCTTGGGGTTCATGGATGACCTTTGACTACTGAGAAGGACGGCCCCTCCCCACACAGATGATCATTATGGGTACCACTATCGTTACTCACTTTGTAGACCAGGCTGGACCCATCTTTGTTCTGCCCCTGCTTCCTAAGTTCTGGGACCACAGGCATGAACTACCAAACTGGAGTATATTTATATAGAGCTCATAGCCAAGATCAAGTGCTACACTGTCCATTCAGAAAGAGAGAGGTACAGGGGGGCTGGAGGTGTGGCTCTGAGGTTAAGAGGACTTGTTGCTCTTGCAGAGGACCCGGCTTCAGGTCCTAGCACCCACGTGGTGGCTCACAATACCCTGAAACTGGAGTTTCTTGTGAAATCCACACCCTCTCCTGGCCTCTGCAGGCACTAGCACGCACACACACACGTACAGATGAAATGCTCATACACATTTTAAAAGAAATCTTCTAGAAAAGAGAGATGAAAGTCCATCATCCTGAGACTCAAAGTACGGGCACAAAATGAGCTGGGAGCCCCGGCGAGGTGGCCCAGCAGGTAGAAACGCTTGTAACCAACCCTGACCATCTGAGCTCGAACCCTAGAACCTGAGTGACAGAGGAGATGCCAGATTCCTCTGATCTCCAAACCATGCCATGGCATACACAGGCCCACACACATACATGCAAGGAGCATGCACAGGTGAATAAATAAATGTGAGAGTTTTAATTAAGAAACAAAACCAGGAACTAGTGGAGGTATTGACTATATCGTCTCATCTGGCCCAACCACAGATGGTTGTCCTTCTTTCTCTGGTTTTAAATATTTGTCTCCTTATTGCGAAGGAGGGAGGACACGCCCACTGGTACACGTGTGGAGGTCAGTGGACAACTGAGGGCTTGGTTCTCCCCTTCCACCATGTCGATTCTGGGGATCAGAGTCAGGTTGTCAGGCTTGGAAGCAGCCTCCCTGCTGAGGCATCTCGCCAGCCTGCCTGCCTTCCGCTCCTTTTCTGAGACAGGAGCCAGAATATCCTTGAACTCTCTGTGTAGCTGAAGAGAACCCAGAACTCCTGACCCTCCAGTCCCCCAGGGCCAAGATGACACGCGTGTAAGGTCACGCCCAGTTTATGATACGCTGGGAATTGAACCCAGGACGGCATGCATTTGTACTGACTGAGCTATATTCCCGATGTCCTTTTTCTCATCTTCCTAAATTTTAGTGAGTCTATATTGATTCTGCAGTGGGAAAAAAAAATTAGTGTTAAAGGAAATCTGGGGCTGGAGAGAGAGATGGCTCAGTGGTTAAGAGTACTGACTGTTCTTTCTAAGGTCCGGAGTTCAAATCCCAGCAACCACATGGTGGCTCACAACAACCCGCAATGAGATCTGACGTCCTCTTCTGGTGTGTCTGAAGACAGCTACAGTGTGCTTACTTATAATCATAAATAAATCTTTGGGCCGGAGCGAGCAGGGACTGAGTGAGCAGGGCCGCCCAGAGCGAGCAGAGGTCCTGAGTTCAATCCCCAGCAACCACAGGAAGGCTCACAACCATCTGTACAGCTACAGTGTGCTCATATGCATAAAATAAATAAATCTTTTATTTAAAAAAAAAAAAGGAAATGGGGGGTGGCGCACAGAGATGATTCTTGCTCTTACAGTTGGTTTTCCTGTTTCCATTTATGGCTTTTAAAATTCTGAGGCAAGCTCTCATCCTTTGCACGCTCAAAACAAAATCCAGTAGATCCCACACTTAGTGGGCTGCAGAGCCCTGGCTAAGTCACAGACAGAAGCTACCAAATGCCATGCAGATGTGTGCGATGCTTTGACTCGGTAAGTCACTCTGAAAATGATTCAGTAAACCCCAAACCTCTTTCTAACAATGGTGTTTACTGCCAGGGTGACAGTTCTAACGGGTTGGCTGCAAGGCCCCTGCTCTGTGGACAGAGTCGTTCCAAAAATGGCCACACAGTCACGAGTGGGATGAGAGCCCAGCCAGAGGCAGCCCCGAAACCGGCTCGCAATCTAGCAATCTAGTAAAGGGAAATGCGTACTGTTAAAGGGGAAGCTGACTTTGGAATGATAAGTGGAGTTTAAACCACAGGTTTTTAAAACAATTCTTAGAAATATTATCTCATAAGCTTCACATCTAAGGGCAGAGGGTAATAGCTCAGTTGGTCGGGTCCTTGCTTTGTAAGCATAAGGACAGACAGAGTCAGTTCCTCAGAATCTCCATTTGAAAGGCAGAGGGGGACAGGACAGGTGACTCTGCAGCTAAGAGCACTGGCTGCGCTCGGTTCCCGCACCCACACGGCGGGCGGCTCACAACTATAACTCCAGGTTCAGGGGATCCAAAGCCCTGATGGGCCCCAGACACACACGTGGTGGATACCTATACGAATAAAATAAAAATAAGTAAATAAGAAAGCAAAGCAAGCAGCTGGTGTAATCGAACTCTTTTTATAATCCCAGTATGGAAGAGGAGGAGAAAGGTAGATATAGATCCTTTTGACTTGCTGGCCAGCTAGTTTAGCCTACTCCAGTGAGGGCTTGTATCAAAAACATAAATAAGAGAGAGAGAGAGAGAGAGAGAGAGAGAGAGAGAGAGAGAAAGGGAGGGAGGGAGGGAGGGAGGGAGGGAGGGAGGGAGGAAGGAAGGAAGGAAGGAAGGAAGGAAGGAAGGAAGGAAGAGAAATGGTAGCCAAGGCTGCCTCTGGCCAGCTCACACACACAGTTCACACCCTGGAGTTGTGTGTCTGCAAACAGTGCCCCCCCCGCCCCCCGCCCCAGCATCGGGGCGTGAGAGCCGGCCCTGGCTCTACCTGCTTGATGGTGCTGAGGTTGGCATTGCGGGACACGGGGAAGTTCAAGTAGATGCCCGTGGGCAGCAAGAAGTCCACATCCACGCTCTGGCTCTCCTCTTTGGTCCAGAACTCCATGGGGCAGTCCACGCCAGGGGGCATCCTGTTGCCTCACTCCTCTGAGGCCTGGTCTCCTGTGGGAAAGGCAAAAGGACAATGAACCAGGGCTTTGGCGAGTGGGACGGCCAGATCTGGGCCACAGGGGAACATGCGAAGCTTGCCACGCACCGCACGAGGCACCGTCCTGCCTGGGTGGCTGGTGACTCCCACCGACTTAAGCCACCCTGGAGGCCGAGGTGCTTCTCATTACCGGCGGACATGCCACAGGCCAAAAGACCGCATGGTGGCCAACTGAGGGCCGAGAGGGGGAAACAAGAACGGGCAGATGCTTGAAAACCGGAGATAAAAGTCCGCAGTTCTTAAAAACGATCTACAGAAACCAATTCGCTTAAAAGCAACTTGGACCAGCCAGACACAGTGGCACCTGCTTACACCTGAAGGGGGACGATCAGGAGAGCGAAGCCAGCCTCTCCCTCTCTCTCTCTCTCCTCTCTCTCTCTCCTCTCTCTCTCTCTCTCTCTCTCTCTCTCTCTCTCACACACACACACACACACACACACACACTCACTCTCTCTCTCTCTCACACACACACACACACTCTCTCTCTCTCTCTCTCTCTCTCTCACACACACACACACACACACACACACTACATGACTTTATCTAAGGAGTTATGGTATCAGTCATGCCAACCCTCAGCCGCCCCTGCTCCCTCCACAGCACCACAGTAATAACAAAACATTGCAGATAACAGGACACAGGGGGTGTGTTCACCACCCACACTCCAAGTCACCAAATCCCTCCCCTGCCACCACAACCTGGAATCCAGCCACTTATCAATGGTATGCCTGTTTTCACACTCTTGTTACTAGTGGGCATCCACGAGCAATTCCTAGGATTGTCAGTGTGCTTTTAAAAACTTCCCTGCTTAGCGAGTCTTCAGAGCCCCGGGGCCACCCAGCAGTCGGATGCCCGCCCACAGACCCAGGCTTGTGCAGGTCTTCTGCAAGGAGCCCACTGCTGCTCTGAGTCCCTGGATACAGCAGCCACGTCATACCAAGAAAACATCATTTGCTAGCAGCCGTCCTCACCAGCCTTGGGCTTCCGCATTCTTTCTGCACCCCCTCCCGCCCCTCCCCCCCACAGACTGGGGCGAGAGTGGGGTGGGGGTGGGGGAGGCGAGGGCGCTATAGATTTCCAGTTTAGTGCTGAGCAGTAAGTAGAAGGTTTGACATTCGTACAACCAAATCTGTTCACTTTATGTTTCATTATTTTGATTTTTTTTGTTGTTGTTGTTATTGTTGTTTTGTTTCTGAAATATTTTCTCTACTGTATGGACCAGGTTGACCTCAAACTCCATCAGGCCTCAACCTCCTAAATGCTGGGTTTAAAGGAGTGCACCACTGTGCCCGGCCTATTTTTATTCTTTAAAAAACAGGATTCTAGGCTGAGGGTGTGTGGTACTGTTGGTAGAGTGCTTGCCTCCCCTCTCCCCCCACATACACACACACACACACACACACACACACACACGAAGCTCTGCAGTCAATTGCCAACACCACATAAACTGACTGGGTATGGCTCTGCACATCTGAAACCCCTGCTCGCGGCGGGCAGAGACAGGAGGATCAGAGGTTCAATGCCATCTTCTTCTACATTGCAAGTTCAAGGCCAGCATCGACAAGATGAGACCCTATCTCAAAAGAGAGAGAGAGAGAGACAGAGATAGATAGATAGATAGATAGATAGATAGATAGATAGATAGATAGATAGATACATAGATACATAGATAGATAGATAGAGAGAGAGAGAGAGAGAGAGAGAGAGAGAGAGATAGATAGATAGATAGATAGATAGATAGATACATAGATACATAGATACATAGAGAGAGAGAGAGAGAGAGAGAGAGAGAGAGAGAGAGAGACAGACAGACAGACAGACAGACAGACTTCTGAATTGGGGTGTGTGGCTCAAAGACAGCCCAGCATGCTTGAGCTTCTGAACTGGAGCCCAGCACCAAAACATAACAGAAAATGTCCGTGCCTACCAGAAGGTCACATTCTTCTGGGTTTAAACGACATGTTTGGTTTATGAGAGATGTCCCAGTTGGTGGTGGTACCAACTGGGCTGGACCTGACTCACTGGGCAGCTGCTAGCGGCTGTTCCACGTACCATGTTGTCTCCTGTGCACGCCCTCCCATCCCCCAGTTCCCGCTGCTGCTGGTAGATACTTCCTCTGAGTGTGAAACCATGTCCTACTTGGGGGTTCCTCTTTCTGAGGTCAAAGTTTTCCCTTTTTATTTAAAATGCGGGCAGTGGGGGCGGGGGGTCAGTCAGGAATCCGCAGGATTGCATCTGTAATGCATTCTTCCCAAGCCCGGGAGTTCATGGGGTACCTTCGGTCACATGAACACAGGCTTGGGCTTTTGTGGGACCCCACCCAAAGGTCAGAGTCCGAGGCAAGCAGATGTTTTGTTTCCTTGTCCCTCAGTCCCATGAAAAGGAAGGTTACAGCTGTGCTTACCCATCTGGCGGCAGAAAATTAAGTCTATAACCAACTTCATTTAACCACGGGGAAGGCCCCGCAGTGTGCAGACCATCAAGCCCAGAGAAAGGGGAGCGACTTACCTCTTCCCTGGAAGAAGTCTAGAACCTTCCAATTCCAGTAGGATATAAGAGAGGGAGAAAAGCAGGTGCAGGGACTCAGGGTGACCCCCAAATTGCACATTGGTACCGCCACAGAGGTAGAGTTGGGCTCTATCCCAGTGGAACATGCCTGTGCCTTGGGACCAAGCCAATCACAGTCCCCACCCAGGCACACACCCCACAGACACTGCCGAAGACACAATTAGGAGAGTTGAAAGCATTGTACAGTCAGTCACCCACAGGGACACTTCTCAGGTGGAAGTGCCCCCCGCCCCCCGCAGGATGCCCGCTATCTGTCCCATTGACTGTGAGGTGGAAGCGAGCAGGAAGCCTACAGATACCTGACCAGAACAATGAATCTCACGGGCAGAAAGCTGAGCAACGGAAGCCAGGAACAAAAGCCAATAGCAAGTTCAAGGCCAGCCTGGCACACAAGAAACATTGTCTCGAAAGAAAAGATACGCTCTTGATGATGACGCAGGCAGGCTAGCCCTTCCCTGGCGTTCCTGCCTTCCCTCCACTGCCTCAGGCCACCACCATTCTTCCTGGTTTCTAGAGCAATGGGGAGGGCACTGAAGGTTTCTCTCCTTTTTTGAATATTAGTTTTAAAATATGAGTATGCTGAGCACAAGAGGGCCAATGCCCCTTGGAAGGCAGAGCTGCCAGACTGCTGAGAACTGGAGTTTCAGGCAGTAGTGAACCATTCCACATGGAAACCTATCCTGGTGCTCTCTAAGGGCAGTAATCACTCTTAATGGCTGGGTCAGCTTTCTACCTCTCCAGTGCCAGGTCCCCTACCCCCCCAGGGACGCCTCTGATCCCCTGCATCCAGCCACACCAGCAGCCAGTTCTATTCCCCAGGCTTCCACGAGGATTTTTTTTTAATTTACAGCATTTGAATTAGGTTTGACTTTTCTTTCTAATTTTTTAAGACTTTATTTATTATATGTAAGTACACCGTAGGTGTCTTACAGATGGTTATGAGCCACCATGTAGTTGCTGGGATTTGAACTCAGGACCTTTGGAAGAGCAGCTGGTGCTCTTAACTACTGAGACATCTCTCCAGCCCTCTTTTTAATTTTAATTAGCCAGAAGGCAGAGATGGGTGAATCTCTGAGCTTTCAAGGCCAGTATGGTTGACATAGTGAGTTCTAGGCCAGCCAAGTAGATACAAAGATATCCTGTGTCTTTAAAAAAAAAAAAAAAAGGGTGTGGGGCTAGAGAGATGGCTCAGTGGTTAAGAGCACTGGCTGCTCTTTCAGATGACCCAAGTTCAATTCCCAGCAACCACATGATAGCTCACGCAAATCTAAACTCCTGTCCTGGGGGGATCTGACACCCCTCAAGCAAGCATACATGCAGACAAAACACCAATGAACAAAATAATAGACAAATAAAAAATAAATGCTTAAAAAAAAGAGTTACATTTACTTATCTGGTCTCGTTCCTGTTGCACACATACTCCAAGCTAGCTCCCAGCCAAGTCGGCCCCAGCCCCCCCTTTCCATCTTCTACTGCATGTAACTTGTTCCGTGGGTTCCAGGGTCCCAAACTCAAGATGCCAGCTCGCATGGCTCTCACGCTTGCCCACTAACCCATCCTGATAACTGGCATCAAGTTGGGTTTCCTGCTATCTCCTGCAGAGAGCATCCTTTCCCACAAATGAAGCGACACCCTTTCAGACACGTCTGGTTTAGAAAGTTCTTTCCTTGCAGGTCGGCTGCCTCTGCCAGCCAGTTTCTGCCCTCTGGGCTTCCATCAAGTGACAAGCCAAGAGGGCAGCTCAACCAGCTTAGACAGAGGGTCAGTGTCAGCCGGGAATGTCCCAACACCCGTAAGCAATCCATCCTGGCTTACTATGCAGAAAGTGTCTGAGAAGGCATCACAGGACACAGCTCAGTCCCCGCAACCTTTCCCCGTAATCCACAAAATCAGCTATTGGGCAACATTGTGGTGGGCTTATGAGTCTCCTATCAACCCTTTTATCAACTTCTGGAAGCCCCCAGCCAGATTTCTTTAGCCTGAGAGGGCTCAGCCTGAAAAGCACTTGCCTTTCAGGGGCGTCCTCGGAACCCCCACACAACGGCCTAAACTTATAATCCGAGAGCTGGCACCACGGGACAGGAGGTGGAGACGGCGAAACCCAGAGCTCAGTCAGCTAGCGACGCTTAGCTGGTGAGGCTGCAGGCCAATGAGAGGCCCTGACAAACAGAGATATGGAAGCCTTTCTGAGGAACAAGACCTGAGGTTGTCCTGACTTTCACGCGCAACATGCATGTGGACACACGCGTAGATTCAAGACAGAACTTCTCCAAAGACTTTAACAGACATACCTGGGCTCCCATCAGCATTCAGGAATGCTTCGGGGGCCCTCGGAGACTTGGGAGAGGCCTGCAAGCAAGCCAGGAAAACCCTGAGCTAGGAGCCCCACTGGCTGGAGTCTTGCTCCAAACTCTGGGTTCCCAGGGGGTCCTTTGCCTCTCTGCTGAGCTTCTCTCCAGGTTCTCAGAGGCCAGACTCTCTAGACTAATAAACTCCACTTCTTTCCGGGGTCCACGGCAAATATGGCTAATTCTGACCAGGCTAGCTCTCCAGCCTTTGTCAACATAAAGGCAATATTTGGGGTACTGTAGCCCCGAGTCCTAGGGAATGGCCTCCTATGGAAACACATGAGTCACCTTGACAGGATACACTGGGGACAGGCAGCAAGAACTAGAAGGGAGGGCTGGAGAGATGGCTCAGTGCTTAAGAGCACTGACTGTTCCCCCGTAGGGCCTGAGTTCAAATCCCAGCAACCACATGGTGGCTCACAACCATCTGTAATGAGATCTGACACCTTCTTCTGGAGTGTCTGAAGACAGCTACAGTGTACTTACGTATAATAAATAAATAAATCTTTTTTAAAAATGGAAAGAAGGGGAGTCGTGCGCCCTTTCTCTGGGCGATAACCATCTTTATCCCTGAGGCTTGGAGCCGTGGGAAAGCTACCTCATGTCTCCCCATGCTGCTTGCTCCAAAGGGGACCCAGGGTCACTCGAGCAGAAGAGTGTCAAGGTCCCCTGGGAGTCATCTCTACATGTCAGTGGAGAGTCAGACAGTCATACTGTAGCCCACAGAGAAGCCGTCTGTCCAAAGCCTGGCTTTCTGAGTCAAGATGACAATTTAATTAGTCCAAGAGTGTCTGAGTCACAGAAACTTCCAGAAGGTGACTATGCATAATCTAAGTATCCATAAACCCAGGCTGGAAGATCTAAGACTGGCATCCATCTCAACAGTGAACAGGGAGGATGCCACGTAAAAGCATTTGTGGAACAGGTGAACAGTGATCTATAATAGATGCTGAACTTAGCACCACTTCCAAAGAAGGCTTTTTGCACGAGCCCCTCGACCTCAGGAAGCTCTTCAAATAAAGGTGATCATCTCTCAATTTGCAATCTACCTAGAGGAAAAACCAACACAGATGGGTACTTCAGGGTACACAGAGTCCAAAGGTGCTTTATCCAAAGGGTGACCTCCCAGCAAATCTCCGGGGATGTTTTCCCCAAGCAAGGACATTCTTAAGACTGTCATCCTGCCCTGGATGCCAACGAAAGTCCAAAGCTCCCAAGACACAGACCCCTGGAGGCCCCCAGAAGGGTGTCGCGCTCTCTGGCTCCTCCTCCGTGCCAACCACTCACTATTACAGTCAGCAGAAAGCTGACAGGCATCAATCACCCTTGCTCTCAGGGAATTTTCAGTCTAATGAGAGGTGAAGACAAAAAAATCAAAAGGAAATAGACAGCCGGGCGGTGGTGGCGCACGCCTGTAATCCCAGCACTCTGGGAGGCAGAGGCAGGTAGATTTCTGGGTTCGAGGCCAGCCTGGTCTACAGAGTGAGTTCCAGGACAGCCAGGACTATACAGGGAAACCCTGTCTCGAAAAAAAAAACCAAATCAAAAAAAAAAAAAAAAAAAAAAAAAAAAGGAAATAGAATGAATAAGATGATTTTATAGAGCCAAAAGAGCTGGACTGAAACAAAAAGGACTTGCAGGGAAGTGTCCTGAGGCTGGAGGATGGCGGTAGGGATACGGACCAGGTGGTGAGAATGAGGTAGGGACAAGGGTGAAGACTCTGAGGCGGGAAACCAGGCGCTCAGTGTGGGGAAACCAGGTGGCTAGCCCTAGATCCCCCGGGAAGAAAATGACCAGAAAAGGTGAGCTTAGTTAGGCCCTGCCCTCCTGTGGCCTCCAGTGTAGTGCTCGATCTCGCCACAGTCATCTAAGCAATAGGTTTGGAGGCTGAACCAACAGCTGGACAACTGGACCTCGGCCTTTCAGCCCCCAAGACTTCGGACGTATTATAAACATCTTTTCTTTGTAAGTAGCCTGCCACGGGCATTTAGTTATAGTAATTGAAAACAAAACTTAACACGGTGTTGTTTTCCAGATGTTCCCAAGACTCAAGAGAGAGCACTTGAAACACTGAAAGTGATTTGGCAGACAAGGCAAATGAGAAACAGACACAGTGGTACATTGTATCCACTTTGGTTTCAGTTTTTCTTCTTGCTTTGTAGCCCAGGTTGACCGCTAGTCTCAGCCTGCTCCACACTGAGATACAGGAATTATACCTGGCTTGCCATCTCTGTTTCTTACATTTGTGGAAGATTTTCTTCCACCTTTTCCTCAAAAAGACATAAAAAGGTCTGTGTCATATTTTTGAAAATTTACATCTAAAGAATGCCTTAAATGAACCAGGCACGATTTCACATGTCTGTAACCCTAACACCAGAGAGGCAGAAGCAAGAAAATCATGAGTTCAAGGCCAGCCTGGGCTATATTGTGAGACACCTATGCACAGAGATGCCCAGCTATAAACCCTAGCCCTCAGGAGACAGAGGTAGGAGGACTGTGCCAAGTTCAAGGCTAACGGATACACAAAGAGACTCCTAGACCAGCCAGACCCTCTTCCAAAAAACCCAAACCAGAGGCTAGAGAGCTAGCTCAGTGGTTAAGAGTACTTGCTGCTCTTGCAAAGGACCAGAGCTTGACTTCCAGAACCCGCATTTGGGTGGCTCGCAACCACCTTAACTCCAGATCCACGGGATCTGAAGCTTCTGACATGATAGGACATCACACTCATGTACATATACGACAGACAGACACACAGACACACACAAACACACATACACACATACACACACACACAAACACACACACCCAGAGAAAATCTAAAAATAATAACAAAGCCAAGCAGTGGTGGTGCATGCCTTTAATTCCAGCATTTGGGAGGTGTGCACCTCTGAGAGTCTGAGGCCATCTTAGACTACATAGATAGTTCCAGCACAACCAGAGCTACACAGAGAGGCCCTGCCTTTAAAATAAAAGTAATAATCTTTAAAAGAAAGCCATTATTTCTGATGCCACAGGGGGTCTGTTTGTTTGAGACAGAATCTCGAGGTAACCTTGAACTCACTATGTAGCTAAGAATGACTTTGAACTTGTGATCCTCCTGCCTCCCGAGTGCTGGGAGACCCCACCACACCCACGCGCAGTCCAGGGGGTTAGACCAGGGCTTTGTGCCCGCTAGGCAAGTACTCTGTCAACGGAGCTACATCTCACCCCATTAACTTAGTTTTAACTCGCAAGAGCATTTTGTCTCTCCTTTAAAAAAATGTGGCAACTTCTGGTTTCCTTTTTCTGTCTAAGACCTTAACTATGTAGCAGCATCCAGGGTTGCCAGGTCAAATGTAAGGGCATTGTCCCTGTAACAAAATAACTGGTAGGAATGGCTTAGGAAGGAAAGGCTTATTTTGGCTCACAGTTTCAGGGGGTCTCAGTCTATCTCTGCAGGGCAGGCATGGCCATGATCGGCTAGTTCCTGGCTTGCAGGAGTCTGTGGCAGAGGCTGTTTGCATCACGGCAGACCAAGGGATACCACCCTCACCCCTAATGACCTACTTCTGCTTGCCACCCCTTACGTTTCCAAAGCTTCCTAGGCTACCCTGAAGTGGACCACCTCTTGGGGGAGGGGGGACAAACGTTCGAAACACGATTACTGAGTGTGACATTTCAGAGTCACACCACCACAGCCACGAACCCCATTTGGTCACTGTGCAAAGGGCTACACGAGCCAGTGATCAATGGCAGGACTGATGGCACCTGTTCTTGGGAGATCAGTGTCCTCGGAGAGAAGCTTTGCAAGGCCCTGCCTGGCGACTGGGTGGAAGCCGAGCCTCCATGTTTGTTTCCATCATTCTGTGCACCACATCTAGGGTCCTTCCCATCCATCCTTCAATTTTTTTTTTTTAAGATTTATTTATTTGTTTTATGTATATGAGTACACTGTGGCTGTACAGATGGTTGTGAGCCTTCATGTGGTTGCTGGGACTTGAACTCAGGACCTCTGCTCACTCCAGCCCCACTCACTCTGGTCCAGCCCAAAGATTTATTTATTGTCATATGTAAGGACACTGTAGCTGTCTTCAGACATACCAGAAGAGGGTGTTGGATCTCATTACGGATGGTTGTGAGCCACCATGTGGTTGTTGGGATTTGAACTCAAGACCTTCGGAAGAGCAGTCAGTGCTCTTAACCGCTGAGCCATCTCTCCAGCCCCATCCTCAACTTTTTAAAATTTCCCTCCTCTTTCTATGAGCTCCCTTCCTCCCTACCAGCCCCTTCCCCTGATTCATGACTTTCGGTTTTGTTTCCTGATCCATTTCATTTAACCAGGACCATACTATTCATCGGAGTCTGGTGGCCTCTCCCTAGACCTACCAGAAGCAAAGAGTCCGACAGTAAGAGGAAAAGCCCCTGAGCCTCCCCTCCAGCCATGCTTCACCACGGCAGGCTCCTTCTCTGTGGGCATCCACAGCTGCTGTAAGTTCATTACGGGAATGACTATATAGTTCCCAGAAGATGTACAACTCCAGGCTCAGGGAATCCAACGCCCTCTTCTGACCTCCGTGTGCACTGCAAGCACATGGTGCATATACATACATACATACATACATACATACATACATAAATACATGCAGGCAAACACTCATACACATAGAATAAAAATAAATCATTTTTTAAAAAATCAAATTCTCTATGAATAAAGGCTAAAGTTATCACTAAAGGGCATTTCCAGAGCCACGGAGGGGCGTAGAGTGTTTGCTGTGAAGGTTGGAGGCCCAAGTCCACTCCTCAACCCACAAAAAGAGGAAATGAAAAACAACTCCACAAAGCTGTCCTCTGACCTCCGTACATGTGACTTCATGGCATAAGTGTGTCCGAACACACGCAATAATAATAAATGTAAAAAAATGTAAGGCATTTTGAAAACTAAGCCTCCATCATGAAAAGTTCTGTTTCTACCTATTTCCAACATTAACATTTGGCTTAAAACTGGGCGGCGCTGGCACACCCCTTTAATTTCAGCAGGAAGGAGGCAGAGGAGGGTGGATCTCTGTGAGACTGAGGCTAGCCTGGTCTACAAAGGGTGTTCCAAGACAAAGAGAGCTGCACAGAGAGAGACCTTTTTTTTTTTTTTTTTTTTTTTCCGAGACAGGGTTTCTCTGTGTAGCCCTGGCTGTCCTGGAACTCACTCTGTAAACCAGACTGGCCTCGAACTCTGAAATCCACCTTCCTCTGCCTCCCAAGTGCTGGGATTACAGGCATGTGCCACCACGCCCAGCTTGAGAGAGGCCTTATTTCGAAAAACTGAAGGAGGAGGAAAAGGAAATGGAGAAAGAGGAAGAAGAGGAGGAAGAGGAAGAAGGAAGGAAGGAAGGAAGGAAGGAAGGAAGGAAGGAAGGAAGGAAAGGTGCTTAATATTTTTATTTTGAAAGAGATCTACAACAAAGAGGTTTAGCAAGCACCAGGAAAGACCTGGAGAGGATGAGAGAAAGGCTGGGGAAACTTCGCAGGTGACACTGGTCCTGCCCTGTTCTACCTGAAAAGACAGCAGCTGCTCAGACAGAGTGTTCTCCACACACACACAATCATCATGTGCCCACAAAGTCTGCAAGGGGACCCCAGACTTCCACCCACCTACCCCCCCCCAGCCCCCACTCCTCTGAGAACACTCGTCCCATGGATAAGTCAGAGAGGGTAGATTTTCTTCAAGATTCCTATCTGTAATACAGTATCTGTTCCTTCCTCTACAGGAAGTATCTTTCCCTTCCTCCCTTTCCCCAACCCACCTGTTTGGGATGGGCCAGGAAGGGCCACCAGCCGAGGACCCTCCGCCTGGGAGATTAAAGGCGCTTTGCCATCATCAGTGAGTGTCATCCCACTTCCGCCTGACTCTCATCTCCTCTTGGGTCTGAAAGAAAGAAAAGAGGAAAGAACACTTTAAACACGGAATTTCAGAATCCAATACAAGCTGATGATAGATCTCGGGGCAGTGGGTGTGTAGCCCAGTGGGAGTGCCTGCCTAACTTGCAAAAAGTTCCCAGCACTGACATTTCATCTCAGATTCCCTTCTTGGAAGCCAATCCCATTCTGCTGGGTCAGCCTTTCTCGTTCCCTGTGTCAACGCCACCCCAGTTCCCTTTGGTAGCATCGAAGTAAACCACAGGGCCAGACCTGAAGCGGGGGTGTACACACATGGTCCAGGTGGTCTTTTATTGCTGTGAGCCATGCCTAAGTTTGAATTCCATGGCGTGGCTGAAAAAGCAAAAGTAGGTTCGTACACTTTCGACCTTCGTCCCCCATGAAGCTCTCTTTTCAAAGCCAAGTCTAAAGGGAAACTCATCCCTGTTGGGCTAGACAGGAAAAGGTCAGCTGTGAGAAGAGGGGTGCTTCCTCTCCACCTCGGGCACACCTAGAAATAACCTGTTCCCTAAAAGAGGAGATAGTGGTCAGCCTGCTCCTGGGCACCTGCACAGTGGGGCGACTTGAGCCTCGATTCCGTTAGGTAGAGTAGGAAAGTGTACTGGCTAGTTTGGTGTGTCAACTTGACACAGGCTGGAGTTATCATAGGAAAAGGAGCTTCACTTGGGGAAGTGCCTCTATGAGATCCAGCTGTGGGGCATTTTCTCAATTAGTGATCAAGTGAAGGAGGGCCCCTTGTGGGTGGTGCCATCTCTGGGCTGGTATTCTTGGGTTCTATAAGAGAGCAGGCTGAGCAAGCCAGGGGAAGCAAGCCAGTAAGTAACATCCCTCCATGGCCTCTGCATCAGCTCCTGCTTCCTGACCTGCTTGAGTTCCAGTCCTGACTTCCTTTGGTAATGAACAGCTGGAAGTGTAAGCACAATAAACCCTTTCCTCCCCAACTTGCTTCTTGGTCATGATGTTTGTGCAGGAATAGAAACCCTGACTAAGACAAATTGGTACCAGCGTAGTGGGGTATTCCTGTGACAACCTGACCATGTTTTGGGGAGGACTGTGGAAGGACTTTGGAACTTTGGGCTAGATGGTCCATTCAGTGATGAGACCTCTGTGAGATGTTGTGGAGGAGCTTGGAAGATTATGTTGAGAACAGTGCAGAAGATGGAGGCCTGGCTTGTGAAATTTCAGAGGGAAAATTAAAGACTCTTATCAGGGCCATGAAGACTCTGTGGTTCTGGTTAGCTGGGGCTGAAGAATCAGCTGTGAGTAACAAGATACCAGAACCACTAAAGTGAGTCGTTGTGTTACTGGGACTATTGATGCTGGTTAGCTGGAGCTAAGAAATTAGCGGTGAGTAAGAAGAGACCAGCATCACTGAGGTGAAATCTTCTGGGAAGTGTTTTCTGAGAGCACAGAGGATGTGTTCCAGATAGCCAAGGTTGTGCCTCGCGCTGTAGCAGGACTTGGTACTGTGTAAGAGTCACCCAGGTGGTACTGCTTTTGAAGGCATGAAGGCATGAAGGCATCATGAAGAACAGCTGAGGCTTGGTACAGTGAGAGGCCATGGAAGGCCATTGGTGAAAGTGTACCCTCAGTTGTAATTGAAGGCCCAGGACTGAAGGGGTCAAGCTTGGAGATGCCAGTACTATGCGATGACCACCAAGGACAGCAGCAGCAGTGGAGTACAGGCAGCTGGAGCCTAGAAGACAAGGTGTGTGCTACAAAGGGCAGAGCTGGAGAAGTGACTCAAGCCCTTGGAGGAGCCCAGAAGATCGTGAGTTGGATCCCAGATTTTGGAGTTTGAGTTTTGCCTTTGATTGTGACTGTGCCCTGATATTTTTCCCTCTTGAAAGAAGGTATTTTAGTGGAGCCCACAGTTCAGAGACTTGAATTTTTAAAAGACTTTGAATTTTAAGATATTGGACATTTTAAATGGATTGAACTTTTAATATGTAAAGACTGTGGGGCTTTTTACATTATTGAGATCTTGGGGATGAATAAGAAAGTAAGGGTTGAGGCTTAATAGTGATATGTTGGTGTGTCAAGTTGACAAGGGGTCAATTGTACTGGCTAGTTTGGTGTGTCAACTTGACACAGGCTGGAGTTATCATAGGAAAAGGAGCTTCACTTGGGGAAGTGCCTCTATGAGATCCAGCTGTGGGGCATTTTCTCAATTAGTGATCAAGTGAAGGAGGGCCCCTTGTGGGTGGTGCCATCTCTGGGCTGGTATTCTTGGGTTCTATAAGAGAGCAGGCTGAGCAAGCCAGGGGAAGCAAGCCAGTAAGTAACATCCCTCCATGGCCTCTGCATCAGCTCCTGCTTCCTGACCTGCTTGAGTTCCAGTCCTGACTTCCTTTGGTAATGAACAGCTGGAAGTGTAAGCACAATAAACCCTTTCCTCCCCAACTTGCTTCTTGGTCATGATGTTTGTGCAGGAATAGAAACCCTGACTAAGACAGAAAGACTGCTGAAGACGCACAAGACAATCTATTCATTACTGGCTTCTCCATAAGACAAAAGCAAAGTCCTTAGGCGTCCACTGGAAAGTGTATACTATAGACACACATTTCCCAGGGTCCAAGCCGAAGTCCTCTAACCGGCCAGACCAGACCCTGAAAGCAAGCTCAGCGACCCTGCAGCAGGAGGAGCCTGGGAACGAGGGTGTGGATACACCCTTCAGTTTAGTAACCAGGAAGGACCGACCACTAGGGCTTTCCAAGAAAACTATCAGCAGAGCCACGCGAGGCTTGGGTCAAGGACTAAAAGAAGAAATAACGTGCACACTGCCCAGTGAAAACAACAATGCTAAGAGAGCAAGGCAAACGGTTGTAGGACACCCAGGGAAACAAGAAGTGAAGTGAAGAAAGAAAGTGCTTTGAAAACGGGAAAGACAAAGCAGAAAGCATGATGGAGCCCCAGAAGATTGCATCCTCAGGAATTCAGGACGGGAGATAAGGAGCCAGAAAAAAATGCACTCGGGATTAGTCAGGAAGAACTAAGTCCCACTGCAGAAGACGGATAGGACCTCCGAGCCTAGATATGACTTCGGTTAGCCCCTCTTGGTTCAAGGGCGAAGCTAGGGGTGGAACCGGAGCGGAGCGTGCCGACTGATGGGTAGGGAATCGGGGACAGGGGGAGGGGGAGCGCGCACCGAACTGCTTCGGTTCCAGAGAAGTAAACAGCTCTGTCCTCTTAAGCAAAGCCGTCCTCCTCAGGAGCCCACTGAGAGTCTGGCAGCAAGGGCGGCAGGAGACACACCCAGGATCTCATCCTTAGAGTCACAAAAAGATGCAACTCAGCACTTCCCCCATCACACACACACACACACACACACACACACACACACACACCAGGGAATCCCAGGCAGGCTCGACCCTGGCTATGAATCGGCCTCTCCAGTGGGGTGCTGTCGCCTGTGGATGCTCCTGCCTCTCCCAAGCTCTGCCACCCTGGAACCCTGCTGAACTCCCATCCTGCCCACCCAAACCCAGGCCGACAAAGCCCAGTGTTAGGCGGGGCAGAGCATCTGGCCAGTTAGGGGGAGACACAGGGACCCCACAGACTCCCGCACAGGTGGGTTTCGTACCCGGTGTCGGTGGCAGGGGCGGGCTCCGTCTCCCTGGAGACAGTTGCCCGGGGGACACGGCGGGAGGGTCCCGAAGTGACCAGAGGGCGCCAGCCTCCGGGCGCCCGGTGCAGCCGGCAGGGCCTGAGGGCAGGCCCCGCTCGAGGTGGCGGTGAGTGAGCGGAGCGAGCATCGGCGGAGGGGCGCGGCTCGGGGCGGGGCTGAACAACGGGCAAGAGAGGGCGGCCGGGTGGGGCGAGGCGGGGCGCGGTCGGAGGCGGAGCATCCCAGGGATGGGGCGGGAGCAGAGCCCGCCTCACCACTGCACAGTCCGCTAATGTTAATACCCCAGGTCTGACACTGAGGGCAGGAGGAACAGTCGCGGGGCGCTAGGAAGTGGAGACACTTTAGCCAGGGGCCGAGGCTGGAGTCTTAAGGGTTCTCCCCATCTCCCCATCCTGGAGTCTCAGAACTGAGTGATTCAGGATGACAAACATACGCCGTCTCCTCCTGGATATCTTAAAATCTGCAGATATTAGGCACTATTTATAAAGTGAGATCTAGTTATCTACCCAGCCTCTCTCTGTCTGTCTTAACTTGTTTTCTATTGCTCTGATAAAACATCACGACAAATAGCAATTTGGGGTGGAAAGGGCTCATTTGGCTTACATAGGCCTGGTCACAGACCATTAAGAGAAACCTAGAGACAGGAACGGAAGTAGAAGCCACAGAGAAAGGCTCTTACTGGCTTACTCAGTCTGCTCTCTCAGGACCACCTGAGACCACCTACCCAAGGGTGTCACCGCCCCTACTGAGCTGGGCCCCATCAATCATCAATTAAAAAAATACCCCCACAGAATTGCCTATTGCCAATATGTAAGATGCATTTTCTTAGTCGAGGTTCCCCTTCCCAGATAACCCTAAGTTGTGTCAAGTTGAGGGGAAAAACAAAACAAAACAAAACAAAAATGAACCAGGGTTCGGCCCCCTGGGTTTCCAGGACTTCCCTGGAAGGGGAGAGCATTCAGACCTCTGGCAGACCCGGCGTTGTCCTCAAGTATCAAGTAGTCCCTGAGGCTTGAACCTGGGTCCAGATCCAGCAGTTCCTAGCAGGTGGTCTGTCCATGGGAGTTCCCCACACCGAACACTTAGAAACAAGTGATTTATCCGAGACTTTTACTCAACACATCTAAGTTCCTTACAAAAAACTATGCTGTGCTAGGGCTGAGGGTCCATCCAGGAACCTAAACAGGCTGGAGCGGCTCTTCTCCCTGGAGCAGTGAATAAGGAAACCCAGGGCAACCCTCACCGCCCAGACAGTCCTCAAGGCCTGTCTGTTTGGCTTTGCTTTAGTACTGGGGTTTGTATGCTGAGCAAGCACTCTATCGTTGAGTTATAGACCCAGTTTGTTTGTTTGTTTGTTTTACTTTTTAAAGATTTATTTATTAAATATATGTGAGTACACTGTATCTGTCTTCAGACACACCAGCAGAAGGCATCAGATCCCATTACAGATGGTTGTGAGCCGCCATGTGGTTGCTGGGATTTGAACTCAGGACCTTTGGAAGAGCAAGCAGTCAGTGCTTTTAACCACTGAGCCATTTCTCCAGCTCTTTTTTGTTGTTGTTGTTGTTGTTGTTGTTGTTGTTGTTGTTGTTTGAGACAGGGTTTCTCTGTATAGCTCTGGCTGTCCTGGAGCTCACTCTGTAGACCAGGCTGGCCTCGAACTCAGAAATCCACCTGCCTCTGCCTCCCAAGTGCTGGGATTACAGGCATGCGCCACCACGCCCGGCTCCTTTTTTAAAAAAGAAAAAAAAAAAAAAAGGAGCTCACTGTTTGAGACCCTGGCTGGCCTAGAACTTACTATGTAGACCAGGCTAGCTTCAAACTCACAGAAATCTGCTTACTGCTACCTCCCAAGTTTTGAGACAGTCTCACTAAGTTGCCCAGACTGACCCTGAATTCCTCAGCCTCACCAGCAGCTGGGACTACAGGCCCAGTTCACACGGCTTTTGACAGCAGAGCCAGCATGGAACCAGTCTGATTCTGCACTGGGCCCACGAACCGCTTGCTCTGTCCTGTCCTCTTACAGCGTTCTTTAGATTTCAGCCATTGCGGAAATTGGAGCTCAGAGGAGGGAGGGGCTCTAGGCCCGCGATCCCCACCCCCATCCCCGCTGGGGCCAGTCCTCACCGCTCGTCCTAGGAACATCCTGGAGCTAGTGAAGAGGGACCAAGACAAAAGCTGGCCAGAAGTTCCCAGGAATCGCTAAGCCCAGCATCCAGCATGGGAGGCCTGGGCTGCTGAGGTGGCCAGGATGTGGGAGGTCCCCAGCCAAAGCCCAGGCCAGGAGCTTCCCACGGCCCCCAGCAGCTCTGCCTGGAGCTGGAGTGGAGCACCCTAGGAGAGGAGTTCGGCAGGACAGGATGCAGCTCATCTTCAGCACCATATCTGGATGTCTTAAATATATATATATGGCAGGCTGGGCCTCATGGTGCCAGGCTATTAATCCCAGCGCTCGAGCAGGGAGGCAGAGACATGTGGATCTCTCTGAGTTCAAGTCCAGCCTGGCCTACTCAGGGAGTTCCAATACAGCCAGGGCTACACAGAGAAACCTGGTGTCAAAACAACAAACACACTTAAATAAATAAATAAATAAATAAATAAATAAATAAATAAAAGTAAGACATCTCCCCGGGCATTATTAACATAAACAAAGAAGGCACATACTGCCCCAAGGCCTCCAGCATCCAGCTGTGCTGTTCACAGGCCAACCTCTGAATCTTTGGAACCAGGACCGCTGGGTGTGGTCAACCTGAAGTCCTAGTGCCCCACCCCCGCCCCCTGGAACCTAAATCTCCCCTCAGAGCCTGCAAGCAGATCTGGGAGCAGAGATGCCTAAATTCTCCAAGGAGTGAAGTCTGGGTCTCCCAGGCCACCCAGATTAAGAAAAGTCACCACTTTATCTTGAACAAGTAGAAAGGGAGGGAAGGAGGCCCCGCCCCACAGGAGCCATAGTGCTGCCCCTCCCCCCATTTGGCTCTCCCACCAAAGCATAGGTCTGAGGGGCTGGCAAGCTCAAAGGCGGGACATCCTTTGTGCGGACTGGTTTGGTTGTATAAACTGAGCAGTCAGGTACTAATTTCTCTTGGAGTCCAGAGAAAACTACAGGATTTCTTTGAAACAGCAAAACCCACAAAAAGGTGACGTATCTGTATCACAACAATGTGTTCAAATGATCCTGGCAAATCCAGGAAAGATAGGAACCCTCAAAAAACAAAATTAAGAAGTCCAGAGAGAGGACTCAATGGGTAAAGGGGCTTTGTCTTGCAAGCCAGACAACCTATGTTTGTCCCGGGGACAAACCACCTTGTAAAGGTGGAAGGAGAAAGCCAGCTTCACAGAGTGGTTCTGTGACCTCTGCATGTGCATAGTGGCACTCTACTCCCGACAATAATAATACAATAACGTTAGCCAGGCGTGGTGGCGCACGCCTGTAATACCAGCACTTGGGAGGCAGAGGCAGGCGGATTTCTGAGTTCAAGGCCAGCCTGGTCTACAGAGTGAGTTCCAGGACAGCCAGGACTACACAGAGAAACCCTGTCTCGAAAAACCAAAAAAAAAAATAATAATAATAATAATAATAATAATACAATAACATTGAAAAACAAATAAACAATGTTTGGTGAGAAGCCAGGTTTGGAAGTATATGCGTACAAAACTCGAAAGATGTGGAAGATATCCATTGTTGACCTGTGACTTCCACATGCGCGCGCACACACACACACCCCTAGGAGTTTCACTACTGTCAAAACTCAAGACTAAACAGAGAAATTAGATTTCCACCCGTTTGCTGCAGCCAAAAGGAGCCACTTCTCTGTAAATATCCTAGTCTAAGAACAGGAAACCAAATACTCCCACTCATGGGAGCCCTTGTTCCACTCAAGAAGTTATCTGCCCCATCCATCACTCCTCCCCCTCTCTGTCCTGACACTTCCAGGTCACCCAACTATGACACAATCCCACCTCTCTCAGCAGCCTGCCTGTTCTCCTCACCGCCTGCGGGAATCCAGCCCGCTTCTTCCTACTGGAAGTGGCGTCTGCATTCCTAGGTGTGCTCAGATAAGCCAAGAGGAGAGGCTGTTTATTCTCTTTAGCTTTGACAGCTCTAGCGCCACCTGAGAAGGGGGAGATGGTGTGTGTGGTGGATCGTCTGGATGGCCCAGCCCACCACGGGAGGCACTATTCCGTAGGCAGGTGGTCCCTGGACTGTGTTAGGAAACTTGCGAGGCACAGGCCTGTGAGGAAGGAAACCCGAGCAGGGAAAACAGCAGCTAGCACTTTCCCATGGCTCTCGCCTTGCTTCCGGCTTTGACCTCCCTCAAAGAGGGACCGTGTGATGACTATTCTTGGACTACATCTGGAGCTAAAGACACAACACCTTTAATCTAGGGCACGCCTTCTGCGGGAGCCTATATAAGGACGTGGAAGAAGGGAGCTCCTTTGCCCGCTTGCTCTCGCCTTGCTAGAAAGTCCATCCCGTCACAGGTTTTAGAGCCGTGGCTCTCACCCTTCCCAACACAGTTCCTCAGGTCGTGCTGACCCCCAACCATAAAATCATTTTTGTCTCTGTTGCTACTTCATAACTGAAATCTTGCTATTGTTATGAATAGTAATGTAAATATTTGTTTTCCAAGGGTCTTGGGTGACCCCTGTGAAAAGGTCATTTGATCAGCCAAAGGGTCGCAAACTACAGGCTGAGATCCACTGACTTAGAGCCTACGTCTTTGGGATCCCAGCAGATGCTGAAAACTAGACAGACATCAGCCTTGCGGACCGAGCAGCTACTGGATTGTCGGACTTTCTGTTCACAGCCAACCGTTGTTGGGTTATCTGGAGTACAGCCTGACTGACATTATATATGACTTTAATAAATCATATATAATATAATATGTGTGTATGCACATATATATACACACACATACATACACATATATGTATGTATGTGTGTGTATATGTGTGTGTGTATATATGTGTGTGTATATATATGTGTGTGTATATATGTGTGTTTGTATATATATATGTATTATATATATATAATATATATATATATATTCTATAAATTCTGTTAACCTAGAGAACCCTAATAGACCTCCTAATAATGCCACTCCCTGATAATCAAGCATTAAAATATCTGAGCCTACGGAGCCATTCTTACTCAAGCCACCACAGACTTTACTCTCTAAGATGAAATAAGCCCAATCTTTCCCTAAGTGGTTTTTGGTCATGGCGTTTGTCACAGCAACAGAATGGAAGCACCACAGGGCTAAAGAAGGGGGCAGGCAGAAGCAGAAACGGCTACTATAAAACCTGTTAAATGTGTGTTTTAAATTCTAATCGGAAATAGGAGGGCAGTGAAGATTTATCCCGTCTTAGTCAGGATTTCTCTTGCTGCAATGAAACACCATGACCAAGTTAGGGAAGGGAGGGGCTTACTCAGCTTACACTTCTACATTGTAGTCTGTCACTGAGGAAGTCATCGCAGGAACCTGGAGGCAGGAGCTGATGCAGAGGCCATGGAGGGGTGCTGCTTACTGGCTTGCTCCCCCAGGCTTGCTCGGCCTGCTTTCTTATAGAACCCAGGACCATCCACAATAGGCTGGGCCCTCCCCTATTGGTCACTAATTGAGAAAATACCTTACAGCTGGATCTGAGGGAGGCCTTTCCCCAACAGAGGCTCCTCCTTCTCTAGTGACTCTAGTTTGTGTCAAGTTGAAAGAAAAAAAACAAACCAGCT
Organism: Apodemus agrarius; assembly: GCA_964023405.1. Classification (NCBI taxonomy): domain Eukaryota; kingdom Metazoa; phylum Chordata; class Mammalia; order Rodentia; family Muridae; genus Apodemus; species Apodemus agrarius. Next base: position 6,814,750 of record OZ030009.1, on the reverse strand, counting down.
AGTTCAAATGACCCCTTATCAACTTGACAGACATACCATTTTTAAACCACAACCCCTCCTTTCTTATTCATCCCGAAAACTGCACATTAAAAACAGAAGTTTAAGCCGGGCGATGGTGGCGCACGCCTGTAATCCCAGCACTTGGGAGGCAGAGGCAGGCGGATTTCTGAGTTCGAGGCCAGCCTGGTCTACAGAGTGAGTTCCAGGACAGCCAGGGCTACATAGAGAAACCCTGTCTCAAAAAACAACAACAACAACAACAACAACAACAACAACAACAACCAGAAGTTTAGCCGGGCGGTGGTGGCACACGCCTGTAATCCCAGCACTTGGGAGGCAGAGGTAGGCGGATTTCTGAGTTCGAGGCCAGCCTGGTCTACAGAGCGAGTTCCAGGACAGCCAGGACTACACAGAGAAACCCTGTCTCGAAAAACAAAAACAAAAAACAAAAAAACAAAAAAACAGAAGTTTAAAGTCCTAGTCTTTTACAAATTCAAACACTAAAATTTCAATCCCTTTAGCAATACTCAGTCTTTTAAAAATCTAAAGATTATTTTTAATTCAACTGTATTTAATTCTTTCAACTGGAGGCTTCAGTAAAATACCTTATTTCAAGAGGGTAAAAATCGGGGTACAGTCACAATCAAAGCAAAGCAAAACCAATCTCCAACCGTCCAACGTCAGAGATCCAGTCACCATCCTCTGGCCTCCTCCAAAGGGCTTGGGTCACTCTCCCAGCTCCCCTCTCCCCCCACCCTCACCCCCACCCCACCCCCGCCTCTGCAGCACCCACAGCTGTGGTCCCTTGCCACAACTGGGCTCCTGTTTCACCAGTAGCCTCTCATAGGGTCTCTCTTCCTGGTGCCAAGCCTCAATTTCTCTGTATGACCCTTTCAATCCTGCACCTTCACCGATGGCCTCTCCCAGTGCCAAGCCTCAGCTGCTCTCTATGACCCCTTCACGCCTTCAAAATCAGCAGCACCCGGGCGACTCTTACTCTCCAAGTTCGGCTGCCAGCCTGAGGTACGACCTTGGCCGCCTCTGGAGCACAGCTTGTTTGCCGACTCTCTGGAAACACCATCCAGAAGATTCCACCTTAGTAATGCTGGTCTCTTCTTAATCACTCAGAACTTCTCAGCTCCAGCTGACCAGCACTGAGTATGCCAGCAAAGGTTTCACTTTACAAGTTCTGGTATCTTGTTAATCACAGGGGATTCTTCAGGCCCAGATGCCCAGAATCACAAATTCTTCACACAAAAGCCTGGCAGAGTCTCTTTGCTTCCCTCTGAAACATCACAAGACAGGCCTCCATCGTCGGCACTAGTGACTTTCCTAGCTCAAAGCTCCAAAGCCCTCCCACAATCCTCCTCAAAACAACAAGGTCGGGTCTGTCACAGCAACACCCCACTCCTGGTACCAGCTTGTCTTAGGGTTTCTATTGCTGCAATAAACACCATGACCAAAAAACAAACTAGGGAAAAAAAGGTTTATTCAGCTTACACTTCTACATTGTAGTCCAGCACTGAAGGAAACCAAGACAGGAACTCAAACAGGGCAGGAACCTGGAGTCAGGAGTCAATGCTGAGACCACAGAGGAGTGCTTCTTCCTGGCTCATTCCCCGTGGTTTGCTCAGCCTGCTTTCTTATAGAACCCAGGACCACCCTGGGCAGGCAGCACCCACCATGGGCAGGGCCCTCCCCCATTGGTCACTAATTAAGTAACTGTCCTACAGCTGGATCTCATAGAAGCATTTCCTCAACTGAAGCTCCTTCCTCTCTGATGACTCTGGCTTGTGTCAAGGTGACACAAAATCCGGGTCCATTCCCCCAAAAGGGACAAGATTTTTTAAAATATTTATCCACAGAATCTCACTATAGATGTGTGCCCTTGATACACTGTTTTGTTTAGAAACAGGGTCTTGGCTGCGTTGCCCGGACTGGTTTCTAACTTGAGTGTCAGTGATCTGCGGCAGCTCCCTGAGGAGTGGGACCAGGGCTGCCCGCCCGCCCTGTGCTGCTCTCTTGATACTTTTACCGAATTACAAGAGTCCGCTCTCCTTCTACTTCGCACAATTTCACTAAGCTTTGAATTCTCACCCTCCGGTTAACTCAAAAAGTTACTCGACTGTAGTTAAAAAAGCCAAGTTAATTAGGACCTGAAGCTTCCATTTCCTCTGGGGTAAAGTCGCTAAGCTCTGAGCACAGGTCTATCTTAATTGAGGCTCCCAGAGTTTGTGACTCAGGGTGGGCAGGCCGGGGAAAATGATTCTTGTGTTGGCTTTGTTCATTCTCTCACAATTCTACCAAAAAGGCCACTAGTGTTTCCAGGAACGCGGCTCTGGGATAGACCTGGCTTTGCAGACACCCGCTAAACAATCCACTGCTCACTGCCTGGCCCAGGACGGGAACAGCAGCACAAGGGGGTGACCTTGGGCTCAGGAGTAAGGATCAATGGTATACCCAGCAGCTTCTCCAAGTATTCACAGGGGAGTCTCGTGTTCCCAACCGGCAGAGCCCGTGAACCTGAGTTTTGTGTCATCTATGAATGAGAAGACGTGCTCTGTTTGTGGAAAGAGCTGTGAATTCCTACTGAGGGAAAGTTAGGATAAGTCGCTGAATAATGTTGTGAGTTCCTCCCAAAAGGATGGGTTTCTGGACCTAATTTTCTAGAAACATCTTAGAGATGTGTTGTGTCAACTGCTAAGGACCACCTGAGAGGCGATTTAAAAAAAAAAAAAAAAAAGAACCTGGCAAAAAGTTAAGCAAAACACAGGAAACAAAGCTGTCTGTAGAGAGCAGGAAGCTTACAGAATAATAGCAGAAGAGCCTGCTGTTAAGATACCAGACAGAGAGCAGGCAGTGGCATGGATCCCGCCTGAGTTAAAAGCCCGATCCTAGCCTGGTGCTAGAATCTAAATACCCTTTCCTCCTCCTCCTCCTCCTCCGCCTCCGCCTCCGCCTCCGCCTCCGCCTCCGCCTCCTCCCTCTCTCCCTCTCCCTCTCCCTCTCTCTCTCTCTCTCTCTCTCTCACACACACACACACACACACACACACACAAAACTCCTCCTCCTCCACCCCCCCCCCTCACATGATGGCTCCAACTGCCTGTAAGTCTAGCTTGAGGGGATCTAATGCCCTCCCCCCCCCGCCTCTGTGGGCAGGCACCCCCTTTACACACGTGGTGCACACAATATGCATTCAAGCATACACACATGCACATAAAGTAAATAAATCCAAAAACTAATAAACAATCACATGAAATAAACCCCAGCCACCAAAGCTTCAGCAAGGTCAAGGTGCTGGTTTTAAAAGTATGATATGCGACCACTGTTCGAGAGACTGTACCCGCCCCTCAAGACAGCCTTATGGGCCACCCAAGGAGAACAGATGGCCCTTGCAACCTCTGTGGGGTGGTGTGACCCTCTTCAAGGGTGACTGGGTTTAAAGCGGTGAACAGACTGTCTCCCCCACTCCAGTGTCACACCAAGCGTCTGACTTTTGAGGCGTGAGGAGTTTGCCCAAGCGTCAGCCAGCCAATGGATTCTGTGGTAGCTAGCAGCTGGGCGCCCTCTAATCCAGCTGTGACACGCCCATCTGGAGAGGATGCACGGGGCTGCTCCTCCACGTCCAGAGAGATGCCGCGCGATGCCCCGGCTTGTTTTACCCATCCCATAAAGGGGGGTGTGTGTCTCAGGACCCTTTCTTTCATTGCAGCCCCTTCTAGAGTGACTCCAGCACCCCGGGAACGCTTACCTAAACTTCTCGAATTGTGGTAAATAACATTCCAGAGGCTTCCAATGAGGAGGGGACAGAGGGGTGTGGGACTTCACACCCGAGTGGGGATGCCACGCCCCAGGACGGTCTATTCTCAGCCATCTAGAAGCAAACACTGTACTCTATGGTTTTACTTTGTTTATGGTTTATTCTGGTTTTTCAACATAGGGTCTTACTGCCTAGCCCCGGTTTAGCCTGGGTTTTGTTTGTTTGTTTGTTTTAAAGTGTTGCCCAAAGACAGGAGGAAGGGGCTAGAGAGATGGCTCAGTGGTTTAGAGCACTGACTGCTCTTCCAGAGGCCCTGAGTTCAAATCCCAGCAACCACATGGTGGCTCACAACCATCTGTAATGGGGTCCGATGCCCTCTTCTGGTGTGTCTGAAGACAGAGACAGTGTACTCACATATAATAAATGAATAAATCTTAAAAACAAAAGCCCAGACAGGAGGAACGCCAGAGTCCAGGCCTCGAGCTGTGTCCCTGCGCTGTGCGTTCCTCCTCGCTTTGTCTGAAGACAGAGCTAACCACCCTAAAGCTGCCGCCACCTTGGATTCTGGGAGAAGCAAAACCTCAGACTGGTCTCCTCATCTGCTTCCTTCACCCTCTAGAGGAGGGCAGTTACCTATGAGAGTGAGGCTGTGCCCTAGAGGGCTAGCACCCTCTGAGAGCCATCCTGTCCCCTCGGCAATGAAGACTTGTAGGGCCACCTTGCAGGACAGGAGCTGAGACGATGGCCCGGAAGTCCGCACCTGGCCAGGACTTCCTACCTCCCTGCGCACACCCTTTCCATTTAAACAGAAAGTGTGCATCAGGGCCTTAAAGATGAACGAGCGTGGGGTCCCGGAAGCCCTGTCTGTTCCTTTCCCCAGCGTAGCCACACCGAACACAGCTTGCCACTCCTCCTTAATGGGTGCAATGGGGGATGGTGGCTTCGCCTCGCTTGTTGAGACAGTAACAGCTCAGGGTTTGTAAAAAAGCAAAACAAACAAACAAGACAACCCAAGGCACTGGTTGTTCTTCTCTTTCCGGTGACTAGCCCCATTCCTGTCGCTTCAGTCAACTCATTAGATGCAAAAAGAAATGTATTAATTTGCAGATTCCAAGGGTTTTTAGAAGTTGTGTGACAAGCCATAAGGGGCGTGGGGAGACCAAATACACACTTCCTAATATCCCAGCAACCCAGGGTGCAGTAGGAACTAGCAACCTCCTTGCCCGCTGGGAAGGCCTGTTCCACACATTATTACGGATAACAAAAATGAAATGTCCAACCTGGCTCTTCGGCTCAGTAGAAATGTAAATAAAATCCACAGACATCTAGAGAGGGGCGTGGCACCTGGAACGGCTCATAGAGGAGATGCGCTTGTGGAAAGAGGTAGAGGCTGTGTATGTCCACAGCCTCAGCTCCCTGGCGGCAAACAGAGGGATCAGTCACCCAGGTTTAAGGACAGAAGGGGAGACACAGAGTGCCTGGAGGGTCCTCAGCTGGTGCAGAGGTAGCAGGGTAGCCATTTCCAAAGCAGGCCCGGTGTCTCCGGGGCCATCTCCTGGGCTATTTCCTGTGTGACAGAGTCACGTTCATCTGTAGTCTCTACCTGGGGACTCAAGCCTATGTCTATCTTTATTTTGTACTTTCTTTTTCCTTATTTGTATGTTCCAAGTTTTTATAAGTTAACTTGAATTTTAAAAAAAATCTATGTAAAAATATATATTATACATGTACAAATGTCACTGATGACTTTGTAAATATTACATATGTAATATTTATAAAGATTATATGTATTATGTAATATTAAATAAAATTTAAATATATTTAATAGTAAATGTTTATTATATATATACATTATGTGCATATATATACAGTATCTAATATGCACTATAGAAGACCTCATCCCACGAGCTTGGAGGACTTGGCCACTCCGACCTCCATCCATGCCCTTGCAGTATTTAGTATCTTTTAAAACTTCTAATTCCCAAGCCAGGCTTGAGGGTGTGAGTTTGAGGCTAAACTGACCGACATGGAAAGGTCCGGGCCAGCTGAGGCTACAGAGTGAGACTCTGTCTCAATCTCACTCCCCACCCTCCCCAAATCCCACAAATCCACAAATCTCTATTTCCTCCCCCTCTCTGCGGTAGTGGGCACAGGTCCCGTAACCAAGGGCCTTAGTTCCTCGGCCTGAGGCTGGCTCCCCACACTCGGTCCCTCTCCCTCCAGCTGCTTCCTCTTAGTCTCCTGGGACCCTCTGCACACAACTCTACACTCACTGGACCCAAGAAAAGTCTCAGGGACCCAGGGCTCTCTGCATCTGCCACCTGTCATTTGCTGTCAGTGCTTGACTCTCCCTGGCAAGCATTCCTGTCTCCATCTTCCCCTGAGCAGGTCTCTGAGCCATTTCTGCTCCACCCCCCAACCCCAACCCCTGAACCTGTAAGATCAGTTCGGCCTCTGTCTGCCTCTGTTTCCCTCTGATTACCCTGGGGCTGCGGGGCCTCAGTGAGCAACCTCATCACCAGGGCCTGACGCACACATCAGGTGCCTCACAACCCCCTGTAATTCCAGTTCAGAGGATACAATGCCCTCGGCCTCCTCCAGCACCCAGTCGTGGTGCAGACAGAGCCATGAGGAAACACACCCAGTACACATAAATAAAAATAAATCCTAAAAAAAAAAAAAAGTTCGCCAGGCAGTGGTGGCGCACACCTGTAATCCCAGCACTCTGGGAGGCAGAGGCAGGTGGATTTCTGAGTTCGAGGCCAGCCTGGTCTACAGAGTGAGTTCCAGGATAACCAGGACCACACAGAGAAACCCTGTCTCGAAAAACAAAAAAACAAACAAACAAAAAAAAAATCTGTCTCATATTCATAATCCTCATGTTCTCAAACTAAGGCTAGAGTCACTTGCTGGGAGCAGAGGAAGCCGGAGAAGAACACATAAACATCTCTCCAGAGTAGCAATCTGCCTCAAAGTAGAGAGAAATAGTCTCTATAGTAAAATAAACATACACGTATCATGGAAGAGAATGTAAAACTAATGTCCGTTTTAAAATAGGGCTGGAAGCTTCAAAGCAAGGTCACGGTGGGGTTGGGATGCCGTCACGGACTGGGGTTACAACAGAACATCTCCTCTGGCCAGAGGAGCGGCTGGGAAAGTCGGAGAAGATTGGTCCATCGGGGTCAAGGTTACACTCAACTGCTCAGCCATTTCCCACAAGCCTAGTGCAACAATCCCGGAAGTGGTCCATCCGTCCGTGTTTACAGCTACAGAGATGGACCTCGTCTCAGGCACACGATCAAGTTGCAAAAGGTTGATCTCTGCTCCACACCAAGCAGGCTTCCGCCCGTACCGTGTGGCAGGGACGCCTGTCACCCCAATGCCACTCCTTCCCACAGCGTGGACATCTAAGATTCAGACTTCAAAGGGGCCGAAAATTTAGAGTTTTTAAGCAATACAAGGTTCAATATGTCTGATCATCAGGACAAACCAACGACGCTCTGTGAGTCCCAGATTTTCAGATGGAACCTCGTTGGCATACACACCCATGAAGCTCACATAACATGTGAAGTACGTAGGTGCAGGAACCACCTGCTTCTCGCCAAGCAGCCTAGGTTAGCATCGAACTCGAGATCCTCTCGCCTCCGATCCCTTGAGTGCCAGGGTTACAGGTGTATGCCGCTGTGCCCAGCCCAATTCTTTTTTAGATGACGTTTATCTCTGTGTATGTTTGTGTGTACAGACACGAGGGGGTCAGAGGACAACTTATGGGAAACCAGCCTCTCTACCCACCATGCATTTCTAGGGAACAAATCGGGTCGGGAGACTTGGCGGCGAGTATCCCTGTCCACTGAGCCATCTCGCCAGCTCTAATTCTTTCTCTCTCACACGTTTTCCATGCTAAGGATCAAGCCTGGGACCCCAGGCATGCTAGGCAAGTGCTCTGTCCCGCTGAGCTATCGCTAGCCTTCATGTGTTTAAATCCGAGGCCCTTGCTCTGAACTACTAACGAGAAGCCGAGAAGCCGTTTCCATCCGCTTTCGCCAAGCACAGCCCACCAGACACCTGAAACCCTGAGCGTCTCAGGCCGCGGCCACTCATTAGATGTGCCTCACTTGGCTAAAAAAGAAAAAAACAAACCGCACTTCGCTGGTTTCCAAATGACAGATGAGTTACCTCATTCGAATGCCTGTCGCTGCACACAACAGGGAGAAAACCTCACGGAGGGATGAGTCACCCCTGAAGCGAGCGGGGAGCCCTCGGAAGCAGAGGCACATGCTAGCCTCTCATCGGCTCTGAAAGCGAAGGATAGGTATTTATTTGGGATTGTATCTAGGTGGAGAAGTAAGAGGGGAGAGCAGGGGATTTCTGTGGGTTTCCCCCTAGAAGAAACTTCTCACGAAGTAGACTCTCTGAGAACAAGAACCTGGCTGTGTGCACTTCCCTTACCAGCAGCAGGTCAGCCTCAAAGAGGAACACCTGTGCATACCCTGCGTGGCACACCCTGCCCACTTGAGGCTGCCCTGGACCACTTGAGACCTGGACCAGCTTCGGTGGGCTGGACAGACAGAGATGGTCAGTCGTTAAGTGCTATACTCATATTGCTTTTGCAGAGGACCAGAGTTCAGGTCCCAGGGACTGTGTCAGGCATGTCGGCAGCTCACGGCTGTCTGGGAGCATCACCTCTGATCTAGTGCCTCTGGCCTCGGCCTCTGAGGGCACTTACCCACTCCTCCGCCCACAATTAAAAAGTAAGATCTTGTCAGGCAGTGGTGGCGCACGCCTTTAATCCCAACACTTGGGAGGCAGAGGCAGGAGGATTTCTGACAGCCAGAAATCCAGGACAGCCAGGGCTACACAGAGAAACCCTGTCTCAAAAACCAAAAAAAATAAAATAAATAAAGGGCTTTAGGTGAGCTAGGGGTATGGTTCGGCAGTAGACAGCTTGCTTAGAATGTGCAAAGCCCTGAGGTCTCTCCCAAGCAATGAAAACAAAACAAAAAGTGTGGGGTGGGGGAGGGGGGCCCTTCAGTACCCAGCACCATGAGCAAAAAGCCATGCTGATGCCCAAGCCCCAGGTTCTGGTTTCTGAAGTCTCTGGGTCATTGCTAGGGCTGCTTCAGTTCATCTGTTCTGTTTTTATTTTGAGACAGGGTTTCCTGTAACCCAAGTCAGCGTCAAACTGGCAACGTAGTCAAAGGTGACCTTGAAATCCTGATCCTCCCGTGTCCATCCCCCAAGTTCTGGCATTACAGGAGTGCGCCACTGTGCCAGGCTTATGCCGTGGTGGGAATAAACTCGGCTTCTGGCGTGCCAGGCAAACCCGGCCTGCTAACAGCCCAGCCCTGATTTCTCAAACCACACAATGGGGTGTGTGCATGCCAACAGTAGAACAGTCCCCGAGATGAATTCTGCTCCTGACAGGAGCCATTCATAACCTTTATTTGTACTCTCCACACCACAGAGGCTGCAAGACCGCAGGGGACCCAGGCTCCATCAGTCGTCCGTCAAAACCTCCATCTACTCTGGAAGGCACGCACTGCCCCACCACAGGCTTACTTCCCTGCCCCAGAACCACCACCACCTAAATCCAGCCAGCCAGGCATGGATTAACCAAGAGGAATGAATGTCCATTTGGACAGAAAGGCTTTGCGGGCTCTTCCTCTGAGATCAGCAACCTCCTTAGCAGCTGATGCCTCTGTGGAAGTCACTCTCCCTTCAGCTTAAGGGTCCACCATCTCTCCTTGTTAGAGAAAGACGAATCTTGAGAGCAAAACGGCGACTTGAGATAAATGATAATTAGGAACAGCTGACAGATGCTGTGTGCTAGGCGATATTAACCTAATTTGTCTCAATCTACCTTGGAGCAGATCCTATCAGCTTTATTTTACAGAGGAAACAGAACACCCGAGGCGTCGAGCAACCTACCAGAGGCCACGCAGCCGGGAGGCAGCGCGGAGGAGGTTAGAATGTGAACTCAGCCACTCCAGAAAGCAAGCTTACCTCAACTCGCCAGCCATAAAGGACTACATCATAAATGACAACCCTTAACAGGGTTAGCGAGACAAGTCTGTCAGTGCTCTTCAGCGATGGAGAGAGGGTCTTGGAGCTGTTGTATACCCACTCAGCTTTTAGAGACACAAACACATTGTCTCTGATGCACTAACTCCAGAGTATGAGAAAGACCACGTGCCTGAAAATGTCAGTCCCAGATTCGGGGACAGGGACTGTGGGGTGGGTGGACGGGCTTGGAAGCAGCATTGTGTCCCTCCCTGAAGGTTGTGTCAGAGCCTGTGACATTCCTGCTTTAGAGACTTATGCTGCACAAAGGACCACTAGGGGAGGAAATAACATGGAAAACTGTTAGGCCACAAAATGCAAAAAGTGAATCAAAGGGGATTAGGAAGACGGCTCGGTGGGTGCGTGTGCTCACTGTGCAAACACAAGCACCTGAGTTTCAATTCCCAGCATCCGGCCATGGTTAAGAGTGCCCGTGAGCCTGATGTTGGTGGGGGAGAGAGAGAAATGGATCCCATGAGCTCAACAGCCAGGCAGTCTAGTGGAAAAGCCCGGTCTCAGGTTCATCTAGAGACCCGGACTTTTCTTCTGTTTTGTTCGAGACAGGGTTTCTCTGTGTAGCCCTGGCTGTCCTGGCATTCCCTCTGCAGACCAGGCTGGCCTCAGACTCACAGAGATCTGTCTGCTTCTGTCTCCCTAGTGCTGGGATTGAAGGCATGTACCACCATGGCCTGGCTAAGACCCTGTTTTAAAGGAATAAGAGAGAAAGAATGATAGACAGCCCATGTCTTCTTCTGGCCTCCATGTGTCCACCTAAGTACACACACACACACACACACACACAAAACCACAACCACATGCCTAGCTGGGCATGGTGAGGGATGCCTCTCATCAAGGAGATCAGGAGTTCAAGGCTACCCTCGGTCTTGTAGTGAGTTCGAAGCCAACCTGAGCTCCCTGATACCCTCTCTAAAAGACGAGGCTGTATTATTCAATATCATTGAATTACATGAGGTACCTGGAGTTGTCAAGGTCTTAAAGACAAGAGAGCATTATCAGGGGCTAAAGTGGGGAGGGGGAGTCCGTGCTTGGGGAAAGGGGGCTCTCCCGGCTCCTTCCCAGAGAGCATCTGTCTTGCTGAGTCTGGCTCCTTTACCCATTCATGAAATTCTAAGAACTGATCCTGTCTCGGAGGCTCAGAAGGTTAGGCGATTAGTCCAAGGTCACTCAGTGGGGAAGAAAAAATAAGACTGGAAAGATGGCTCGGTGGTCAAGGGCACATATTGCTCTCGGAGGGAACTGTTGGGTCTCAGCACCAGCGCAGGGCGGCTCCCACCATTTCTACTCTAGCTCTAAGAGGGATACAGCGCCAGCACTACACACACACACACACACACACACACACACACAAATAACTTAAAAACAAGAATTTTGTTGTTGTTGTTTGACACAGGGTCTGTCTGTGTAGCCCTGGCTGGCTTGAAAACCAGCTATGTAGCTTAGGCTGGCTTTGAACTTACAGATTCACCTGCCTCTGCTCTTTTTAAAGAGCAGATGAAGCTAAAACGTAGTCCTGGGCTGGGGGGGCGGAGGAGAGGGGGGAGGGCTGCCGCTCAGCAAGGGAGCTTGACTCCCATGAAAAGCCTGGGTTCCACACACTCTGGAGAAATCCTGCAGGGTGACCCCTGTGCGGAGGTCATCCCCTCCCACAGTTTCAACAGCTGGTTATGCGGCCCCTTCCCTGTGGAGAACACACTGCTCGGGCTGGAGAGATGGCTCAGCGGTTAAGAGCACCGACTCGTCCGAAGGTCTTGAGTTCAAATCCCAGCAACCACATGGTGGCTCACAACCATCCGTAATGAGATCTGATGCCCTCTTCTGGAATGTCTGAAGACAGCTACAGTGTACTTACATATACTTAAAAAGCAAAACAACAACAACAACAACAAAAAACCGCACTGCTCCGGCCTCCACAACAAGAAAAAGCAATGTCCCATGTAGAGCAGAGGGACCAGGGTGGCCCAACAGTGCCAGGGCCCCTGGGGACCCCCTGGTGCCATCACGATCCCTCTTGCTTCCTGCAGGCTTCAGTAATGGGCTCCCCAAGACCCTTCAAACACCACAAGCCACATCTCAGGAAATCTCTGTCAGGCAAATTACAGTTCCCAAGGAGGACACGAGGACTCAGTGGCAAAGAAAGGGGCTACGGTCACCTCCTCTGGCCATAGAGAAGGCACCAAGGCAGCAGCAGGGAAGCGTACACAAGGGCTCCCCCTCCCCCCCTTGGAGTCCCCCACACGTCTCTCAGCAGAACGGACTAGAAAGCTGATGCCAGGGCTGGAGAGGTGGCTCAGCAGTTAAGAGAGCTGACTGCTCTTCCTAAGGTCGTGAGTTCAAATCCCAGCAACCACATGGTGGCTCACAAACATCCATATTGAGATCTGATGCCCTCTTCTGGTGTGTCTGAAGACAGCTACAGTGTACTTGCATATAATAAATAAATAAACCTTAGAAAGAAAGAAAGAAAGAAAGAAAAAAGGAAGGAAGGAAGGAAGGAAGAAAGAAAGAAAGAGAGAGAAAAGGAAAAGGAAAGCAAGCTAGCTTATGCCAGTCATGAAGCCAGGGAAAGGGAGGTGACACTGGGACAGCCGCTCAGCAGAGATCACTGGGAACTGAAACCCCAGCCTAAGGTCACCCTGCAGAAGAAACAGGGCAGGGCAGGGGTAGGAAGCTGACACCAGCTTCTTCCTTAGAAAACTTATACAGAATCCTCCCTTTGCTCTGGTGAGCTGGTCTGTGACTCTCAAGGGTGTTTTTGCCCTAGAATCTCGCCATTGATTGAAAAAAGAGTTTGTGTTTGGAAGCACAACTCTGTGTGTGTGTGTGTGTGTGTGTGTGTGTGTGTGTGTAGGCTAGACAAAGACTACTACTATTCCTTAGCAACACTGTCCACTTTATTTTAAGACAGGATTTTTTTTTTTTTGGTTTTTCAAGACAGGGTTTCTCCGCCTGGCAAGACAAGAGTACTAGTACTTAATATTTGTAATTTCTTTGCTGTGTAGAAATGGTGCACACCTCTAATCCCAGCACTTGGGAGGCAGAGGCAGGCAGATTTCTGAGTTCGAGGCCAGCCTGGTCTACAGAGTGAGTTCTAGGACAGCCAGGGCTACACAGAGAAACCCTGTCTCGAAAAACAAAACAAAAAAAAAAAAAAAAAGAAAAGAAAAGAAAAGAAAGGAAGGAAGGAAGGAAGAAAGAAAGAAAGAAAGAAAGAAAGAAAGAAAGAAGTCGAAAACCTCTGGGGAGACGGTTTTCTCCTCTCCCTTTATCTGGGTCCTGGGTCTCCATGCTGGCATCTGTGGCAGCAAGCACCTCTCCTGCTGAGCCGCCTTGCCAGTCTGAGACAGGGTTTCTCCTTGGCCTAGGGCTCAGCGATGAGGCTTGGCTTGCTGACCAGTGATCTGCTCCCTCCCTGCCGTTGTATTCCCACCATTGGGACTGTTTGGTCCACACCACGGTTGGTCTCCACTGTTGTTTCTAAACATGGGCTCTTTGGCTAGCACCCAGGTAACGCGTGTCCCACCAGACCGTCTCCCCGCCCTTGAGAAAGGATCTTCATATATATAAGTTAATGAATGACGTTATGACTAATGACTTTAATTAGCTAAATGACTTTAACTAATGAAGTTCAAAATGACTTCCTCCTGCAGGGGTTCTTACAAGAGACACTACAAGCCACACGGGAGGGGATGGCCACAGGAGGACAGAGGCATCTGAGCGAGGGCCACTTGGAGCCTTGCTAGGAGAGGCAAGGTCTTCCCCTAAGGTCCTGGAGGGGACTCTGACTTCAAACGTCTGGTTCCTGAATAGAAATCTGTTGTTTTAAGGCACAAAACTGTGGTTACAGAAGTCACAGGAACCCACACAGCAGCCCAACAGGACCTGAACCCCGAGCAAGGTGCTCCCCTTCTGAGTCCTCTGACCCCCACTCGGCTGCCCTCCTTCTCCAGTTCTCTGTAAATGAAATGAATTTCCCCTCAGGAGTGGGGCTCCTGGCTGTAGCCTCCACATCCATCCTCGGGCCGGCCGGCCGGCAGGTCATACCCCGCACACCGGGCACAGGAAGCCAGCGTCCTTCTCAAGCGCTACTGTTCCTTCTCCAGCAGCAGCCTGACCCTCACTCACCCTCAAAGCCCAGAAGCTTTGCATGCATATTCAAGCGGAAGGAGAACTTTCTTAGGCCCCAGGGATGGCCCTGGCCCTGGGGAGAACAGAGCGAGCTGTATTTTGGTGCACCCCACAGAAAGTCACACTCGGTGTTTGGGTGCAGAGAGAGATCGGGGAGGTTCCCAGTTGATGTTTTTTTTCCACCTTGAAACTGGCAGCGTTTCTGTTCTGATGGCGGGGGAATTCCGCCAGCCACCTCAATGGCCACTCGGTTCGATCTCATTGAACAGCAGGACCACTCGGGAGATCTGCAATGAGCGCCGATTCCAGATAAAGCTGGTGTTTTTCTCACTGCCAAAACAAGCCAGGCTCCCGCTGTCCTCCAGCCTGGAGGCTAATCATTCATTACTGGAACACGTGCCCTGTTCAGGGCTCTCCTTGCCCATCCTCCAGGGGCACCTGCCTTCCGGGCCAGCCCTACTATCAGACCTCTTGGGAAGCACGGTGCCCCCGGGAAGCACGGAAGCTTTCTCAAGGTCCCATCTTAAAGAGACGTTTGCTGGGGCCCTGGACTCATGGAGGCGAACTGGGGAACTGCCCTTTTTGAAAAAAGCAGCCAAAGGGGGAACTGCCTCATACACTGTACCTTCGCTTTCCTCTCAGACCGTGTAGCTGAAGAAAAACACAGCAAAGCAGGAAGCAACCCCGCAGCAACCAGGACCACTCTGGCTCCCTGTCAGTCTGCGCCCATCCCCAGAAGCCTGTACCTTCCCTACCTGCCTTGTTCTTAGCACAGTCTCTAGTCCGGGTGGGACCTCGGTGAGCATCAAAGTAGCAGAGCCTGAGAAGGGGTGGAGCCCACGGCAGATTTGCATGTAAACAGAGCAAATTTGTAAAAGAAAGTCCCTATGGTAGAATTATACAGCCAAGAACCAGCACTGTGGGGACGCTGGGGTGTCAGGGATGAGACCTTACTTCCCAAGTCCCTTTGGAGCAGATAGTGAACCACTCCTGCCCAAGAAAAATCTCTCTCTCTCTCTCTCTTCCTCCCCCTCTCCCCCCCCCCTCTCAGAGGGCATTTGGGAGTGGGCTTCTTCAAGTCCTGCTCCTTCAGGTTCCACTGACTGGAGAGGCTGCAAGCTGACAGACAGGTCCCTCCTCCTGGCAGAACCTGAACCCAACGGCCTGCTCAGAGGACCCCAGAATCCATCTGTAAACTGGAGGGATTTTTAACGGAGCTAGATGCCCCCCTCCCCCCGTATGTGGGCGCTTCACACCCTGACATTGCAAAGCCCATCCCCAGCGTCCACTCCCACCCCAGAGTAACCATGACCTCTTCTGCCATCTGGGTTCTGGAGTCTCTACCTGTCTGCCACGAAAGTGGACGGCCACCTTAGTAGTACCCCCATCCTGGGGCCCACAAAAGGTCATGCTGCTCGCATGAGGTGCAGAGGAGGGAGTATAAATAAGAACAGGAAACTAAATTAAAAAAAAAAAAAAAGCAGCCCCATTCAGGCTGATTTACCGGCAAGAGTATTTTTTTTAAAAAGGTCCGGAAATGCAAAACTGGAGGCGGTTTTGCCGCCGTAAACCCGGCTCAGCCGCAGATCTGTAGTGATCTAGCCCTCGCCTGGGTCCAAACCTCTGCGGCAAGCGGCACGGGCAGCGGGGAGAGAGAGAAGACAGGAGGGCCCAGGAACATCAGTGTCTGCCCCTAGCCAGTCCTGACCCTCCCTGGAGAGGTCGGGAGGACCGCAGGGCCAGGGTGCAGAGGATCCTGGCGGTCCCCTGTCCCCGCGCCTGGACTGGTAAACCGGGGTGCTCCTGCTCCGGCTCAGCCTCCCCGCACTAGTCGGACTCCTAGAACATAACACGGACCTCACTGCCCGGCCGGAGAGCCCCTGTCCGGAGATCGGGGCACACAGAGACAGGTGTAAGGGAGGGAGATGCTGGTACCGGGTACGTCCGGAACCCCAGGGTTGCTCAGGCCCAGGTCCCCACATACCAGCTCCGGAGGGTCCCACTGTCCCTTTGCCAGACACCAGGAGGCGCCCAAAGTCTAGGCGCACTGGCTGTGCGTGCTGGAAGCGTGTGGGAGAGTGGCCCAGCGCGAACCCTCTCCCCACCTTCCTACCCAGTCTTCTTCCCACCTCTGCGATGAATCCCGTGGGGAGCACTTACCGGTCCAGCAGTTGGGCCCTCGGAGCTGGCAGCCCCACGGCTGGGCGCGAGTGAGCCAGAGGCGGGGCGCGCGGCGGGCTGGCCCGCCTACTGACAGTCGGCACCCTCCACTTCCCACTTTGCTTCCTTTCTACAGATAACAGGAAAAACAACTGGTCCCCTACGCCTCTCCAGCCCCGCCCCAAGCCCAGCGGGGCCTGCCAGGGTAGCGCTGCAGGTGCCTGCGAACCCCCGCAGCGCCTCGCACTGTTCGGAAAACCAAGTCTTCTCTTGCAGCCAAGGCACACTGCCCAATAAAGGTCCGGAGAGCCCTAGGCATCACCACAGTTGTTGAGGAGAAAAAAAAGACAAAGCAAAACCAAAACCTAGACAGGCAGGGAGTACTACTCGGGATGAGTGGCCCCTGTCTTAGGCGCTCTAGGGGCCAATGCAGAAGAGTAATAGAGACAGCTTGCAGGTCTCAAAGGTCCTTTAAGAACATTAACCAGGCCGGGCAGTGGTGGCACACGCCTGTAATCCCAGTACTTGGGAGGCAGAGGCAGGCGGATTTCTGAGTTCGAGGCCAGCCTGGTCTACAGAGTGAGTTCCAAGACAGCCAGGGCTACACAGAGAAACCCTGTCTCAATCTCCCCCCCCCCCCAAAAAAAAGAACATTAGCCAGGCCTGGTTGCTCTCGCTTTGAATCTCAGCACTTGGGCAGAGGCACGTAGGTCTCTGAGTTCAAAGCCAGCCTGGTGTATGGAGGAGTTCCAGGTTGGCTAGGACTAAAGAGATCCCACCTCAGAAACTACTCCTCAAAGTGTTCTCATCCAGTGGTTGGCCGGGTGTAGTGGAGCAGTTTCTAATCCCCACACTAGGGAGCCAGAGAGCCAAGCAGATCTCTGAGTTCGAGGCCTCCTGTTCTACAGAGTGAGTTCCAGACCAGCCAGGGCTACACAGGGAGCCTGTGGCCTGTCTCCAAGAAATAAACAGACAGATGCAGTGCACAGCTGGGCTCCCTTCTAACTACCAGAGCTTTCTAGACTACCTGGGGGAGGTGAGGTCAGCTTAACTCACTTGATCCTTTTTAACTTAGGCTGGAACTAAAACACCTTAAAAAGCAACTTTTTAAAAGACAAGGTCCGTGGTGGCACATGCCTGTAATCCCAGCACTTAGGAGGCAGAGGCAGGTGGATTTCTGAGTTCGAGGCCAGCCTGGTCTACAGAGTGAGTTCCAGGACAGCCAGGGCTACACGGAGAAACCCTGTCTCAAAAAATAAATAAATAAATAAATAAATAAAATAAAAAATAAAGGCAATGTCTTACTATATTATATATCCCTGACAGGCCTTGAACTCATTACATATACCAGGCTGGCCTCGAACTCAGAGATCCACCTGCGTCTAGCTTTCAAATGATGTGTTTAAAGGTCAGTGCCCCAAGCCCAGAGAAAGCTCTTGTTATTATAATTATTTTGGTAGAACCTGGGGCCTTCAACAGTTCTACCACGAAACAAACTCCACCCCCAGGACCCAGCTACTATTGCTCCTATGCACAAATAGGACCGTCGGCCTGAGTCTCAGAGGGTATTTGGGAATGGGCTTTTTCTAGAGCTCTCTAGAAAGGTCTACAGATACAGTGTGATATGGTTGGAGGCTGCTTTTGGCTAGGCCACAATCTAACCGCTGCTCCTGGTAGAGCTCTCTGTGAGACAGTCAGATGAGGAATATATTCGCTACTTCCGAAGTCCCTTCCTGGGAGCTGGGGGTGTGGCTCCACTGGTGGAGGGCTAGCACGTGCAAAGTCCCGGGTTCCATCCCGGCACCGTAAACTAAACACTGTGGCGTGGCAGGTGGCTATCATCCTAGCACTCAGGGGGTAGAGAGGCAGGAGGATCAGAAAAACAAAGTCATCCTCAGCTGCCCAGCAAGCTCAGGGCCAGACGGGGCTGCACGACAACCCGTGTCTTAGGGTTACTACTGATGTAACGAAACGCCATGACCAAAGGCTTTTAATTTGGCGTGTACTTCCATATCACTATTCATCACCAAGGGAAGCCTAGACAGAAACTTAAACAGGACAGGAATCTAGAGGCAGACACCTGGCCTGCGGCCTTGGTGGGGCACCGCTGACTAGCTTGCACGACTTCTTTCATCCCCAGCCTTCAGTTTCTCCTGAGGCTGCACCTTCACCAATGGCCTCCTGTGGCCTCAGCTGCTCTCCATGACCCCTTCATGCCTTCAACACCAGAACCACTCTCACTAGACCAAGTTTGGCTACCAGACGAGGTAGAACCTTGGTTGCCTCTGAACTGCAGCTTCTCTGTGCTCTCAGGAAATACTTCCCGGAGGATTTCATCTCAGTGATGGCGGGTCTCTTCTTAATCACGCTACTCTCAGTCCCAGCTGACCAGCAACACAAAGGTTTCACTTCAGTGGTGCTAGTTTCTCGTTAACCGCAGCTGACTCTTCAGCCCCAGTTAGGCAGAAGGACAGAATCTTAATTCAAAATCCCACACAGCCCTGATAGAGCCTTTAAACTCATTCCGCCAGCCAAGCTCCCACAGAACTCTCAGTGGCTTTTCTAGCCCAGAGTTCCAAAGTCCTCCCACAGTCCTCCCCAAAACATGATGAGGTCTGTCACAGCAACACCCCATTATCCTGGCACCAACTAATCTTTAGTCAGGGTTACTACTGCTACGACGAGACATCCAGACCAAAGCTACCTGAAGGGGAAAGGGTTAATTTGGCTTACACTTCCACATCACAGTTCCTCATCCCAGGAGGTCAGGACAGACACTCAAACAGGACAGGAGTTGATGTGGAGACCTCGGAGGGATGCTGACCTGGCTTGCTCAGCCTGCTCTCTCAGAGAAGCCAGAACCACCAGCTCAAGATAGGCCACACCCACACCCGCGATGGGCTGGGCAGCCCCCAAGCCAAACACTAATCGAGAAAATCCCCCACAGTCTTGCCTAGGGTCGGATTTTATAAAGGCATTGTTCTCAATGGCGGCGACTTCCTCTTTGATAGCTCTCATCTGTGTCAAGTTGATATAAAACTACCCAGGACACCTTGTCTCAAAACAAACAAAAACAAACAAAAAGCTGGCTAGGAACTGGAGAGGATGAAAGTGCTGGTTACCAACCCTGGTAAAATCTGAGTTTAATCCCCCAAACTCTCATGGTGGAAAGAGAGAACGGACTCCCCAGAGCTGTTCTCCAAACTTCATGTTTGTATCATCATCACCACCACCACCGCCGCCGCCATCTCTCACACACGTGTATAAACTCACACACATGTACAAACATACTAAAACCTTTTTAAATGAGTACGAAAGGGTGACAATGACCTAAATTATGCCTTTACCATGCAAGACGCTGCCGTGGCCAGCCTGTGCTTTTTTGCACGGTCCTCTTTGGTCCCCACAGCAGCCCAGGACAATTAGCTTTGTCATTAAACCTCGTCATTAATGAGGACACTCAGTCACTTTAGGAAGCCACGGTCACCAAGCAGCCAGCCTTTCCCAGCTCCTCCAACCTGCTACCTTACTTTGCTGTCCCAGAGAGTCTCTTCGCCAAAGAAAATTCCACCTTTCTAGAAAACCCAAATACTCTGCTTTAATGAAGAGCCTAACCACAGGAACTTAGGGCGAATAGGTACCCCCTTTTCACTCGGGGTACCTGAAAAAATACGAACTAAATCTGACATTTGAGGAGAGCAGCCCTCATTCCTCAAGTTCCGAAAGCGGGGCCTCCTGCCTCCTTCCCTTCTCTGGTTTCTGATCTCTCTCTCTCTCTCTCTATTTTTAACTGTTGTCACGTGTGTGTGTGTGTTAGAGGAAGCTGCCTCGGGTTCCCTTTGAACTGCAAATAAAGCGAACTGCTTAGGGTGGGTCCTCCAAGGCAACCCAAAGAGAACCTGCCCCGAGGAAAAGCACGGGAGAGCTCGCACCGGCCCTTCTCTCTGGAAGGGGTGCCGCCGGGACTGGGGGGTGGGGGGGGCTGCCCTGCGGAGAGCCTGCTGCCAAAGGCCTGCACTCTTGGTTCCCCAGAACCTCCCCCTGCAGCACTTCCCCTCTGCAGCCAGCCAACTTCCGGAGCATCTCTCCGACCTAGCAAACTGCAAGGGTCTTTGTTCTGCTCAACTGCCAGTGGCTTCGCCAAGGACACCCACGCATGCCCGCAGGCAGGGTTACCTCAGGGCAGCGACTTTGAGCTGGGCGCAGAGGTAGGACAAGGGTGAGAAGTCCTTCCAAGGCCCAGCCTGTCAGGATGCCCATCTTGCCCCAGGTCCCCATCCTTCTAGGCAGGACAGCAACTACCCAGGGGCTCTCTCCCTTTGAGCGAGAAAAGCCTGGGGAAGCATAGCCGCGTTTCCGTCCAGAGCAAGAACCTCCTGGAGAGCCAGCGGCAGCTGTGGCGCTGTGTGACCGCAGGCAAGCGACTCAACCTCCCTGTGCTTTCCTCTCCCTTTCTGGTACTTGTCAGTACTAATGTTACGGTTCTAGGTTCTACGTTTAGAATATGTCGAGCCGGGCGGTGGTGGCGCACACCTGTAATCCCAGCACTCTGGGAGGCAGAGGCAGGCGGATTTCTGAGTTCGAGGCCAGCCTGGTCTACAGAGTGAGTTCCAGGACAGCCAGGGCCACACAGAGAAACCCTGTCTCCAAAAATCCAAATAAAAAAAAATTTAGACTATGCCATAGGATTGAATTAATACGTGTAGAATACTTACACTGTAGGCTGGGGCGGTGGCTCAGTGATGCTTGAGATCTGAGTTCAAATTCCAAGAACCCTCATGAAAGCCGGACACCTAGTGCACCATGTTCACAAGATGAGATGGGAGGTAGATTGGGAGAATTCCAGAAGCTCATGGGTCAGCGAGTCCAGGTGACACCGCAGTGAACAAGAGACTGTCTCAAAACAAGATGAAAGATACCCACAGACATCTGCGGTTGTCCTCTGACCCCCACATGTGTGGTGCAGCATGTGTGTGCCAACAGACACGATATTTAAAACACCCTTCTACCTGTGAAGCAGATAAACCCCCATGATATGTTTTTGAGTGATTATTATTACCTTAGCTATTCTAGAACAATCTTTGGACATTGCACAATTGGACAGTTCTGCTCTACAATGGTTCTTTTCTTTTCTTTCTTTTTTTCTTTTTTCTTTCTTTCTTTCTTTCTTCCTTTTTTTTTTTTTTTTTTTTTTTGGTTTTTCGAGACAGGGTTTTTCTGTGTAGCCCTGGCTGTCCTAGAACTCACTCTGCAGACCAGGCTGGCCTTGAACTCAGAAATCTGCCTACCTCTGCCTCCCAAGTGCTGGGATTACAGGCATGCGCCACCACTGCCTGGTCAATGGTTTTTTTCCAACACAAGATTCTTGAACATCTGTTCAGCAGGTTTTAAGCAAAATAGCAACAAAGCCTGGTTGTATAGACCTACCATAGTAGCTCCTTAAGAGGCTGAGGCAGGAGGATTACAAGTTCAAGACCTGCTTGGGCTACAGAGTATGCTCAAGGGCAACTTGGGCAATTCAGGCAGAGTGACAAATATGAAATAAAAAGGGTGGGGGTGGGGACAGAGCTTATGGTAGAGCCCTGGCCTAGCATACTCGGCCCCACTCCCACCCCAGTCCTCACTATGGTAAAAACAAAACAAAAAACAATCTACACACACTCTGAAATCCCAGGCCACCAGGGAAAACCCAGCCACCATTTGCCACTTTCTGATCATGGGGAAGTCCTTCAACCTTGTTTCCCCACCTCTCCCTGGAAGACTGAAGCTGCACTAGGATTGGGCAAGCACCGGTTAACTCCTGCCCTGCTCTTGACACCGAGGCCAGTTAGTTTTGAAAAACCTTGCTAGGCAGTGGTGGTGCATACCTTCAATCCCAGCACTTGGGAGGCAGAGGTGGGTGGATTTCTGATTTTGAGGCCAGCCCAGAGAGAGAGAGAGAAAGACAGAGACAGAGAGGAGGAGGAGGAGGAGGAGGAGGAGGAGGAGGAGGAGGAGGAGGAGGAGGAGAGAAAAGAAAAGAAGAAAAGAAAAAAAGAAAAGAAAAGAAAAGAAAAGAAAAAAAAAGAAAAGAAAAGCTTGTTACGATTTCCTCCGTCCAGGAATTGGACGTGATGGGGTGGAGGTAAGAGGCCAATACTGAGTTCCAGAATCAGGAGGCTCCCACTGCACACCCTAAGGCTGACACCAACCCACCCTCCCACCCTCCACCCCCTACCCCCCTACCCCCACTCCTCACCCCTCCCACCCCCACCCCGGGTGAGTAATGCAGACTCCTTTGGCCACTCTGTAGCTGTGTTGGGGTGAATGCTAAGAGAAAAAAGAAACTGTGAAGACCAAAATGATACTGTGTCTAGCTGTAAGCTGAGGAATCCAGAGGGCCCTCTGAGGTCAGGACTGAAAAAAAAAAAAATAGTAACAGCCGAATACCTTTTTTTTTCTTAATTCTCACCTTGTAGTTCAAGCTGCCTTTGAGCTCAGAGATTTGCCTGTATCTGCCCTACAAGAGCTGAACTTGACGTGCCACTATACCTAGCTCTCTCTCTCTCTCTCTCTCTCTCTCTCTCTCTCCCCCATCAATACTCCTCTCAGATATCCTGCTGTTGCCCAGAGTCATGGAGCTCTTGTAATTATGACTCTACAAGACCCGCTCCTTCACACACTCCTGCAGCTCAGAGATGGGGTAGATATTGGGGTTATTGGGGTGAGCCAACTCAAAGCCCCAGATGTGGGCTTAGATGATGGCCAAGTTAGTCAGCCTGGACTGGGGGGAAGCCACCACCAGGCAGCAGCCAGCAAGGGGGGGGGGCAGGACTGGCTCTCCTGAGCCTATGTCACGGCTGGTGGGCGAGCCTGAATTTGTGCCACCGAGCCCACCTGAAGGTCAGAGGACAACTTCACCGGAGTCAGTTCTCTCCCTCTAATCTAGGTGGGGCCCCAAGATCAAACTCGGGTCATCAAGCTCGGTGGGAGGGATCTTCACCTGCTGAACCATCATGCCAGCTCAGAGGTCAGAACCTCCGAGCAAAGCCATGGCCTCAATAAGATGGGGGTCATGGTCAAGTGGTGGGGGCGCACGCCTGTAATCCCAGCACTCTGGGAGGCAGAGGCAGGTGGATTTCTTAGTTCAAGGCCAGCCTGGTCTACAGAACGAATTCCAGGACAGCCAGGGCTATACAAAGAAACCCTGTCTCGGAAAAAAAAAAAAAAAGATGGGGGTCATGCGGGTATTTAAATTTACAACATCCCAGGCTCTGAGGAGGCTTCCAGTACAGCAAGCTGGAGCTTGGAGGCAGAAAGGCGGGGTGGCGTAGGCTGGAAATAGCAAGAGAGGACCTTGCAGTGGGCAAAGCCAGAACATGAACCGTACAATAAATAAGCAGCACCGTTTCTAAGTCAAAGCAGAAAATTAACATCTAGGCAGCTGACAGATGTCATTAAAGGCTGTGGCTATGGCCCAGGGATAAAACACGTGGCTAGCACACACTAAGCCCTGGGAACCGTCTCTGGCACAGCATAAACCAGGGTGGTGGCATACCTCTGGAATCCCAGCACTAGCTGGGAGTGGAGGCAGAATCCACTTGTATCTACAGAACACATTTGAGGCTAGCCCGAGCAACATGAGACCTTGTCTTAAAAAAAAAAAAAAAAAAAAAAAAAAAAATCCAGGGCTGGAGCGATGGCTCAGTAGGTAAGAGCACTGACTGCTCTTCTGAAAGTCCTAAGTTCAAATCCCAGCAACCACATGGGGACTCACAACCATTATGAGATCTGATGCCCTCTTCTGGTAGGTCTGAAGACAGCTATAGTGTATTAGATATAATAATAAATACATCTTAAAGTAATAAATAAATCTTAAAAAAAAAATCCAGCTCTCTCTTCTTCCCTTTGCTCTGCTCTCTCTGGGTGAGCGCCTTCTCTCTCCCTCTCACCCCCCTGAGCCCTTTCCCCATGTGACTTCCCTGCTCTCAGTCCTTGGGGCCAGTGAACTCGCCCGCCCCACCTGAGTGTAGCTTCCCAATAAACCTGCCTTTAATATAAAAAAAAATTGAAAATCTAAAACCAAACCAAAATAAAACAAAAAATACATCTGGGGTCGGGCACGCTGCTCAGCTGCAGGGTGCTCGCCTGGCCTTCGAGAGGCCCTGGGTTCAGTCCCTGAGTTCAGTCTCTAGGTTTAATCCCTGGCACCAAGGAGCAGCAGAAGCAAGAACCACATCATAAGACTAAATGCACAGATCAGACAAGTCTCTCTCTCTCTCTCTCTCTCTCTCTCTCTCATTGTTGAATGCTTTGTTTAAGACAGGGGTCAGGTGGGGGGTGGGGGTGGGTGGGTGGGGTGGGGGAGTGTCTTACCATGTAGCTCTAGCCTGGAATTCACTATGTAGACCGGGTTGGCTTCAATTCAGAGACCCACCTGCCTCTGCCTCCAGTACGATTAAATGCCTCGCTAAAGATTTTGTTTTGTTTTGCTTTGCTTTTTTGTTGTTGTTTTTCAAGACAGGGTTTCTCTGTGTAACCCAGGCTTTCCTGGAACTCACTCTGTAGACCAGGCTGGCCTGGAACTCAGAAACCACCCGCCTCTGCCTCCCAAGTGCTGAGATTAAAGGCATGTGCTACCACTGCCGGCTATGAAGAACATTTTGATGAAGAGGGTTGTTCAACCCAGCATTGGTGCCTTATACCTTTAATCTCAGCACTCGGGAGGCAGAGGTAGGCATGTCTCTATGAGTTCAAGACCAGCCTGGTCTACAAAGCAAGTTCCAGGACAGCCAGGACTGTTACACAGACAAACCCTGTCTTAGAAAAGACCGAGAGAGACAAGTAGAGAGAAAGAAAAGAAGGCTGGTTCAGGGATTAAAGGGGCACCAGGAAGTGATATAGAGCTAAATATTTGTTCGAGGATAGAAACAGATTAAAGATATTAAATGGAATTAAGGAAGTGATGACCTCAGGGGAAGACTCCATCCAGCTAAGCGGCCATGCTGTGAAAAATAATTAAAGAACAGGGGAGGTCCAGGCATAGTGGCACTCGCCTTTAGTCCCAGCGCTCAGAAGGCAGAGAGGCAGGCAGATCTCTGAGTTCAAGGCCAGCCTGGTCTACAAAGGACCTTCCAAAACCAGCCAGCCTTAGACAGTGAAGGGAACCATGGGAAACAGGAAACTGGTGTCGATGTACCTGGACAAGGGGGTGGCGTTCCAGCCCCAGCAAGCCATAAGACTCGATGGCTTCGGCTCACCACGACATGGTTCTGGCTTTAGAGTCAACGAGAGAAGAAAAGGGGAAGTGGAGTCTCTCTCTGAGACTGAGGAAAGCTGCAGGAGGCCAGGCTCGTGTGTGTGTGTGTGGGGGGGGGGTCCCTGCATGGAGGCCCAGAGGGGACATTGCATGAAGCTGTGAAGGGGAAGGCTGGGTTGCCTTGGAGACCCCAAGAGGTTAGACATGCCAGAGCCGTGGGTACTGCCGTGGGAGCTGCTGACGGGGAGTGGAACCAGCCCGAGAGAAAGAAATGTATTGCAGACAACAAAGCCAAAAGGAGTTGGAGATCTGACAGCAGACATGAAGATGAACGTTTGGAGTTTGCCCAGCTGCTCCTCGCTGTGCCCCCTTCCCTACGTTTTAGAATGGTCATGTGTATCTTGCACCATTATATTTTGGAAGCATATGATCTGTTTGTTATTTTATTTTATTTTGATTTTTATAAGGGGTTATAGCTAAGAGATGGCATGAATCTCAGAAAAGACTTTTACACCTGGTTGAAACTGTGACAGACTCTGGGGACTCTGAAGTTGGACTAAATGCATTTTACATTATGATCTATGGCTATAAGCCTGGGGGGGGGGGCGGTTAGAGAGTGGCATGTGGTGGCTTAAAGAGGAATGGCCCCTGTAGCCTCACGAGTTTGGATGCTTGTCCACAGGGAGTGGCTCTACTAGGAGAACAAGACGTAGAACTCTCGGCTTCTCCGGCACCATGCAGGCCCGCAGGCCGCCATGCTTCCCACCATGATGGTAATGGGCTGAACCTCTGAAACTGTAAGCTGGCCCCAAATTCAATGTTTTCCTTTATAAGAGTTTCCATGGAAGCCGAACGTGGTGGCGCACGCCTGTAATTCCAGCACTTGGGAGGCAGAGGCAGGTGGATTTCTGAGTTCGAGGCCAGCCTGGTCTACAGAGTGAGTTCCATGACAGCCAGGGCTACACAGAGAAACCCTGTCTTGAAAAACCAACCAACCAACAAACAAACAAACAAACAAACAAACAAATAAATAAAAGAATTGCGACGGTCATATTGTCTCTGCAGCAATAAAGCCCACCTGTAACTTCCCTGGGAATGCCATTAGAACCAAGGGGCAAACAAGTTCTTCTGGGACTGGAGCTGAGGTGAGGCAGTGAAGGCATGGATGCCATGGGGCTGCATTCACCCAGGAAGGAAGGGGTTAAAGCTGTCAGAGCCACTGGTGCAGGAGACTGGTAGAGCTAGAGGGCAGACCCTCAGAGAGGAGAGGGGCAGGGAAGACAGAACACTCCAGTTCTGAGGCTCTGAGAGTGGATTGCTTTTTTTGTTTGCTTTTTTGTTTTTAAAGAAGGGAATATAGTTCAACCCAGGACAAGTTCTTGGTTGATTACCACTGCCTGGGATCAACAAGCTCCATTGCTACAGATATCAGTGTCAGAAGTGGGGCGTTACAGAAACAGTTGGTCAAAAAAAAAGGAAATTAGCTGACTTGAGGCCAGGCAAGGGGCAGTGGGGAATTCTCTGTTCTTGGCTTGGAGGCTGGCCACCCATATTACGTGGTCACAGACCGGCCCTGCTAGGATCATTGGCCTCCTGGAACTCCCAGATTAGAACAACCATTAAGAAACTTAGTAACGGCCAGGCGGTGGTGGCGCACACCTTTAATCCCAGCACTTGGGAGGCAGAGGCAGGCGGATTTCTGAGTTCGAGGCCAGCCTGGTCTACAGAGCTAGTTCCAGGACAGCCAGGGCTACACAGAGAAACCCTATCTCGAAAAAAAACCAAAAAAAAAAAAAAAACCAACAACTTAGTAACGGGGCTGGAGAGATGGCTCAGATGTTAAGAGCACTGACTGCTCTTCCAAAGGTCCTAAGTTCAAATCCCAGAACCCACATGGTGGCTCACAACCATCCATATTGAGATCTGATGCCCTCTTCTGGTGTGTCTGAAGACAGCTACAGTGTCCTTACATATAATAATAAATAAACCTTAAAAAAAAAAAAAAAAAAAAGAAACTTAGTAACGAGATATGCAGGCTTGGACTTGATATCAAGTCTGTCAGCCTTCCCAGCGGCTTCCACTTCTTGCACCACAAGGATAAACAAACAAACAAAGCCAACAGAGAGTAGTGCCACCCCACCCCTGTAATCCTAATATCTGGGATGGATGCTGAGGCAGGACGACCGGGGCCAGTGAGATGGCTCGGTGGGAAAAGGTGCAGGCCACCAAGCCTGATGACTTGAGTTTGGTCCCAGGGACTCACATGATAGGAGAGACTCTTCTCCTGGGCCGTACACATGTATCATAGCAAGCAGGTGCCCTCCCATACAAAATAGAAAAATAGTTATATAATAAAAATAATTTTTAGAAGATTTAGTTATTTAATTTATCAGTGCTCTATCTGCATGCACACCTGCATGCCAGCAGGGGGTGAGGGAAAGACCCCCATTACAGATGGTTGTGAGCCACCATGTGGAATTGAACTCAGGACCTCTGGAAGAGCAGTCGGTGCTCTTAACCGATGAGCCATCTCTTCAGCCCATAAAAAAAAAAAATTTTTGCCAGGCGGTGGTGGCACAGGCCTGTCATCCCAGCACTTGGGAGGCAGAGGCAGGCGGATTTCTGAGTTCGAGGCCAGCCTGTTCTATAGAGTGAGTTCCAGGACAGCCAGGACTACACAGAGAAACCCTGTCTTGAAAAACCAAAATAAATAAATAAATAAATAAATAAATAAATAATAACAATAATTTTTAAGCAACAGTTTTAGGCTAACCCGGGCCATATCTCAAGTACCATTTATTTATTTATTTATTTATTTATTTATTTATTTATTTTGAGATAAGGTTTCACTTTGTAGTCCTGGCAGTCCTAGCACACTCACTCTGTAGACCAGGCTGGCCCCCAACTCACAGAGATCCACCTGCCTCTACCTCCCTGGTGCTGGGATTAAAGGCGTTTGCCACCACTGGCCAGCTTATATTTAACTTTGTAAAGGAAATTTCTTTTTTTGTTTTTTCACGATAAAGACTACTGAGGCTCAAATACCCTCACGTCTGCTGCATGGCAGAAGCCACCCCCTAGCTGGCATCCGGCACCCGGCAAGGGAACAGACTTATTTAAGAAGAGGCCTAGGGCCTAATGACTCTGACCACTGGTCCCCGTAAGCTGTCTCCTCCTGTCCGAGCAAGCCTGGGGCCTTCTGGAAACCGCATGAGGGCGGATAGAGGAAGAGGAAGTCATCTTCCAAGAAATGAAAGAGAAAGCCTTCCGGTCCCATCCCGCCCTTGAGCTGAGAGGGGCTAGCTCTTCCTCTCCTGCTTGGAAGCCCACACCCTGAGGCCCGGCCCACTTTAAGGCTAAAGGTTCAAGTGGACAGGATTTCAAGGCGTTGGCACATTCAAGAGGCGTGACTCCGAATAAAAATGGCAGAAAGGGGGCTGGAGAGGCGATTCTGACCTTAGGCGCTAGTTCTGTTTTTGCAGAGTTTGGTTCTCCGGTTGGGCGGTCCACAACCGCCTTGTACCTCCAGCCCTAGGGGATTTAACACTCTCTTATGGCCTTTGCAGGAATCTGCATAGACACACATATACACACAATTTTTAATTTTGGAAAATGCATTTATTTTATTTTCTGTGTATGAGTGTTTTGCCTGCTCATAGACACACACACACACACACACACACACACACACACACCCAACATGTGTGCCTGATAAACATGGAGGTCAGAAGACAGCATCAGATCCTCTGGAGCTAGAGTTACAGTGGTTGTGAGCCACCGTGGGGTGCTAGAACTAAACTTCGGTCCCTTGCAAGAGCAGTCAGTGCTCTGAGCTACTGAATTTCCCCAGCCCTATACATATAATTTTACTTTATTTAGGTTTTTAAAGACAGGATTTTTCTGTGTAGCTCTAGCTGTCCTGGACATTGCTCTGTAAACCAGGCTAGCTTCAAACTCAGAGAGATCCCCCTGCCTCTGCCTCCTGAGTGCTGGGATTAAAGGTGAATACCACCATGCTCTACTGGAGTCCTATACATGTAATTAAACAAAGTATAACTTACAGGTAGTCCATTAGGGTTTTATGATGGGAGATCTGAGAAGCCACACCTGCCGATGTAGATCGGGGCATCCCATCCTTAGGGACATGGCTCTGCCAGAGTCACAGCACCAGGCAGCAGACAAGAAAAAGCCTGGCCTGCCTGGAGAGATGGCTCAGTGGTTAAGAGCACTGACTGCTCTTCCAGAGGTCCTGAGTTCAAATCCCACCAACCATATGGTGGCTCACAACCATCCGAAACGAGATCTGAAGCCCTCTTCTGGTCTGTCTGAAGACAGCTACAATGTAATAAATACAGCTACAATAATAATAAATTTCAGGCGGGAGCCAGCGGGCGATCAGATGGAGCAGAGGTCCTGAATTCAAATCCCCAGCAACCACAGGATGGCTCACAACAGAGTACTCATATACATAAAATTAGTAAATCTTTAAAAAAACTCTGTCCCACAATGGCTAACTTCCCTGTGGGCGGTGCCTGGGGCAGGCATGCTTTCTGAAGAGAGAGAGAGAGAGAGAGAGAGAGAGAGAGAGAGAGAGAGCTGAGAGAGCCGGGAAGGGTAAGCCCAGGCGGCTAACATCAGAGCCCAGCTTTCCACAGCACTTCCATGCCTCAGCTCTACAAAATTTGGTGTGTGGTTAACTGACTGACTGTTCATACATTGAGGGGTCTTGGGGCGCCCCCTAGAGGAGAAGAGGTGCAGTACAGGGTCAGCAGGTAGGGCTGAGCTCAGAGCTCTGAATAACTAGATAACTAGATAATGCTTGAATCAGCTCATGTTTGACAACAGGGGGAGACATGGGTATTTTGTGACAGAGCATGATTAGGTTAAACAAGGCAACAGGAATGAGGACATCTTAGAAAAGCAAAGGAGGGACTGGACAGGGGGCTCAGCAGTCAAGAGGACTGACTGATCCTCCAGAGGCTGCAGGTTCAGTCACCCACATGGCGGCTCACACCTGTAACTCCACGTCAGGGAGATCCAACATCATCTGCTGGCCTCCTGGACACCAGGCACACACATGGTGCTCAGACATACAGTGAAGAAAAACACCCAGGCATATAAACTGATAATTAAAAATTAACAAAGAGCCGGGCAGTGGTGGCACACGCCTGTAATCCCAGCACTTGGGAGGCAGAGGCAGGCGGATTTCTGAGTTCGAGGCCAGCCTGGTCTACAGAGTGAGTTCCAGGACAGCCAGGGCTATACAGAGAAACCCTGTCTCAAAAAAAAAAAAATTAACAAAGAATGCAAGGCTACTTATTAAATTAGAGACCTTCTTTTTATCTTGTTTTGTTTCTTTTAGTTGTTGTTGTTTTTGTTTTTCAAGACAGGGTTTCTCTGTGTAGCCCTGGCTGTCCTGGAACTCACTCTGTAGACAGGCTGTCCTCGAACTCAGAAATCCACCTGCCTCTGCCTCCCAAGTGCTGGGATTACAGGCGTGCACCACCACTGCCCGGCCAGCTGAGGCATTCTTTTTTTTTTTTTTTTTTTTTTTTTAAAGATTTATTTATTTATTATATGTAAGTTCACTGTAGCTGTCTTCAGACACCCCAGAAGAGGGCGTCAGATCTCATTACAGATGGTTGTGAGTCACCATGTGGTTGCTGGGAATTGAACTCAGGACCTCTGGAAAAGCACTCAGTGCTTTTAACTGCTGAGCCATCTCTCCAGCCCCAGCTGAGACATTCTTAAAAAAAGAAAACCTAAAGGGGTTGAACAAGTGTGTATGGGCTTGCTTGTGTGTGTGTGTGTGTGTGTGTGTGTATGTGTTTCTGTGTGTATGTGCTTGCCTCTGTTATGTTTGTGTTCCTGTGTGTTGTATATGTGTGTTTATGTGTGCTATGTGTTTCTGTATGTGCCGTGTGTTGTATATGATTTATGTATCTGTTTTGCATGTTGTGTGTTTTATATATGTGTGTATATGTGTATTTGTGTATGTCTGTTGGTATATTGAGTGTGTGTGTGTCTCTATGCATTGAGTTTGTGTGTATGTTTTGCATTGTGTGTGTGTTGTATATGCGTTTGTGTTGTGTGTGATGTGTATGTGCAAGTCTGTTTGTGTGTTGTATATATGTTTGTGTTGGGTAAGACCAGAACAGAATGAACTCACACGGACACAGTTAGCTTCTAGATTGCTAGTCTGGACCTCTTTTGGTAGCTCCTCCCCACGTGACAGAGGCATCCAGCAGACAGACGTGACTCAAAGCCACAACTTACCGGACCAGAATGGAGGCCTGGATTCCAGAGAGGCCAATCAAGTCCTTCCTAGAAAAGTGGACTTGGGACCTGTTAAAGAGACCCAGGCTAGGTCACCTTGGCAGGTGTAGCAAGCGGGGACAGGTGAGAGGCAGAGGGTGCTGTGCCATGCGGATTTGACTTGTAGTCTCCTGCAGTCAGCTGCTAACACTCTGGGAAATTCTGCAATGCTGTTTTTCTGTGGCCAGGGCTGGGCAGGCTCAGGATGGCGCTGGCTGCTAAGGGGAACTAACTCGCTGTGTGGTGAGGGTGGGGATTTTCAGCCCTGCCCTCCCCCCAGCCTACCGAGTGAGGGAGAAGGTCTAGATGTCACCAGCCAGCCCCAAATAAACTCTCAAGTGAACAGGGGGATATGTGGTGTTTGTTTTGAGAAAGGATCTCAGGTACCATAGACTGGCCCCAAACTCAGCACGGAGCTGAGACGGACATTGATCCTCGTGCCTGGGCCTCTGAGGAGCTAGGATTTCAGGCACCAGCTCCTCTGGAGGGCCAGGGCTTCCTTCCTGTGTGCTAGGCAATGCTGTACCTCAAGAGGGCAGTGTTCTGAGTGCTTTCTGGTCCCTGGAGCCAGGGTGCCCCGTGCCCTCCCCGACCTGGGTCATTCATCCCCGTCTCGGTCTAGCCGGTTATTACAAGTTAGAAAGCACCAGGGAACAGTTCCCAGAGTTCTCACAGGGGCTCCAGCGGAGCCTGACGTGGGGTTGTGAGAACTGGGCTTTATCAACAGCCCTCCAGAAGCAAGAACAGCTCTGGCCCCAGGTTACCTACTACAAAGTCCCCTTTCCCGTCCCAGTTAACGGGCTGGTTTCTGATCGTGGTCTGGGAAACAGACTGTGGACGGGGTTGTCGAGTGAGGCCGCGCCTTGAGACTAAGGTAGAAATGAGCCAGGGGTCACACGGCCAGCCTCTCGGGATCTCTTGCACCCTGTCCGTCCACCCTTACTGCTCCTGATGCCGCCCCGGCAGGGAGCTTGCGGGTCGAGACCTTCCCAGGCTCGCTGTGTGGTCTAGAGCACCCCACCGCTGCATCTGACTACTCAGAAGAATCAGGCCCCCTGCACAGATGTTAGCACCTCTAGCCACTGCAAGGATAATTCTGCCCTTAAAGATGGATTTTACACTCAGTGATTATGGGGCCTAATACCCCCGAGAGCAAGGAGGCTGGGTTTGCTTCTGTGCGTGTGGAGTGCGTCTATGTGTACACGTGTGTGTGTGTGTGTGTGTGTGTGTGTGTGTGTGTGCATGTGGTGATGTCGATGTTAGACTTCATCCTCTCTCTCTCCTTACCTCAGCATCGAGAACGCTCCCTGAGCGTGGAATTCTCCAATTCAGTCAAGCGGGATGGTCAACCAACGGGCCTCAAGGATCTGCCTGTCTCTGCCTCCCTCCTTCTGGAATTACTGGTGCCTGCAGTGCCCAGCCTTTTATGTGGGTTCGGAACTCAGAGATCACCTTACAACCGAGCCCTCTCCCCATCCCTGCCTTGTCTGTGCTTTTCACAGTGGTCTCTCAGCCCTTCGTCTCCAGAGAAAGGCCTGGAACAATCCATCCTTAGCCCAGTTCTTGAACCAAGGAGACTTACAGCCTTAGAGAGAGGCCATGGAGGGAAGCCCTGTAGCCTGCGATCGCTGCTCTAGCCAGCCTTGTGATGGCCCCAGCCTTCCTCCCCAGGGGCCTTCACCTAATTGATAAAAGAACTGGGGGGGGGGGAATTCGTTGAGGGGGGAGAGAAACAGGAAGCAGAGGCCACAGCAGGGGTGCAGAAGTCCTCAGGTCTTACTACGTCTCTCAGCTACCCACGGCTGCAGAACAGACCAAGGCGCTCCTGACTGGCCAGGGGTCTCCCAGGTTTTCCCACCCACGGCGGGGTCAGGGCTCCCTGCTCCTTTCTCAGACTCTGGGGTCTGTCTGTGGTGTGTTTTTGCTCCAGGTCTGTGTGTACAGTATGCAGCGGGGTGGGGGCAGGGCAGGGGTGCTGTTTCTGGAACCATCTCCGCACTTGGAGAGCAGGCAGCTGAGGGCCTGATTTTCCTCCGCCGGCTGCTGGTTCCTGACCCTCTGACGCCTGAGTTCTGTCTACCGGGAGGTCCAGGGAGCCTAGTCGAGCTCAGCTATAGATGTTCCTAGCAGGCTGAGACCGAAGAGCTGGGAACTGTAGCGACTCCAGGATTCTCCTTCCTTCCTACGCCCTGAGCTCAGGCAGCCGGGCCATCATTACAAGCTTGGATGGTGTGTATAATTGGGCTGGGATCTCAAGGGGAACAGGGACTCCCATGGCCGGCCTGACTTGAGCTGACTGTTACAGCTCCCTGCGTTGGCTTCCAGGCCATGAAATCTGTCCCGTCTGCTTGCCCTGTTCCAAGACAACAGGCTAGGTGTCTGGGACCTTCTTCACACGGTCCTACCAGCCGGGGAGCTCTGTAGCCTCATGGCCCTGAGGTCACTCTGCTCTCCTGAGCCCCACCCCCACCCTCTGAGCCTTGTCCAGCAGCGCCCATCTTCCCCTTGGGCACTTCCAGCAATACCTGTACATCCCAACGGTTTAGAGACCCCTCCAGTCAAGCAAACCTCAGATGCCAGCTCCCTGGGCCCTCCTGTCCTGGCCTCTCTCACTGTCTCCTCTTCCTCCCCCTCCCAGAAGGCCTTGCTGTCCAGGCAATCCCTGAGGTGGAGAGCCTGGTTCGGTTCTGACCCTCATTCACTCCCATGGGTCCTTCGCGATGAGACATGTCTCACCAAGCTCCTGTTCAGTTGGAGAGCACGCCCAGTGGGTGGCCCTGTGTTCCTCTCCTGGCTTCTGAGTCCTCTCAAGAAGGCCTGGAAATGGAATGGGGGAGGGGCTGGCTGTCAGCCTCGGATGCCCCCCCCCTTCTCTGCCCTCTTTGGAAGGAGGCTACCCCAGCTGTGTACAACATCCAGGACCAACAGGGAAGGTGAACACTGTAGACCCAGCCTTTTCTTTTCTTTTCTTTTCTTTTCTTTTCTTTTCTTTTCTTTTCTTTTCTTTTCTTTTCTTCTTTCTTTTCTTTTCTTTTCTTTTCTTTTCTTTTCTTCTCTTCTCTTCTCTTTTTCTTTTTCTTTTTTTTTTCTTTCTTTTCTTTCTTTCTTTTTTTTTTTTTTTTGGATTTGTTTTTTTTCGAGACAGGGTTTCTCTGTGTAACCCTGGCTGACCTGGAACTCACTCTGTAGACCAGGCTGGCCTTGAACTCAGAAATCCGCCTGCCTCTGCCTCCCAAGTGCTGGGATTACTGGCGTGTGCCACCAC
Source organism: Apodemus agrarius (assembly GCA_964023405.1). Lineage (NCBI taxonomy): Eukaryota > Metazoa > Chordata > Mammalia > Rodentia > Muridae > Apodemus > Apodemus agrarius. The sequence goes on along the minus strand of OZ030009.1, from coordinate 6,779,803 downwards.
CGCCTGGCTTGACCCAGCCTTTTCTTTCGGGAGGAGACCTGGCCACGTGTAGAATGGAACTATAAAGAATTAATACATACAGAGTGCTTGAAGCAGCTCCCACTCTCAGTGAGAAGCCAACACTGGCTTCTTTTATTGTATTGGCCACCACCATAGTTTCTTTTTTTCTTGTGATAGTATTTCACATAGCCCAGGCTGGCCTCAAACTATGTTGCCAAGAAGGGCCTTGAACTTCTGAGCCTCCTGTCTCTGTTTCCCACGTGCTGGGGTCACAGGTATGAATCACACTGTGTGTGTGTGTGTGTGTGTGTGTGTGTGTCTGTGTGTTGTGTGTATGTGTGTGTGTGTCTGTCTGTCTGTCTGTGTGTTGTCTGTGTCTGTGTGTGTTGAGACAAGCCCTGGCTGTCCTGGAACTCACCCTGTAGACCAGGCTGTCCTCCAACTCAGAGTTCCCTCCAGAGCGCTGGGATTAAAGGTGTGCCCTAACACCGCAGGGCCATCTAATTCCTATGCCGGTCTTTTGGTCTTTTGAGATATTACGCCCCATCTTGCAGGCGAGACGGTGAAGCGGAGGCTCTGGGGGGAGGGGAGGGGCCTGCCCGAGATGGCAATGCACTGAGAGGTTTGAGCGCTGGAACCTGAGCCTGTTGGAGGATAGCCTTTGTGCCCTCTGCCCCTGCTTATTACACAGGTCTGTTACAGGTTTGGCATCAACTTTGAGTGTCCACAAACTGCCTGTCGGATTCGAAAGTCCATGAAGCAACAACCTCCGAAGGGCCGGCTGAGCTGGAGGCTGCCCCTGAAATGGAGGTTGAGGTGGGTTCTCTCGGATGGGAGCGCCTGCCCCCTGCTCAGCCCAATCCTTCTCTTTTGGAGTCTTGCAGCCTCCCTGGGGGGGACCTAGGGTTTGGGTTCCAGAGACAAGCCACAAGCTCCACCTAGTGGCGGCACACAGAACTGCAGGTGGCACAGCTCAAAGCTCAGATGGAAAGCGAGTTCTTTCTCCCTGAGGGCAGCCCCTGGGGCGGAGCCTGCCATGCGAGAGAAGCAGGTGCTGGGCCACAAGGCTTGTTTGTCTGAAACCGTTTCTTCCTTCCCCCAAACTTCCTATTTCTTACTTCCCACGCTGCAAGTGACGCATTGTCCAGAGCTCTGTCCCCTTTGAGGGTACTGGGCAAAATGACTGTTACCCAACCCTTTCCCCTCCCTTCCTTGTCACCTCCGCAGGCACCTGTGTCCACCCCTGCCCTTCCAGCCAGTGCCTAGACCCTCTCTAGAGAGTCCACTGGAGCTGGCCCTGGGCACTGCAGTCCCCTGCCACCATGATATTGGCCCCATTCCCCCTCCTTGTCTAGCCTGACTGCCCCTCCACCCCCCACCGCTTTCCAAAGTTTGTGCCAGCGAGGCAGAAACCCAAGTGTGGCCATGCATGGGCACATACATCAGGGTATGCGAGGCCATCAAAGATCACGGGTCACAGGCTTGTTCCTGGGTCCAGCACGTCACTAACACCAGACATTTCACCCTCTATTCGGAGGATGCGGCGGAGACCAGGGTCTCTGTGGCCAGTCAGGAGCTGCCACGTGAGCCCTGGGCATGAGAGTCACGTGTGCCCTTAACCTCTGTCCCTTTTCTTTTTAAAAATCAAGACAGGGTCAATCTGTAGCCCAGGTTACCTTGTACCTCAGCCTTCCAGGCACCGAGATTAGAGGTATGAGCCACTATACCCAGCCTCAATGCCTTTTTGCATGAACTGTAGAGTAGGGGCAGATCTGGATGTGGAACAGAGAACTTTTCGACTTTATTTTTGAGAGGATCTCTCTTTCAAGTTGAGGCTAGCCCTCAACTCTCGCCTCTCTCTCTCAAGTGAAAGGATTATGGGAGTCTGCCACTACAGACTTCTATTGGGATTTTTTTATATAGAATTGTTTTTATCTATCTATCCTTTTCCTTTCTTTTAAGAGTTTATTTCTGCCGGGCGGTGGTGGTGCACGCCTTTAATCCCAGCACTTGGGAGGCAGAGGCAGGCGGATTTCTGAGTTCGAGGCCAGCCTGGTCTACAGAGTGAGTTCCAGGACAGCCAGGGCTACATAGAGAAACCCTGTCTCGAAAAACCAAAAAAAAAAAAAAAAAAAAAAAAAAAGGAAAAAAAAAAAAAGAGTTTATTTCTTTATTACACACACACACACACACACACACACACACACTGTAGCTGTCTTCAGACACACCAGAAGAAGGCATCGAATCCCATTACAGATGGTTGTGAGCCACCATGTGGGTGCTGGGAATTGAACTCACGACCTCTTAACCACTGAGCCATCTCTCCAGCCCCTCAACCTAGATCTTAAGTTCAAAAGCTTTCAGTTTGTGTATGCTTGAGCACGCTCACGGGTGGGGGTTAACTTCTAGCATGTCGGTTCTCGGTGTCCATCATGTGCGTTTCAGGGGTCAAATTCAGGCTGCCCTGCCCGGTGGCAAGTGTCTTTACTCACTGAGCCATTTCACTGCTTCTCAGCCCTGTAACAACAATGAGTACGAGCGAGCCACCGCACAGGTGTAGAGGTCAGGGGACAACTGGTGGGGGCCACTCCTCATTCCCCTAGGTGGGTTCCAGGAACTGAACAGAGACGGCTGTCTTAGTTAGGTTTTTTTACTGCTGTGAACAGACACCATGACCAAGGCACTCTTACAAGGACAACATTTAACTGGGTCTGCTTACAGGTTCAGAGGTTCAGTCCATTATCATCATGGTGGGAGCATGGCAGCGTCCAGGCAGGTCTGGTGCCGGAGCTGAGAGTTCGACTTCTTCATCTGAAGGCTGCTAGTGGAAGACTCACTTCCAGACAGCTAGGGTGAGGGTCTTAAAGCCCACGTGTGCCACACCAACTCCAGTAGATTCTGTGTGACAAATTTCACAGACTGAGGCGTTAGACTCCAAGGGAGGAGGTCTCCTGGAGCCGGCTGTGGAGTGCTCTAGCCGTAGCTCTCACGGCAGTTTGCCTGCTTTGATTTTCCTCTATCCTTTTTCTGTATTTACAAGATGTTCCTGATAGCCCTGGCCGAGAGAATCCAAGCAAGAAAGTTGGATGAGAGTCCATTCTTCGAAATAGAGTCACTAGTGGGTCATAACCTCTTTTCTGAGAGATTCAATGCTTTGCTTCATAGTCATTTACATAATTATAAACTAATACCTTGATAAAATATCCTCCCAACAACATATGAACTTGTATGGCTATGCATGTGTAGATGAGGTTGGCTCTGATATTGTGGTATGGAAAGCATTGTTTAAGTATAGGGTTTTTTTGTTTTTGTTTGTTTTTTGAGACAGGGTTTCTCTGTGTAGCCCTGGCTGTCCTGGAACTTACTTTGTAGACCAGGCTGGCCTCGAACTCAGAAATCTGCCTGCCTCTGCCTCCCAAGTGCTGGGATTACAAGCTTGCACCACCACGCCCAGCATTTAAGTATAGTTTTAAATTGAACCTTGAGAATCTTCAATAATACAGAAGCTAGATGTTAGATAAGGATTACTTATGGAAATTTATTAACTTGATCAGGACCTAGGGGTTATAACCAAGTGTTCTTGAAGATTCTTCGAACTCCTCCTGAAAGTTTGTTAATAACCATAGGTGATTTTATGAAATTTATTCTGTTCAGGAATTATGACGTTATTTGTAATTGATTCCCTAAATTCATCGCATGGGAAATATTATACCTGATTGATTTTGTATTTAATTAATTAATTAATTTTTCCGAGACAGGGTTTCTCTGTGTAGCCCTGGCTGTCCTGGAACTTACTCTGTAGACCAGGCTGGCCTCAAACTCAGAAATCCTCCTGCCTCTGCCTCCCAAGTGCTGGGATTAAAGGCATGTGCCACCACTGCCCGGTGATTTTGTATTTTCTTGTGCCAAATGGTTATAATAATTGTTCTTGAGCCAGGCTTTGTGGCACATGCCTGTAATCCCAGCACTTGGGAGGCAGAGGCAGGCAGATTTCTGAGTTCGAGGCCAGCCTGGTCTACAGAGTGAGTTCCAGGACAGCCAGGGCTACACAGAGAAACCCTGTCTTGAAAAACCAAAAAAAAAAAAAAAAAGTTCTTTGTGACTGCTTCACTGGATACATCTTTTAGAATTGTAATGCCAATTTTTCATGTATAAAAATCCTTGCTTGAGAGCTGCAAAATACACTCAGATTCAAACCGCCTCTGTGTTTGTTTCTGTTTGTCATTGCCTACTCCTTACCCACCTGGTCTTCGAGCAACCACGAAACCCCCTACCTGACTGGAGTAGTCTGTGGAGCACGCCCACAGTGACACACCCATTCCAGCAAGGCCACGCCTACTGCAGCAGGGCCACACCCTCTAATAATGTCACTCCCTGGGCAGAGCATATACAGACCATCACAACAGTCAAGTGTCTCTGCACTTGAGCTGTGTGCTCTCAACGTGATTTTCAAGTTTTCTCCTGCGGTGCTGAGGATGGATCCTGCCGTGCTACGTTGAACTCTGTGGGGGAATCACAGCCAGCCTCACCAACTTGCTACTTGAAAATTTCAAACCTGTCTGTGGTGCTTGAATGAGAAATAGTCCCCATACTATGCTCATGTATTTGAACACTTTGTCCCTGGTGGGTGGGTCCAGGGGTCCAGTTTTGCTGAGTCACTGGCTGTATCCTTTGAGAGTGTGCCGTCTCCGTCTCCCTTCTAGCTGGTTCTCCGCTGTGCTCGCAGCTGAAATGTGAGCGTCTGGCGACCAAGCCTTCCCACAGTGCACTCGTCCTCTGAAACCACAGGCCCAATGATCTTTTTTACCCGTTAGCCGCCCTTAGCTGTCATTTTACCACTGCAGCGGGAGATTAACTAATACACCTTTAAGAGGCACAGAGGGTCCTAAACGGGACAGGAAGTCTTGAACTAGGAGGGTAGCAGCCTTTGTGAGGTGGGGCCACAGGCTGGACTAAGCTGGCACCGCAGGCAGGCTGGCACAGGGAAGGCCCAGGCTATCCAGCCACGGCAGGCTTTGTCTGATGTAAGACCACCACAGGCCCAGGTTAGAAATCGTCATCACAGGGTGACAGTAAATCTTTGACCTCACAGGTGGCTGTGAGACAGATCTGGTGACTGCGGCAGCAACGGGCATGGGTTGTTTTATTTTTTTAAGATTTATTTTGTGTGAGTGCAGTCTCGGTCTTCAGACACCCCAGAAGAGGGCATCAGACCCCATCACAGATGGTTGTGAGCCACCATGTGGTTGCTGGGAATTGAACTCAGGACCTCTGGAAGAGCAGTTGGTGCTCTTAACTGCTGAGCCATCTCCAGCCCCAGGGCATATAGGCTTGTTTTGTTTTGAAACAGGATTTCTCTGTAATGGCCCTGGCTGGCCTCATTCTGTACACCAGGCCGGCCTCAAACTCAGAGACATCCTTCTGCATCTGCCTCCCTCCCCAGTGCTGGGATTAGTTATGTGTCACCAGCCTGGAGGGCGTGGGCTTTTCAAGGGCTGTCAGAGCAGACAATGGGCATTGTGGTGGCCCTACTGCCTGTCTAGGCAGCTCCAGTTCTGTGCCTTTGGGTTCTGAGTGGTGGCCCGACCTAGAGGGCTATTGTGAGGCCTTGGGAATCAAGTCTGGCTCTTGCTGACCTCTGGTCCTGGTTAGCTGTCAACTTGATGTAGTCTAGAATTAATCTGGAAAACCAATTTCAACCGAGGAAATGCTGGATCAGGACCTGTGGGCATGTCTGCGGATTGTTAACGCCCACTGTGGGCAGCTCCGGTCCCTAGGCTGGGTGGGTCGGGCGTTCCTGAACTGCAGAAAGCTTCTGTCAGTCAGCTAGCACCATTTTCATACTTCCTTGGTCAGAGCTGATGGCTATGTGGGCTAGCATGCAGTTCTGTCTTCAAGCTCTGTCTTGATGCCCCCCCCCCCCAATGATAGACTGTGCCCTCAAAGTATAAGTGAAATAAACCCTTCCCTGCCCCCTGCTGCTTCCAGTCAGGGTGCTCCATCACAGTAACAGAGGACACTGGACCATCTCTCCAGCGTGTGGCAGGGGAGGCTGAGGTGACACCAGGTCAGGTTGGCCCTGTCTGTCAGGTTCCTGTTGGTCATCAGCCCCCAGGGTGTAGAGCCTGACAACACATCAGCTCACGCCTTCAAGAGTCAGGCTCCACAGACCCTCAGGACCTCCTCACACAGCTCTTGCGCCCCTGGAAGGGGTGTTGTTGTTGTTTTTTTTCCCAGAGGGCTAGCCCAGGAAACAAAGACAACACAGCCTGGTACAAGTCAAAGGTTGGTACGGCTTTTATTTTTTATTTTATTTTTTGCTTTTGTAAAGAAAAATAACATCGTGTTTATATATGAATCAGAACGTAAGTAAAGGCCCCTCCTGGGTGCGCAGGCTGCCCTGCCTGGAGGGGCATAGCCTCTCCTTAGGTGTTTTCTCAGGGCTGGAGACAAGGATGCTGAGGAACAATTTGGTTTCTTTAGGCAGGAAATAAAATTTAAAAACTTGATGCATCCATTGTACAAATGTAGGCCAAAGAGGCGTCACCTCCAAGCTGGAACCTGGGTGGCAGCCGGACTCATGGAGCCCTGACCCCTGACTGGTGTGACACAACCCCGGTTAGTATCAAGAGCTCCCAAGACAGGAGTGGAGAGGTAAGGTCAGGGCTTCTTCCCTACAGTTAAAAAAAAGTACTAAAAGCACCCAAAGCTCAAGAGGCCGCCTCCCTGGCAGGAAGGGCTGCAGGCATCTGCTTCAAAGCACACGCCTCACCTGGCAAAAGATGTGTAGAAAAATAAAGTTAAACTTTATCCCTGAATGACAGTGAAGTCCCTTCCCTTCCCCATGCCCCACCCCCACAACAAATCCCAAGGGGTATAATACAAAGACAGACAGACAGACAGACAGACACACACATATACACGCACGCATACACATACACATACACACACACACACACACACACACACACACACACACACGTGTACACAGGGCCAAGGCCTGACCCATACAGGCACATGTGGCCCCACACTATCGAAAGAGCCAGTGTTAGGTAACCGTTCCTCCTCCTCCCTCGGGGGACAGGATGTGCTCCCACAAGCCTGCAGTGTCCTCAGTGGGCAGTGACTGGGCATGGAGGCACCAATGCAGGTGGCCTGGAGGGGACACAGATGGGGGCAGGAGGAGGAGCGGACAGGGCTCAGGAGTAAGGGTGTGGGTGTGGGTGTGAGGGAGGGTCCAGGCAGGGGCTCGGATGGGAGAGGCTTGGACAGGGGAGCTCTGGCGTTCTCAGGGGAGCAGAGCTACTCGCTGGGAAAGCCACAAACAGGTGTGTGAGGCAGGAGTCACGGGAAATGGAGACCAGGTGCTTAATGTTGAGTCCCAGGCTCCCCCTGCCCAGCCCTGCCGGAGCCAATAGTTGGGGGATTGTGGGGCCACGCCTGCTGGGGGAGCCTTGCTCTGAGGAGGGCAGGTGTGAGGATGGCGTGACCCAGGTGACCCAGGCTCCATGCGCGCCTCTCAGGGGCTGTCTTCATCTTGGTTCTTGGCTCTGTGGCAGACCTCTGGTGGCTCGGAGGCAGTAGGGCACAGGCAGCCTGGTTGGCCCGCCCCTGCCACAGCTACAGTAGCACTAGTGTCCCTGGGGCCAGGCAAGTCTGTCAAAGATCCCTGGTTTTGGGGTCGGAGTGTCAGCACCAAACACAGTTGATGTTTGCAGACTGTTGGGTGGACAGCAGGTATCCTGAGGTCAGGGACTCAACCCAGGAGGTCAAGGCGGAGACAGAGCCCCTCGGGGAGAGATCTCAGCGCCAGTGTCGGAAGCAGCATGCACCTGGCACTGCCCTTGGCAAGGGCCCTCGGTGGTCAGCGCAGGCTCTGGTACAGGTAGGCCGAGGTGAAGAGCACATTGACAGCCAAACTCACAGCCAGGAGGCCCCGGACCAGGGAGGGGCCGACACGAGCTACAAGCAGGACACAAGTCAGAGGCTGCGTGGCTGGCACCCCAGTCCTCAGGCAGGACCTAACCCAGGGCAAACCTTCTGCCCCAGCTGGCCGGGCCACACCCAGTCTCTCTCTGGAATGTTCTTCCTGCACAGAGGAGCTGGGGCCCTTCCAAAAGTACTGTCGGAGGCCTGCTTCTCTAAGGCCTATCTTTTCAGAGCCTATGTGACCACACGACCCTAAGTCAGGCAGCCTGCGTCTGCCTGCACCCAGCAACAGCAGGGTGACCAAGATAGCAATGTCACCAAGGAAGAACTGGGAGTCTGTGTGAGGGACCTTGCTCAAGCCTCAGAGATTAAGAAGTCCATTAAGAAGCCGGGATGAGGGTTAATCATCCTTTAATCCCAGCAGAGGCGGGACATAAGGAGGTCAAAGGCATTCTCTGCTTTCTGCATTTGAGGCTAGCCTGGGCTACAGGAGACCTTGCTTACAAACAACACACGCAAAGGTAGAATGAGGCCCCCGGTCTTCTCATCAAAGTCACAAGACACAGTCCAGCCCTGACTCAGGGTCGTGTCCTGCCTTCCTTCCCACTCGCGGATGTCACTGGGACTGACCACTGATGGTCGCACACTGCCTGTCTGTCAGTGATCCAGGAGCTGGCAGCCCTGCGGCCCAGCCATGAGGCATTGGGAAGGCCCAGGCCCCAGTGGGCTCAGACTCTCCTGATCGGGGCCAACCTACACATCCTCAGTATGTGCTCTAACACAGGAGTCCTGGGCTCTCCATGGCTACCGACCATCTGACATGGGGCTAGGGCAGCTGAGGAGAGGCAGAACTCCCACAGTGTGGAGGGCGCTTCCTCACTGTCCTAGAGGGGGCCTGGGATGGCTCCCCGCCCTGGGTCACACACCTTTCCAGGGAGTGGTGTCCTCTGAGCAGCCTTTGGTGGTGGTGTCTACCACGCAGGTGGAGGACTGCGATGACTCATCCTCTTTCTTGATGGAGTGGCGACTGCGGGCGCCATCTCTGGCGAGCACCGACCTCATATCTGTGGAGAGTGGGCATCACGCCGTGCTGCAGTGCAACCCCAGGGCATCCCTGGCAGCTCTGCCCCAGACCCTGGACAGGTCCTCCAGTCTCAAACTGCTCACCGCCTCTGCGCAGTCAACACTGAGTGGTCCCAGCGAGCGCCCTGGGCGGTGAGGCGCGAGGCTTCGGGGAAATGGGCTGTCTGCCTAGCCCTTCCTCTGAACACCTCTCAGCCCACGCGGCCAAATCTACCCACACTTACAGCCCCAGAGAGCCACACACCGCATGTGAAAGTCTGAGTTTTAACAGAGTCCAGTAAACTTTTAAAAATGCTTGTCAGAGGGTAAGGGAGCGGGCAAAATGAGAGCATCCGTGACAGGGGCAGGCTGACAATGCACAGGCCTTCCAGGGTCCCAGGAAGCCTCTAGAGCCAGTTACAAAAGGAGAGGGTACAGCTATCTACCAGAGCCACCGGGCAGCCTAGCACGGAAGAGTACATTCCTACCATAGTAGCAAATGACCTCCAGGATCAGCCAAGGGCTCCCATGGCGGCACCTACTGTGCACACCGAAGGCCCACGCATACCCAGAGCCCCACGGCAGCGCCTACTGTGTGCGCACTGAAGGCCCACGCATACCCAGAGCCCCACGGCAGCGCCTACTGCGTGCGCACTGAAGGCCCACACGTACCCATGGCGTGCTTTGTGTCCCGAGTGCGACTCCTCTGCGGGAGCTGGGGAGACTCGAAGAAGAGGCTGCCGTTGGGTGGCGAGGGCTCCTCTGAGCTGCTGGGGGTACTTGGAGCCTCCCCGGGGGACGGGAAGAGCAGCAGCTTCTGTCCTTTCAGGTTGAGCCGGGCAGGGCTGATGAGGGGCCTGCGGTGGCGTAAGGAGCCGGAGCTGGAGGCCACAGAGCCGGCCACGGAAGGCGCTGGGGAAGGGAGAGGGCTGCTGGACAGCAGGGAAAAGTAATCTGCAGAGAGCGAGAGGGGACAGACAGTGGCGGCGGCAGCAGGCACACGGCACCCACCACTGGGACCCGGTGCGTTCCCTCAGCCCATGAAGGAAGGCACGGTGTAGGCTGGGGAGAGAGGGAAGCCAGAGGAGCACGATGGAGGAAGGGCCAGGCCTGCCAGGAACCGAGCAGGGGCTGAGGGTGGGGACACGCCCTCAGACCTCCCCTGGCTGAGAGCTGGGCTCTGTCAGGAGCACACCCCTGTCTGTCCCAGGTCAGCTAGTTTGGTGTGCTAGGGCTGCGCCCGGCGCCCGGCTCTACCCGTGGACACAGCATGATACTGTCTAACCTCCCATGGTCCTCTACCTCACAGAGAAAGCCTCGACACACCATGTTTGTCTCCTGCCATGCGCTGGGGTTTGAACCCAGGTCTAACTGCCCCTAAACTCAGTTAACGTTATACAGATGCGTCAGGATTGCCTGGAAAGTTTTCCAGTCCCCTCTGCCAGCTCTGTCTCCTTACCTGAAAGAGAAACCTCCCCTGCTGGAGACACCCGGGACGGTGGGCGGCTCCCGCTGAACAGATATCCTGAGTCTGCACAGAAAGAGAAATACAACACAGACCTTAGGGTGACGACGAGCCAGCACCCCGTCCCCACATGCCTGCCACAGCTGACTTCAGTGCTTTCATGGAAACAGGCACTGCCATCCATGGCACATGGGACACGGGACACTCCCACTTTGCCAATTAAGACACCGAAGCCTCCAGTGGTCACAGAAGTCAGCGGTGGTGTCGTGGTCTCAGCCTCATTGTCTGCCTTCTTCCCACACGATGTGCCATTTTAATTTTAGGCGTATGACTGTTTAGCTTGCATGCAGGGATGCATGTGCACTCTGGGAGTGCAGTACTCCCAGAGGCCAGAGGAGGGTGCCAGACTGCCCGGAACTGGAGTTACAATGGTTAGGAACTGAATCTACAGAACTCTCTGCTGCTACCCCATGCTTCAACAGAGAGAACTGCTGTCCCTAACTGTCACTGGGACTGCAACCTTCCTCTCCTAAGGGGCTTGAGACAGAATTTGTTATCCTAGCTGCTCCCAGTCAATGGGTCCTGGGGCCTGGGGAGGGGTCAGCTGCCAGCCTGGGGCTGCAGAGGACACACACTCCCAGCTCTCTGAGACAAGCAGACACTTCTGCTGGGTCCACCGTCCGCTGTGAGTGCTCGGCCACTGAGCCCTACCTGCTCTCAGCACAGCCCCAGACACCAATGCCACTCTGTTGCTACTGTTATGTCAGATGCTGAGGAGAACCCAGGGCTGTGTGCCCTCAGTAAGTAAGTGCTCTGCCTTCCAGAGCTGTACACCCAGTCTGCCCCCAAGGCCGCTTTCCGTACCCTGGTGAGAATAGGGTGCACGTTAGCAGCAACCAGTCGACTTGAAGGCTGATTCTTTAGCTTCCTGCACAGAGTAAATCCTTACAACCAGAAAGTGTTCGTGACTGTCCTGTCAGACAGGGAAGGGAACACCACGGAACACAGCTTGTCGCAGTTGGCGTGAGTGCCCCTAAGAGCAGCACAGGGGGAGCAGCACGCTGGCAGCGGGTGAGTGGCAGGCAGAGCCGGAAGCTGGGGGAGCAGGACCTGCTTCCTGCACAGGCAAGTCCCTCCCACCCTGGCGTTGGATACCCTGACCCTCAAGTAACAGGAGGGCGAAACTGCGGATCACAGGAGCTGGGACAGAATCAGGGTTCTTGGAACACAATATGTGCTCTTAACCACTGAGCCACTGCTCTACTAATCCTTTTTATTGTCTGTCTGTCTTTCTGTGTGTGTGTGTGTGTGTATATGTCTAACCATGTATCTGTATATGTATATATAAGTATGGATATATGTATCTGTGTGTGTGTGTGTGTTTGTGTGTGTGTGTGTGTATCTGTCTGTCTTCCTACCTATCTGTAAGACTCTGCTAGGTAGCTAAGACTGGCCTTGAAGTCACCAGGTAGGTTGGGGTGGTCTTGAGCTCTAGGTTTACAAGGAAGGTGAGGGGCAAGACAGAGGCCCCAGAAAGGGCCGGGCCTTGGTCTCTTCAGGCTCCACAGGGAGCAAGCAACCAACAAACCGACCCAAAGCAAATCTCTGCTCTTCAAGCACACATTTTCCAGTTAGAAAAACAGGAAATGAGAGGCAGGTGGATCTCTGAGTTCGAGGTCAGCCTCGGTCTATAGAGAGAGCTCCAGAACAGCTAGGAATGCAGAGAAACCTGTCATGGGAAATGCCCCTCCAATGAACCCTACCAAGCTCTTGCTACTGTAATGAGCACAGCAGCTACTTTGGCAGTGACACAGATGCCTGCAGACACACAGGTGATAAAGAGGGCCATGGAAGGCATTTGTGACAACCTTTCTTCCCCCCACTCCCCTAAAGAGTAACAGCCTAAACGGGAAGGTGTGGAAGGGAATTCTTTTTTTGTTTTTGTTTTTAGAGACAGGGTTTCTCTGTATAGCCGGGGCTGTCCTGGAACTCACTTTGTAGACCAGGCTGGCCTCGAACTCAGAAATCCGCCTGCCTCTGCCTCCCAAGTGCTGGGATTAAAGGCGTGCGCCACCACCACCCGGCTGTGGAAGGGAATTCTTAAACTGTGAGAGGACGCTGAGGCGCCGCTCTCCACAGCTGATGGCTTCCAGCGGGTGTGTGGGAAGGAAGGGCTCAGCTCTACCTAAGGGCTGACCGTGGGTTCAAACCATCTCTTTGGTATTGCCCCATCTCCTCCTCACGAGACCCCAGTCCAGCTCGATTCTGTCCCCACTACTTCAAGGTCTTACCTGTCCGGGTCAGAGAAGGTACGGTTCCCAGCGAGAGGGCCCGGCTGAGGCGGCCTGGCAGTGACGAGGGGGAGACCCGACGGGGAGAGCGGAACAGCTGCTGCTTGGTGAGATGCAGGAAGCCGGGCGGGGTGGGGATGAGCAGGGACGCTGGCGAGGCCGGGACGCTTGGGTAGGGCACGGCCAGGCCGGGGCTGGAAGGGATGAGGCTGGCAGAGTCTCCTGGGAAGTACCTGCAAGGGCCCATGGGAAACAAAGGAGAGGAGAGGGAGTCAGGAAGCTTCTGGAGATAGCCTCTGCACAGTGGGGCCCGGGTCAGGGTCCCTGAGGAGGCGTGTGTTAGTTGAAGCAGAAGAGGCAACTGTCCACTTATTAGGAGCGGTGGCTGGGAGACGCCAGCATGATCACCCCACCCGCATGCCCCTGCAACCCCGCAGGCTCACTGCAATCTACCTCTACCGTGAGTCTCGGCATTAAAGCGACACTGTTACCCTGGCCGGCTTCATGCCGATCCACCCTTGGCCCTGAAGCAAACATTCCTATCCCCAGACCAGGCGCTGCCCTGGGCTCGGCAGACCTGGGGTTCTTCTGGTCACCAAATTCTCTGCCTACAAGTTCCCAATGGAGCTGTTAGGCTCAGAGACTCTAGGTGATTCCCCAGCTGGACTGAACGTTTGAAGAAGATGCCGTCACATCTCCATGGTGCTGTGCCTCACAAGCCTACCTCCTGCAGCACAGGGGGAGGCAGCCAGGCCTCGGATCCCCAGAAAGGGCTCTTACACTGCACGTGCCAAACGCAAACTTAGACAAGACCCAAACCAACCGCCAAGCTGCCGGAAAGACAGACGGAAGGTGACAGTGTCTCTTTAACTTGAGAACAGTACAAATCACACACCAGAACCTGATGGCCACAGGCCAGAATGTCAACCATGCTTCCGATTAAGGCACCCAATTACAGAGGGGAGGGGACAGAGGCAGTTAATACATTAGTCTGCCATCTGGAAGTATCCAGCCTTACCTCGGTCCCAAGGGACAATTGAGCCCAGCAGACAATGTGCCGACGAAGGCGGGGCCCCGTGGTGGGCAGGGCTAAGGTACTCAGCTACCGTGGCCAGGTGCTTGGGGGCTACTGCTAGCCAAGCTCTGCACCCCTCTGTCCCCATTTTTCAATTTTCTAAGAGAGGTGTATGTAGCCAGATGGTGACTGTCCGGAGAACCAGATGACCTTCCCAGTCTCTTGCAAAGGACCGTGAAGCCACCAGAACTTCCAGCTCAGTGTCTGGGGGACACAGGAAATCAGGGCACAGCAAAACTGCAGAGGGGCATTCTTGGATGCACCCTAACTTTGCTGCCTTTGGGGGGCTGTGAGAAGCTCAGACTCCTTGGTCAAGGACTGAGGAATGTCATCCCTGTCTTGAGCAAAGTTGATTTTTCGTGGAATGGGGTTTATCTCAGTTGTAGATTGTCAGGTGCGTGCGTGCATGTGTGTCGGGTATGTCTGGGTTTGATTTCTAGCACCCCCCACCAAAGTGTGCTGTTTTATCCTTTCATTTCAGGATTACAACTGAATCTGGCTGGACCTCAATCAATGTCCCGGAGACATGTCCAGGCACTTTAGGGCCAGCAGAGGTGAGGCTGGAGCCTGGGAACCACATGCTTGGCTGTGTGAGCCTTTGTGGGCAGACACTGGGCGCTGCTGAGGGTTTGTTGGTGTCGCTGCAGCAGATGTCAGCCAGCCTCAGAGCGGGTGCAAAGGCACGGCCAAGCCCTTCCAGCAGGTGGCAGCAGCGTGCTACACTAGGCCGCCTGTGTCCATTCCTGTCCTACCCAGACGCCAAGGCTGACCCTGGAATAGGCAGCCCCAGGCCCAGCAAGCGACGGGGGATGCAGTGCAGGGGAGGTCCTAGCCAGGCAGGGACCCCATCCTCCTGGCCCCTAGGTCAGCACCCCAAGGTAAGCCAGGCTCTGCTAGTCTATCCCCGTCTTCTCCAGCTCTGCTCAGCCCCGGGGCCTCGGCCATGGTTAACCCTGGGAGCCCTAGCCGCTAAGCACAGGAACTGTTCCCAGGTTCGAAGCCTCTCGGCCACACCGTGAGAGAGGACTCTGGAGGTCTGTCTCGCTCTTGCTGTGCCACAGAGGAGTGAATCCCAAAGGTGGGAAGCTTGGCAGGGGCTCAGCTCCACCCTGTCCTGAGCAGCTCCTGAGGCGGCCTCTTCTGTCCAATGCTTCTTTAGTGAGAGGTCCTGACTCTGCATGCTCGAATCCTACCCTGCGAGTCTCCTTCCTGCTTCCTGGGAGTACTGACTGTGGAGAGGGCCAGCAGGCTGGCGCTCTCTAATCCAACCCGGGGCAGGGGGAGCCTCAAGCCTCCCTCCTCCTCGAGCCCGTCCGCCCTCCCTCCAGAGTGGAGCTGCTTGAACAGCAGCATACCCACACGCGGGGCAAGCACAGCGGCAGGACAGTGGAGCGCCGGGCCAGCAAGCACTCCTTGTCATCGCCAGCTCCCAACCTGCTCCCAACCCCAAACGCAGCACCCCAAACCAACCCACCTCCCTCCTTGGCACAGAAGCCCTTCTGAAGAACATGAAAGAAAAAAAGACGCAGTACCTGGTGCCAACCGGAATGAGAAGGGCCCAGGAGGCATTTATTGAAAACACAGCATTCAAATCATGGCCTCTGTGGCCAGTGATGGTTACAGTGGTTAGGGTCGCTGGACAATTAATCACAATCTACTACATGACACAGGCTTGTACTGGGTGCAGACAGAGGACACAGCAGGATGGACAGGATGGCCTAGGGGTGGAGGGTGGTCCTACTCCAGGGCGAGTGTTACTGGAGAGTCTGCTCGGCCCAGCGTGGGGACCCCAGACACAGAAGTAAATAGTCTCCCTCCTTCATATTTCAGGGGTACCACCTGTATGTACCTGGGGTGGTCACTCTGATTGGGGACCGCCAGGTGGTTGTCCCCAGTCAACAAGCCACAATCCAAGATTGCCTGAATTTCCTCAGCTTCTGCCAGCGACACCAGAACATGCTTTCTCCAACTAACAAAACTTTAAAGGACTATTAATGTTAAAAAGTAACACGAACGCTTTAAAAGGCCAGGAATCCTGATCCACTATGCCTTCTACTCCCGTCAGTAGGCAGGGCGACATGCTCAGCAGGGATGCTGGCTGGCCAGAGCTGGCTCTGCGTATCATAAATAATTTAAATACACACACATGCACGCACGCATACATACACCTGCTTCTATGTAATGCCAAGAATGCAGAAATTAACACCATATTGTCAGCGTCTTAGAGATAACAATACACACGAGAGGGCGCACAGGCAACTCCCCCCCCCCCCCCCCCCCGCCGCCTGTTTTATTTCCGTAGGCCAGTTCCGTGGAGAAAAGACAGATAGGTGCTCCCTGTCCTCTTAGAGAGCTGCGCCCCACAAGGCCAGCAGCAACTGGCCCACATCAACCACTGCCTCACCTACACCTCAGAGGGGGGCCCTCCACACCCTGACCCACAGCAAGCGGAGCCCTGCGATGTCAGAGGCAGTGTCTACTCTTCTGACACTTCCGGGCCACCACACATGGAAGCTGAGTAGTACTGGGCTGCTGCTGCTGCTATGGAGGGTCAGAGGACAGAGGCTTCTAAGGACCCTCAGACAGCTTTATCACAGTGGGGCCTGGCTGCCTCTCAGGCTCCCTATGGGGTTCCAAGGACTGACCAGCCACCTCACAGACCCAGCAGTGGATGGCCGTGTCTGACATGACACTCGTTCACGGGAATCTTCCTTTGCCCTCCCTGGGCTCCGGGGCAGAGGGTAAAAGAGCCCACCCACACTTAGAGGGACTTCAGTTAGCGGACAAGTGGCAGGAGCAAGGACGGACAGAGTGTACGTCAGTCAGGGGCCACCAGAGGGCAGCAGGCCTGTGGTCCAGATGGAGCCTGAGGCAATGACCTCTTCCCATGGCCATCACCTTCCCTGCCAGTGTGCCATCTCTCGTGGGCCTCAAATCCACTGAGGCCAGCACCCAGGGCCCTAGAGAAGGCCCCACCTCCCACTGCAATGGCTAACCAAAGCTGAAAGAGAGTAGGGCTTTGTCGAAACCTCACCAGCTAGCAGGGGCCTGATCTGGGTGGACTTTTGGGGTAGCATCCTGGGAAGCTGTGCCTGGGAGGAGGGTGACCCTGAGCCCACACGGGGCCCCGCAGGTACCCCCAGAGACAGAGGGCAGAAGCCTTGGCACCCTCCATAAATTATTCCAAGGAAGCCACCAACTCTGGAGAGGTAGGAGGGGTCACAACAGTCTGCTGGGTCCTGTTTGTATAGAGCAGCTACTGATCTAGGATGACGCGCCCTCCTTCTACCTGGCAGACCACAGGAACTGCTGACGTAAGAAACTGCAGGGCTTTCTACCGTCCCTAAGAGGGGCCTGCCTCACAGCCACACCCGGACAGGTGGACCCAAGGACTGCCCTCGCTGCCCCAGGGAAGGAGCCCTAGCTCACCACGCTGAGAGGCCACGGCTTGTCAACTGGCTGATGTCAACCAAATGACAAGGGCACAGCAGCAGTCTACACCTTTGCCTGTGGATTCAGAGCCAGGGAGAAGTGACAAGACTGGGTGCCTGGAGCTAGCAGGAAGCCACGGGTCACGGAGCTTGGTCACTGGGGCTGTGACAGGGTCTTAGGCCAGAGAGGCGGTGGGAGTGGTGAGTGAGCACAGGGCACCTACGGAGCACCGAGACAGGGGAGGGGCTTGGCGGTGCTGGTAAATAAGCGGGGCAGTGGATGGGGCTCTGCTAAGGGTATGGGACGGCTAAGACGAGACAGTTGCCTGCTTCGGGGGTGGGCCGAGCCCGGCCCATCCCCCACCTGTCCTCCCCCCGCAGTCACTGCTGCTTCTCTGACCTTCGGGGCCGGAACCTCCGTGGGCCTGTCGCTTTCCTTGTAGCCACAGCTGCGGTGAAGCCCACCAGGCAGCAGAGGGACGTGGTACTGAACTTGAGCGTGTCCAGCCAGCCGGGCGAGGCAGCCTGTAGATAGTGCTCTGCCAGGTGCAGCCCCAGCAGCAGGGCCCAGAGGCAGGTGGAGAAGGCATCAATGCGCCGGAGCCTGCGGGGAGAGCAAGATGAGTGTGTGCCCGGGGCCGCAGAGCCGCCCGGCATTCCCTGTGCCACACCCCATCGCCACTGCGCCCAGCTCAGAGACTAAGCAGGTCGGAGCCCCTATGCCCACTGCCTGGCCTGGGACCAAGGCGGGCACCGCCCTCACTTGAGCTTCCACAGCCTCTGCTACTCTGACTCTGGACATGTGTGAGGTGACTGGGCCCAGCCGCAGAGGCCAGCAGTGACTGGCTCAATGTCACTGTCATGGGTACTTCTGCTGTCCTCCTGGCCCTGGAGAACTTGGACAGGCTGTCTAGTTGAGCCCAGAGTAGGGGACCACCACGGAGGCAGCGACACTCTGCCCACTGACCTCTGCCCACCCAGCCCAAGGCCCCACAACACACCTGATGCGGCCAGCCAGCAGCATGGCCAGCAGGCAGGTGAGCAGGCCCACTGCTACGATGCCGGTCTGGTGGCTCTGACCAAAGGCCCATGCCTCGTGTAGCTTCTCTGTGGCATGCTCAGGCAACAGGCCCAGCAGCTGCTGCCAGCCTTCCGCCTGAGAAGTGGTGTTGTCTGTGGTAGCAGAACTGTTGTTTCCAGGAGGTAGGGCCGGGGGCAAGGCAGACCCCGGGGTAAAGGGTTCGCTGGGTCCATACAGTGTAGTGGATAACAGGAAGGCACAGGCCAGGAAGGCCAGGGCTCGGAGCAGGATGACCTGGAGTGGGGCCTTCACTGCCGAGGAACTGAAACTCTGAGGGAGGGAGAGTAGGGTCAGTGAGAAGCGAGATGGCCACTGTCTCTACACCCTTGCTCTGAAGGGACCACTGCCTGCCCCCAGGCTAGTGCCTCACTCTCACAGGTCTGTGAGAGAGGGCTCTGCTGTTTCCTTTAGAGAAACAGTTCCACACGCTGAGACTTCGTGCTTCTAGATCTTTCAATCACTTTGTCAAGTTCTTATCAAAAACTCCTATTACACTGGACTAGAATGCCAGAAAGACATAGAGATGATGCTGGAAAAAGTTCAATTAAATTTCTTTTTGTTAGGGATGGAGAGATGTCTCAGCAGTTAAGAGCACTGATAGCAGCCGGGCCGTGGTGGGGCACGCCTATAATCCCAGCCAGGGCTGTACAGAGAAACCCTGTCTCAAAAAAACAAAACAAAACAAAAAAACAAAACAAAACAAAAAAACAAAACAAAACAAAAAAAAAACCACAAGAAGAGCACTGACAGCTCTTCCTGAGTTCAATTCCCATCACCCACATGGTGGCTCACAACCCTCTGTAATGGGATCCAATACCCATTTGGTGTGTTTGAAAAAAGTGACAGTGTATTCAGATACATAAAATAAATAAATCCTTAAAAATTTTTTTTTTGCAAGGTGGTGGTGGCACACGCCTTTAATCCCAGCACTCTGGGAGGCAGAGGCAGGCAGATTTCTGAGTTCGAGGCCAGCCTGGTCTACAGAGTGAGTTCCAGGACAGCCAGGGCTACACAGAGAAACCCTGTCTCAAAACCCCCCCACCTGCAAAAATTTCTTTTTTTGGTGAATAAGTTATTCAGACTAAAACCCAAGAAGCTAGAATAAGAATCAAATGTGTGTGGTCTGCGGACAGGAGCCGCCTGTTCTTCTGAGCAGACGCAGGAGAGGATGCAGTCCGTCCTCCCGGTCGGTGGCCAGCTACAGAATGGCCATGACCGAGCTGGCAGACGCAGCCCCATCTGACGCGGTGGAGGAGTCTGCCTCTTGGTGCACTTGCTATTCTGACTTCTCTTTTGCATGCAGACAAGCTTCCCTGGGCTAGGCTACAGTCCTATTTACTTGTTTATTAGTGTTTAAAAACCTAGACTATTTACTTACACTATAACAAAACTAAAGAGTTAATTTCAGCCACTGTTCCCGAGTCTGACCTCTGGCACTGTTGTGGATCATGTGTGAGTGTGTATGAGTGTGTGTATGTGTATGTGTGTCCCTGCAAACGTGTCAGCCCCACCCTTGGTTCCCACAGCCATGACAGGAGCCAGTGCTCAGGCTACCACATCATGAGGTGACCATGAGGAACAAATACAAGGGTGTCTAGAAAGCGGAAGGGTCGGCAAGGCAACCTTAGACAAGGTAAGGGCGTGGCAGCCACATCGAGATCCTAGACACCCTGAGGAAGACCACATCCCACTGATGACAGCAGGGGCCACCAGGCAGCTGTTTCCCAGAAAAGGAGTCTTGCACACTGCACTATGCCCCAGTCACTAGGGCCCAGCTCAGACCATCTTCCCTGCCACACCCAACAGCCCAATGTCCCATGGCCTCACACCTGCCCATGAGCCTGGTCAGCCTCCCGACGCCGGAACTGGTGGCTGAGAAGCAGGGCTCGCAGCTGGCGGTTCTGGTGCTTGATGTAGTACTCCACAGCTGCCTGGCACGGGCGGCACAGCTTGTACATCTGCTCCAAGTGGTGGCGGTACACCTCGATCTCCTCGTCATACCGGCCCTGTAGTGGGCAGAGCCTGCATTACAGCGGGAACTGGGTTCAGACTCCGGCCCTGCCTGTGCAAATGGTGATGCTCGCTCCTAGGAGTGAGGGCTAGCAGGAGAGGA
This sequence comes from Apodemus agrarius, assembly GCA_964023405.1. Taxonomy (NCBI): domain Eukaryota; kingdom Metazoa; phylum Chordata; class Mammalia; order Rodentia; family Muridae; genus Apodemus; species Apodemus agrarius. The sequence goes on along the minus strand of OZ030009.1, from coordinate 6,759,356 downwards.
GGGTGTGACACAGGACATTAATGACATCCTGTAGCTCACAGCCTGCTCAAGTAGGGACACTGAGTGGACACACTCTAGATCCCGGCAGGACAACGGAGGATCAGGGCCCTCCTCTCCTTGGTTCTGAAGGTCGAGCACACACCAGAGAGCACCCGGCTCTTTAGTTTCGCAGTGGCCCAGGAGAGAAGTCCCGTCCCTCGCTTTCTCAGAGATGCAGCAAGGGCGACAGCGAGCAGGTCGGTGGCATCTCTCGCTGGGGCAAACAGGAAGGTCACTCAGCATCAGTCCTTCCCTCAGGGCCTTTGTAAAAGCTCTTTAAAAACTACACGTATTCGTTTACTGAGCGTGTGTGAGCATGCACTGGAGGCTGCGGGGGGCCCTGGGTGAGTCTGTTAACTGAGCTCAGGTACTCTAGCTGGTGGTGAGTCTCTGTCCACTGAGCCTTCTTTGTGGCTCTCTCTCAGCCTCCTGGCTCATTCCTGGCCCCTAGGTGGTGTACTGGCTGGTTTTGTGTGTCAACCTGACAGGGGCTGGGATTATCACAGAGAAAGAAGCCTCCCTTGAGGAAATGCCTCTGTGAGATCTAGCTGTGGGGCATTTTCTCAATTAATGATCAAAGGGGGAGGGCCTCTTGTGGGTGGTGCCATCCCTGGGCTGGTAGTCCTGGGTTCTATAAGAAAGCAGGCTGAACAAACCTGGGAAGCAAGCCAGTAAGTAACATCCCTCCATGGCCTCTGCATCAGCTCCTGCCTCCTGACCTGCTTGAGTTCCAGTCCTGACTTCCTTTGGCGATGAACAGCAATGTGGAAGTAGTGTAAGCAGAATAAACCCTTTCCTCCCCAGCTTGCTTCTTGGTCATGTTTGTGCAGGAATAGGAACCCTGACTAAGACAGGTGGAATCTGCCTCTCTTCTTCCCAGCACACCACGCTAAACAGCACTGACTAATGAAGGAGACCAGAAGGTTGCCCTGTAGGGCTATAGTTGGAGCCCAAGGCCTCTATCTCCCTCTTCTCAGGGACAGAGCCCTCTGGCCTGACAGGCTCTGGTTTCCGTGGTGTTCTCCCGGCGGTCCCAAGATGAGTGATAGCAGTTCAGCTGCGGCTGCGGAGGAAGCTGCACACCCTGCACTGTGGGGTGGCAGGGGGGTGAGGGTGGCTCTCCCCGCCGTGCACGCTCACCTCCTCACGCGGTGTGAAGGCAGCCAGCTGCTTGATCTTGGTGGTCTGGTGGTGGCTGCACCTTCGGCAGAGCAGGACCTGGCTGCTTACCCACTGCTGCGGCTGCGCAGGGTCCCGGGGACTGGGTACACTGCTCACCACATGGTTCAGGTGCTCCATGTACTGTGCTGGGATCGGCTTGTTGTAGTCTCCATTCTGGGGAGCAAGAGGGCCTGGTCAGTGGGGGCCGCTCAGGGATTCAGACAACCCCACTCTGGCTTTCTTTACACAGAAGAGCAGCAGCATTCCTCCTGATGCTGCCTAACACAGAACCCCAAAAACCTAGGTGCCGAGAAGCTACCCAGCATGTACCTCAGGGCAGGCCATGGGGTGCCCTTTGCCCGCATCCCTCACCCTGTGAACTAAGGCTGCAAGCTGGGCCTGCAGCCAGGCTGTCTGTTACTAAGTGTCAGTAAAAGCTACAGTCAGACACACCATCCATGGCAGCTAATCAACCAAGGCTGTGACAGAGAACGAACCATTGACAACACTGACTACATCTGCAGGCCTGGGCCTCAGACCCGCCCTGCTCTCCACTTGACTCTTCCCCTGTCGTGGAGAGACAGGACAAATGGCCCCGGTACCCTGCACCTGCTCTTCCTCCTCAAAGGGAGACAGAGCCAGGACCACAGTCAGAAGACGGTGGCGTGGAATGAGAGCTCAGGCTAGCTCGCAGCAGCCTTAGCACTGCCACCCACCGACAGCCCGTACCTCCTGAAAGCCATTGTACTGCTCACAGTGGGGACAGTCCCAACAGTTGCGGTTCCCATAGGGCACCAGCGTGTCGTGGTTGCAGAACCAGCAGTTGACCACTGTGTGTGTCGGCTTCACCCTGTGGACAGAGAACAGTCTGAATGTTCGATGGTATCTGAAATGGGAGACCACATTTCAAGAGCAGGAAGTGGCATCCAAGGTGGAATTGAAGGCCCAGCCACAGGGCGTGGAGGAAGAAGGGACTCTTTTTTTGTTTGTTTGTTTTTGGGTTTTTTGAGACAGGGTTTCTCTGTGTAGCCCTGGCTGTCCTGGAACTCACTCTGTAGACCAGGCTGGCCTTGAACTCAGAAATCCGCCTGCCTCTGCCTCCCAAGTGCTGGGATTACAGGCATGTGCCACCACCACCCGGCGAGAAGGGACTCTTAAATGCCTGTCGGTTTCTCCCAGGATGACTTACTGACAAAGCACTTCGCAGGAGTCAGTTCAAGACTCAGCAGCTCTGTAGGCTCCGAAGCATCACCTGGGACCCCAGGGCCAGCAGCCCCTTCTGTTCTGGGTTTCAGACATTGCAGGGCAGAGAGGGGGGCAGCACAAGGTCAGGGATAGCTAACCGACGGGCCAACAGAGAGGACACGTAGGACCCTTCTTCCCTCATGAGGTCTGTTCCTAGGGTGCAGAAATCATGCTTCGGAGAGTTGTAGGACTTACGGGAGCTTTCTGTCCTTCCCAGAAAAAAAAATCCCTAGAGAGAGCGAGCCAAGGAGGCCATGGGGCGGGGACAAGTCACAGCTGCACAGCCAGGGCCCAGCCTTTTGGGTAAGTGGGGGCAGTGGGGGGGCAGGCCCACAGAGGGTTTTGTTGGTCACACGACAGGTGGGGCCTGCAGGCTAATCCTGGCCCAGACACTGGGGATCTGTGCAGCAGGGGGCATGCAGCAACTGCCCAGCAAATCCAGCCCTGGATTCTAGAAACAAATGGGAGGAGGGCAGCAGCTGGGAGTCCTGGTGTCCCGACCTTGCCCTTTTGCCCTGTCCTCACTCAGAGGCCATGTCTAGTTCAGGGGCAGTGCCCAGACCCAGGTAGCGTGAGCCGCCACACACAGATGGCCCTGCTCCTTAGAAGTATCCGCAGAGACAGGTCTGGCTGCGGAGTTCATGGATGCGCTCAGGAGGGTGTCATTTCTTAAACCAGCCTGTGACGTGGACCAGGAACAGTGCCTGCTGCTTCTCATGTCATACAGATTCAGTGACAGGACACGGGGAGCTTTGTAATGGGAAGGACCGTCTAGTCAGGAGGCCAGGAGGGAAGGCGGCTGTGGAAGGGGGGGCGGGGCGCCTGTTCCTGGCTCGGCCCACACCGGTGCCCAGCAGCTCTGCTCCCTCCATGTACCGTGGGCAGGTGACGTGGGTGTCCTGGCGACAGGCACACAGTGTGCTCCTGCAGCCCAGCCTCACGCTTCCTTCTGCCGAGTTCAGGTCTAACGGAAGGAAGGGTGCTGGAGGGGCGGCCCGGCAGCTCAAACACTCACTGCTCTTGTAGAGCCCAGTCTGGATCCCAGCATCCACGTCTGGGGCTCACAATCCAGCTCCAGGGGATCTGATGCCATGGGCCTCCATGAGCACCTGCATTTGTGTACACACACACACACACACACACACACACACACACTAACAGCAGCACAGGGCTCACAGGCAAAGCCTTAAGACTGCACCCCATGCCTTAGTCTCTAGGGTCTCTCTACCTTCTAGAATCTTCATTTTAATCCCTCATTTTTCAAATAGGTTGCTCAGACATTGCTAGTACCTGGTACCTGACAGCTTTCCCGGCCCCCAAACGGAACCGGGAACACAGGAGACCGCGGCGCAGCTGTGGTTGGAGGATTGCAAGTGTGCTCTGCTGGGGTGCCTGTGTGTTTGGCATTCCTGGGTAATTAAACACTTACTTCGTGGTAATTTGTACATCTTTTATAGGCCTCTTTGTAATTATGCACAAGGCATGCCTCATAGCTAGCACGCAGGCAGGGTGCACTCTCATCTGCCCGAGTCTGAGGCAAAGCACCCACCTGCCCCTGGGGCTCCTTAGCCTCCCTTCTATTTGATGGGAAAGGTCAACTTCTGGGCTTGCTCGGGAGACCAAAGACAAGCAAGCAAAGAATGTTGCTCTTGAGTGACAAGTCTGCCAGGAAGCCCAGCCCACCCAGGAAGCTACCATTTCCACTCTGGGTCCCAGCTCCGTTGCTAGGGAAATGGCTCCTGGCCTCTGGAAAAAGCCTGGTGTGGAAGCGGAAGGCGGGGGATTCATCCTCCCCAGGCCACAGGCTAATCTCTGCCAGAGGTGGGTGCTTGAGGGTGGTGGGTGGGGGGGTGTCCTTTTACGGTCGGAGCAACCATTGTCTGCCTTGCCTAGGTGGGATCCCTACACCAGAAGCCACCTCCTTCACAGACAGCCCCGAAAGGTGCGTGGGCAGGAGCAGCAAGGCAGCTGGCCTGAATCTCAGACCTAGCACCAGCGTCTCAAAGGGCGGGTGAGCATGCAGTCCCAGCAGCCGCTTCACAGCTCGACACCGTCCCGGGCACACAGGCAGTCCTGGCCTCAGAACTCACCCAGTTTTGTTTCAGGGGAAGCCCTCGTAGTTTCCCTGGCAAACTCCTTGGTCTACTTTTCTCTCAAGCCAACAATCCCAATTCTATGACAAATCACATTTGGGGACTACACTGGAGGTGATTAGATAGTGTGTCACTTTAACAAAGGAGAGGAAGGTGACTCAGCAGAGGCCAGCATCTTGGTCCATGACCAAGCCTAAGTCTTGTCCATTGCCATGGGTGGGTGAGGGACCTGGAAGCCATTTCTCAACTGGTCATTGTGATGATCGACTCTTGGGATGCCAAAGGGAACCCAAGGGAGCCACAGAAGATGGATCCTTCGAGGGGCCAGGGACAACTTCCATGCCTGGTGTCTCCTCCATGAGACTGGAAGGCACACAGCAGGAAACACGAACATGTGCCTCTCCTGATGTTTCCTCCATCAGCCTAGGACGTTTAGGAAAAGCCAAACTCCTGCCCCACACCTCAGCATAGGTGGCTACTTCAGCCAGGGCCCATGTTACGTCACACAGGAGACAGTGGATGGGCTTAGTCCGTGGGATGCTCTGAGTCTGAGGGGACCAATGGGCCTATCTCTTCCTAAGGAGCCTGACCAGCTATGCCTGAGACCCAGGCTTAGTTCCCTCCAGGTCTGGGGAAAGCGCAGCTGTACAGGATACTCCGCCTCTGCTTGCCCAAGTGTGAGCTCATCAGGAGGAAGGGGTCTAGGAGGGACACCCTGGGCTCCAATGGGGGCGCAGGGCTGAGTGCAGCTCTGCACAGCCTGGGCCAAGGAGACTCCACTTCCAGCCTCATCTCAGCAGCAATGCTACCCACCACAGCAGAGAACCCCCAAACTGATCCCTTGGGGGACAGAGCCAGCCCTGAACGGTCACGGTACACACTCAGTCCATCAAGAACCATGCAAGACTTTCCGAGATGACATCTGAGCAGAATGCATGGCCCGACTATGACACAAGAACCACCATTCATAGTGGCAGGGAACAGATGCTATAGGACTGGCCACCAAAAAGCAGGGCATATGCTGTCACCCAGAAACAGGTGTCCTCAGCAGCAGGGTAGAAGACAGGAGAGGGTCAAATAAAGCGCACACATAGTGTCCCCTGGCTGGGGTGGGCAGCGCCGAACAGTGAGTGTTGAGGTGACTTAGACACGGGCCAGAGGGCCTCAGTACCAGGGCAGGCTCTGTGGTGTACTAGCCACAGGTCGCCTGTCTCCGGACGCAGAAGCTGTGATCATGAGACAGATGCCATGCCGGCAGGACGGTGATGGCTGCTAAACCGAGCTCCCAGGGCCAAACCCAAAGTGCAGTGTGCCAAGGGACAAGACACACCCGAGCGGCAGCAGGAAGAGCAGTGGCGGCACAGGGAGTGGGCTGTGGGACCTCCAGCCCAGGACCCCAGGTCCCGAGCAGCCGCTCCGCCTGAGCTCAGTGATGCGGGCATCCTTCAGGCTTCGTTTCCCGGCTGTGACAAGGACCAGGATGGCAGTGCCTGCCTCACTGGAGCAGCCCCTGAATGACAGTGCTCCGTGCACGTCACCTCAGCAGGAGGGGCAGCTGCTGTCATTTCTACAGTAACCGGAACAGGAAAACTCCACGGGTGAGGTAGCAGGGTGCTTGGCTTTGGGCTCTAGATAACTTCTCTGCAACCACTTTGGTCAGTTTTAAAACCCAGGAAGGCTGACCTAAACAGGGACACTCACAGGGCTCCTCCGGGCCACAGTCTGGCCCTACGCTATCTCTGTGAATAGCTTGAGAACACCCACTCCACTAAGGGCCTTCCAAAATCAAGTTCCTGCAGCCCCTCCTCTGGCATAGTCAACGCCCGTTCTCCACGACAGCTGATTCCTGTCTGCCAGGGCTTCTCCTCCAGGGAGGCGGAAAGCTGCAGCCTCTTGCTAAGCGAGGCTTGCTTCAGAATCGTGAGCGGCCAATTCACCGCCAGATGAAGCCCAGACCTCATAAGGACACATGCACACGAGGCGCCATGCTCTGACCAATCAGCAGCAGTGGTCCAAGCATGGTACCTTGACAGTCTGGTGCCAGTATACATGAAGGGATTTCATGCAAGAATATATACATGTCCCCCACACACCTCACCAAGGCCTCAGATTCCTGTCTCTAGCAGAGGCAAGGCCCTCATTGGCAGGACAGGAAGGGGTGACAGGCAGTGACCCAGTCCTGGACACAGCCAGTCCCACCCTGCTCTTCTGGCCCTATCCTGGGCTGGCAGACGCACCTAGGTGTCTGGGCTTTGGGACAAAGCCCTGCTTGGCACATGAACAGACTGCCCAGGCTCCCCTAGGTCCAGGTAAAAGGAGACTGCTTTGGGTTAGCTGATCTTAAGCGACCCCTCTGGCTTCCAAAGACTGGGTGGGAACAAGACAGAAAGCTTAGGTTGGGATTCCCCAGAGTCAGGTACTCTCTCAGGCCCCCGGGATGTGGCCCCCTCCCCCAGACACAGCTAAAGTCCACTCCCTCCTTAGAAGCCCCTCGTGACTCACCCACCTCTAACAACGTTTGCCTGCCCTCTCCTGCAGGGGAAAAGCAGGGTTAAGGAAGGTGACCCATCACCCAGGTTGCCAGTTCAAACCATAGCTCCTTGTCGCCCAGCGACACGGGGCAAGTCCTGAGTTTTGCACATCCCGGGCTGTCCCGAAGAGGCTTCCACAAATGCGTATATGTTCCTATCCTCAGGAAACGTGATCAGGTGAGCTATTCCTTCACCCTGCTGAACAAACTATCCCATTTTGCGTTGTGACCACGCAGGGAGCAGTCCAAGGCCAGCTTTGACTACTGGGGTCTGCGTGATCTCTGAGCCACGGCAGGACAGAGTACTGGCTCCAAAGCCCATCCCAGACAGGTGTCCAGGGAGTACAGCGTACACCTCTGAGTGGACGAGTCCCTTAAATGTGTGGAGTGCAGGCTCCTGCCTCAGACTGCTACTGTTCACACGTGCCTCTTCTAAGTACTCCGCTCCAAGGCTTCTCCGGGGGAAAGCTTCCGTGAGGAATGTTATTGCTATCGCATGCAGACCATCAAACGCCAGCTCTCATCATCCTAACCGATGCGCTGCAGAGGCCCAGCAGGGCAGTACAGCCAGGAGCGCGGGCCTCGAAGGGAGGAGCAAGCAGTAGCCCCCTCCCCCGCAGCCACGGTCGGACGCTGCTCCCCGACGAGGTTTTTAGGGGTTGAGGGCAAAGGTGGAGGCGGGGAAAGCGTCTCATAGCCGCGAGCAGGCCTGGTCGGCCCGTGGGACTCCGCCGTGGCCTCGCGGGGGCGGGGCGGCGGCCCGGGCCGCGTGCAGCGGGGCGCGCACTCACCTCCGCGCAATCCGATAGAGCACCACGCCGGCGGCAGCACACGCCGTGACCCCCAGGCCGCCCGCCAGGCCGGCGGTGGGGCAGCTGGCCAGCAGCGCGCTCACTCCCTCCATGGCTTCCGGGCGGAGTCGGTGGGCTAGGGGCGCGGGCCGCAAAAAGGACTCCCGGCGGCCCGCGCGCTCCGGCTCGCGCCGTGACCTTCGCCGCTTTGTAGCCGGCGCGGGCCCGCCCCTTGACTCGGCGCGCTCCCGCCGCGCAGCCAATCGCGGCGCGGGGCGAGCCCGGGTGGGCGGGGCGCCGATGAAAGCGCTCGGCGCTGGCTCGGACGCGCCCCCCAGCGGCCTCAGTTGGAAAGCCAATCTCTAGAGCTGGAGGGAGTTCCTCCTGCGCCTGCTGCTGCGCATGCGTGAATTTGCAGGTCCTAACGCAGCTACCCTGCGCCAGTCCTTGCCAATGCTTTCTCCACTTACTCCTGCTTTCCTGGCGTCGGGCCAAAGCCGGCCTGTGCCACGCCAGAAGCCACAGTGGTTGGAAATTAGCTTGCACAAACACAAACGGCCAAAGACGGAAACGAGGTTAAATAATCACAGAATAGGCATGTTTCGGAACATAATACAGCCATTAGAATGAATGGCTGAGGGGGAGGGATTGGCCCTTGAAGGGGCTATTTATTTATTTATTTAGTTAGTTAGTTGAATGTAGATAATTTTCATAGTTGCCAAGTTTGATGAAGCCTGTGCACTTCAAATAGATTACCTCGGGGAGTGGGATCGAGGAAAGAGCCACTTATAGGAGTGTTTCAGCATTTATGTGTTCTAAATTACGGATCAAGAAAAACTCACTGGCTTGGTGATGCATCTTTTATCCCAGCAGAGGTAGGCGGATTTCTGCAAATTTGAGATCAGACTGGTCTACACAGTGAGTTCCAGGTCGTCAGGCAATCCATGGGCTAGTAGTGAGACCCTGTCCTAAAAAAAAAAAAAAAAGAATTAAAAAAAATAAATAACAAGCCGGGCGGTGGTGGCCCACGCCTTTAATCCCAGCACTTGGGAGGCAGAGGCAGGCAGATTTCTGAGTTCAAGGCCAGCCTGGTCTACAGAGTGAGTTCCAGGACAGCCAGGGCTGCACAGAGAAACCCTGTCTTGAAAAAACCAAAAAAAAAGAAAAAAAGAAAAAAGAAAAAAGAAAGAAAGAAAGAAAAAAAAAACTCTAGCAAGAAATATTTATACCAGGTTGGGCAGGTGTAGTGACACAAGCCTTTGATTTCTTAAAAAATCAAAAAATTGTGGGGCATGGCGGTTTGCGTCTTTAATCTCATCACTTGGGAGGCAGCGGAAGGTAGATCTCCATGAGTTCAAGGCCAGTCTGATCTTCAGAGCAAATTCAAGGACAGCGAGGGCTCTTTTACACAGAAAAACAAAACAAAAACAAAAAAAATTTAAAACAACGTTTATATCCAATTACATGCTCTGATTTTTTTTTTTTTTTTTTTTTTTTTGGTTGTTTTCGAGACAGGGTTTCTCTGTGTAGCTCTGGCTGTCCTGGAACTCACTCTGTAGACCAGGTTGGCCTCGAACTCAGAAATCTGCCTGCCTCTACCTCCCAAGTGCTGGGATTAAAGGCGTGCACCACCACCACCACATGCTCTGATTCTGTAGAATACGCCCCCAGCACACACTCAATTTTATGAGTGTCTTTAAGATCACTTTCTTGAGGACGGTGGTGGCACATGTCTGTGATCCCAGCACTTGGGAGGCAGAGGCAGGCAGATTTCTGAGTTCGAGGCCAGCCTGGTCTACAGAGTTCCAGGATAGCCAGGGCTACACAGAGAAACCCTGTCTCAAAAACAAAAACAAAACAAAACAAAACCCCAAAAACAAACAAACAAACAAACAAACAAACAAAACAAGATCAAGCTCTCTGCGATCAAGTTCCCTGCGGCAATGGTGGCTTGTTGAGGGTCATGGTAATCTCTTGCTTTTGTCACCAGCCAGGAAGGAACTGAGTGCAGATGGTGCAGGCTGAGTGCAGGGAATCAACGTAAAATCACAGGGGTATCTGGGTCTGGCTGGAAGGCGACTCTTGCACATCAGAGACACGGCCTTTCCCAACACCCTTTCAATTTCTACTAGCTCCGAGTGTGCCTAGAGTGCACTGGATCACACAACACGTGGCCGTGCTTAAACATCATTAGCTTGCTGGCTCTGGTGCCCTGAGTCCCGGGGAAGGTGTCCAGTCGGTAGACAACTGTTGTCTGAGAGCTGCCTGCACATCGCCTACACCATCTGAGGCATTGCATTGGTTTCTCTAAGTCTCAGGAAAGGGGAAGGAAAAATTATTTCAGACCCAGATTTCAGATTCAGATCTCCTCCAAGCCCCATGTGTTAGCGTTTTGGCGTCTGGCTGGCGAAGCCCCTGGAAGGTGACACAGGTAAAAACTTTAAAACCAAACAACACAAAACCACCAAAACAGAAAATCCCACCTTTTATGATGCCTGGTGCTACCGAAGCCAGAAGAAGTCCGCTGGTTGATGGTTCTGAGTCATCTTGTGGGGTTCAGAACTTGAACCCCTATCCTCTAGAAGGAAAGCCAGTGTTCTTTTTTTGTTTTGTTTTTTTGTTTGTTTGTTTGTTTGTTTGTTTTTTGAGACACGGTTTCTCTGTGTAGCCCTGGCTGTCGTGAAACACTCTATAGACCAGGCTGGCCTTGAACTCAGAAATCCACCTGCCTCTGCCTCCCAAGTGCTGGGATTACAGGCGTGCACCACCACGCCGGCTGAAAGCCAGTGTTCTTAACAGATGAGCCATTTCTCTAGCTCCAAGGCCTAGTAGATAGTCACTGGGACATGTCTTGCAGGGGACTGTGGGACTTTAGTCTCTCATTTCTGCTCCCAGGACACTAGATGGCTTTGCTGTGCTGTATACCTGGTCTCTAGAGGCCCCAAAACAATGTATCAATCGATTGTGGATTAGAACTACTCAAACAGCCAAAGCAAACCTTTCCAGGCTTTAACCCAAGCCCCTCAGGCATTAGCTACCAGCCTTGAGTTAGAACATCCCCCAGTCTTTTTTTTTTTAATAAAATTTTTTAAGCATTTTTTAAAATTTATTATTATTATTTTTTGATTTGGTTTTTTCGAGACAGGGTTTCTCTGTGTAGCCCTGGCTGTCCTGGAACTCACTCTGTAGACCAGGCTGGCCTCGAACTCAGAAATCCACCTGCCTCTGCCTCCCAAGTGCTGGGATTACAGGCGTGTGCCACCACCGCCCGGCCGGATTTATTTATTATTATATGTAAGTACACTGTAGCTGTCTTCAGACACACCAGAAAAGGGCGTCAGATCTCATGATGGATGGTTGTGAGCCACCATATGGTTGCTGGGATTTGAACTCGGTACCTACAGAAGAGCAGTCAGTGCCCTTAACTGCCGAGCCATCTCTCCAGCCCCATCCCCCAGTCTTTATGGCTTCCTGGCTCCCCTTTATTCATTCATCCAGCGTGGTGGGGGACACACATTCCTGTAGGCCAGCCTTCCATTTGCAAGCCGCGTCATTGCAAGCCGGCCCTGTACAGTCAGTAGCCTCACTGCTGGTGCCTGGGTGAAGCCAGGGCTGCTAACGGCAGAACTGTATGTCCGCGCATACAAATGTACACGTAAGGACTGTTTAGAAGGAACTATTTAGGGCTGAGCTGCCTTGCTGCTCTTATTGGACCAGCTTCGATTCATGCAAGTAACAGGCAACACATTCATACACATAAAATCATAAATTAAAAAATTATAAAAATGGATCTGTAGGGCTGGGTGTGGCAAAACACACCTTCAATACCAGCACCCAGGAGGCAGAGGCAGGTGGATCTCTAAATTTGAGGCTAGCCGGGTCTGCACAGTGAATTAGAAGTCAGTCAGAACAACTAGTTCCTGTTTAGAATTTTTTTTTCTGAACTTAGAAAGGAATGATGGGATTTCTTTCCCCACAGTTCTGGTGATATCTTCTCCTTCAAATCCAGGCCTGGGGCGATGGCTCTGCGGTTAAGAGCGCCTACCACTCTTCCAAAGATCCCAGGTTCAAAGCCCAGCTACTGCTTGATAGCTTACAGCTTTCTGAATTGTAACTGGGCTGGAGAGATGGCTCGGCAGTTGAGTACCAAGTGTTTTTCCAGAGGTTCTGAGTTCAATTCCCAGCAACCACACAGTGGCTCACAACCATTTGTAGTGGGTTCTGGTGCCCTCTTCTGGTGTGTCTGAAGAGAGCAATGGTGGTGTACTCATATGCATGCATGCATGCATGCATGCATAAATAAATAAATAAATAAATAAATAAACCCTAATACAGCAGCCTCCTTCCCTTCCTTTCCAGCCCACTCCCTTTTCATTTTGGGTGTTGAAGTTTCTGTCTTTCAATAGCTTGGTGAGCCTGGTGGTGCTGGCACACACCTTTAATCCCAGCACTTGGGAGGCAGAGGCAGGCAGATCTCTGAGTGAGTTCTAGGATAGCCAGGGCTACTCAGAGAAACCTTGTCTTGGTGTGTATGTGTGTGTATGGGGCGGGGGATGAGGAAACATTATCTTTTGTTTTGTTTTGTTTTGTTTTTGGAGACAGGGTTTCTCTGTGTAGCCCTGGCTGTCCTGAAACTCACTCTGTAGACCAGGTTAGCCTCAAACCCAGAAATCCGCCTGAGAAAACATTACCTTAATGCTCTGGTTCGGGGGAAGCAGAAAATGTACTTATACTAGTTCATATAAAATGTATTTATTGGGAAGACACATAGGTCACTCCTAACCTTGTGGCAGGAAGTGGGTGAATGGGGGGCAGGCGCTACTATGTTGAACAAATATGTGATGGGGAGGTGGGGAAGAAAGAGGGAGAGGTGAGTAGGCTGTGGAGAGAGTCAGAACTGGAAACGTGATGGGTGATGGTGGTGACCGGCGGTGACAACGTGTCGTTGCCAAGTAAGGTTGGTGTGATCCTGTGCAGCGCCTGCAGCGCATTATGTCATAGGATCCCTGTGGCTCTAGGCGATGACAGAGGCCAGAGAGGAGGTCCTCCTCCAAGGACCGCAATGGTCTAAGATGCCACGGGAGGCCACGTTGGTGTCTGTGGTCCGTGCTGCTGCCCTAGGCTGTGATGAAGCCTGAGACCAGTGTGGATATAGGCAGTCCGTGCAGCTGATGTTGGCAGTGTCCTCCAGCTTTGCTGCAGGGTTGTTGGGACTTGCAGACGTGGGTAGCATGTGCAGCCACCTAAGGCCATGTTTAGGCCCTGAGTGAGTCGCCGGTCCTGATTCGGCCAGGGGCTGTGTGGATGTCTGTGAATCATCCAGCCACCCACATGGCAGCATCGGTGGTGGCATGGGTGCCGGGAGCTGGTCCCACCCCTCTCCAGCTGTGCAAGGCTCTCCTGAGTTGAAGGCTTCTGGCCTGGGCGAAGGAGAAACACACCCGCTTTGGGAGCTGACTAACAACTTGACCGTGCTCCAGTCAGTAGTGTATGGATAACAGGAAATGGATTTTTTCTTGTTTTTCCCTTTCTTTTTTTTTTTTTTTTTCTTCTTTAGATCAGGGAGATGGTGTGTGGGAAGGGGACAGGCATGGGAGGAGCTAGTCAGAGCAGGTGGGAAGCCCAAGATGTCCCCAGATGTAACCAACACCGATGGGGTGTCTATGTTGATGCTTTAAAGGTAAAAGTTGGTGGTAATGTAGCTGAATTAGTATTTGCCTACCACGGACAAGGCCTTGGGTTCCAAAACAGCACTGCATAATGACCGAGAGTAGAAGTATTATAAATAAACATTCAAATGAAAACAAAACAAAACAAATACAAACCAAAAATAAAACGTATGTATTTATCCAAAACTGCAAATGAAAACAAAGCAGTCTGGCCAAGCGTGGTCGCGCACACCTGTAATCCCAGCAGCCGCGGAAGGCAAAATCAAGAGGACCAGTTCAATGTCATCCTCAGCTACAAAGGACTTTGAGGTCAGCCTAGACTATATCTTGTCTCAAGGACACTCACTCTTACAGAGGACCAGGGTTTGATTCCCAGGAGGCCCCACACCCTCTCCTACACCCTAGGGCACACCACTCATGTACGTGTCTTGGTACAAAGACATAGCATTGAGTAAACCATTCAGACACATAAAGTCAAAAACAAAAGAAAAACCAAAGGAAATGAAGGAATCTAGTTTTAAACATCCTGATAGATAAAATCATTCAGGCTTTGCTAAGAGTATTAAAAACAGTAATCTGGAGCTGGAGAGATGGCTCAGAGGTTAAGAACACTGACTGCTCTTCCAGAGGTCCTGAGTTCAATTTCCCAACAACCACATGGTGGCTCACAACCATCTGTCATGGGATCCGATGCCCTCTTCTGGTGCGTCTGAAAACAGCGACAGTGAACTCACATACACAAAAATAAATCTTAAAAACAGGAGGCTGATGCCTCGAGCCCCTGCCAAGCAGTGGTGAGATTGTCTGGAATGGAGAGCTCTCTCTCGCTATACACTCCAAGAACACGGAAGGATGGTTGCTAGCTTTGACTTCTAGACACTTAGTGAAACAAAAGGGCGCTGGGGAACCCACCACTGGCCTCCCACACAGCAAAGGCAACAAAGGGAAATGCCAGAGGACTTGAACATCTCTCAACCTCTCGGAAGCAGCTGCAGCTGAATCTGACCTGACGCCTCGGCTGCCAGTCTTCTGATGTTCAGACTGAAACATCACCTCCGTGCAGAATTCACGGTCAAGTTCCACAGTGAAAGTAAAGGAGAGATGATTGCTGATGGTTTCCTGCCTGCCTTCTCCCTAATGAAGGATCTTACGTGGTGCCCAGCAGGCTGGCTCTGAGCTCCTAGGTATACTCCTGCCTTAGCCTTATGCGGTCTTTTTGATCCTGCTCAGTTCCTTTAGAAAGGGGGAGCAGAGGAGGAGGTGGCTGGCTGGTAAGAGTGCTTGTCCAGCATGCACAAAGGCACATCTTAGTGATTCCAACAATCAGGGAGTGAGGAACAGAAGGAGCAGGGTTGGCTGGGCGTGGCCAGTCACCTTTAATCCCAGAACCTGGAGGCCAGAGGCAGCGGATGGCTGAGTTCAAGGCCAGCCTGGTCTACAGAATGAATTCCAGGGCAGCCTGGACTACACAGAGAAAACCCTGTATCAAAAACAAAACTAAGCCAGGCGGTGGTGGTGCTTGCCTTTAATCCCAGCACTTGAAAGGCAAAGGCAGGTGGATTTCTGAGTTCGGGGCCAGCCTGGTCTACAGGGTGAGTTCCAGGGCAGCCAGGGCTATACAGAGAAACCCTGTCTCAAAAAAAACCAAAAAACCAAAAACAAACAACCCCCCAAAAAACAAACAAAAAACAACTCCCCCCAAAAAAACAAAACCAACCAACCAAAAAAAACCCCAACAACCCACCCCCCAAAAAAAACCTAAAACCAAACAAAAGTCAAACAAAACCCCAAACAAAAAATTTTTTAAAGATGAAGGTATCTAAACACCACCAGCCCCCACCCCTACAAGAATACACGTCTGCCCCAGGCTGGCAATGGCCCCTTGGTCTCAAGGCATCCCTCAGCAGCAGAGCAGGCTGTGCTCAACACACTGTGTGTGGGGCCAGCATTACAGGCTGTGACATGCCACACTTGAGAGCGTGCCAGGGCTCAGACAGGCTTCACTTCTGGAAATACTAGCAGGAGGCCAGCAACCGGATAAGCAGTTCTTTACAACTGCCTTGGGTTCAAATGTGGGAAAGAGGATAAATGCAGGAAAATATTTGTAATGTGGCCAAAAGCAGGATTTATTGTCAAGCTGGGTCAGGCCCAGTGGTACACATCTGCATTTTCAGCCCTTGGGAGGCTGAGGCAGGAGAATTAAAGTTGGAGGTCAACCTGGGCTATAGCACCAAGATTCTGACTCAAAAAGGGTGGGGTGGGGGGAAGTCCCCCACCCCCATTTCAGTGTCTGGAAACTTAGATTATGGATAAACCTACATGGGGAACTAAGGATGTACAAAAGGAGAATTGTGGAACACTTGCTCACAATTGTCACCCTGCCCACCACTCGGTCCCCACAGCTGCTTAGAAAACAAGTCACGCTCTCAAGTCTCTTTTCCACGGTCAGCCAGAACCCGGGGCTGGCTTATGGGACAGTAGGCACAAAAGAGAACACAAACCCAGCACAAACTTAAATTAAATAGCATGATTTAATTTACTTGCTCCTTAATCCTCAATCCTCTTAAGTTAAAAAAGAAAGTTATAATTAACTATTAACGTTAATGAATTTAAACCTTCCAGAAACATGAATCCAAAAGGAAATGTCCAACAGGTGACTGAGCCAGGTGTTCTACGGCCTTCGCTGTTTCAGTTTTGAACACTAAACATCAATGGAAAAGAAAATCTTGGGTTCTCAGTTTTATTCTTCTAGAGCACAGCCGTGTGGCCCTGTCACTAAGTGTGCTCTCCCAGCAGGTACACGATGAACTCGTAGGTGGACAGGACGATGGCCGTGTTGGGGATCTGCCGGATGAGCTGAGCGAAGAGTCCTCGGTAGAAGGCGAGGTAGCCTTCCTCCCGGAACACCAGGCGCGCCGTCTGCACGAACGATTTGTACTTGCTGCCCTCCTCCCGGAGCCGCGTCCTGATGACCTCTGTGGGGAGACAGCAGGAAGAAGTCAGGGCTCCGTGTCTACCGGGTGTCTGTGTCTAACTGGCAGTGCAGTCATGTGCGAGAGGGACAAGGGAACTGAAGTTCTGGTAGGGCACAATGGTGCATGCCTTCACTCCCAGGCAGGCGGATCTCTGTGAGTTCAAAGCCAGCCTGGTCTACAGAGCGAGTTTCCAGGACAGGCAGGGCTACAAATGAGTCCTGGCTTGAAAAAGTCAAAAGAAAAGTAAATTTTTAGACTGCATTCTGCTCCCAAGAATCCCTCGATCTCCTTACTGTCTAGCTGAAGCCACCTGGGCTCCCTCCCTGCACCGTGGCCCAGGCTGGTCAGCCCCGCCTGCTGAGCGACCTCAGAGCCCAGGAGGCACTGCTAGCCCCTCCCTCCTCCTGCCTTGTGTCTTGGTTGTGCTCCAGGACACAATGGGACCTAACCCTTGTTCCTGAGACATGGTGCATCTGTCACTGCTGTGCAGGGGAATTTTGAAAACAACTTTTTTTTTTAAAGATTTATTTATTATTATACTGTAGCTGTCTTCAGACACACCAGAAGTAGGTGTCAGATCTCATTAGGGATGGTTGTGAGCCACCATGTGGTTGTTGGGATTTGAACTCAGGACCTTTGGAAGAGCAGTCAGTGCTCTGAACTGCTGAGCCATCTCTCCAGCCTGAAAACAACTTGTTTAGCCGTCATAATGGAGTGTTTTTAGAGCAGGTCACTGGGACAGTAGTCCTCTCATCCCTGCATCTTAGAGAAGGGTGTGGCTCACAGACAGGGCATGCAGTTAACATTCACAAGGCCTTAAGTTCAATCCCAACAGGAAAAGTTCCTGGCTTGGGAGGCAGAAGCAGGTGGATCTCTGAATTCAAGGCCAGCTTGACCTACAGAGTGAGTTCCAGGAAAGCTAGCTATAGAAATTGCTGTCTCAACAACAATAACAAACAAATCCCACAAAACAACAAGAATTCCCAAAGAAGCAAAAGGCCCCAAAGAGTAGGTTTATGTAGCACCTACTCAAAGAAGACGCTGAGGGATTCTCCATTTGGCTCCCATGTAACTTTCTGAGCCAGGGAATATTAAGTGAAGTCTAGTTTGGGCTTCTTTAGATAACAAAGGTTCAGTGACCCACATTTTGGCCAAGCCAGGTTTTGCCACACTGAGATGGAGCTGAGCAAGGAAGAGTAGGTCACTACTCACATGACCTGTGTCTGGGCAGGCAATGGTGTGTCACTCTGCTCTGCAGGGAAGTGTAGAGTGTCACCCTGGCCAGGCTTACCCATGCTTACCCATGCTTACCCATGCTCCAAGCTAGAAATCTCTGGACTCAATCATCCGTGTCACATGTATTTCAGGTAAGGGACACCCAATCTATGTTTGCATTTCAGTCTACACAGCAACAAGTGACCAAGCCAACGACTGTCTCACTGCTTCAGGAGAGAAGGGCAAACCTTACCGTGTGGGTAAGCAATGCAGGAGGCACAGCCCTTGGAAACGGCGGCAGCCGCCATGAGTCCGAAGAAGCTAGAGGAGCTTTGCTCAGTTCCGTCTGAGGAGGAGACCATCGAGGCTTCTTTCAAACACTTCTTTAAACTCTCATAAATAGCAAAGCAGATGACTGTCTCTGAGATCCCAGCGTATGAGGCAGTCAGCCCTCTATAGAAGCCCCGGACGCCCTCCGTCTGGTACACATGCCGAGCACACTGGAGTGTGTTCATCTGCTTGCGGCCTCTCACCCTGTCAGGATCAACAATAGACACTGAGAGACACACCTCGCCATGTCACAACACAGATCGCCTATGACACAGAAATGACACGGGAAGAAACCTGTGCTTCCTGTTCTGAGGCCACCTGACCTCTGGCCCACTGTGAGGCCAGTTCAATTAGCTGAGAAACCTGACAGGTCACATGACAGATGGCACCTGAATCTGCAGCTCCTGAAGCAGGCTTACAGCCTCTGACCCAATTCCAGAAGATGGTAATGGAAGGTGACACTTGGAACCATCCTCACGTCTAAGAGCAGGACTAGTAAGTACAGTGTGGCACACACAGGAGGAGGACATCGTGGCCGCAGGGGGACACAAAGAAGCTAACTGGAAAGCAGACAAAATGATATACATGGTCAAACACCGAGACACACGAGAGAAGGCCGAGGGAAAGGGCGGTGTGGTCTTTTTGGTGTACTGGGATTAGACTAAGGGCTTTGTGTGCGGTAGGCAAGTGCTTCCCACTGAGCCGTCTTCCGGGGCCAATGCTCCCTCTTCCCACTGCTTTCTGAGTGTGATTTGTGTGCATGCTAAGGCTTGAACTCAGAGCCTCCTGCATGGAGAAACAGCAACATCAAACAAAGCATACTCCGCGCACACATACATATCTAAATCTACACATGCATGTCTTCTTGGCTCTGTCGTGTGAATGTTAATCTAGGTGCACTTCCTGATACTTTACTCACTCGTTTACTTGCACGCCTCCATGCATATTCATTTTATATGTGTGTGTGCGCGCGCAGAGGCATAGCCCCCTGGAACTGCACCACAGGCTGGTGTGCTGCTGGGAACTGAGTACTGAGCACTCTTAGCTGCTCACACAGCTCTCCAGCCCAGGATGCTGTATGTTTATTCTATTATTTCCAAGGTTAGTCAGAACCCCTGCCTTAATCTTTAAAAACAAACAAACAAACAAATAAACAACAAAAAAAAAGGTAACCCGGAGTGAGCTGGAGCTCTCCTTTATAAGTATGCTATGTCTCTGTGCTCACTTTATAAGGAAAGTAACAAATCATCTACTTTTTGTTGTTTCTTTTATACATATTCCTTTTTGTTGATAAAACAGAGTCATCTGGCCGGGCGGTGGTGGCACACGCCTTTAATCATAGCACTTGGGAGGCAGAGGCAGGCGGATTTCTGAGTTGGAGGCCAGCCTGGTCTACAGAGTGAGTTCCAGGACAGCCAGGGCTACACAGAGAAACCCTGTCTCAAAAAAAAAAAAAAAAACCAAACAAACAAACAAACAAACAAAAACAAAAAAAAACAAAAACAAACAAACAAAAAACCACCAAAAACAAAACAAAACAAACAAACAAAAAACCCCAAAACAAAAAACAAAACAAAAACATAACAGAGTCATCTGCTTGAGAGTCACTGAAGAATAAAGGCAGATCCTAGAGCCAAGAACACACACTGATGCCTGTAATCCCAGATGGAGTAATCCTGTCTCATGAAATAGAGAGATACAAGCTAAACCACTAAACTTCTGTGCCTGAATTAACTGTTTTCTTGTTTAAGTCTCTGTGTGCCCTCCAACCCCTGCAGCTAGCTCTTTCAAGAGGGTGGAAGCTGCCGTCACCTCAGTGAGCTCTCCTATCCTCTCCTGACTCCACCCAGAGTGCTGGACAGCTCACACCTCTTGTCCCACCAGACTATAATCCCATTTGCTGACTTGCTGTACTGCTCTAAGGTGGAAGGCATGACCAATTTCCCTGGCAACCATGGGAACAATATATACTCACAGATGTTTATAGTTCTCACCTAAATAAAGGTCTGAAATGTCCCAAGCACTAGAAAGGGCCTCAGCCAACAGATACGTTTACCTGTTGTAACCACAGGCCATATCAGGACACTGTGAGCACTCGGCTCTAGGGTGATACCAGAGGCGTCAGGAGACAAGGCTGGCCAGGAGCTTGAAGCACAATAGTCAGGAGGGGCGAGGGACTGGACACTCAGGGACATGGACATGTGGGACACACACAGCATTTTTGGGAACTACAAAGGACTGTCTCAGTGCTTGGTCCAGGACTTAGAGATACCCTGGAAGCGACTGACCCTTGTGGGATTATAGCAAGCACTCCAGAAGGCAGGATGGACTGTGGCGACTGGAAGCCCTCATCAGGGCGTGTATGGTCACAGAGGATGACGAACCAGGCAGGTCCCTCTTTCGCCCTGCAGGTACATCTCAGGCTCTCCCCTCTCCCTTAGAGGAGAGAAGATGGGCTTGCTAGTGTTTCCAGGATTTGAATGTCTGGGCCACACAGCACCAAGGCTCTTAGAATACAAGCAATTCCTTGATCTTAGCCTGGGAGAGCCTAAATTTCTGCTAGAAATCAGCATTCCTTCAAGAAGCATGAGTGTGGGTGGCAGCCCACAGAAACAGCAGCTGTGGTTTTGCCCAGATAGAAACATTTCCCACCACTTTCATCAAAAGTTAAAAAGCATTGTTTGGTATACTTGGTTCTTTGAAAATTCACAGGTGTTGCTGGCCTGCTGAGAAATCTGATTTACATATAAGAGAAGCATTATTACTGTTTCACAAATTTTTAAAAAGCCGATGAATTAATTTCAATCGTTTTCTATTTCTTTAAAACCCTGGCTCTAGCCAAGGGTAATAGACCTCGGCCTGGGAGGCTTGAGACAGAGCAGGATTTCAAATCTGAAGCAGCGGGACTGCACAGCAGGACCCTGTCTCAACAAAACCGAAGTCCAAACACTTTGTAGGTTCCACCAGATACTCAGGGAACACAATAAGAACTCCAGGTCAGGTTCAGGACAGACACCAGGGACATCGGGGGCTATGTCCAAAGTGCCCTCGCTGGTGTCCTGGCCAGACAGCCAGGCCTCTGCAGAGTTCACAGCACCCCCCTGACGGGGCTCCACAAAGACCCCAAAGAGGAACGCCCCGGAAGGAAGCTGGGACCATGGAGAGGCCCTTCTGTCCATTTCCTCTCGCTCTCTGGGGTTCCCTCCCCCCACAATGCTGTCAGGATAGATCTCAAAAGACATTTGTACATATCTTAGAGAGAAATCTGGGGGGACAGCTAAGGGCCCCTACTTCCCGTCCACAGTTGGTGCTGGGAGAGGGACAGCACAGCAGGAAGACTCAGATTCGGAAAGAACTGTTGACTTACTTTCGTTCTAGCTGCATCCTCGTTTTAACCATCCAAATAGGATTCATTAAGGTATTTGTGACAAAAGCTGGAGGGAAAAAACAGTCATCACTGATACAGCCGCATGTGCCAACGCAAGCCAGACGCAGGGGCCTGTAAGCCTGGCGCAGAAACAGAGGGTTCATTGCTATCTACCCGTCTACGCTGCAGCAGCAGCCTTCCGGCCTCTAGGTGGTGCTGCTATCATTTCTGTTCACTTCAAGCCTCGGGCAAAAACTATCTTAAAAAACTCCAATTTAGAAGCTTCAGATCCAGAAATAATTTGTTTTCAGACTTGCTGATCTCTACTTAGAGCTAACACTGAATAAAGATGTTAAATCTTCAGTTACCTGAATTCAAACTTAGAAATTTAAGGACACAAACATTACAAAACCCATTGTTTTGGTATTGTTATTTTGGTAAGCCTTTGGCAGCATTTCAGCATTCTGGATCAGCCCCGACTGCCAGTGCCCAGCTCCCACTACAGCCGAGGAAGCGGGTTAGTCAAGTCACCGAGGGCACTGGTTTGAGAGCTCCTTCAAGGAGTGCTTGCTTTACCAGGGCTCCTCTAGGTCAATTCTACAAGCATTACAAAGCAGATTAACAGGGTCTGGATTTCGGCGGATTCACCATGGATCACCCTAGTTGGAATGGTACACTGTCCTTCTCAGGGCTCAGTATTGAGGGAAATCACTGTTCTTGTGTGAAGAAGTTTGCTTAATATTGCTTTTTCTAAAGATCATAACCTGGGTTAGTAATTTTATAGAGAGTAACAGAGGAAATTGGTGTGGACACGATACAGGCTGTTAGCAGAAGGAAGACATTCTAAAATGCTAATTAAATCCTCTAAAAATTCTGTTAGAGTAAAATGGACAGAAGCCTCTGTGTAGAAGGGCTTCCCGGGGCAAGCTCGGCCCTGAGCTCTGTAGTGAGGACTTGCTCAGAAGGGAGCAGGCCATTCGGCCTCAAGTCCCACACAGCTGCTGTCAAGGGCAAGTGCACCCCAGGGATCTTGGGGAGTCAGAAAGAAAGCAACTCCCACTCTACATTACAACTCAATAGGGAAAGCAGGAAGATGGAGGGCACATTTGACCAGTGCAGGAAGCGTGTGGACGCCAGGAGGGAGAATAAGAAGCTAGAGTGGTCAGAGAAGATGAAATCTGTTTATAAACTTCTAAGAGTCATGTTCTGCAAACTCCAATACAAAGCTTTTGGAAACAGCTTTAGGGTCAAAAGAGGCAGGGAGTTAACATCTAATTCCTGGAAAGAAATAAAAGAAAACAACACCTGCTTTGGGACAGGCCTTGCCCGAATTGCTGGGGGAACATACCTGCAGAGCCAGATGAGAAAATGTGCACAGTATTGCTATTAGGCACGAAGATGCCGTTGAATTGCTCTTTGGCTTTGGAGTAACATGCAAAGTACAAAGCCCTGTTAGGACAAAGAACACCATGAAGAAATCATTACTGTACTTTAAAGTATATAGGTCCCTGCAACATCTAACACATTAGAAGCCACAGGAGAGACGATGTTAGCCAGCATGAACAAGAGGCTGGACTCACCCAGGCCTGCCACTGCACCTGGATGTTCATGCCTTCCAGAAATTAAGTGGCGACAGCCATGGCCAGGATAACACGAGACATGAAATTTTTGGCAATGCATATAAAAGTCCTTTCACTGTCTGTCTGTCTGTCTGTCTGTTGAGACAGAGTTTCTCTGTGTTGCTCTGGCTATCTAGAACTCACTTGTAGACCAGTCTGGCCCTGAACTCATAGATCTGCCTGCCTCTGCCTCCCAAGTGCTGGGATTACAGGCGTGCGCCACCACGCCCAGCCTTTTCTTTATTCTGGATGAATGCTAATCATCTGAGTGGGGATGTATACTGTCATTGTAAAGGAGCGCTGCTTTTACAATGTAACACGCTCTGCTTTGGTCTTGTGTTCAACTAAGGTAGACTGCCGTCTGAACTGCCGGCAGTGACGTGGGAGACGTGTTGCACCTCTGCGATGTAGGAGCGTTGCTTCTCTTCGCCTCTGCTGAACAAGCACAGAATCTATTTCAACTAAGGAGCCTGACTACTGCTGAACAGGATCCCAGGAGGCCCCTGGCTTGGACTAAGTTCTGGTACCATATTCCGACAGCAAAGAGCCGGGGCGGCGGCGGCCATCATCTGTGCTGGGGTGGCCATTCATTCCTGTTACCAAGTCATTGGTCTTCCAAGAAATCAGGGTTGGAGAACAGTAACAGATTCCCACAGGGCACGTTCTAGTCAGCATAAGCAGCTTCCCTCTGCATTGACCCTTAAAGAGGAAACCTGGGGAGAGCCAGCTCTTCATTGCTCTACTGTTCTCTCTGATCTTCCCTCTGAGTAACTCTGAGATACATGACCTTTCGATGAAACCTCTATCCTTGTTTATGCTTTTTATAGCCATGTTCTGTCTAAACAAACAAACAAACCAATCTTATTTTACCGAATAAAGCACTGGAATTTGGTCAGATTCCAAAATAGAAAAGGCAACTAAAACCTTTAAGGTCCATCGTTAGAGGACTTTGGCCTGTGACAACACTGCCACTTGTCCCTTTACACACACAGTCCCCATCTATTAGCATTGTCCGTAACTTTACACAGACACTGGCTACCAGTGGGTAATGTGCACTTGGAAAGCGGCCAGAATTCTCATCAAAAAGGTGAATGGAGACAACAGTGTAGCATGCTGGGACAGTGCAATTCTACAAAGCCTTTACAAAGAATAAAAAACCAAGGACAAGGGGCTGGAGAGATGGCCCAGTGGTTAAGAACATTGGCTGCTCTTCCAGAGGACTTGAGTTCAATTCCCAGCAACCACATAGTGGCTCACAGCCATCTGTAATGGGATCCGATGATGTCTTCTGGTGTGTCTGAAGATAGCTACAGTGTATGTACATACATTAAACAAACAAACAAACAAACAAACCTTAAAAAAATAAAATAAAGCCCCCAAGGATGTGATGTTATAGAACGTAAAGCCTGGAGCCTCTGAACTCCTCCAGACTCAGGTTCCTACGAGTCCCCTGGATAGCTTCTAAGAAAGCATTTCTACACCCAGGGACTGATCACGTGCGCACACGCAGGGTAAGAAACTCTCCCTTAGAGATTGGAACCCACAAGCCACCACTGCTTCTCCATGTCAGCCACGGTTAGGCTGATTTTACTAGATGGGGAAACAGCCATTCAACAGTGCCCCACTCGGGCAAGAAAAGACCCATGCTGCAGAACTGGGAGCTCGCTCAGCGGTTATGCGCTTACCTTGATGGTGCAACTCCAACCAAATTTGGACCCAAGCCTCTAAAGAGTGACTTTGGTCCCTCCTTTTCCAGGATTGATCTGAATAAGAGAGAGGCATAGTTTTAGAATATTTTTGAGTTCTATAGCTGCAGATGTGGCTGGTTAGGTGGGTGTTTAAGAATGTGAAGCCCTAGTGATCCCCAGAACAAACAGGGTGCAGTGGCATAGACCTGTGATCACAGCCCTTTGGGAGGCAGGAGCAGGAAGATGAGGGGTTCAGAGTCATCCTTGGCTGCAAAGGCTCTGAGGCTAGCAGGGCCACATGAGGCTGTCTCAACACAAACCAAGAGCACTGAGTAAGGCCTAGCTTGGCAAAAGAAGCCAACCTCCACAGTGTCACCGTGAAGGAATAAAATGTTTAGGAGCCCCTTAACTCTTACTTCCCTCTGTAGAATGTAACACCAAAAGGTTGTAGAATCAGACAGGAATGCTACACAGAATAATCCAAAAGAAAGACTGTCCTAGGAAATCTCTGACCCTGTTTCTCAGTTACACTTACCTCAGTCTGAAATCTCACTTTCTCAGGAGGCTGAGACAGAAAGATCACTAGTTCAAGGTCTGCCTAGACTGCACAGTGAGCTCAGGGCGACAAGGCCCTGGCTTAAAATGCATACTCACACTCACACCTTGATGTGGGAGACTCCAGGTTCAGGTCTCAGTTCTGCAACCTAGGCCCCACTATATTATTATGATTTTATTATTTCTGGAAACAGTCTCACTGTGTAGTCCAGGCCAGTTCTAACTTGCTATGTTCCTGCTTCAGCCTTTTAAGGGCTGGGATTACATGTGTGTAACATCTCAGATTGAACAGATAAAATTTCTTTCTTTCCTTTTTTTTTTTTTGAGACAGGGTTTCTCTGTGTAGTCCTGGAACTCATTCTGTAGACCAGGTTGTCCTCAAACTCACAGAGACTCACCCGTCTCTTCCTCCTGAGTGCTGGCTGGGATTAAAGGTGTGCGCCCATCACTGCCTACCAAAAATTTATTTTTGTTTTGTTTTAGCCCTGGCTGTCCTGGAACTCACTCTGTAGACCAAGCTGGCCTCGAACTCAGAAATCCGCCTGCCTCTGCCTCCCAAGTGCTGGGATTACAGGTGTGCACCACCACTTCTGGGCAGAGCAAACAGTTCTTAGGCCTCTATGAACAGAGTGCTTCAAAATGAGACTCGTGGGAGTTTCACTGGAGTCACAAAGTCAAAAGTATGCCTCCTGGCTCCTACCAGGCACAACTTAATGTTTCCAATTAAAACACTTTATTTTTATTATCTTCCTCGAAGAGAGGACTGTTTCCGAAAGGCCAAGTTCCTTGAACAAGTCTCTGGTAGCATCTTGGGGTGACCTACACCCGATGGTACGACACATACTAGAGATTACAAGGCTGTGCTACCTGACCCTGTGTAGGCCTCGTGGTCTCCAGCAGTGAGCCCTGTGTAGCAGACGCTATTTAAGCCGGTTAGGGGAGCCTCTGGCTCTAGGAAGCTAGGAGCCTCATCCACAATGCAGCAAGGAGCGTGTCCTCAAGTGACTTGTGCCTTTTAGAGCTGAAGAAAGACAGTCTCCATAGTTACGCATTTAACAGTGGCAACAAGTTAAACCTGTTACATAAGCCAACCTTCTGCCCTATCTGAGTGTTTATAAACTCCTCCGGAGCAATCGGGTTCCCACTGTGCAGAGCACACAGTTCTGACCAGTGTGGGGTCCGGGCGCACGCTCCCATAGGACGGCACCTTTCATGTTGGAAAAGCATGTACAAAGAAAGCAGTCAGCTGGGCGTGGTGGCGCACGCCTGTAATACCAGCACTTGGGAGGCAGAGGAAGGTGGATTTCTAAGTTCGAGGCCAGCCTGGTCTACAGAGTGAGTTCCAGGACAGCCAGGACTACACAGAGAAACCCTGTCTCGAGAAAAAAAAAAAAAGAAAGCAGTCTTGATGGACTCTGACACTCTCTCCAGGTTACACTCAGATACACAGCAGACAAGTACCTCATCCCAGCATCTACTAGAACGAGGCAGTTTTGAAAGCTATGGACATTAATTTTCAGACTGAAAAAGGACGCTGGAGAAGGCTCCAGGGTTCCAGTCACTTGCTCTTGCGGGGTCCCAGCAGCTCCTTCAGGCAGCTCACTCCAGAACAGCCTGTCAATCTCCAGCTTCTGGTCACCTATGTGCGCGTGTAGCATACACCCACATGCAGGCATACATTTAATATAAAAAATATTAAAACTTTAAAAAAAGACCTTACAATATAAAATAACAAAGTAATTAAAATCTTCACTTAAAAATATTTTTTCAAAAAAGGAGACACCTGACAAAACAGACCTGAACCCAGGTGTGCAGACGAGGCCTGGGGCTCGGCTTGGCCCGGCTTTCAGAGCCCCGCCGGCAGTGGGGCGCCCGCCCCTTGGCTCGGCTCGGAGTGGCTGAGTGCGAAGCCGCTGCCCCACTGGTCTCACCCCCAGGGCAGGGCACTGTTCACTATTTGGGATCTTTCCCACAAGAATATCCACACAGCCTAAGGACACGCTTTCTTCAGATGGAATGAGGACTCACTATACAGAGAAATCCTGCTGGAGCAGGATTTCCTTAAGGAGCGCAGCCGCGACACAAATGTGTCTACACTGAGAGGCCGCTAAGCCATTGCCATGACCGTTACTGACCTGCCCAACTTTTTTTTTTTTTTTTTTTTTTTCGAGACAGGGTTTCTCTGTGTAGCCCTGGCTGTCCTGGAACTCACTCTGTAGACCAGGCTGGCCTCAAACTGCCCGGCTTAGCTCCTATTTTTATGATTTAGACAAGGACTTACTATGTAGCCTTGGCTGTCCTGGAACTTGCTTTGTAGACCGGGTTGACCTCATACCCATAGAGATCCGCCTGCCTCTGCCTCCCAAGTGCTGGGATTAAAGGCGTGCGCCACCAACGCCCGGCCCTGCCCAACTTCTAAAACTCACTTGGTTGGTACTGAGTGCTTCTCCAGTCACACACAACATTCTAAGGAGCCTGAGGACACTCTATTAATGAAAACAAAACACCTCCTACCTTCCAGGGTGGAGAGAGGGGAAGGAGACAGAACATGTAATAAGTAAACTGCTGTGGAGGAGGGAGGGAGGAGCTCTGGGTAGAGGAGGAAGGCAGGGTGGGGGATGGGTGGGTGGGGGAGCTCAGGTTAAATAACCGGATCACTGAGAAGGTGTCAAAGCCAGAGACAATTTCTGGCTCCAGGAACTTGTGCTAGCTATGTTCCTGTGCTTTCATAATTTATTCTAGAGACAGGGTCCCACTGTGTAGCCCTGACTGTCCTGGAACTCTCTATGTAGACCAGGCTGGCCTCAAACTCACAGACACACCTGCCTCTACCTCCTAAGTGCTGAGATTAAAAGTGTATGCCACCTTGCCCACCTGTGCCTTTAAAGGAACAAGGAGGCTGGAGGCTGCTGTATAGTCCCAGGGCTGCTGAGGGAAGAGCCGGCAGGCCCAGGGACGGCTGCTGCTCAGAGGAGGGAAGGGAGCAGAGGCCTCTGGCTGCTCTGCTGAGCAGAGCGAGGAGGACGGATGGCGACAGCTCAGGCCAGGGCAGCCCGGGCGCTAGCACTGCAGCAAAGGCATGACCTCGAGCCTTCATCAGGACAGCACTGGCCTCTTCTGTATTTGAAAGCAGAGTTGACAGGACTTACTGTGGGTGGAGAGAAGTCTCCAGAGTGACTCCAAGGCCCCAGAACTGTAGCTATAAGGTAAAGCTTCTTTTAACCAAGTAGGCTCAGGGCCCAGCAGGGCAGGAGCTCTGGTCTGCACACCTTTTGCTGGGCATGAGTTGAAAACATTCACGCTGTCCATATAGGCAGCTGGAGATGCATGGGAGAAAGCCCATCCCTCCCAGGTGACTGAGACCGCTGGGGGACAGCTGTCACTGAGGGGCCCTGGGACCGTGAGCCGCAGCAGGAGAGGTGAGGTGGCATGACAGCAGCCACCAGTCTTAGCGTCTCTGGGCTAGCACCAGCTACATCTCCACACAGGACCTGAAGAAGGCCGCAGCCCAGCCGTGAGCTGAGCTTTTCTGGTTTGGGTTTGCCTTGCTCTTAGCTGCTCCAAACTGTCCTGGAAATAAGTGGGATGTGCACTACACACGGCTCTGGCACCCACAATTGATAGCCTGCATGTCTTCCTCTCTCAGATGGGAGGAACTGAGGTCCAGACACTAATCTTTAAGGCTGTGGTGAAATATCAAAAGAATCTTCTTAAAACCTGAAAAGCACTGACAGCAGCCCATGCTGCCAGAACAACCTAAAAACATACACAACGGGCTAAGAAAGACAGCTTGACAACTGCACACAACCTATTAACAAGAACCTGACTTATTCCCATGGCTAACAATTTGACAGGACCACAGTGGAAATGGATATTCATGTGGCACTGGTTGGTAGTTTGTGATGTCACAGTCACTGACTGCACCAACCAGCCAGTGCTGGAGGTCTGTGGAAGCACTGGCTTTGTGTGGTGTGGAGTGGGAGTGGGCCCTGAATGTAATGACGAGGTGCCCTTTTCCTTTGGTTTCCACTGTGATGAAAAGAAACCAGAGACAGAGAATATACATCCCATAAAACATGCAAAGAGAAGTGGGGCGGGCGGGCGGTGGTGGCACGCGCCTGTAATCCCAGCACTTGGGAGGCAGAGGCAGGCTGATTTCTGAGTTCAAGGCCAGCCTGGTCTACAGAGTGAGTTCCAGGACAGCCAGGACTACACAGAGAAACCCTGTCTCGAAAAACCAAAAAAAAAAAAAAAAAAACCAAAAAAAAAAAAAAAACCAACACAAAAAAAAAACAAACAAAAAAACAAAACAAAACAAAAAAACAAACTTGCAAAGAGAAACATTCAGTTTTCCTTACAGGCGTGGTCCAGCAGGTAGCTACGGCTTTTGGGTAATGTTAGCTCCATATATATGAAGCAGTTCTTCCGAGTGCTAGTGCAGTGGCCCGCTTACCCACCTCCACCTCACGACGGACAAACAGGAAGCATCTCTCAGTCACTGAGGCCCACAGATCCTGTCTGTCCCCGCTGAGCTCACGCCACCTCACACCCCGGCCTCTGGCCTTCCTGGGCCCATCACTAAGCACCTGCTATGGGGAATTCACTCACTCAGTGTTAAAACTGAAAACTTGATCCTCCTCAGCAGCAATTTCTTTCTGACCAGGGCTAGAGAGCCGGCTCAGTGGTTAGGAACATGGGCAGTTCTTTCACAGGACCTTGGTTCAATTCCCAGCATCCACACGGCAGCTCACAGCTGTTTGTAACTCCAGTTCCGGGGATTCAACCCCTTCACACAGACAAGGGCAGGCAAAACACCAATGCACATTTAAAGAATTAATTAATTAATTAAAAAACAAAGGCAGCACAGTGGCACAGTAAGGATGACTGTCACCAAGTCTGATGACCTGAGCGTGATCTGCAGAGCTGTGGCAGTCATCCCATTCCTCAAGAAGTAAGCAAGACATCTAATTCTTCTATTTGAACAAACTGTATGGACAGGTGAGTGACAAAGTGGTGGAGTGGGGGGCTGGGGTGGGGTGGGGTGGGGTGGGGGTGGGGGCCCTGCATGGCCGGGCTGCACTTACTTCAGAACCTGTAAGAGTCCTGGCGTCACAGACGTTGGTCTCACCATGCCAGCTCCGCTAATGGTCCCCAGATGAACCTGAGGATAATACACAGTCCGAAGAGCTAGTCTCGAAGACTGCAGTCTCGTCTTAATGACTTCTAGTGGACACGTGAAAATAGCACCAACTGTGCCCCCGCACCTGCAGGAGAGAGGTCACAGCAGGGTCAGAGAGCAGCACACACCTGTGGGCAAATGTGATCAACATCTAGTCTTTTCCTCCTTAAAACAGAAGTGTTCATTTCAGACAACCTCAAGGACTGAGGCTCCAGAAGAAAAGAGAGCCACTTCACAACGGCCGTCAGCTCAGATGCCACACGGCCACTTGCCACCTTTGGTGCCACCCTCTGTGACTCCACACAGTACTGCAACCAGTTCCCACTGTTGGACATTCACCCACTCTCGCCATGAGACACGCCAGGAATAGCCTAGAAAACGCAGGATGGCTTCCGGTTCTGCCCTTCACAACACGTTGAACTCCTTCTAAACATGTTTCTTCTTGGTTCAGGAATGACCCAGGCTCACGCCAGGCAGATGCTTTGGGCTATACTCAGACCTTTTATTTTACTTCAAGACATGGTCTCACTAAATTGTCCAGCTTGCAATTCTCCTGCCTCAGCGTCCGAGCAGCCAGTCACAGATGTGCACCATTACACCGAGCTTAAACGCCCTTGTTTATCCTACACTACCTCTTTCCCCTTCTCTCCCACTGCAAACCCTGCTGGCTGGGCTAGCTACAGAAACAATGCTGTGTACCATCTAAAGTCACCGCCCACACAACAGGGGCTTGCCTCCCTAGGGAACAGGGCCTACAGCAGAGCAAGGCCAACTGGGCTCTTACTCAACTTTGTATCTGTGGCTTCAGGACCAAACAAATTCACGAATGGTAGCTGCTCAGGCAAGGATTCTTCAGTTGAAAAACTCACAGAAAAAGTCATTCATTCATTCATTCATTCATTCATTCAAATTACAAGCATGGAGAGGGGAGCATGCCACAGCACTCATAAGGAGGTCAGAGGACAGCTTTTAGGAGTGGGTTATCTGCTTCCACATGGATCTAGGGACTGAACTCAGGTCATCAGCCTTGGTAACAGGTACCCACACCCACCAAGGGATTCAGTACCTTTTAAGGTGTAAATATTTGGGGGAGTATTTCCACTAACTGTCTGAGTCTGCCCCTACTGGGCACAGCCTCTTGGGGAGTTTGACTATGGGGCTGGGGCCGGAGCCGGGCTGTAGGGCAGCTCCGGGACCTCGCTCCATGGTGGGAAAGCACAGGCTGAGATGTGGGAAAGAATGAGCTGGTTTGGGGGTCCCTGGGCCTGCTGTGGGACACCCATGTGCCACTGGGAGTGGAGGAAGAGCAGAGAAGGGAGTGGGGGGGGCAGTGCCTAACTGGGGGAGGGGGCGGGCAGGGGCAGAGCTCTGGCTTGTCCCATGGATGACTGTCCTTAGCTTGGCGAGGCAGGCTTGGTGGCAGGAGTAGCTGGGAATGCAGAGAGGCCTTCTACAGGAGAATTAAGCTACAGCTCTGGAGACAAAGGCCTTCCCCAAGTACCTCACCAGTGGCTCTTGATGAAAGAGAATAGTCCATGGTTCTAAACAGTTTACTGGTTGTCCATGGCGGGAATGGATGCACAATGTACCATACCCACTTTTCAGGGTGGGCCTGAGATTACATACCTCTTGCAGGGAGGAATTGTGGGAAGGGAAGCGTATCGGCTAAGCCCTCTGGCGTCTAGGTACCTCATTAGCATGGAGAACTCAGTTCTGGGCCTACTTGACCATAGGACACATTTCTTTTATGTGAGAAGCATGGTAGTGTTCCAAGTCAGGAGTCTGGCAGGGAGCTGGGAGTCGCCTAAGCCTCAGGTATGTCTCAACCCCCTCTACCTTACCAACCTTCCTGGCATGGCCTTACGACCCACACTACCTTTTACCCACTGTCCTCTTGCACTGAGAACACCTAGCACACACAGAACTTTACATTAGCCTTTCTATAGCACTGAATCTAAATGTTGCAAATCTAGAGAGTAACACAGCACTTAATATATATTCCCAAAGTGAATAAAGCTACATCTCAGACAGGAGGCAGTGGTGGCGCACGCCTTTAATTCCAGCACTTGGGAGGCAGAGGCAGGAGGATTTCTGAGTTCGAGGCCAGCCTGGTCTACAGAGTGAGTTCCAGGACAGTCAGGGCTACACAGAGAAACCCTGTCTCGAAAAACCAAAAAAACCAAAAAAACCAAAAAATAAAAAACAAAAACAAGAAGCTTGAGGACATAAAACCAAAAAAAAAAAAAAAAATCTAAAAATTACAGACCTACAGCTGGCAAGATGGCTCGGCAGTGGGTAAAGTGCTTCTCCCAACCCTGATGGCTTGAATTTAATTCCCAGGATGTATTTTTTTCTCTAAAGCTGGTTGGAGTGCCCCAGCACTCTACAGTGAGACGGGGACAGACAAAGCAGAATTAGCCAGAAGCTCACATACAAAGGGCAGTGGGAAAAACAACAAGAGAAGCCGGGCAGTGGTGGCGCACGCCTTTAATCCCGGCACTTGGGAGGCAGAGGCAGGCGGATTTCTGAGTTCGAGGCCAGCCTGGTCTACAGAGTGAGTTCCAGGACAGCCAGGACTACACAGAGAAACCCTGTCTCGAAAAACCAAAAAAAAAAAAAAAAACAAAACAAAAAACAACAACAACAAAAAACAAAAACAAAAACAAAAACAAAAACAAAAACAAAAAAACAACAAGAGAGACCCCAGCCTCAAACATAATGTGGGAAGGACTGGAAAGATGGCTCAGAGGTTAGGAGGACTTGCTGCTTTTCCTGAAGTTCAGTTCCCAGGACCACAAAGCAGCTTAAAACTCTCCAGTTCCAGGATTCTCCGCACCCGCTTCTCCCTTCCATGGCACAAGATATACATACAATGCTATATACATACAGGCGAAACACTGTGCACACTAAGTAAATAAATAAATCTTAAAGGAAAATGGGAGAAGAGAAGCAATGGGAGAGGAGCCGTCCTTTCCAGACACGCACCAGCACCGGTGCCTGCACTTACCACCCAGGGCTACGGTCACAGAGGAAGCTGTGTCCTGGTAACCGAGCACTGGACTACGCCATTAGTTAAAAGATTGCTCTTGCTGAATGCTATGGTTCACATGGGGAATCCTGCGCTCTGCAGACTAGGGGGGGAGATGGGGAGATTGAGGCTCTCCTGGACTACACAGCAAGACCCTGTCAAAGGAAGGAGGGAGGGACGGGAGTGAAGAAGAAAGGAAGGAGGAAGGGAGGGAAGGAAGGAGGGAAAGAAACAAAAGTACTGTTTTGTGACAAGCATCCAGTCCTCCAACAATCTTCTTATGATATGGGAATATATTAGCCCAATTTAGTAGAAAGGACTTGAATGTTACGGAACAGAAACATATATGGGTGAGGAAGAGAAAAAAAACGGCTTTATTCGACTATTTAGGCAAACCTGTGTTAAAATTATAATCATATCATGAAAAATAAAACAAATTGAGCTGTTCTCTACTACCAAAAAAGAAGGGAGGAAGGAATGAGACAAAGAAGCAGAGAAGAAGGGAAGGGGAGCAGGGTAGCCGGGAGAGCAGGGAGAGGCGGCCTGGGCTTGTCTGGGGCGTGCTGCAATCCCAGCATCTGGGAGGCTAAAGCATGAACATTATCATGAGTTCCAGGCCAATTAGGGCTTCAAAGCAAGGCCTTGTCTCACAAAACAGAATCCAGAAACTAGAGCTGAACACAAGGCTGTGCCAGCATCACCGCAAGCGAGCCAGCACCCCCTAGGCAAGCCGTCACTCCAGTGCCGCTAGGGAGGCCAGAGCCCAGCAACCATAAAGGCAATTACGGGGCTGTGATAAGAACTGAAGGGAGGCAAGGCAGAGAGGGGCGGACTCGTTCTTTTCAAGGCTTGCCTATTTTGTTTTTAGTTATATAAATACATGAACAAACATCTGGGTATATGTGAGGATTAACCAGGGGTAAAAACCTGTCCCTAAAGTGGGTCAGAGCATCCTAGAGATGAGGGCTGCATGGAACGAAAGGGGTGTTCTCTCTCTCTCTCTCTCTCTCTCTCTCTCTCTCTCTCTCTCTCTCTCTCTCTCTCTCTCTCTGCTTCCTGGCCACCTTGAAGTTGCTGAAAACACAAACCCAGATAAGTCCTTCCCTCTCTAAGTTGTTTCTGCTGATTCTCACAGCAATAAAAAAAATCTAACACACTTGGCTGGAAACTGTGGCAGCATCGAGTATTTCTTTCTCTAGTGGGAACTAGCTCACTTGTGATGCTGCGGGCACAGCGTTGTGTTCAGCTCTACATACCCCCGGGCACTAAAACCTCCTTCCGTGTCCCAGAAGCCCGGCAGACCGGGCTGCGGTGGGAAGTCACCTGTGTCCCCTGGCCTCCTCTCATGTTGCTGGTCTGGGTGCAGATACAGCCTCTGCAGGAAGCATATGGCGCCAACTGCCCTTCAATCTGCAATCCAGACCTACGAGGGGCTGGCGACGAGGCAGGGAGAGAGAATAACAGGAAGACACCCCTCCTCTACAGGGCCCAATACGGATGAGAGTCTTTCTCTTCACAGCAATGAGGTAAAGTTGGCCTCTTGGTTCTGAGCATCGTCAGGCAATGTTCAGAAACCATTCAAACACGATGGCAGTGTCAGCATCAGAGATGGAGAGTCAACTATCTGGCTGGATAGGAATATTTAAACCACTGATCTCCTAAGTTCTTTTTTTAAGATTTATTTATTTCATTTATATGAGTACACTGTAGCTGTCTTCAGACACACCAGAAGAGGGCATCAGATCCCATTACAGATGGTTGTGAGCCACCATGTGGTTGCTGGGATTTGAACTCAGGACCTCTGGAAAAGTAAGCAGCCAGTGCTCTAACCACTGAGCCATCCCTCCACACCAAGTCAGTGGTTCTTAACCTTCCTGATGCTACTACCCTTTAATACAGTTCATATTGTGTGACTCACAACCATAAAATTATTTTGTTGCTACTTCATAACTCTAACTTTTTTACTGTAAAAACCAAACTTTGGTTCCCAGCACCCACTGTCCAGCAGTAACTGCTGTAACTTCAGCTCCAGAGGATCTGATACCCTTTTCAGGTCTCTCTAGGTACCCACACACTTGTCATACACTTGTAATACACACACACACACACACACACACACACACACTCACACTCACAAAATAAAAGATGTTTTTGAGTGTAGTACTGGCTGTCCTAGAACTCACTATACTGACCAGGCTGGCCTCAAATTCAGAGATCTACCTGCCTCTGCATCCCAAGTGGGATTAAAGAGTCGGTGTGCCACCACACCTGACTGACAAAAATTTTAAAAGGAAACTATGGAGAGAGGGCTGGAGAGAGGGCTTGAGTGGTTAAGAGCACTGACTGCTTATCCAAAGGTCCTGAGTTCAATTCCCACAACCACATGGTGGCTCACAACCATTTGTAATGGGATCCGATGCCATCGACAGTATACTCATATACATAAAATAAATAAAAATATGGAGAGAAATTTTACTTAAAATTTTACAACTTAAAAAAAATAAAAAAAATTTTTTTACAACTTAATGTATATTTTATGTATATATCTTATATGTATAAAATAAAGAGGGTACTAAAACTATATGTGGCAAGAGTCGGGGAGATGGCCCCGTGTGTAAGATGCTTGCCTCACAAGTAACCATAGTAATGGAGAAGCAGGGACAGGTGGAACTACAAAGCTCACTGGCCGGCCAACGTAGCCAAATTGTTGACCTCCAGGTTCTATGAGAGTATTATCGTTTGTATATGCTTGGCCCAGAGAATGGCACCATTAGAAGGTGTGGCCCTGTTGGGGTACGTGCGTCACTGTGGGTGTGGGTTTATGACCCTCCTCCTAGCTTCCTGGAAGCCAGTATTCTGCTAGCAGCCTTCATATAAAGCTGCAGAACTCTCAACTCCACCTGCCCCACACCTGCCTGGATGCTGCCATGTTCCCGCCTCGATGATAATGGACTGAACCTCTGAATCTGTAAGCCAGCCCCAGTGAAATGTTGTCCTTATAAGACTTGCCTTAGGCCGGGCGGTGGTGGCTCGAGGCCAGCCTGGTCTACAGAGTGAGTTCCAGGACAGCCAGGGCTACACAGAGAAACCCTGTCTCGAAAAACCATGATGTCTGTTCACAGTAGTAAAACCCTAACTAAGACAGAGAGATTCCATCTATAAACAAAAAAAGGTGACCTTTATACACATACACACCAACCAACATATGGAGGAATGCAAGTACATCATAATCTTAGGTAGGGCCATGTGATCAAAATCTGAGGCCACTATTTTAGACTTGGTTCCTTGGTTCCTAGCCTAGGCGACTCTGCCACTACCTCCAGTGACATCTGGCCACATCTCAAGACATTTTTGGCTGTTGAAGTGATGTTCTTAGCAAACTGGTAGGCTGCTAAACATCCTAAAAGGCACAGGGGAGAACAATCTAGTGTGTGCTAGAAAACTCCATTCTAGGCTGCTAAGACCAACAGCTCATCTTGAGGCAGTGTAAACAGTGGTGGCACTGCTGGCGCTGACACCTCCCAGCATGCCGCCCTTCTGTCCTAACCAGATCAGTCTCTTAAGCCATACAGTGCGCGTGGGATCACGGCCATTTCTACTTTTAACTCTGACTCACTGAAACCCATTAACATGATACTGTGTACTCTACCACACTGCCGTTCAGAGAAGAGCATGTGATTTGGCCCAAGACACTCATCATAAATTCCCTTAGAGCAGTGACTGACTGGTTTAGAGATGAGCGCGTCCTCAGGCTGGTCCCACAACTGAGACTGAGACCACTCGGAGGAGGGACAGGACCTGCACGCAGGCACGGAGACCACGTGGGTGACTGGGAGGAGAGCCGCCAGGGCTCCACAGTGAGAAGAGCTCGCTCCAGAAGATAAACCAGTGCAGAGTAGGTTTCCTCTTGCTTACAGCTCCAAGTCCAAATCTACATCTAAACTTTAAGAAAGCTCACGGGAAGTTTACTACTGCAGACAACGTTCAACGGGCAGTCAGCACTCCGGTGTAGGTGGTTACATTTCCATGGCTATGTGGAAACATCCTGGATGTTAATTTAATTTCTTTCACAGGGTAAGTTTGCATGGGTTACCAATGCTGAAGTCCAGTAGAATTCTCTGGACTGTTGTACTCGGAGCAAACATGAAAGGATTTGAAGAGAGATTAAATGTCTACAAAGAGACGAGTTTGGCTTTGAAGTCTATTTGCCTAATTTCTTTAAAAATATCTTCCTGGGCATTGCTCTACTTCCTCCTAATTCTCCCTTTTAGAGTTGAAGTAGTATTTATTACACAAAGGCATATTTAACATTTATCTTTTTATATCCACATGGCCCTTGCTAATTTCCCCTATGGCTTAGGTATCTCTCCTCCAATTTAGGGCAGAACAACTACTACAAAATATACACTGGATCTTTCTGCTTTGTTTATGGGAATCACAAAGTTACATAAAAATTTTAAATTATATACATAAATTTCACCTCAGATTTTCACATAATCAGAAAAATTTACATATATATTTTCAGTAAAATATGCTGTTTCCTCACTCACCTTAGGTACTAAAATCAAGGCCAAAGTGCTTTTTACTTAAAAAAAAAAAAAACTTATTATTTTAAAAATATTTCATTCATTGCGTGCGTGTATGTAGAGCTTCTGAGGCAATCGGCCAGTTCTCTCCTTCCACCATGTGGGTCCCAGATAATGAACAGATTGTCAGGTTTGGGTCAAGTGCCTTTGTCAGCAGAACCATTTTGCTGGCCCATAAACTTGCATTATATTTAATGTGAGGGTGGGTGGCCATGTTGCTGTGCATATGTGGATGTCAGAGGGACAACTAACAGCTCTCTCCTGCCATGTGGGTCTCCAGGTTTGACCTCAAGTTGTTGGGCTTAGCAGGAAGCCCACTGAGCTACCACTCAGGTCCCAATGTGTTGTCTATAATAAAAATCACTACCCAACTAGCGGTGACTGATTTTCATGTCCGTGTTCTATACACAGGTACAAAGTGGACTCTACCAACAAACAGCCCCAACGGGTACTCTGCAGCCCTCTACTCTTTGGGAATTCAACAATTCTTTCTCCTCTGATACTTCTGTAATCACTACTTGAAGAACATTAGTTACCTTTGGCATAGACTACAATATTCTGTTAAGTTTATTTAAATATCTGACATCAGGCTCCTGAGATGTCAATTAATAAATTGCATATTCATTTCATTAAGGCAAAAGCAACTGGAAGTAGATGGTTCTCCTTTAGATGGTTCGTGCTCTGTTCCATTTCATTTGGAAAGAAAACATTAAGTAGTGCTCCAAAGGTTGGAGAGATGGCTCAGTGGTGAAAGGAGACTTGCTTGCTCTTGTGGGGGCCCAGGCTCAGCCCCCACATGGTGGCTCATAACGGTTTCTATAATTTCTGTTCCAGGGAATACAGTATCTTCCTCTGGCCTCAGCAAGCACCAGGCATGCACACAGTGCACATACATATAGGGAAGCAAAACACTCATACACATAAAATAAAAATACATAGATCTTAAGAGGAAAAAAAAAAGGCATCCCAAATAAAGAAGAATCATATCTTTCAAAAATAAGAGAAATTGAAATTGGCATTACCTTATTCCAATATAGTTTCAGCAAATACTAATGTGTAATTCAGCAATAAAGTAGTTTCTCTTTATTTAGGACAGTTCAGACCACATCAATTTAGACCCACATTAAGGTAATAAGTCAGTATTGTTTAATACTGACTGGCAGTTTTAACCTGCTGGGCACCACAAGAAACTTCCATCCTTAGCCAGGGTGGGGATACAACCATAGACTTATGTATGCTAGCAATGCTTTACAGCAAGCTATATTCTCAGACCTCAGGTAAGTTTGAATGGTCTCTACACTTTCCCTAGACAAGGGAACAGTCATCTCTGGAATGCTTCAAAGTAACCAGGATTAAACTGGTAGCAACACAGTGCCAGAGAACACCTGTCAGCTGTTGTCAATGATCTGTGGGAAGGTGAAACATTTTGAAAATATCTATAATTTAAAGATCTATTATATTCCCATTAAAATAACTTTTTGGAGCGTGCTAGGGATTGAACCAAGAATCCAGGGCCATCGTAATAATAAACACATAATCTACTAGAACGTTATTTCCTGGCCCCTATTAAAAAATATTTTAAAGGTCATGTAACTGTATATTAGATCACACACACACACACACACACACACACACAGCCACACTGTAAACAATAAGACTGAAGGCGCCTAGTGCAGACGTCAGTCTGAATCTGCCATAGCTTAGTCCGCTGCCCATCTTCTCCAGCACAGAGCGGGTCTACCCCTGCTTTTTAGTAGCACTGATGGCAAAGAATGTCACATTTACCAGAACACAAGCCCCCAGACCCTTGAAGGCAAAGCAGTTCACAAGGAGGGGCCACTTCAGAGAATTCTAGTGGACTCCTCCTCCCTCTCTGTCTCCCCCACAAGACCCTCAGAAGAGGTGTAACAGAACCCCTGGCTGTCCTGGGCTTGCTTTGTGGACCAGACCTGTCATTTTTTTTAATGAGATGATTTAAACCACCGAAAGGAATGGTATAGTCTTTATGAGGAGGAAACTTAAGGGCTCTTTGGAAAGTCGGTTAGATGGTATTTTGCTGGGGCAAACACATAGTCAAAGCGGACATAGGTATGAAAGGCTGAATGTTTCACTGAAGCAGACACAGGAGAGAGGATGTTCTGCTAAAGCAAGCATGTGAAAGGACACGTGATAAAGGAGTCTTTGCTAACGACACGCATGTATTGGTCCATGTTACGTTGCGTTGAGCTGCATTTGTCGGGACTCCATAGAGAAACGCACCAAAGACCTTCTGGTGGTGAGCCGCAGTGTGTTGCCACTTCTGTGGACTCTGGCAGATGGATGCACTGCCAAGGCAAGGCATGTGGAGGACACGTGATGTTTGGGGGTGTATAAATAGGACTTGATGGACAGGGATGGGGGCGGAGCCTGGCTTGCTGATACAGCTGGCTGTGCAACACTTGTGGGTCCCACATCTTCCCTGATCTTCCCTTCCCCGGGAGAGGCACAGCTGAGAACTTCTCCTGGTGTTCCTGCTGGTCCTTCCTGCTGACTTGTGCCTGCCAAGGCTGAGGCTGAGGCCTGTCTCTGCTAGGTCCTGTCACTGCTGTTTGCAATCCTGACTCTACCGAACTGGACTGCTGGTGTACCTGTGAGGTGTTTGCGAGTGGATGGAGCCTGAGAACCTGTGACATGAACTAGCAATTTCCAGACAACACAGATGGGAGTTGCTACAAAGACACCCCCCACCCCTGGCCTTTCTCTTCCATTACCTCTGGTGGGTTACAAAGAAGGTTAGAGCATTTAAGAACCATCATTACAAATAGGATTTGAAGCCGGGCGGTGGTGGTGCACGACTGTAATCCCAGCACTCTGGGAGGCAGAGGTAGGCGGATTTCTGAGTTCAAGGCCAGCCTGGTTTACAGAGTGAGTTCCAGGACAGCCAGGGCTACACAGAGAAACCCTGTCTCAAAAAAAAAAAAAAAAAGATTTGAAAAAAATTAAAGATTAAAGTTAATCTTTATTTGTTAGAGTAACAGCGTCTGAGCACCTTGACAACACTGAGGAAAACACAAACCTTACAGGTACTAACTTTAAGGCCAGGAATGAGGCTCATCCACACAGATGACACACACTAGGAGGCAAACGGAAATGCTGAGACCAAACGCCTTTAAAATGTTTTAGTTTGGGACTGGAGGGATGGCTCAGTGGTCGGGAGGGCACGCTGCTCTTCCAGAGGACCAGACTTGATTCCCAGCACCCACATGGCAGTTCCCAACCATGTGGACAGCAGTTCAGGGGAGCCAAGGCTCTCCTCTAGCCCCTCATGGGCCCAGGGCATATATGTGATACATAAATATACCTGCAGACAAAACAGCCATACACATAAAATCAAATCTAAAAGATGTTTTGGCTCAGCAGCCGTATCTCCACAGGTAAGGGTAGGATTATTTCTATTCTCGCTCTAGCCCTGCTCCTTCCCAGAGTAGAAAGCTTAAGATTTATTTATTTTATGTATGTGAGTACAATGTCACTCTCTTCAGACACACCAGAAGAGGGCATCAGATCTCATTCTAGATGGTTGTGAGCCACCACGTGGTTGCTGGGAATTGAACTCTGGACCTCTAGAAGAGCAGTCAGTGCTCTTAACAGCTGAGTCCCATGGGGTATGATTTTTGACTCAGCAGTTGTTATCTCCACAGGTATGATTTCTAGTGCCTGAGAAAGGACAAAATGATTAGAAAAATGTCATCAGTGTGTTTAGGAGCTGGCTATAAATAAATTACGTCATTCACACTGTGAGGACGTATTTATTCATTGATGCCCACCCACTCACACAACAGGCTTTAGAAACTGGATTTGCTTTCACTGTTCTCTCTGTAACTAGGCACTGAATATTAAACACAGACTCACTAGTGGTAAACTGCACTCAGAAATACACTACAATGGAAATCAATACATCACTATGAAGAAAGCAGAGTGAAGAGAAGGTAGGGGCATTAGCCAGCCAGGCCACGAGGCTCCTGCCTTGGAATCCAAGTACTTAGAAGGTTGAGGCAGGATTGCTGGGAGTGTGAGGCTAGCCTAAGCTATACAGTGAATTCCAGACCTGCCCCCACAAAATAAACTAACAAAAAGAACTCGATCTTATATTTAAAGTGAGTATAAAATTGGGTTGGGGTGTATACACACTCAAACCTGTCCCAAAGTGCTTATTTCTAGATTTTGGTCTATGGTGGTCTCTTTCTCTCCTCTCCTTTCTCTTCTCTCCCCTCTCCTCCTCCCCTCCCCTCACCTCCTCTGGTTTTTTGAGACAGGGTTTCTCTGTGTAGCCCTGGCTGTCCTGGAACTCACTCTGTAGACCAGGCTGGCCTCCAACTCAGAAATCCGCCTGCCTCTGCCTCCCAAGTGCTGGGATTACAGGCGTGCACCACCACCGCCTGGCTCTGTTCTCTTCTCAAAGGGCAATATGCTACACTGAAAATCTGACTATTGCCGGGCAGTGGTGGCACACGCCTTTAATCCCAGCACTTGGGAGGCAGAGGCAGGCAGATTTCTGAGTTTGAAGCCAGCTTGGTCTACAGAATGAGTTCCAGGACAGCTGGAGCTACACAGAGAAACCCTGTCTCAAAAAACCAAAAACCAACAAAAATAAAACAAAAGAAAATCTGACTATTATATGTTAATATAGGAAATAATCTTTGGAAATAATCCAGAAACTTGTTTCTTCAAGAAAAAAAATTAAAATTCAAGACTATGAATTGTTTTGGTGCAGTCTGTTTTTCCCAGGATCTAAAATAAATTTTCACTAGTTATATTAATTTATAAGCCTCTGATAGCTGGTAAAAGTGTATTACTAGGACCTGGTGGCACACATCTTTTTTTTTTTTAAAGA
Organism: Apodemus agrarius; assembly: GCA_964023405.1. Classification (NCBI taxonomy): domain Eukaryota; kingdom Metazoa; phylum Chordata; class Mammalia; order Rodentia; family Muridae; genus Apodemus; species Apodemus agrarius. The sequence goes on along the minus strand of OZ030009.1, from coordinate 6,716,413 downwards.
TTTTATTTATTTATTTATTTATTTATTTATTTATTTATTATATGTAAGTACACTGTAGCTGTCTTCAGACACTCCAGAAGAGGGAGTCAGATCTCATTACAGATGGTTGTGAGGCACCATGTGGTTGCTGGGAATTGAACTCAGGACCTCCGGAAGAGCAATCAGTGCTCTTAACAGCTGAGCCATCTCTCCAGCCCGCCATACATCTTTAATAGTGGCCCTTGGGAGGCAGAAGCAGAGACAGGATCTCTGTGAGTTCTAGACCTTGTCTCCAAAAAACAAAATTTGTTTGTATTATTATTATTTGTTGTTGTTATCATCATCATCATCATCATCATCATCATCATCATCATCAGGGATATCGTTAAATTTGTTTGGGAACATGGCCTTCAATGATGATTCAATAAATAAGGGAAACGCATCAGATTTTAAAAGCAAGATCTCAGCTTTCTCAAAGGCATTGAACTCAGCTCTCTGGAGAGATGCCAGCTACACAACAGGGAGCGCTTACAGGACCCCGGGCTGACAACTTCTAACTATAGGCTGTGCCCTCTTTATGCCCGCCTCCTTTCATTCTCTACCTTAAAAGGTATTTTAGGCTAAAATCCAATTAGTAACTCTGAAAGCCTCTTTTTGAGGGTTCATTTCTTTTCTCATCTGCAAGCACAGAGACCTTAAATGGCTAATGAAGGAACTAGAACTTATTAAACACCGCTGCTTCAGGCACAACACTAATAAACTCCCTGCCTCTTAATGAGTCCCAGAAGCCTCGCTGGCTGCCCATTGCAGTATTCTCTATCAGAATGTAGAGGCTGGAATTGGCAGCCAGAGGGCACTGTGAAGGATATGCAGGGAGATCCATCCAGACAGGGCCATCAACTATAAAGAGCCTCAACACAGGGCACCCTGAAATCCTCCAGTTAAGAACATGCACACAGCGGGGCGGTGGTGGCCCACGCCTGTATTCCCAGCACTCTGGGAGGCACAGGCAGGCGATTTCTGAGTTTGAGGCCAGCCTGGTCTACAGAGTGAGTTCCAGGACAGCCAGGGCTATACAGAGAAACCCTGTCTCAAAAAAAAAAAAAAAAAAAAAAAAAAAAAAAAAAAAAAAGAAAGAGACCACTCAGTTAAAAAAAAAATGTAACAAACAAATCAACCCATTGAATATAAACTTACTTCTCTTGGCTTTAAAAATGTGCCTAATGGGTTTTTAATTCCCAGGGATGACACATTTATATAAAGTGGTTTACTCTAAGGGTGCCTTCTGAGACACGGATGGGAGGAATGAGGGCCTGACAGAAACGAATGAACAAGAAATTCCTTCTGCTTAAGCACCACTATTAAAGCTCTCTGCTTGGAGAAAAGAAACTGCCTGTCTGCCAGGTAAAAGTACCAAGGCATCAGAAACCCTTCATCACTGTTACTTTCTGGGTAATTCTTCAACCATTACTTTTGTTTTGTTTTGTTTTTGTTTGTTTTTGTCGAGGCAGGGTTTCCCTGTGTAGCCCTGGCTGTCCTGGAACTCACTCTGTAGACCAGGCTGGCCTTGAACTCAGAAATCTGCCTGCCTCTGCGTCCCAAGGGCTGGGATTAAAGGCGTGCACCACCACCGCCCGGTCCCATTACTATCTAGTATAAGGAACTGTTTAGGTCCAGGCCACAGCTATAGTTCTCAAGTGAAGATGATAACACAATAAAAAACGCTGCATGTTATGTAAAACACCCTACCCTTAAACAGTTGGTCTAAGTATCAAAGAGCTCAAGACCCCAGGGCTGGGGCCACAGCTTCATGGATAGTTTGAAAACCATCATCAAAAGGGTCCCAAGACGCTAACAGCTATGACAAAAGGAAAATAATTTTGTATGGGGTTAATTCAGCTCCTAGCTGTATCCTCCTACCATAATGCTTTCCTCCACTGAAAATCCCTGAGAGGTGCTTTAGGATCGATTAGCACAGACAAACCTTCCGAGGTCCCCATTGACCCTCCCACGTGGCTCAAGCCAGCATCCGTTCCCCCCCCCCCGTACTCCGCAGGGCAGCCCCCCCCCTCGCCCCCCGCGATACCTGCTCGCAGCTCTCCGACCCTGCGCAGTACCTCCTGCGCTAGCTACCCCGGGACCTTCAGCATCCGCACCTCTGAGGCGGTGAGTGACCGCAGCGTGGTCAGGAAAACGCCCAGGAGGCTGGAGCCACAGGGGCTCGGCGCGATCGCCCCTGGTGACAGTCACCCCAGCCGGGAATAGTTCAAAGGGAGAATACGGCGGCGAGAGGCGGCCGGTGGGTGGGGGATGGGAACGCGGGCGCGCCGGGTGGAAAGCCGCGGTGCGGGCTGACCCCGCGGTGGGGACGCCGAAGCCCGGACCCTCCAGGGCTGCTCGCCCTAGCTTCACCCCAGCCCGCGGCAGACGGGAAACGCGGACCCCCAAGGCCACGGCACGCAGGGGGAGAAGGCCGGGGCTGAGACGAGCGCGGCTCCGGCCCGAGACTCACCCGCCGGCGAAGAGATGAAGCAGCGTGTTCTCCTTCTGCTGAGTGCCCGTCGCCATGGCCGCGCCGGCTCCGCGGCCCGCCGCAGCCGCTCGTGGGACGCGCGAGGGAGGTCTCGATCCCCGCTGGCCTCGGCCTCGCTGCTCTTCTCAGGCAGCCGCCGACGCTCCCATGCGCGCGGGAGGCCCAGGCGCCCGGCTCCCTCCGGGGCGTCGCGGCCCGCCAGTCAGTGGCTTCTGCGGCGCTCTCCAGCCACTAGTCAGAGCCCAGCTCCCGGCCGTCACGTGGCGGAGGCCGGGCCGTGACGTCACGAGGCGCGTTGCGGCGGAGGTGTGGGCCCGGATCCCGGACACTTATTGGATGGCAGGTGGAAGTGGGCGTGGTGGGCGTGCGACCCGGGGCGGGGCCAGGCCCGGGAAGCTGGCAGCGTTGAGCTGGTCAGCTTAATAAATAGATGACCTGCAAACCGGTCAAGGCTGCTTGGTCCTTCTCCGAGGTTGGAAACGTGTGCGTAAACATGTTTCAGGCCTCTTCTTTAAAAACAAACAAACAAACAAACAAACAAAAAACGCCAGGCGGTGGTGGCACATGCCTTTAATCCCAGCACTTGGGAGGCAGAGGCAGGTGGATTTCTGAGTTCAAGGCCAGCCTGGTCTACAGAGTGAGTTCCAGGACAGCCAGGGCTACACAGAGAAACCCTGTCTCGAAAAACCAAAAAAACAACAACAACAAAAACAAATAATATAGTGATTTGTTTTGAGACAGTCTTACAGTACAGTCCTGGACCGCCTGGAACTTGCCATGTAGACCAAGCTTGGCGTCAAATTCACACTTGATCTGCTTCCTGAGTGGTAGAATTAAAAATATGTGCCACCAGGCCTAGCCTGTATCTTTTCTTTTCATTGTTTTAAGACACAGCCTCACTATGTAGCTCTGGATAGCTTGGAACTTTCTATGTAGACCAAGATGACCTCGAAGTCACACTGATCCTCTTGCCTCTGCCTCTCCAGCGCTGAGATTAAAGGCACGCACTACTATCCCCAGCTGTTTTTTGTAGTTTTTATCGTGTGTGTGTTTAGGGGATGTCATGGGTTCACTCCCGCCACTCTGCAATGGTGAAGATTGCACAGCTTGCAGGAGTCAGCTTTGCCTATCCATCATGTGGGTCCCGGGAATTGATTTGTCTTTTGAGACAGGGTTTCTTTGTGTGGTTCTAGCTGTCCTGGAACTTACTGTGTAGACCAGGCTGGCCTCAAACTCACAGATCTACCTGCTTCTACCTCTTGAATGCTGAGATTAAAGGCATGAGCCACCACACCTCACAGGTCTCAGGAATTGAACTCAAGCCATCGATTGGGCTTGGTTGCGAGTACATTTACCCTGAGCCCCAGATCTTTTTTTTTTTTTTAATTTGGTTTTTTTGAAAACGCTGTTTCTCTGTGTAGTCCTGGCTGTCTTGGAACTCACTCTGTAGACCAGGCTGGCTTCGAACTCAGAAATTTGCCTGCCTCTGCCTCCCAAGTGCTGGGATTACGGGAGTGCACCACCACCGCCCAGCTGCCCCAGATCTTTTTTGTTTTTCGAGACAGGGTTTCTCTGTGTGCCCCAGATCTTTTTTTTTTTTTTTTTTTTTTTTGGTTTTTCGAGACAGGGTTTCTCTGTGTAGTTCTGGCTGTCCTGGAACTCACTCTGTAGACCAGGCTGGCCTCGAACTCAGAAATCTGCCTGCCTCTGCCTCCCAAGTGCTGGGATTACAGGCGTGCGCCACCACGCCCGGCCTCCCAGATCTTTTTAAGATTCCATTTTGAGCCAGGCAGTGGTGGCACACGCCTTTAATCCCAGCACTTGGGAGGCAGAGGCAGGCAGATTTCTGAGTTCAAGGCCAGCCTGGTCTACAGCGTGAGTTCCAGGACAGCTAGGGCTACACAGAGAAACCCTGTCTCAAAAACAAAACAAAACAAAACAAAGCAAGCCATTTTGCAATATTTCCATATATAAATATGTATACAGATTACATATTACAGCTCACAGCTCTGAGCTTAAATGAGAAACAAAATACTTGACCTAAACAGCCTGGCCTCCTCCAGCATCCCCTTAGTGTTCTGTGTGTTCTTTGTGTGTTCTTGATCTTTCTATAAATAGCATTATATTTGGTGTGTAATTTTCAGTGTGAATTTTGAACTGTGTACTCTGATGCTCAGACTTGAGATACCCAGACCGTTCCTCCACTTAAAGATCCTGGACCACTGCCACACTGAGACTGGCATCTTCTTACCTCCAAGTCTGGCTCTGGCTGGGCCTTGCCCGGTCACCCTGGCAACACCCTGATCACATGACCTCGGTGACTTCATGTGGGCTTCTGCACTGGCTCCGTTGTTTTGTTCAAACTGTTCCTCCCATTCTGGAATGTGAGCTTCATGAGAGGGGGTGCCTTGTTTTTACACTTCATGGTTGTTCTTAACAGACTGTTCCTGTCACGGTACCTGCCACCTAGTATTGCCCAAGGAACTAATAAACAAATGTCCCAGATCATTCTACCCCTCCCCCAAACCTGCTCAGCCTCTTCTGTTCCCTGGCCTGGTGGTGACTCTGTTCTACACAGGTACCAAGGCCATGAATGTCCGCTTCTAAACGGACTCAGGCTCCTTCCCTGTCCTCCCTCCCTTCCTCTCTTCTTTTCTTCCCTCTTTCTCCCTTTCTCCCTTCCTCTCCTTCTGACACTTCTAGCTCCTACAAGTCTTGGAACCCATCTCTTTCTTTCTCTCTCTCTTTTTCTTTCTTTCTTTCTCTCTCTCTTTTTCTTTCTTTCTTCCTTCCTTCCTTCCTTTCTTTCTTTCTTTCTTTCTTTCTTTCTTTCTTTCCTTCTTCCTTCCTTCCTTTCTTTCATTTTTTTTTAAGATATATTTATAAGCCAGGCGTGGTGGCGCAAGCCTGTAATCCCAGCACTCTGGGAGGCAGAGGCAGGCAGAGTTCTTAGTTCGAGGCCAGCCTAGTCTACACAGTGAGTTCCAGGACAGCCAGGACTACACAGAGAAACCCTGTCTGAAAAAAAAATATTTATGTATATGAGTACCCTGTAGCTGTCTTTGGACACTCCAGAAGAGGGAGTCAGATCTCATTATGAATGGCTGTGATGGATGTTGCTGGGATTTGAACTCAGGACCTTCAGAAGAGCAGTCAGTGCTCTTAACCACTGAGCCATCTCACCAGCCCCTTTCTTTCTTCCTTCCTTCCTTTCTCTCTCCCTCCCTCCCTCCCTTCCCTTCTTTCTTCCTTCCTTTTTCCTTCTCTCTCTTTCTCACTTTTTCTCTCTCTTCCTTTCTTCCTTTTTTTCTATCTTCTGTCCTTTCTCTTTCTCTCTCTCTTTCTTCCTTCCTTCCTTTCTTCTTTCCTTCCTTCCTTCCTTCCTTCCTTCCTTCCTTCCTTTCTTTCTTTCTTCCCCCTCCTCGACTAGGGATTCCAGGTCTGTGTGTGTCCCACCGACTCTGCAGCTAAAAGCTAGCCATTCCCACAGGCCCCTCCTTCGCCCCGTCGCCCTCCAGAGTCCCCAGATGCAGAGCACACCAGCCCTCTGTCTTCCGCCTCCCACACCTGATGAAAGGCCGCCCCTTGAACAGTCCGAGCTGCCAGACATCCTGTGTGTACACACGGGAAAACTGGAGTAGGAGGCGGACTGTGAGCAAACACAGCCGATCTGTATTTGATAGCGGGCATTGCTTAGAAACAACGGCTAGGCTCAGCCATCTACAAACACAGTGATTGCTCTATATTAAAGCCATGGCTTCCGGGCAGTGCTGGGCATAGCAGCGCTCCAAATCTGGGCACAGAGTCCAGTGGCAGAGCCGAGCTCTCTGTGTGGAGGGACGCATGCCAGCTCTGCTCTGTGTTGGCCACAGGAAAGAAAGGGGTGAGATTCTTCATTTTTCCTGAATCCACCAACTCCGCACTGCAGGTGCTCAGGAAGGGAAAGCTTACTTTGGCTGAAGTAGATTTTTAAGTCTTTTAATAAAAAAATTTATTATGTGTATAAATACACCACATGTATGCCTAGTGTCCAGGGGGGTAGGGCCAGAACAGGCAGTCAGATCCCCTGGAACTAGGGTTACAGAAAGTTGTGAATTGTCCTATCAGTGGTGGGATCAGAACTCAGGTCCTCTCCAAGACTAGGCTGAGTCGTCTCTCCAGCCCTAGTTAAAGGAGGTTTGTAGGGTAGTGGGGAACTTGAGCAGGGTCCTGTCAGGCTGTTAACCAGAAGGGAGTTGTCCCTCTCTATGCAGGATTTTGGGGTTTGTTTGTCTGCTTGTCTGACTGTCTGTCCAGAGAAAAGGTCTCATTATGTAGCCTGCCTGGAACTTTCTGTGTGGACAAAGCTGAGACTGAACGTACAGAACTAGGCCTGCCTGCCTGCCTGAGCCTCCCAAGCACCACCATGCCCCATCCTAGGATGGATTTTCAACCAGAGGAGGTGCTGCCCTGGGAACCCACCCCTTTCCTTGGCTGCCGTCTGAGGCTGGGACCCTGGCTCTAACCCTTCGACAGAGCCAGTCTCCTGGCTTCTTCTCCCGGGGCCTGGCAGTGCAGCCCTGAGCTGGCCACACAGCTGAGAGGCCACTCTGCTCGTCAGCAACGCGGCTTTCCCGGGAGAGCTTTCCCAAGGTCTTCCGCATCCATTATCACTGCAAACCCCTGTTGTTGGCAGCCCCGGTGTTTTGTTCCCTCTCGTGAACAAGTAGGACACATCCACTCAAGGTCAACAGCTAAATTGGTGGCTGATGCAATGCCCTGTCATGCCTCTGTGCTTTTGAATGAGCTGTTTCTGAGTCCGGGATGTCAGCCTTCCCCCACTGCGCAGGTTCCTGCCGGACCTACAACGCTCTCCTTCCTTCTTCTTGGACTAAGCGTTAAGCCCGCTCAGACATTGGCCTCCTTGTGAAGCTTCTCTTTTAGTCCCTCTTGGCTCCCGGTCCCTGAGAGGATTTGACTGTGGGCCTGTATAGCAGGAGGTTGTGAACTACTTGAATTTACTCCCAAGCGTTATCTGTTGCTGGGAAGGAACGACACAGCCATTTTCAGAGGGCAGTCTGGGAATTTCTGTTGACGTGTGTGTGAATACGTTATTTGGCTCAGCGATGCCACACGGAAAGAGCTATCGGTTTACGTTGTTTAATCCATCTGCTGTTTAAGTCAGTATTTCGGGCTCTGGGGGTACGGCAGAGATGGAAATGGATACGCATCCTTTGCCTTGGGTCAGTGGTAGTGTGCCTGCATAAAGCCTCGTGCATTGATTCCAGCACGGCATAAAAACTGCACATGGGCGGGAGAGACGGCTCAGCAGTGAAGAGCGCTGGCTGCTCTTCCAGAGATCTGGGTTGGATTGCCAGCATCCACATGCACGGTTTATGTTTACAACTGCCTGTAACTCCAGGTCTGGGGGATCCAATGTCCTGGCCTCCAAAGGCACCAGGCACACAGTGGTACGCAGACACACATGCAGGCAAAACGCACATATGCATAACAATAATAGATAGATAGATAGATAGATAGACAGACAGACAGATAGATAAAGATAGTCCTGGTGGTGTGTGTTTGTGATTCCAGCAGAAGAAGCAGAGACAGAAGTATGACAAGGTTTCAGTCATCTTTGGCTACACAGTGAGGTCTATGCCAGCCTAGGCGATATAAAACTTTTTCTCATCTGGGCAGTGATGGTACATGCCTTTAACCCCGGCACTTGGGAGGCAGAGGCAGGAGGATTTCTGAGTTTGAGGCCAGCCTGGTCTACAGAGTGAGTTCCACGACATCCAGGGCTGTAGTGGCTATTCCTGGTTGTCAACTTGACTATATGTGGAATGAACTACAATCTAGAATTGGAAGGCTCACCTATGATCCTAATTTGGAGGCTCAGAGATATAAGTTTCTGACCTGGACTTAGCATGGAGATCTTGAAGCATGGATTCCAGTCAAGGTCATCTGGGATTAAAGGTGTGGAGACATACACCTTTAATCCCAGACTTCAAGTTCATCTGGGATTAAAGGTGTACACCTTTAATCTGGGCTACACCTTCTACTGGAGACATATATAAGGACATTGAAAGAAGGAAGACTGATTCTTCCTTGCCGGCTTGCTTCGTGGGACTGAGCAACTGCAAGATCCTTGGACTTCCATCCACAGCTGCTGCTGACTACTGTTGGGGAGTTGGACTATAGACTGTAAGTCATCGACAAATTCCCTAACTACATAGAGACTGCCCATACGATCTGTGACTCTAGAGAACCCAGACTAATACAAGGGCTATACAGAGAAACCATGTCTCAAAAAACCAAAACCAAAAACCAAAAACCAAACAACAACAACAACAACAAAACTAACAAAAATACACAATCAAATTCAGCAAATGTCTTATAATCCAGAAATGTGAAGCTGGTTTAATATTGGAACATCAGCCAGGTGGTGGTGGCGCACGCCTTTAATCCCAGCACTTGGGAGGCAGAGGCAGACAGATTTCTGAGTTCGAGGCCAGCCTGGTCTACAGAGTGAGTTCCAGGACAGCCAGGGCTACACAGAGAAACCCTGTCTCGAAAAACCAAAAACAGCCGGGCGTGGTGGCACACGCCTGTAATCCCAGCACTTGGGAGGCAGAGGCAGGTGGATTTCTGAGTTAGAGGCCAGCCTGGTCTACAGAGTGAATTCCAGGACAGCCAGAGCTATACAGAGAAACCCTGTCTCGAAAAACAAACAAACAAAAAAAAAAAAAAAAGAAAGAAAGAAAGAAAGAAAGAAAGAAAGAAAGAAAGAAAAGAAAAACCAAAAACAACAACAACTACAACAACAACATTGGAACATCAATAATATACTTCAGCAGATTAATAGAACAAAGGGCAGGTGGGGATGGGGAACCAGAGTGTCGGTAAACACGGGAAAGTGTTTGTCAAAAGTGCACACTGTTCATGATAAAGGGGCTCAGCCATCTTCCTGCTGATGACGCCGTCTGAGCCCAGAGCGGCAGTCCACACCTGTAATCCTAGCCCTTGTTTGCCATCGCGGTTCGCCCAGGGTGGCAGAAACCTGTTATTTTTCTGTCTGTGTAAAGAATAAAAAAGTTGGAAAAGCCAAGTCTTGCAACAGCCAATTAAAAAGAATTATTTTACGTGTTTGGGTGTTCCGCCTGCGTGCATATCTGGGCACCGCCCGTGTGCCCGATCCCCTGCCTGGGAGGACAGAAAAGAGCGTCAGGCTTCCTGGAACTGGAATTGCGGAAGATTGTGAGACACAATGTGGGTTCAGGGAATTGAACTCAGGACCTCTACAAGAGCAGCCTGTGCTCTTAACCAGTGAGCCATCTCTCCAGCTCCCCTGCCAAGTTTTATTAAAAGCAGAAGCACATGTGCACCCAGACAGACAGACACACACAGAGAGAGAGGAAAGCACATAAAGAGACAGCTTCTCAGGTGGGAAGGAGTCCTAAGGTAGTGTTGGAGTTTGTCTCAGAGACAAACATTTTTATGTTTGTATGCTGGCTCCCTTTTTACATCAGGACTGTCTAGTCTGGGTTAGTGCAGGGGGCCAGTAATCTAGACAAAGAGAGAGAAGCTGATTGGTCCTCAGCATAGGAAACCAACCTAGCTCACCCGCTTTTGAAAGCTCCACTGAAAAGTTCCCCCTGGCAGGAAAACGCTCAGCCAACCTTCATCTTCAAGGAAGCTAACTACCTTGAATGTTTAAGAGGAAAGTGTTTGAATCTACCTAGAGTATCACTGCCCTTCCTGCCTGCCTACCCGTCTGACCCGTGGTCCTGCCCTCAGGAGGCAGAGGCTAGAGGATCAGGAATTCAAAGCCAACTTGAGCTACACGAGACTTTGTCTGAAACAATCCTACAGCTGACATCATACTTAATGGTAAACAGTGGCTGCCCATTCCCCAAGATGAGCAGCAAAGGTGTGAGCTCTAACTCATTGTCCATTATTCTCCATTAGCGGTCCCAGACTGCGCAATAAGGTAAGAGAATAAATGAAAGGCACCAAGATTATAGGCTAGGTTGTTGTTGGGACTCCATCTTGCTTTATCCTCATTCTCTTCTTCACTCTGCATTCTGAGTCTCTGGTTCTGAAGAGTAAGAGCTCAGGGCAGTATGTCTCTATCAGCTCCACCAGCAGCAGCAGGGCTGGGGGAGGAGGAGGCTGGAGAAGTGGAGTGCTGTTTTCCGGATGGGATGTGACCATCGCAGTCAGCTCACACCGTCTGTGGTTACCCACCTGCACAGTAGGTCACACCTGGCCAACACCCTGGCACATACAGCGTAGATGATCTCCGGGCTCCACACTTTCTTTCCCGAGGAGCTACTGGCAGTGGGTAGTTGCCAGGGGAGGAAGAATCATTAACTTGTAAGGATGTGGCCACTGGTAGGTTTTCCATGCTCCAGAGGATGGCCTCGCACCCGTGCACAGATTAAGTGGCACCGACTGCATGAGAGAGAGAAGGGCAGGGGGTGGGAAAGGGACATGTTGGAGGAACAGGGGAGCGGGGAAACGGGGGCAGATATGATCATATCTCACTGTGCAGATATGTACACACATATAAACACACACACACACACACACACACACACACACACACACAGGTATTTATGGTGATTGCCAAGAGAGTATCACTTCTGGTAGGTGTCAAAACACCCGTCTACTGACTAAAGTTCTTAGGGAACTTGCTTCTGCAGGCAGCTCCTAACCCAGTCCTTATGCAAACATCTCTTCCTTTCAATAGGTTGAAAGGCAGTCTGGAGATGCTGGTCCAGGTACGTAGCAACCACAGAGGGCTCTGCTGTCTCTTCCCCAACACCAGTCTCTTGGATATTGACCTTCTGTGTAATAGGCCTGAGTTGGCTCATGTTTGTTTCAAAGGGAGAAGTAAAAGTCTCTTCAGTCACAGATGATGTAATTATTATGAAATCACAAGGAATTTATCCCCCCCCCCCCCCCGAGTTTCTCTGTATAGCCCTGGCTGTCCTGGAATTCACTCTGTAGACCAGGCTGCCTTGACCGAGGGGATTTCTATGACAACTCAGAACGACCTGGTAAATTCAGCAAGGTCACAGGGAGTAAAGACAACATATAAAAGGGACTTCCTTTTGCAGATAATTGGCTCATGAAGCTTTAAGAAATTCTGTGTAGGGCCAACAAGATGACTCAGCAAAGTAAAGGCACTTGCCACCAAGTCTGATGACCTAAGTTCAGACTCCAGAGCCCACAGTGTGGGGAGAGAGACAGCGCTGCACACGCTCCTCTCACCGCCAAACTCATGCCACGCCACACACGTGCCCATGCACATGCAAACACAATTTTTTAAAAATTTCATTTGTAATAGAGAGAGAAAAAGAAAGATCTGGAAAGCGAGGAAGAAACAGGCATAAAAGAACCTGTGGTTCTGTTCATATAATGTGATAGGATGAAGACTCCCACTAGATAAATGAGTGACTGGCTGCCTGGGGTGGGGTCGGGAAAGGGCTGACTAGGGTCAGGTCGCTATTGCCGAGATGAAACAGCATAACTAAAAGCAAGTAGGGGAGGAAAGGGTTTGTTCCCTTCAAACTTTCACCTAACAGTTCTCAGGGAAAGCAGTCAGAGTGGAGAATTACGAGACAAGAGCTGATGCAGAGGCCAGGGAGGGGTGCTGCTTACTGGCTTGCTCCTCATGGCTTGCTCAGCCTCCTTTCTTTTTTTTTTTTTTTTTTTTTTTTTTTTTGGTTTTTCGAGACAGGGTTTCCCTGTATAGCCCTGGCTGTCCTGGAACTCACTCTGTAGACCAGGCTGGCCTCGAACTCAGAGATCCGCCTGCCTCTGCCTCCCAAGTGCTGGGATTAAAGGCGTGAGCCACCACCGCCCGGCTTCAGCCTCCTTTCTTATAAGAACCTGAACCACCAGCCTAGGGGTGGAACCACCCACAATGGACCACACCCTCCCACATCTATCATTAGTTAAGGAAATGCCCTCTAGGCTCGCCTGCACTGGATCCATTTTGTTTTGTTTTTTTTGAGACAGGGTTTTTCTGTAGAGCCTCGGCTGTCCAACTAGCTCTGTAGACCAGGCTGGCCTTGAACTCACAGAGATCCCCCTGCCTCTGTCTCTGGAGTGTTGGGATTAAAGGTGAGCTCCACCACCTCCCAGTTTCTACAGCCCGATCTTAAGGAGCCATTTTCTGATTGAGGTTCCCTCTCAGACCACTCTGGTGTGTGTCAAGTTGACATAAAACTACCCAGTGAATTAGAAGCTGGAGGAAACTTGCAAGAATCAAGGAGATGTCCTATATTCTGATACATAGCTATAGGAACCTAATGAGAATAAAATTAATTGAAAGTTCCACTCTGAGGCTGGGCATGGTGGCACATGCTTTCAATTCAGTACTTGGGAGATGGAGGCAGGTTGACCAGAAGTCCCGAGTTATCCTCTGCTGTATAGTGAGTTCATGACCAACCTAGAACCCATAAGACCTCATATCAAAAAAATAAAAGAAAGTGTGAATTTGCCAGGAATGCTGGCTCATTCCTATAATCTCAGCACTCAGGAAGCAGAGGTGCGAGAGGAGGATCAGGAGTTCAAGGTCACGCTTGACTACCTAGCAATTCTGAGGCTATTCTGGACCGTATGAAATCTGTCCTGCCACCAGCCCCCCAAGTAAGTCCCCTTTACAATGGATGTGTTTTCTTTATGTTTGTTGCATCTCAGTGAAGTTGGTTAGATAGAAAAAAAAAGCAAGAACAGCTACATGTACCACTAGTCCAGGAGTGGGGTGTAGCTCTGTGGTAGAGTACATGCTTACTGTCCACGAGGCCCTGGGCTCAGCTGCTACCAACCGAGGCCCTGAGTTCAGCCACGGACATAACTAAGTAGGAAGTGGACAAAATACCACCCGTCAAGTTCAGAGATGCCCACCTAAGGATGTGTCACTCATCCGTCCGCTGTCCCTGACTTGACAGATGGAAGAAGAAAAGTGCCCTGGCCCACTCAGGATTCCCGGACAGTGACTTCCCATGACCCGACGACGCAGGCCCTGGCTTGTTTCTTCCCCTTACTGCTGTCTCTCAAGCCTCTAATTCTCTAATTCTTGTTTTCCTGCAGAAACTGCCGGTGGTGCAGGCAACAACTCGCCGCCGCCGCCACGGCCGCCACAGTGGTTTTGGGGTTTCATTGCTTTGTGGGGAGTTGTGAGGCATCGCTGCTTTGTGAGCACCAGAGGTGGGGCTCGGGGTCGTTTCTTTCTCTGGAGGCTTCTGGTAGCTTCCTGTATAATCAACCGATAGAAAGCCAGTGAGACTGGTTTCTATCCAGGGGCAAGAGGGGTAGCAACAGAGGTGTGTGGGGGGGTAAACACAAGTGCTGGGTCTCTTCACACCCCCATCTCTCTGAACCAGATCCAGCCTGAGCCAGGTTCCCCACCCCCCAGCCCCCCAGCCATGGTCCTAGTGAGATTCTACAAGCCAAGCTTTCTCCGTAATGAAAGACCAACGGAAGCCAGGGTAGCCTGTGAGCCTCCTCGGTCTGCCAGGCTGGAACTTGCTTTCCCTGACTCTCTGAGAGTCCCTTGTTCCTGTTCTGATTGTTTCTTAGAAGGAAATCACCTCTGGAATAAAGTCAAGTTTAAGAGGCCTGCACTTGTGTTTTCTATTTTGTTGAATAATGCTGAAAACTCAGTGGTCACTCAAAGGAGTGGCTGGTACCTCTGTGGCCGTGGACTGGCCAGTGGGTAGGTACTGCCCAGGAAAGGTCTCCCTTCTTCCTCCTGCTATGGTCTTGGCTTCAGCATCTCAGAGGCAGTAGAGCACAAGGCTCTGTGACCCAAGAGTCACCTGTGCCTCTATTTCCCCAGCTGCTGTGGCAGGTGGCAAGGCTACTTTGGCTGATGCTTTAGTGTGAGGATTAATAATGACTGTCTCAGGGGGTGGGGCAAGGGCTCAGCTGTTAAGAGCAATTGTTGCTCTTGCTGGGAACCAGTTCAGGTCAGCTGGCTCACAACTGTCAGTTCCAGAGAGTCTGAGATCTTTGTTTGGCCTTAAAGGGCTAATGCAAGCATACAGGTTCTCTCTGTCTCTGTCTCTCTGACTCTCTGCCTCTGTCTCTCTCTTGTGTGCTCAAACAAATAAATCTTTTTTATTTTATTTTATTTTACTTTTTAGAGCAGCCACTGTTATTTTTTTGTTTGTTTATTTTTGTTTGTTTGTTTGTTTTTTGTTGTTGTTGTTGTTTTTACAAGACAGTTTCTCTGTGTAGTCCTGGCTGTCCTGGAACTCACTCTGTAGACCAGGCTGGCCTCGAACTCAGAGATCCGCCTGCCTCTGCCTCCAAAGTGCTGGGATTAAAGGGGTGTGTCACCACCACCCGGCAAATCTTTTTTTTGTTGTTTTTTTTGTTTTTTTTGTTTTTTTGTTTTTTTGTTTGTTTTGTTTTTTTGAGACAGGGTTTCTCTGTGTAGCCCTGGTTGTCCTGGAACTCACTCTGTAGACCAGGCTGGCCTCGAACTCAGAGATCCGCCTGCCTCTGCCTCCCAAGTGCTGGGATTAAAGGGGTGTGTCACCACCACCCGGCAAATCTTTTTTGTTGTTGTTTTGTTTTGTTTTGTTTTGTTTTGTTTTTTATTTTTTGTTTTTTGTTTTTTGTTTTTGTTTTTGTTTTTGTTTTTGTTTTTGAGACAGGGTTTCTCTGTGTAGCCCTGGTTATCCTGGAACTCACTCTGTAGACCAGGCTGGCCTCAAACTCAGAAATCCGCCTGCCTCTGCCTCCCAAATGCTGGGATTACAGGCGTGCGCCACCAGGCCCGGCTCTGGCAAATCTTTTTTAAAAACTAACTTTGGTTTCAAACACAAGAGACCAGGCTGGGCTGTGAAGAAAGATGTTAAGAATGTTATAGTCTTAAAAGAAGAAAGGACTGACTGGGCAGTGGTGGCGCACGCCTTTAATCCCAACACTCAGGAGGCAGAGGCAGGTGGATCTCTGAATTCAAGGCCAGCTTGAACCTTGAGTTCAAGGGCTGCAGACAAACCATTTTGGAAAACCAGAGAGAGAGAGAGAGACAGAGACAGAGAGAGACAGAGACATGGAGACAGAGACACGGAGAGATCCTATTGCATGCCAGCCATGGGCCAACGGGTGTTATATACACAGAGCTTTGGTCTGGAGAACAGCTCAGGGCGAGCGGTGATAGCAGAAGCCTGGACAGTCTTTACAGGCCTGCATTGTAATGATTTTCCAGAAGCAGAGAGCGGGTGTGTTGACTCTGGGCCGCACTCCATTTTCAGCTATGAGTGTTTTGAACAGCCACACAAAGGGCCTCCATAAGTCCCCTTTAAGCAGCTCTGTGGCCGGCAAAGGTCAGGCTCTGCTGCCAGATGGGATCTTGCCAGGACGCCTCCTCGTGCCAACAGGGTTAACCTCTCGCCTTTGTGACTTTGGGGTTTTACAGCTGCAGAAGGAGGACTTTGGATCTGTTTCACTGCATCTGACAGCCAGACACCGACTGCGGGTGACGTCTCAATGCCAGGCACACTGGGCAAACGTTCGTCACCCCCAAACGCTCTCCTCCTTCGAATCTCACACACATGCTAGGTGAGCGCTCTGTCCCTGAGCCAGATCCTCAGTCCTGTCCCTTCACACACCTTATCTCCGCGAGCCTCTCAGCCACCCACGGCTGCTCATTATCCTCCTTCACTCCAGCTGAAGAGAGGCTAGGAGCTGGGAGATGGCGTACTGAGGTGTCTGCAGAACAAGCCTGAGGACCTGCGGCTGCATCCTCAGCGTCCACGAAAAACCCAGGCTGATGATGTGTGTGTGTGTTACCCCAGGGCCAGGGCCAGCAGGGCGGAGTCAGGGTGAGCCCTTGAGCTCGTCAACCGTCCGGCCCGAACCAATCAGCTCCAGATTCAGTAAGAGACCCTGTTGTTCATTTGTCTTTTTAAGGGTGAGAAAGACACCTGACTTTAATCTCTGACTTATGCACACATGGGCACATGCCACATCCCTCCCCACACGAACATACACATATAAGAAATATGTCAGCTGGGCGGTGGTGGCGCACGCCTGTAATTCCAGCACCTGGGAGGCAGAGGCAAGTGGATTTCTGAGTTTGAGGCCAGCCTGGTCTACAAAGTGAGTTCCAGGACAACCAGGGCTACACAGAGAAACCCTTTCTTGAAAAAACCAAATCCAAAAAACAAAAAACAAAACAAAAAAAAAAAAAAAGAGTTTGGGCTGGAGAGATGGCTCAGTGGTTAAGAGCACTGACTGTTCTTCTGAAGGTCTTGAGTTCAAATCCCAGCAACCACATGGTGGCTCACAACCATCTGTAATGAGATCTGATGCCCTTTTCTGGTGCATCTGAAGACAGCTACAGTGTACTCATATATAATAAATAAATCTTAAAAAAAAATATATGCCTGTCGGGGCTGGAGAGATGGCTCAGTGGTTAAGAGCACTGATTGCTCTTCTGAAGGTCCTGAGTTCAAATCCCAGCAATCATATGGTGGCTCACAACCATCTGTAACAAGATCTGATGCCCTCTTCTGGGGTGTCTGGAGACAGCCACAGTGTACTCACATAAAATAAATAAATTAATTAAAAAAAGAAAAATAAATGTGCATACAAGAGGGGGGAGAAGAAAGGGGAGAGAGAGAGAGAGAGAGAGAGAGAGAGAGAGAGAGAGAGACTGCCTGGGCCTGCAGAGATGCTAAGCAGGTGTAGAGGTGAACACCCCCCTCCCCGAGTCAGGCCACAGGGTTCACATCCGAGGACTCTGAGCCTATCCCTGAGCCTTGCTGAGTGGTGGTTTCTCCAGCTATAACTGAGATGGACCCTAAGAGCACCACTTCCTAGGGCGCAGTCAGTATTACATACCGTCCGTGATTGTTGGGATTACCCAGAGGCAGCGCCCAGCCAATGGGAGCCACATTAGTCTCCCGTTTGGGCTCCCTGGCTCTCAGCATGGATTTATGCTACAGCAAGTGACAGACAGGCCTTTGAGGACCCTCAGCACAAGAGGAATGGTGGGTTCTTGTCCAAAGAGTGTGACTCTGTCGTGAGATGTCTCAGGGTTTTCAGTGCTGTGGA
Source organism: Apodemus agrarius (assembly GCA_964023405.1). NCBI lineage: Eukaryota > Metazoa > Chordata > Mammalia > Rodentia > Muridae > Apodemus > Apodemus agrarius. Next base: position 6,698,838 of record OZ030009.1, on the reverse strand, counting down.
AAGATACCATGACCAAGGGAACTCTTTTTTTTTTTAAGTTTTCTTTTCTTTCTTTCTTTCTTTCTTTCTTTCTTTCTTTCTTCCTTTAGCAATAAAACTTTTTTTTTTTTTTAAGCAGTAAAACCCTAACTAAGACAAGGGCCAAACCTACTCAAACCACTACATGAGAAGACCTGTTACTCGCTAGCCTGGCACCCAGCATTGACTGCCTTGAGTTCTGCGGGATGCTGGACCAAGGGCATTAACATGGCTGTCTCGTGATGGGGATACAATGGTATCTCGATTCACAGCAGCATCCAATGCTGAGGAGCAGGGGAACAGAACAGCTCTCATTCATTCATTCATTCATTCACTCATTCACTTACTTATTCACAATGAATGCTGATCTGCCCCTTTCTCTGCTACAAATCTGACCCTGACACTGGCCTCCAGAACACAAGCTTCATGGAAATCCTCAGAAGATACAAAAAGATGCCCTAAAATGTATGAAGGCAACAAGTCAGTGAATTCCTCTGAGGAGACTGTGGGGGGTTTCTCTGAGGAAGGGGTACCTGAAGATTGATTAGCAAGGCTTGGGAGGGTGACCTGGGGATAGAGAGCATGGGGGGGGGCGGGGACAGACAAGGCCTGGAGCCTGGAGAGGAAGGCTGGCAAGCCATGAGTCCTGTGCGGCTGGAGAGTAGCGGGAAGGGAGAGGACGAGAGAACCTGGGGTTACCATTCTATGCCAAGAGCAATGGAAACTGATGAACAGTTCTGGAGGATCGTGGGATGACCAAGGTAGACCATCTTGGAGGCCGTGTGGGCAAGGAACCTGTTAGCATAAGGCTGGGATCTTGAGATTAGGGCGGGTGGTGCAGACAAGAAAGGGCGACCCTGAGACGAGGGTCACTGCCCTGAGATGGTGGGAGGTGGCTGGCTGTAAAGTAACTTTGGCGGGAAACTCCAAGTGACAAGATGAGGTTGGTGTGGCCAAGGCACCTGTGGCAGACCAATGGCTAATGGGGGCCAGTGAGGAGCCACACAAAACGGGAGGTGGGGCACCGTTCTTGTAGACCGGAGGGAGGGGCTGAGGACGGCTCTGACCCGGGCGTTCCGTTTGTTCGTAAGAGCATCATGGTTGAGCCTAGGTTGTCAAAGGCCACGGCTTAGCTTTCACCTCAACACTCAAGTTTCTGGCGATGCTGCTGGGCCCCCAAACCAAGCCTGACCCGGTTACACTTTCAAAGTGTGGCCAACCTAGAGGCTCAGAGCCAAAGTGCCGATCCCCGATCCACAACAGCCTATAAGCTGGCTTTCCTAGCCACTGGTGCTGAAGTTGGGGCGTTCTCACTTATTCTGCTAGACGTTTGCCTAGAGGCAAACGGAAAGGAAGAAGTAGGTAAGCTGCAGCGGCTGGGAAGGGAGGGCTCTGTCTGCTGGGGGCGGGGCCTCACCTCATTTGCATCTGGCAGCTTTTTAAGAGTTCCCTCTGGCAGACCAGGAACTGAAGCATCAGACACCAACAAGCACTCACGGTAGAAAGCCCTAGGTCCCACTCAGGGACCCTGGTAGTGACTCATATAGAAGTTCCTGTGTTGTAAGTGCGACAGGATAGCCGCAGGCTCACCAGGACACTTTTTCATGAGCAATTATTATTTGTTTGTTTGTTTTAAGAAAGGCTCTTGTGGCCGGGCAGTGGTGGCACACGCCTTTAATCCCAGCTCAGGAGGCAGAGGCAGGTAGATTTCTGAATTTGAGGCCAGCCTGGTCTACAGAGTGTGTAGACCAGCCAGGGCTATACAGAGAAACTCCCGTCTCTGAAAGCAACAACAACAAAAACAAAACAAAACAAAAACAAAAAAAGCTCTTGTGAGCCGGGTAGTGGTGGCGCATGCATTTAATCCCAGCACTTGGGAGGCAGAGGCAGGTAGATTTCTGAATTCGAGGCCAGCCTGGTCTACAGAGTGAATTCCAGGACAGCTAGGGCTATACAGAGAAACCCTGTCTCGAAAAATCAATCAATCAATAAATGAATGAATGAATAAAGAAACAGATAAACAAACAAATAAATAAATAAATAAATAAGAAAGACTTGTGTAGTCCAGGCGGCCATAATATCTAGCCGAAGATGACTTTCAACTTCTGAAGCTTCTGCCTCTATCTCTCTAGTGTACAGATGACAGACTCGCCCCAGTCTGTGCAGGGCTAGGGATAGAACCCAGGGCTTCCTGCATGCCAGGCGGCCGCTCTTCTCACCGACCTACATCCTTAGCCCTCTGTGGCCTAGCCCTGCAGGGTCCTAGCCCTCCATGGGTCTTTATCTTTCTAGGCCCAGTTCTTCTGAAAGAAGCAATCAAAGCACTCCGCCCAGGGCCAGCAAGTCCCAAGGATTTAAAGACTTCATTAGCTCGTAGGAATGACCGTGTCTGTGTCCTTCCAAAAAGCTGGCTCCAGTTGCAGCCTTGGCATGGCCACAGGGCAAGCAGGGCAGAGTTAGGAGGTTTCCATGTGAAAGAGGCCGATGCCCTGGATACAGGCAAGGGGAGGGGACAGGCCTGTCGGGTGCAGCTTCTGGTCACATAGAGAGAATATCTGTCTCACGCTGTTCTCCTGGATTCACTCACAATAACACAAAGCAGAGGCCACATTATCAGGGTCCCCCATTTACAAAGGAAGAGACTGCGGAACCGGGCACCTGCTTTGCGTGGTTTGGCTCCTAAGGGTTACGAGTGGCCTTTCCTGCTCCCTCGGCACTCCTTCTTCGCAGCTTTCATGGCTCCGCCCCCAAGCCCCGCCCACTGACCTGTGGGTTCCACCAGGACAGGGGCACCTTATCTCCAGTGCCAGCCCTTAAGACACTGGCAAACCGTGGTTTCGTTTTGCTAAATAAAGTAGGCCATAGGGCAGGGGTGGAGCTCTGCATGCACTGAGCATGCGCCTGGCTCTGAGCGGCTTTCATTCTCTGGCCGGGCTAAAGAGTTGGGGGTGGGGAGGGGGGGGGAGGGAAGGGGAGCAATGGGCTGGAGAGATGGCTCAGTGGGTAAGGACCATGAGGACCTGAGTTTAGATTCCAGGGCCATGTCAAGCTGTGGGAGGTTGGAGGCAGGAGGATCGCTGGGGCTTGGTGGATGCCAGGCTAGCTCCGGGTTCAGTGCCCTGTCTCATGGGAGTAGGGCAAAGGAAAGAGGGAGCAGGGCATCCAATGTTTCCCTTTACACACATGTACGCACTCAGGTGTATGTACTTGCAGACAGACAGACAGACAGACAGACACACACACACACTACATAAGTAAACACACAGCTGCTTCTACCTGAATTCTTCCTCAATGCCAGACACAGGATTCCGGTGTGAGTAAGAAACACTCCTCATCGCCGGGCAGAGGTGGCACACGCCTTTAATCTCAGCACTTGGGAGGCAGAGGCAGGAGGATTTCTGAGTTCGAGGCCAGCCTGGGCTACAGACTGAGTTCCAGGACAGCCAAAGGCTATACAGAGAAACCCTGTCTCAAAAAACAAAACAAAATAAAAAACAAACAAACAGCCGGGCGGTGGTGGCGCACGCCTTTAATCCCAGCACTTGGGAGGCAGAGGCAGGTGGATTTCTGAGTTTGAGGCCAGCCTGGTCTACCGAGTGAGTTCCAGGACAGCCGGAGCTACACAGAGAAACCCTGTCTCGAAAAACCAAAACCAAACCAAAACAAAACAAACAAACAAACAAAAAAAAAACAAAAGAAACACTCCTTATCCTCCATGGAGCTCAATCTAGTGGTGGAGATCAACTGCTAACAGATTCATTAAATCGCGCCCGATCTCAGCGTGAACGCTGTGAACATTTAACATCCCCTTTGGGGAGAGCGCAGGGCTGGCATGAGGCTGAGGCTCAGAGGGTGCAGAAACTACGCTGGTAAAAGAGACTGTCTGGGAACAGGAAGTGTGAAGGCCCTGAGGTGGAAGGAAGCTGGGGTTATGTAAGGAGCAGAAAGAAGCAGGTCGGTGTGGCTGAAGCCTGGTGAGCCGGGGGTTTGAAGGACGGGGAGATGGTGCAGACAGAGAGCAGCTGCCGCCCTATTAAGGGGAGGAGAATTAAGGGGAGGAGAGGCAGCTGGGGGTCGATGTCAGTAAGGAGGAGGGGTTTGCACTCCAGGGCTGGGATCAACCGGCCAGCATCCGGGTTGCTGATGGGGTGTTGTGTGACTGACAAGGCTCTTTACCCTTTGGTTTTTGTGACACGGAATTTCAACTTGACTGGGTCAAAGGATGCCTTGCCAGCTAGTAGGCGCTGGGCGCACTACCGGGCTTCTGGAAGAGATCAATATTTGAACAGGCACCCTGAGTAAAAAGATAGACTCCGGGTGTTAGCGTTTCCTCTAGACTCCGCCCAACAGTTACCTAGCAACAGCTGCCAGCCAGGTAAAAGTGGGACTGTTTAGTCTCTCTGTCACTGTCTGTCTGTCTATCTGTCTCTCTGTCTCTCTGTCTCTGTCTCTGTCGTCCTCAGGTGCCACTCACTGTTGGAGAGATGTCTCAGTACTTAAGGGTACTTGCTGCTCTTGTAGAGGACCTAGGTTTGATTCCTGTCACCTACGTGGTGGCTCACAGCCATCTGTAACTCTAGCTCCAGGGATCCAAAGCCCTTTTCTGGCTTCCGAGGACACCAGGAATGTACATGATGCACGCACACACCCATGCAGGCAAAACACCCATACATAAAATTGAAAACCAAAAAGTGACCCTGGCTGGCTCCTGTGGAGGGGGGGGGAGGGGAGAAATCAGGCTGAGCAAGCCATGGGGAGTGAGGCAGTGAGCACAGTTCGTCTACGGCTTTTACTTCAGTCCCCTCCACCAGGTTCCTGCCTCGGCTTCCTTCAGTGGACTGTGACCAGGGATATGTAATCCAAATAAACCCCTTTGTCCCCAGATTGCTTTTGGCTATGGTCTTTATCACAGCAACAGAAACCCAAGACACTCCCATTATGTAGCCCAGGCTGGCTCCGATCTATCAAATCCCTCCTCTTTCCCTCCCCATATCAGGTTCTGGGTCTGTGGGCATGTGCCACCATAACTGGCCATGAATCTCTCTGTGTTCCGTCGCTCTGCAGAACCCTGGCGGATCCGGTCTCAGAGTCTCTGCATCTGAAAATAGGATGTTATAGGATGTTCCTACACACGGCATCAGGCCCACCATCCATCCAATAGAGCTGTCCATTTTTCTTCTCTCTCTCTCTCTCTCTCTCTCTCTCTCTCTCTCTCTCTCTCTGTCTCTCTCTCTCCTCTCTGTCTCTCTGTCTCTCTCTCTCTCTCTCTCTCTCTCTCTCTCTCTCTCTCTCTGCCTCTGTCTCTCTGTCTCTGTCTCTTTCTCTGAGACAGGGTTTTTCCGTGTAGCCCTGGATGTCCTGGACTACCCTCTGCCTCCTGAGTGTTGGGATCAAGGGCGTGCGTCGCTGCTGCTGCTGCTGCCGCTGCTGCTGCCGCTGCTGCTGCTGCCTCCGCCGCCACCACCACCCAGCTGCACCCTTCATTTTCATGCACACACTTTGTGCCTCTTCCTTCTCTCACTCCATTTGTTGTTCTCTGAGAAACTGGCTTGTCCTGGCTGAGCCCCAAGCGGTCCTGGGAACTTGCTGTCCCCGGAAGTGTTTCTTCCTTTGCTCTAGGACTTTCCCTCTGGGGATGGAAGGGGATGGAAGGGGATGGGGGCCAGATAATCTTTCAGGAGAGGCTGTGCCTGAGTTGTTCAGGCAACCACAGGATGAGCCAGTCTTTGAATAGAGACCCCAAGCTGGCATTTCTATCCTGGTTGTTAAGGCGGAGACTTGGCTTGTATCTTCGCCCTTGCAGGTCCCTACTCTGGACACACTCCTATGCCTAGACCTTTAGAAGTGTTTTGTTCCTGAAGGGAAGGTTTGGTCACAAGCCCCAATGAAGAGTATGGGGAGGGAGGCAGTGACTGTGAGCCGGTTATCCATCTAGTTATCAATAATCAATAATCAAGTTATCTAGTTATCAATTCCCAGGAGGGGCAGAGGTGGGAGCCTTCGACTTGAGTGTTTTATTTTTATGATTCATATTTGATATCAGCAGTTATCTCAGGGATCGAAACAGTGGAAGGCTGAACAACCAGCCCCTTCCCCCCCCCCCCCCCGAGTTAAGCATCATGTGTTCTGCACTGGAGCTGCAGACATCAATGACTACCCAGCGGCCTGCTTCCACAGGAAGCTGTAGGACCGTGCTCTTTCTCGATGCCTGGAAGGGACTCCAAAGAGTGTTTCACACCGGACTGTTGTGTCACTGTGGTGAGCCATAGGACACTCAGAAACTGCCCCTGGGTTTCTGCATTTACAACTCCACAGCCAGCTTGGCCGAGGAACACAACTGTTGACAATGTCAACTTGTCACTGTCCCCAGAGCTGGAAACGGCAGGTTATATAATGCATTCCGCTAACAGGGTCTCCCAGACCCGAGCGCCAGTGGCTGACCCTTGTGCCTCAGAGTGCTGGAGGCTGGATGTCTGAGATCAAGGGTGGGCAGGGCTGGATTCTGCTGAGGGGTTTCTTCCTGGCTGCCTTCTCCCGGTGTCCTTACACGACCTTCCTTCTGATGTGTGCTCTGCTGGAGTCTCTTCCTCCGCCTTATGACCTCATTTAACTTCAACAACTTCCTTAAACAAGGTCTCCAAACTCTACTAAGGGGGACACAATCAAAGAAACACAATGTTGGCACTGTGCAAACCTCGTGGCTTCATCCACACCCAGACAGACAGACAGACCATTTGCTCCACGTAACAAGAGGCTGCTGCTGCTGCTGTAATGTAACATGCTAGTCAGTCAAACTTTTTTTTCCTACCTTTTTATTTTTTGGTTGTTCAAGACAGGGTTTCTCTGTATAGCCCTGGCTGTCCTGGAACTCACTCTGTAGACCAGGCTGGCCTCGAACTCAGAAATCCACCTGCCTCTGCCTCCCAAGTGCTGGGACTAAAGGCGTGCGCCACCACCGACAGGCTCCTAAGTCAACCTTTTGAGACGTTTCAAGACAGGCTCTCAAGAAACCCAGGTGTCTTCTAACTTGCTGCATAGCAAAGGCTACTGTGAGCTATTTTTTTTTAAAATATATTTTAATAGCAAATTTACAGGAACAGAACACAGAAAACAATAAAAACGTGCTTGCATGCGGGACAACTCAGAAAAGTATAGTGAGTGGGTGGACATTCAGAACTGATAACAGGAAGAAGAGGAAAAAATGTTTGTTGTTTTTATTTTTTTTTTATTTTTATTTTTTTTTGTTTTTCGAGACAGGGTTTCTCTGGGTAGCTCTGACTGTCCTAGAACTCACTCTGTAGACAAGGCTGGTCTTGAACTCAGAAATCCACTTGCCTCTGCCTCCCAAGTGCTGGGATGAAAGGCGTGCGCCACCACCGCCCAGCTTGGAAAAAAATGTTTTTGAGAATGAAATATTTCCCCTCACAGTGGACTCTTAAGCATGTTCTCCACGTATGCAGCATGGCAGCTGGATATCTTTTGGCATAAATGTTACACGATTGGCATGGAGAGCACACGGGTTAGCGTCTTCCAAAAGGCCAACCAGACAGGCCTCACTTGCCTCCTGCAAAGCGCTGATAGCTGCACTCTGGAAGCGCAGATCTGTTTTGAGGTCCTGGACAATTTCTCCCACCAGGCGCTGAAAGGGGAGCTTGAGAAGCAGAAGTTCAGTGGACTTCTGGTGGCGAATGATTTCACGGAGTGCCACAGTACCGGGCCTGTAACCACGAGGGTTCCTCACCCCTCCAGTAGAGGGCGCACTCTTGCAAGAGGCTTTTGTAGCCAGTTGTTTCCTGGGTGCTTTACTCCCCTCCCACACCTCCCCGGTGGATTTGTGGGGAGTCTGCTTTGTACAAGCATGGGCTCCTCCTTACGCCCCTTCTCCTTTGGCTGGAGCTCGGCAAGCAAGAGGCGTTGGAGAGGCCTCTAAGGTACAGGGAAGGCTGAAAACACCCATCATGAGCTCTTGATCCTCCTGCCTCAGCATCCCAAGTGCCGGGATTACAGATTTGCACCGTGGTACCAAGTTAATTTTTTTTTTTTTAATTTGCATGATGCTGAGGGCTTGCCCTCAGAGAGAAAATCCAGCCGTTCTCTGATCCCCAGGCATCCAGCCATGGGTCTGTGGAGCACTGTCAATGTTCTTCCCATGCTGTGGAGGGGTCCTGCCGGGTCAAGCCTGTGTTCCTCCACCTTTCCAGCTCAATCGTGTGTGTGTGTGTGTGTGTGTGTGTGTGTGTGTGTGTCCAATAGCATGCTGTGAAGGTTAGAGGACAGCTTGCAGGAGGTAGATGTCAGTTCTCAGGGCCATCTCACCAACCCTCCCCTCCCCCTCTGCTTACCCAGGGAGAACCCGTTCAGGTCATCTATTGTCTACGCAGTTGATCTCAGCACACCTCTGCAGGACTCTGGATTGTATCTGGACCCACCCAGAACGTGCTGTCACCAGCTAGCACTATGTTCACCAACAGTTTCCCGTCTCTAGTCTCAGTCTCCGCTCAACCCCAAAGCAACTTAAGAACTGATCACTGTTTTTAACTGGCAATGCCAGGACTACATGGGGGGCCTCTGTGTTCTTAGGTAACTGTACATTTTGCTTGTTTTTTTGACACAGTGATTCTCTATGAGGCCCTGGCTGTCCTGAAGCTTGCTCTGTAGATCAGGCTGGCCTTGAACTCAAAAATCCTCCTGCCTCTGCCTCCCAGAGTGCTGAGATTACAGGTGTGCGCCACCACCACCCGGCTCAGGCTGGCCTTTAATTCACAGAGATCCATCTGCTTTTGCTCCTGGGTGCTGGGATTAAAGACATGCACCACCACTGCCCGGCTTAACTTTTTTTTTTTTTTTTTTTTTTTTTTTTTTTTTTTTTGACACAGGGTTTCTCTGTGTAGCCCTGGTTGTCCTGGAGCTCACTCTGTAGACAAGGCTGGCCTCAAACTCAGAAATCTCTCTGCCTCTGCCTCCCAAGTACAGGGATTAAAGGCGTGTGCCACCACTGCTCATCAAAGTTTTTTTTTTTTTTTTTTTTCTCTTTTTTTTTTTTTTTCTCTTGACAGGGTCTTATGTAGTCTAGGCTAGCTTGAACCCGTTATGTACCCCAGGATCGCCTTCCCTACTACCAAGTTTGGCATTTTGTTTTGTTTTGTTTTGTTTTGTTTTGTTTTGTTTTGTTTTGTTTTTGAGACAAAGTTTCTCTGTGTAGCCCTGGCTGGCTTGGAACTCAGAAATCTGCCTGCCTCTGCCTCTGCCTCCCAAGTGCTGGGATTGCAGGCGTGCGCCACCACGCCCGGCTCCAAACTGGTTTATGCTGGGATTTGACTCCAAGATTTCCTGCACACTTGTGAGACGAGCATATACACAAATAAAACAATGAGGGTGGTGGTGGCGCACGCCTTTAATCCCAGTACTTGGGAGGCAGAGGCAGGTGGATCTCTGAGTTCAAGGCCAGCCTGGTCTACAGAGGGAGTTCCAGGACAGCCATGGCCACCAAGAAACTCTGTCTCACAAACAAACCCAACCCAACCAACCAACCAATCAAACAATCAATCAATCAATCAATCAATCAAACAAACAAACAAAAAAAAAAAAGGAAAGAAAAAGAAAAAAGAAAATTAGTTTCGCCGGTGGTAGTGGGTCACGCCTTTGAGCTCTGGTGCACATTGTCTCTGCTTTTGTGGCTGTGACATGAACAGCGCTTCTCTATCACAGGCTCCAGCTGTCCCAATGTTCTGCTCTCCTGCGTGGCTCTAAGTGACCATGTACAGAACTGAACCTTTTCAACCCAAATCCAGATCCCCTCAGGTAGACAAGTCTGTGCAGCAGGCTAGCACATTGGAAAACATCAGACCTGGAGTCTAGGATGTTCCGCCCCTCCCCACGATTGCCCTTCTATCATCGGAATTGAGGGTAAGACATCCTAGACCAGGATGGTCCAGCCCAACCTAGCAGCTAACAAAAACACACCAACCCAGGACCAATCTAGGACATCATCAGAGGCCAGCCCAGTCAGTAGAACTACCAATTTGTAGTTCTGTAATCTGTTAGAAGATCTGCTATTTAGTCTACTAAATCCTCCCCTCTTTTTTAGATTATTTATTTATTTATTTATTAGTTTTTTAATTATATTTTTTTGGTTTTTTGAGACAGGGTTTCTCTGTGTAGCCCTGGCTGTCCTGGAACTCACTCTGTAGGCCAGGCTGGCCTTGAACTCAGAAATCCACCTGCCTCTGCCTCCCAAGTGCTGGGATTACAGGCGTGCGCCACCACGCCCGGCGATTATTTATTTATTTTATGTATATGAGTACACTATCGATGTCTTCAGACACACCAGCAGAGGGCATCGGATCTCATTACAGATGGTTGTGAGCCACCATGTGGTTGCTGGGAATTGAACTCAGGACCTCAGGAAGAAGAGTCAGTGCTGTTAGCTGCTGAGCCATCTCTTTAGGCCCTAGTCTACTACATCCTGAAATCCTTTGTTATGCAACAGTATAACCAACATGCTAAGATACATGATTATTTTCTCATTTAAAAATGGGGCTGAGGCCAGGCATGGGGGCGCACGCCTGTAATCCCAGCACTTGGGAGGCAGAGGCAGGTGGATTTCTGAGTTTGAGGCCAGCCTGGTCTACAGAGTGAGTTCCAGGACAGCAGGACAGCCAGAACTACACAGAGAAACCCTGTCTTGACCCACTCTCCGCACCCCCCTCCCGCAAAAAAGGGGGGGCTGGAGACATGACTTAGCAGTTAAGAGCACTCACTGCTCTTGCTGAGGACCTGGGTTCAATTCTCAGTACTCAAATGGCAGCAAATCTGTAACTCCAGTTCCAGAGGTTCTGACTCACTATTAGTTTCCTTGGGCACTGCATGCCGATGGTTCACAGACAAAAGACTGGTACACATAAAGTTAAAAATCTTAAAAAAAAAAAAAAAAAAGCCGTTGGTGGCAGTGCACACCTGGTATCCCAGCACTCTGGGAGGCAGAGGTAGATGCAGAGGCAGAGGCAGAGGCAGAGGCAGGGGCAGGGGCAGGGGCAGGGGCAGAGGCAGAGGCAGAGGCAGGCAGATTTCTGAGTTCGAGGCCAGCCTGGTCTACAGAGTGAGTTCCAGGACAGCCAGGGCTATACAAAGAAACCCTGTCTCGAAAAACCAAATACAAAAAACAAACAAACAAACAAACAAACAAACAAAAATCTTTCAAAATGATTCTTGGATGGGCTGGAGAGATGGCTCAGTGGTTAAGAGCACTGAGTGCTCTTCCAGAGGTCCTGAGTTCAATTCCTAGTAACCACATGGTGGCTCACAACCATCTGATGGGATCTGATGCCCTCTTCTGGTGTGTCTGAAGAGAGCAATGGTGTACTCATATACATAAAATAAATAAATACATTGTTAAAAGAAAAAAAGATTCTTGGGGCCTGGGGATGCCGCTCAGCTGCTAGGGTGCATACCTAGCGTACAGGAGGCCCTGGGTTCAATCCCCAGCAAGGCATATACCAAGAGTAGTGTAGTGGCCATTCCTGGTTGTCAACTTGACTATATCTGGAATGAACTACAATCCAGAATCAGAAAGCTCCCCTGCCATCCTAATCTCGAGGCTGAGATTCTGAACTGGATCTTGGCATGGAGATCTTGAGACACAGTGGCTATGACTCCCAGAAGATTAAGATAGGGAGATCTCTGAGTTCAAGGTCATCTGGGATTAAAGGCATGTTGGCACAGGCCTATAATCTGGGCCACACCCTCTCCTGGAGACCTACATAAAGATATTTGAAGAAGGAAGACTTACTCTCTCTTCTTCGCCTGCTTGTCCCGTGGGACTGAGCAGCTGCTAGATCCTTGGACTTCCATCCACAGCTGCTGCTGACCATTGGTGGGGAGTTAGACTACAGACTGTAAGTCATCAACAACTCCCCTTGCTATATAGAGACTACCCGTGTGTTCTGTGACTCTAGAGAACCCTGACTAATACAAGTAATGGCTCACACCTCTAACCCAGCACTCAGGAGGTGGAGACAGGAGCATGAAGTTTGAGGTAATGATGTTGTGCTTGTCAACTGTCCCGTCTCTCAGCAAGGCGGCATTTGGAGGTGCTTCTGAGAAACCTTTGTTACAGTGACACACAGACCTGGCCATGAATTACGGAACTATATGCCACCAGACATGTCATCCACACAGCAGATCCCCAAGCTGGCAGTGCCTGGTACCTTCACAGTCCCCCTGATAGGAGGGCATGAGGAGGAGGGGCAGTGAGGAGGGCAGGGGCGACTCCCGCACTCCTCACAGTTCCCACGCTTGCAAGCACATTGGACCCTGGAGTCTTAAGCTGCTCCCTGCCCTCGCCCCCCTCCCCGTCCCTCTGTGACGTCTTCGGGGGAGTTTGTAGCCCTAGGTGCCCTGCGCTGCTGACCAGGTGAAACACAAGAGTCTCTTGAGGACCTCGGTACATTCCTGACTGGTGATTGCAAAGGAGAGGCAGTATTTTAAAAACTTGCCTATAAAAAATGCTCAGGCAGGGGCCTGGAGAGATGGCTCAGCGGTTAAGAGCACTGACTGTTCTTCCAGAGGTCCTGAGTTCAAATCCCAGCAACCACATGATAGCTCACAACCATCTGTAATGGGATCAGATGCCCTCTTCTGGTGTGTCTGAAGACAGCAGCAGTGTACTCACATAAAATAAAGACATGCTCAGGCAGCAGTATTCCTAAAAAGCCAGACAGCCAAGCAACCCAAATGCCCACTAACCAGACTGGATAAAAGAGATGTGGTTTGTTCCCACCCAGTGCAACGTGACTCAGCTTCAGGGAAAGATGTTCTGGAGACTGCTATGGCGGCGGAAACCTGGAAGGTATCTGCTAAGCGAGAGAAGCAGATGCTAAAAGAATCACATAATATCTGATTCGATTTATGTCCCGAGTGAGCAAATCCAGACGTGGGAATGTGGGTTAGTGTCAAAGGCTGGACTGGGGGCGGGGACGGTATGCTGGGCTGACAGCTAAGGGGCGTGGCTTGTTTGAGGGGTGATGCAATGTTTGAAATGGACTGTGGAGCTTGTGTAACTCCAGGAAGATATGGATGACACTGGACGCTGCACGGGAAACAGGTGAATCGCAGGGCACGTGGATAACAGCTCGATAAAAGTGTTGAGCAAAAACCCAACCGCAAACAAAACCCTCTGATTAGTTAGCTAACTAATTAATTAATTAATTTTGGAGGCTGGGGGTCATACCTAGGGTGTGCATGCTGGATATGAACTCTACTGCCGAGCTATATACCCCAGTCCCAGGAAACGTTCACTTAGGTTAGTGTTATTCATAGGCGAGGTGTTTCCATAAATCCCCCCAGGACTTCAGTCAGAGTCTGAGTCCCTTTCATGAACACAGCAGTTTGGGTGGAGCCCTTCCGGCCGGCCGGTACAGGGCCTACTGAAAGCTTACCCAGGGGTATGTATCCGACCTCAGTGACGGTGCCATGGGTATCCCCAAGACTCAGGCTGTGGGGTGAAGGGGATTGCATGGAAATAAGAAGGGAGCAAAGGGCTGGGAAGAGCCCAGCTGGTAGACTGCTAGCCTTCACTGCAAGCGTGGGGACTTGGGCTCCATCCCCAGAGCCCGTGTTTAAAAGCTAGGTGCTCTGCTGTGCTGGGGGTGCAGATGGGGTTACTGGAACTGCTGGCCAGCCAAGACCAGCTTGACTGGCAGGCTCCAGGCCAATGAAAAACCCTGGTTTGTGTGTGTGTGTGTGTGTGTGTTTAAAATAAACAACCCAAGCAGGGATTAGGGTGATGGTTCAGTTGGGTAGAATCTTTGAACTTTTTTTTGTTTTTGGGATTTGGTTTTTTCCGAGACAGGGTTTCTCTGTATAGCCCTGGCTATCCTGGAACTCACTCTGTAGACCAGGCTGGCCTTGAACTCAGAAATCCTCCTGCCTCTGCCTCCCAGAGTGCTGGGATTACAGGCGTGCGCCACCACGCCAGGCAGGTAGAATCTTGACACTGGGCAAGCACGAGGATCTTAGATGCCCAACACTATGCAAAAGCCAAGCATGATGGTCTCCTTGTCTAATCCTAGCATTGGGTTGGGGGAGGGGGTTGGGGGTTAGGGGGGCCAGAGACAGGCCAATCCCAGGACTGTCTAGATGAATGGTTAGCTCCAGGTTCAAAGGAGAAGACAGAGAGCAAGTGGAAGACACCTAACACACACACACACACACACACACACACACACACTCACACATACTCATACACACAAAGGAAAGACAGAGAGACAGAGAGAAATTTTGCAAGCAACAGCGCTGCACTCAGAGCCCCCCTGCAGGGCTCTGGCTCAGCCAGATGAAGACACCACTGCAGCTACAAAGTGAGGAACAGCATCCAAGCAGCCAGCCTGGCAGCGCCAGAGCCAGTCTGAGGGAAGTGCCACACAGCTCCTGAGGTAGAGCAGTCTCCATGGGGAGGCACGGCACGTTCCCTGGTATCTTCTTCTCACCGTCACCAGTGGACCCGGAAAGGACTGGATTTAGTGACTCATCTGTTAGCTAGTCCCTGCCATGAGCATGCCCCTCAAAGGTAGGAAGTGTGGTCCTCTGTGTGCTAATGTTGGGAGGTGGAAAGTCTGTCTCCTCCTTACGCTCTAGGCCACTGTCTCTTCTTCCCTCACACGCTCCTTCCGACCTGGGACCATCTGCACGGGGGACTCTCGATAGAGGCTGTGATTAAGGAGCGTGTCACTGCACCTGGATTGTTTGTTTGTTTTTAATTGTAATTTACGTGTATGTGTGTCAATCACTCTGGGTGTTTGCCACCTGCATGCAGTAACCCACGGAGCCCAGAAGAGGGCATCAGAGCCCCGGGAGCTGGAGTCAAGTGCTCTTGTGAGCAACCTGACATGGGTGCAGGGAACCAACCTCCGGTCCTCTGGAAGAGCACACGCGATCTTACCACCGCGCCATCTCTCCAAGCCTGCTTTTAGATTTCCAGCCTCTAAAATGGAATCACTAAATCTCCTTTCTTTATAAGTACTCAGCCTTGAGTGTTTTATTATGGTAACAGAAAATGATCCTGTTATGAGTTTAATGGTGTGTTCACCCCAACCTCCACATAGATGTAGCTATCTGCACATCTGGTCGATCTGGGAAAGTGACCTTATTTTTGATAAAGGGTGTCATGTGATTAAAGACTCCAAGACAACCTTATCCTGGATTCTGCATGTGAACTCTTAAACCCAGAAGCTGGCGTCCTTATAAAAAACCCACAAGTTTCCATTAATACACTGGTTTCAAACCCACGCGTTTTAGAACACTAACTTCTGTTTTTTTGTTTCCTGGACCATCTTCATAGGAGTGCCTCGGGTCCCCCATGGGTGAGGATGACCCCTTCTGTGTGCCTGGAGTACAGCCTGGGCCTGGTCCTAGCTGTTGTTTCTATGGATTCTCTTCCCCTTAGGTTGGCCACGCGCCCTCCTCTTCTTCCTTTACCCGACTGAAGCTGACAGATTTGTCAAAAAACATCTGGTATCTGGGTGTGGCAGCACACCACTGCAAGTTCAGCGCTAGGGAGGCTGAGACAGGAGGATTGCTACTGGTTAGAGGCTAGCCTGAGAAGCCGGTGGGTGAGTGAGAGATCCCATCTCAAAAAGCCAATAGCAACAATGGCAAAGGACAACAGAAGAGACGCGGGTCCTGGAGTTCAGGGGTTGGAGGGACATGGGGTTCCTGGCAAGTAATTGTTGCTTTGTGATAGTTCCCAGGCCGGCTGGGAGCGTGTCTGCTTGTCTCACCAGAATAAACAAACAGGCTCCGGGGAAAGTCACATGGGCCGCTTCCCTCTGCTCCCAGCATTCCGCCGCCCATCGGCTGGCTGGGCGGCTAGCCGATGAAATGCTGGCCGGGGAGCCGCCAGCCCCTGGGGGGGGGGCGGGGAAGGCACGGAACCCTGTTGTTGTTGGTGGTGGGGTGGGTCCAGAAGCAGTCTGTGCTCTGGGCGACTGGTCTGCTTGTTAAAGGGTCTGGCTTCCCGGAGCGCGGATAGGGACTCATTTGTCGCAGGCTGTGATTTTTCTCTCCACGCCCCTTCCTCCCCTCCACCCCCTCAATGAGAATACGCACCTGAACAAATCCCGGATCAAATCAATGGGTCAGCGTTAGCCTACCGTCCGAGTTCAAGGCCTGACTTTCCCCCCACTTTCTCTTGGGACAATTATACTAACCATGGGTAGAGAACCTGTGTGTGTGTGGTGACCCTTAAAGCATCTGTCCCTAACTATGTCCTTCTTTAGACAGGGGTAGAAGGGAGCTTTGTTCTTTACAAGTTAGAAGGAAGTCCTCAGAGAAAGCACATTCCAGAACAGCCTCTAGATGGTGCCGGAATTTTCCCGTTTACAGACTCCTTCCTCCACAAAAGAAAACATTAACCATTTTTCATAAAGACCACCCAGTCAGACTTTATAGCAGAGTTAAAACTTTTTAAAATATTTATTATTTTTTAAATTTTGAGTGCATGGGATGGGGGGGCACGCAGGCGCTTGTGGGCACCCACGCACGCACGCACGCACACATGCACGCGCACACACACACACAAGTACAGTTAGCCTTAGAGGCCAGATGAGGGCAGAATTTGTGGAGCTGACGTTACTGGTGGTCATGAGCCATTACTATGGGTCCTGGGAACCACACAGGTAAACGGGTGTGTGTCCGTCCGTAACTGCCGAGTCTCTCTCCAGCCTAGGAATTAGTTTTTTTGTGTGTGTGGTCCAAAAAATATCAGACTTTTGACTTCTCAGCGCTGAGCTGGCTGGGCCTGGAACAGCTGTCTTTCCTTAGCCCCAGAGGGTGTGTGTGTGTGTGTGTGTGTGTGTGTGTGTGTGTAGAAGCCAGAAGTCAAGTGTAAATGTTTTTCTCAGTCTTCATATTTTGAGACAGACTCTCTCATGGGAAAGAGTTCAGTAACTTTGTTACTGGCTGGCTCTCCAGTGAGTTCCAGAAACCCATGGGTACCAGACCCCTGGGGATTCCGGTACTCTAGGTGTGATCAGTCTGTGTTTTCACAGGCACACGGGTCATCCAAACTCAAGTTCTCATGCTTGGGCCACAGGTGCTGTATTGAGGAGCCGATTCCCCGGTCTCTCAGGGGGCTTTTATACTGAAGACTGATGACTGGTCTTGGGCAGTGGTCAGCCATCGACCTGTTTACAGTGGAAAGGAAAGGAGCTTGGGACAGCTCTCAGGATGGTGCCGGAGCCGGGGAGATTCCATCAGAGGCTGCAAGCAGGATCCTAGGGAGCCGCATAGGATCTGAGTGTTGCAAAAGGATGCTGGGATTGGCTACTGTTCTTTTTTTTTTCCTGCCTCTCTGTTCTGATCCTGACCCCCCTGTGACTCATTCACAGATCTTTGCCACAACGCTGCAGGGTCCTGAGGACAGTGACTGGCTGGATCTCGTTTACTCTTCTGTACCGCCCCGTCTCCCAGGAAATGTCTGCTGTGTGGAGACTGCTTGCTGCTTTATGGGATGTCGCGGAGCTCACAGAGCTCAGAGTTAGAGCGAGGTAAGAAGCTGTGAGGCGGGGCTGGAGAGATGGCTCAGTGGTCAAGGTCACTGACTGCTCTTCTAGAGTCCTGAGTTCCGTTCCGACGACCACAGGGTGGCTCACCACCATCTGTGATCCGATGCCCTCTACTGGTGAGTCTGAAGGCAGCTACAATGTATTCATAAAACAAAAACAAAACAAAAAGCTGTGAGAAGGCCGTCTGTGAGGGGTGGAGGTGGGGGGCTCTGCCACGGAGCCCAGAATGCGCTGCATCAGGGATAGCATCCCAGTTTCAAGCTGGCGGAACTCAGGACAAGGCCCAGGGACAGCAGAGCAGAGGGGAGGCTGGGATTGCGGCTTAGGCTTTAATGAAATCATGAAAACACAGGCAGGCCTGTGGGGAGAAGAAGGCAATCCTTCCAGTCACAGGCTCAGCCCAAGGCTAGAAAGTCATTATAATCTAGGGGCGTCATCAAAGGGACCCATCATCAAAGGGACCCACAAACTGCCGTAGGACTCAGCACCACAACTTAGAGGGAGGTTTACTAGGAATGTAAGGCTGGCTCAGTATTAGAAAGCCAATTAATAAAGTCCACTGTGTGAAGAGACTGAAGAAAGAAAAAGCAAAACAAAATGACCCCCCCCCACACACACACAAATTAAAAACCAAAAAAGGAACAAATACAAAAGTACCTCCCCCAACCCCTAAACCAAAACACCATGTGGCAAATTATTTTGTAAAATGTATTTACAAAATACATTTGTGGTAAAACGCTCAGCAAGTAAGTGATGAAAAAGGAACTTCAACTTGATAATAAAAACCCACAGCCGGAGCACGGCTGATCCCAGAGTGGAAGAAGCTGGTGGCTGTGCTGCGGACAGCAGGCTCAAGGCTAGCCCCTTCTCACCACTATTGTCTGACACCATGCCAGAAGTTCCATCCAATGCAGTAAGACAAGAAAGGAAGGGCTAGGCCGGGCGGTAGTGGCTCACGCCTTTGATCCTAGCACTTGGGAGGCAGAGGCAGGCAGATTTCTGAGTTCGAGGCCAGCCTGGTCTACAGAGGGAGTTCCAGGACAGCCAGGGCTACACAGAGAAAAACAAAACAAAACAAAAACCACACACCCCCCCCAAAAAAAAAGAAAAAAGAAAAGGCAGTACTGGAGAGATGGCTCAGTGGTTAAGAGCACTAACTGCTCTTCCGGAGGTCCTGAGTTCAAATCCCAGCAACCACATGGTGGCTCACAACCATCTGTAATGAGATCTGACACCCTCTTCTGGTGTGCTGAAAACAATGATGGTGTAGTCACATACATGTAATAAATAAATAAATCTTTTTTAAAAAAGACAAGAAAGGTAATAGCATAAAAGGACATATTCTTCCTTCTCTTCCTCTTCCTCCTTCTCCTCCTTCTTCGCCAGCAAGAGTGTTCCTATAACTAGCAAAAACGGAATATAGTGAGCATAGGAAGGTTATAAGACAAACCTTTGACCTGAACCGGCGGGAATGAGGGTCCCGGATGAGGTGCTGAGGGTGAGGGTGAGGGTAAGAAGCCGAGGAGATAAGAGCTATAGTGGGGCCGGGAGGCCCTGCGCAGGCTGGTGACTAAGTACAGCGTCTTATTTGCTATTTATAGGGGGAAGAACGACCAAGGTCGGCAAAGCTACAGGTCAGACCGACTTGGCAAAGAGAACACAGGATGCCTCGGACACAGCTGCCTAAGGACTACCACCCAGGGGGGAGGGTCGGGGCCCCAAACCAGGGCAGCCTGGACTCCTCCTAGGCGGCGGTTGAAGCAGGTTACAGGGCTTGCCCAGGCCATTCCTGGTAAGGTCAGAGAAGTGAAGTTCCTTCCCCTTGTCCTTTCGTGTGGGCCTCTGAGGAAGTCTCGGGCTGCTTGGCTCCCTGCAAGCATTTGTAGATAAAGTCGTTACCTTCCTAACGCGGGTATCAGACAAGTGCGATTTGAAATGAAAAGCATGACCAAGCCAGCTCAGTCGGTCAAC
Organism: Apodemus agrarius; assembly: GCA_964023405.1. Lineage (NCBI taxonomy): Eukaryota > Metazoa > Chordata > Mammalia > Rodentia > Muridae > Apodemus > Apodemus agrarius. Next base: position 6,679,288 of record OZ030009.1, on the reverse strand, counting down.
AGGGAGGGAGGATTGGAAAAGAAGAAAAACAGTTAGACAAAATGATAACCCGACCCCAGCCCACGCTGAGGCTGAAGCAGCTTTATGTCTCTCCAGCCTGCTTTTAGATCAGTCTAGGTACATCCAAAAAACATGGTCAGTTCTTAGATCAAAGCTGAAGTAATCAAGCCAAGTAGTAGACAAGGCGATCACATGGGATAATAATAAGTAGAAAGCAAAAGGACCACACAAGATAATCAGTAAAGCAGTAAACAAAGCCCCACGGTCGATGTTTCTGATATCCTTAGCCGAGCCTACTTCCTTGTCCGAGCCCAGTGACAAATGCCAAATTCCTAGAAGCGGCACCAAGAGCTCTCAACAAAAGCATACACTGGGTCAGCGACATGGTTCATGGGGTAAAGGCACTCGCAGCTAAGACTGTGTGCTGGCTGGTTCTGGGTGTCAACCTGACACAGGCTGGAGTTAACACAGAGAAAGGAGCCTCCCTTGAGGAAATGCCTCCATGAGATCCAGCTGTGGGACATTTTCTCAATTAGTGATCAAGGGGGGAGGGCCCTTTGCTGGTGGTGCCATCCCTGGGCTGGTAGTCCTGGGTTCTATAAGAAAGCAAATTGAGCAAGCCAGGGGAAGCAAGCCAGTAAGGAACATCCCTCCATGGCCTCTGCATCAGCTCCTGCTTCCTGACCTGCTTGAGTTCCAGTCTTGACTTCCTTTGGTGATGAACAGCAACGTGAAAGTGTAAGCTGAATAAACCCTCTCCTCCCCAACTTGCTTCTTGGTCTTGATGTTTTGTGCAGGAATAGGAACCCTGACTGAGACAGGCTGTGACCTGAATTTGATTCCCAGGACCCACACGGTGGAAAGAGAGAACTGACTCTTGCAAGTTATCCTCTGATCGGCGTGTGTGCACTGTAGCACGCACACCGCCCCTCCCCTGCCACATTTGCACGAATGTAATAAAAAGCTTAAGAGTATCACCAATTGCAATAGAACTTCCAAAATGAAACATTAAGATACAGATCTGTAAAACGTGGGCAAGATCCACATAGGGAAAGCCGGAGAGCTGGCACAGCCGTTAGGAGCACCTGCTGCTGGTCTGGTTAGACCGTTGTTGTGATCAACACCATGACCAAAGGCACCTTGGGCAGAGGGGCGAAGGGAGGATGATCTGGTTGACAGGCTACCGTGTGTCATCAAGGGAAGAGGCAGGAACCCAGAAGCGAAGGCCATAGATAAACACTGCTTACAGGCTTGCTTCCTTGGGCTCTCTCAGCTCGTTCTTTTACAGTGCAGCCCCTCCGCTCCTGCCCAGGGGTGGTGCGGCTCACAGTAGGCCGGGTCCTCTGCCATCAATTTGCAATCAAGCAAATGCCCCGCAGGCTTGCGCGCAGGCCAATCTGATGGAGGCAACTCCTCAACTGAAGTTGACAACCAGGATTAGCCATCCCTGAGCCAGTGTGAAAGGGTTGTTGTACTCTCTCAACTGCATGACAACTGGGACACTAGATGCCCGTGGAAACAGTGAAGACAGCAATGGCTACCAAGAGATGACATTTGGGGGATCCTGAGACCATGTGATACAGTTGTCCCAATCCACAGAATGGGTGGCACTGTCCTGATTGGCTCTCTCTTGCTGTGACGAACCAACCAAAAGCAACTTGGGGAGGAAAGGGTTCATTTCATCTTACATTTACGGATCTTCATTGGGGGAAGTCAAGGCAGAAATTGGTGGCGAAACTGAAACAGAAACCTGGTGGAACCTGCTTGCTGGCTGGCTTCCCGGGGTTTGCTCAGACACCTTTCTAATATCCCCAGGGCCGCCTGCCCAGGGATGATACCACCAACTGTGAGATGGGTCCTCCCAGGTCAATCACCAATCAAGAAAATGTCCTGCAGATTTGTCTACAGGCTGATCAGACGGAGACATTTTCTCTACTGATGTTCCCTTTCCCAGGTGGTCCTAGCTTGGGTCAAGTTGGTAGAAGAAAACCAAAAACCTGATTATCACAGACATCAAAAGCCAGCCCTGAAGCCCTCTGGACTTTGGTAGATAATTGGTGTTGTCAGTGTGTGTTGTGGCCATGACAGACGGCTGTGGGGTGCTGGGGTGGGAAATATCCATGGGTTCTGTATTCTTCACCTCAGCTCTGCTGCGAACCTAAAACTGCCTCAAAATGTAGTCTATAAAGAACAGAAAAGTCTGGTGTGGTGGTGCTGGCCTGCAGTCCTAGCACCTGAGAGGCTGTGAAAAGGATTGACCGTTTGAGGCTAGCCTGGGCTACATAGGCAAGCTCTGTCTCAAAACCAGAACCCAGACGGGTGGTGGTGGCGCACGCCTGTAATCCCAGCACTCGGGAGGCAGAGGCAGGCGGATTTCTGAGTTCAAGGCCAGCTTGGTCTACAGAGTGAGTTCCAGGACAGCCAGGGCTACACAGAGAAACCCTGTCTCGAAAAACCCAAACCCCAAAACAAACAAACAAACAAAAACCCCAGAACCCAAGAGAACAACGAAAGCCCCAAACAAAACCAGTCTGCTAACCATTCCCTAACCAGTCCGCTAACCAGCCAGCTAACCAGCCAATCCCTAGTTATTCACTACTGAAGAGCTGGGGTGCAGGATTCAAGGGGGACACTGAGGAGGATTGTCCATTGGGCCACTGATTTCATGGACAGACAGACAGACGAAGACAGCCTGGCAGGGTCTCTGAGGCGAGTTCTGGCCCACGAGGCAGGTGGGGGATCCTGTCTTTTTACAGATCTCAGAGGAAGGGGGATTCATGTAGCCGGCGGTCAGAGGAAGGCTCGGGGAAGGGGGAGGGGGGTTGAGTAGCCAAGATGTTTCTGATGCCTGGGTAGCAAGGGGACCAGAGAGGGTTGGGGGATGGAAGTATACTACTCCAAGGATGTGGGGGAAATGAGCAAGGGGTACCTGTTACACCACAGGGAAATGCATGGCCAATGGCCCTTCTCCTATGTCCCGGAGTCTGGCAGCCTGATGTCTGTATGTTTCCTTGGGGAAGGGAGCACAGCCCCGGTGTCCAGGCACGGGGAGTCAGAGTTCCCATGTTCCTAGCTGGGCTCTCTGCAGAGTGTCTGCTCCTTGTGTGGCAGGGATTCCAGAATCAGCTCTGAGGATGGAAGGCAGAGAGAGCTGCAGGTGGGCAGAACCTGACCAGGGTTGGTCTGGGATTTAGTGTTTCTTTCTATAGAGTCCGGAACCAGGGAAGCCTTGTACCAATTCGCAGACAGGCACTCAGCAAGGAGTCCGTCATTAGCCTGGGGGCTTGTGAGAGAGGGGAAGCTTGTTGCAGGGGGGATGGTGGGGAGGGGCGGGTGTGTGTGTGGCCTCATTAGTTCCAGAATTGTGGAGCCACATGTAGAGGGAGGTCCCTTGGATAAGGGCTTGGGGACTGTCTTAGTTTGGGTTTTGTTGTTGGCAGGAGATACCATGACCACAACAACTCCTATAATTGGGGCTGGCTTACAGGTTCAGAGATTTAGTCCATTATCAGGGCAGGAAGCATGGCGGAGGCAGGCAGGCTGGCGTGGCGCTGGAGAAGGAGCTGAGAGTTCTACCTCTTGGCAGTAAAAGAAAACCATGTGCTACACTAGGCATAGCTTGAGCATAGGAGACCTCAAAGCCCACCCCCACAGTGACACACTTCCTCCAATAAGACCACACCCACCCCAACAAGGCCACACCCTCTAATAGTGTCACACCCCGTGAGCCTAGCATTCTAACTCATGAGTCCATTGGGGCCATTCCTACTCAAACCACCACAGGGACAATCGAGAGTGGCTGATGGTGGCCGAGAAGCTAGGACAGGTGGTCTCTGTCCCCCCGACAGGGCAGTTGAGACCTAAGGTCCTTGGCCCACTGCTTGCTGACTGGAGCCTCATTAAGTTGATCCTGCTGTGGAATAGAGAATCACTGTAAACCCATTCCCCTCTCTCTGCTGGCTGAAAACAGAGGCCAGTACATGCACCCCGGGAAGACTAAATGGGTTCCTGGGGCTCCTTCTGGTGCCACCCTGTCTCAGGTGGCCACAGAGGAGAGGCGGCCATGGAGGTTCTTAGGCCGGACTGCATCAGTCTGGGGAGGTTGCTCCTGTGTCCCCAGGGCCCTGGCTGCCCTTCTCTCAGCCTCATCCTTCCCTCTGATAGCACAGGACAAGACCGAGGGACGCTGGTGGGGGATGCTCTAAAGGCAAATGCCTTCATCTGCCCGTAACCAACATGGATCGGCTGAGAGGCAGAGCGGACCACACCCCAACCGGGAAACCCATCCACTGAGCCAGAGGAGGTCATGTGTAGATTTAAGAATATTGATGTCTCCTTGGAAATTGAGGTCCTACCAGAAACAGGGTACAGGGTAAGTGATCAAGGATTGGGGGTGGTGGAATATTCCAGAGCATGGAACCCAGGGCAGAGGGGCAGTTAAGTGAGAAGGGGTCATAGGTCCCTAGGGTTGAGGTCAAGTGAGGGAGTAAGAGGGAGCGGACAGAGCAGGGGTCCCCCTTCTTTGTCTCCCCTGCCCCATTTCCTCCACTTGGTCTCGCCAGAAGCATCCAAAAATAGAGTCCTGTTTGTTTTCCAAGACAGGGTTTCACTGTGTAACCCTGGCTGTCCTGGAACTCTGTAGACCAGGCTGGCCTCGAACTCAGAGATCCTCCTGCCTGTTTCCTGAGTGCTCGGGTTAAATGCATATGCTTGGGTGCTGGAGAGATGGCTCAGTGGTTAGGAGCACTGACTGTTCTTCCACAGGTCCTGAGTTCAAATCCCAGCAACCACAAGGTAGCTCACAACCATCAGACTACACGCCCTCTTCTGACGTGTCTGAAGACAGCTACAATGTGCTAAAATAATAAATAAATCTTTTTTTAAAAAGGCATATGCCAGCTACAGAGTCCTTAGCTGCCTGGAAACCTCAGAGGCATCTAGATACAAGTGTCAGGTTGACATCATTTTTAACTTCTCTAGCACAGTAACTTTGTGATTTCAGTTTTTATTTTAGATTTAAGATTTGTTTTATGTTATGAGTGCTTTGCCTGCATGCATATAAGGGTCCCACATGCATCCACTGCTCTTGGAGGCCAGAAGACAGTGTTGGGTTCCCTGAAAGTGGAGTTACAGGTGGTTGTGAGGCACCGTGTGGGTGCTGGGAATTGAACCCAGGTCCTCTGCAGGAGAGGTAAGGGCTCTTAACCACGAGGCCATTGCTTCAGCTCCCAATGTCTGTTTTTAAAAATCATTTTTAGGAGGCTGTTTCTCAGTGCAGGAGGGTTTGTCCAGGATGCAAAGGGACCTGGGTTCCATCCCTGGGACCACATAAAACCAGACACCGTAGTACATGCCTATGATCCCAGAAAATGGAAGGTAGGATCAGAAGTTCAAGGTCATCCTTGGCTACATAACCAAATTGAGAAGTTGAGGCTAGCCTGGGCTACGTGAGGCCCTGCCTGGAAAAAAATTTAAATGATAAAAGTAACAGAAAGAGAAATCTGAGGACAAATGACCCCCCCGCACCCCCCCTTGCTTTAACTGTGAAATGCTCAGCTTGGCCCACTGCTCATGAGACTGTCTGTGAGGATAAAAGCTGGGTTAGAGTAGACATAATTCTCACCCTCAACAATCGGCTGCAGGTGAGAAAGCAAAGGTGGACAGAGACCCTAAAGATGAGGAGATTCTGATGCAGACAGATAGGGAAAAAACAAAATATTTTTATCCCTGGTAAGGCTGTTCAGTGATACCAGTGTTGGACTCCTCAGCTCTACTGTCAGTAATAAGTATGGCGGTATCAAGGTTTCTTTATAGTGTGTGTGTGTGTGTGTGTGTGTGTGTGTGTGTGTGCAAACACGAATGCGGTTGCCATCTGTTCCCACTGGAACTGGAGTCAGAGTTGATGGAGCACCATTATGTGGCCCTGGGAACTCTCACACGGCATCAAGTGCTCTTAACCATTGAGCCACCTCTCCCAGTCTCTGGATGTCCTGATCTTTTGTGAGTAAATATTCACAGAGGGCCTAGAATGCTGTGGGGGGTGGGTGGGTGGGCTTTACGATGACGCCATTGCAGGAGAGGGCAGAGGTCAGGGTGAAGAGAGACTGGAGTTGTGCTGGGTTTTTTATTTTATTTTAGTTGTTTTTTAAAAAAAATATATCAGAAATTTAAGAAACGTTAAACAGTTGTGTAGGGGGCAGGACTAGCGTTCTTGGTGTTCAGGGAGGCTCAGGTGACTGAGAGGCGACTCAGTAGGCAGGTTACCCAACAGGTAACCAGCACCCGTGGCTGGCAATGGAGTGGACCGTCAGTGCCCACCAGGGGGCGCCCGAGACCATGCTAATCCATCCAGGATAGGCACGTTTGCTCAAAAACTTGCATTGTCAGGGCCATAGCCACGACCTGGGGAATGCGGCTGACAACTTTCAGGCAGAACTGGGCTTTCCTGCTGTTTTTTCTTTTTTCTTTTCTTTTTTTTGAGTGTCACTATGAGAACCTTTGGTTTCTATGTGGGAGGGGGGTCTTGGGAAGGGGTAAGAGGGAGGGAGAGGGAGAGAGAACACTTTTATTGAGCTATAACTTATATATCATACAATAAGCCAGGCGGTGGTGGCGCACGCCTGTAATCCCAGCACTTGGGAGGCAGAGGCAGGCAGATTTCTGAGTTCAAGGCCAGCCTGGTCTACAGAGTGAGTTCCAGGACAGCCAGGGCTATACAGAGAACCCTGTCTCGAAAAACAACAACAACAACAACAACAACAACAACAACAAAAAACCCCAAAAAACAAAAAACAAAACAAAACAAAAACATATCATACAATCATCTATTGAAAATGTACACTTCAGTGCGCGCGCGCGCGCGCGCGCGCGCGCGCGCATATGTGTGTGTGTGTGTGTGTGTGTGTGTGTGTGTACATCAGGGGGTGTTTTTGCCTTCCACCTTGTTTGAGAGAGTGTCTGTGTTATTCCCACTGTGTAAGCAGGTTAGCTGACCTGTGCACTTCCTGGGATTGGCCCATCTCTTCTTCCCATCTCCTCGCAGGGATTCGAGGATGTCAGATGCATCCTTCCATGCGTGGCTTTGCATGGATTCGGATCACTCCTCAAAGACTTGAACCCTGACCCTAGAAGTCCCGCCTCTAGGGAATCTTCCCTAGAATCTTCAACTCCCGGGAACTACCGTGCCTTCTGCCTCTGTGGGTCTGTGTACCTCGTGTATTTCAGCATTTAATAGCCATAGTAGAGGACTCTCAGCTTCTGGCTTCCATCTCTCCGAGCTACACTTCAAAGGCTTGTCCTCGTGTTAGGTGTCAGAATGTCAGTCCTTTTCACAGATGAGCAATGTCCTAAGTACGTGTGGTCTGCACTCATTCATTCATTAATGAATATTAAGTTGTTTATCACTTTTAGTTATAGTGCTGTTATAATATTTGCACATGTTTTTGCTTGATCTGTTTAATTTTAATGACTTTGAAACATATCTCTATGTGCGTGTGTCTGTACCAATGTGTGCATGGGCACACATGTGGAAGTTAGGACAGCTTTGAGTCGGTTCTCTTCTTCTCCAAGTCGGCCCTGGGGATTGAATTTAGGACGTCAGGCTTGGCCGCAAGCACCTTTACCCACTGATCCATTTCCCGGGGCTGCTGAGATGTTTAACTTTAATGACTCTTCTCCTTCCTTCCTGTGTGTATGCGCGGACACGTATGTGGAGGTCAGAGGGCAACCTTCAGGAGTCGGTTTACAAGTCTCAGAGACTAAACTCAGAGCCTGAGGCTTGGCAGAAGACCCTCTGCTTACCGGGCGGTGTTGCTGGCCTTCGACTTGCTAATTTTAAAGGGATAATGGAAAGAAAAACTCTACCCGGAAGAAGAAAACCTCTCTTGGCCAGAGGTAGAATCAGATTTGTAACCAAATCAGGAGTTGTTCTTCATTTTCAACGTAGTTAGAACCAGGGTGTGGGGTGGGGAGGAGACCAGAGAATACTTTCTTTAAAGTATAGTTGATGCAGCTTGGGCCAGCGACCCGGGGTCCAGGAGTGCGACCCGCTGAGTCAGCAGTAGTCAGATTTCCGATTCCCACTACACAACCGGCGTTGCCCCTGTACAGCACCAGGGAATCAATTCTGGGTTCCCTGGGAAAGGAGGCCTTGGGCTGCAGTCTTGTTACTTCTTGCCCAGATGCTTGATGCCTGTTACTTAATCCACCAGACCCTGTGCCTACCTCCCTCTAATGGAGGCACTGATGTCTCTCTGAACGAAATGAGATCGAGATCGTGTGCTATACCGCTCTGGCTGGCTGGGGCAAGATCTGCTGCCGTTATGGAAGTCCTGGGATGCTGGCGAGCATGTGGGCCCCGAGGCTCAGGATCCATGGCTTGGCTGTCTGCATCGAAGGTTCTTGGGGCAGGAACAGAGAGATGGACGGGGCTGCAGGCCGAGAGGAGGGGAAGAGAGAGAGGATGCAGGCTCAGACATGCAGAGGCCCACGGGAATCACAGAATCACGGGTCCTCCCATCTGGCCCAAATTGTGCCCCGTAATCAGCAGAGGAGGAGGCGGAGGAACACCAGGACTATTCTCACCAGGGGGATTTTCTCTTAGGCCTTCCCGTGTGAAGTTTGCTGATAATCTTGGAGGGAGTTTTGCCGGGAAAAGGCAATAAAAGTGATGGAGAGGCTGGAGGGCCCACTGATGAGGCGAGATAAGAGGACTTGGCCTCTGGGTTGATTTAGAGGAGTGGCGGGGGAGGGTGTGTGGGGCGGGGGCGGGGAGCTGAGCTGGCAGGTGTCAGGACATCTGGGCACAGAGCCTACTTAGGAGAACAGTGGCCCCGGGAGGGCTGTGGAGACGCTCTGGGGCTTGTTAGGACTAACATCCCTCCCGCTCTGTTCATCCCGGACACACCACCTGCTTCCAAGCTTATTTGGAAGAGCTGGTTGGTTTTGCAGCCTGGCCCTCCAGGTTATGCAGACTCTAGCTTATTGCTGTGGAGGCCAGCTAGCGGTTCTGGTCTCTCACTGACAGGCATTTGACCAGTTCTTCTGAGCTGGCCTCCCTCCCGCCATTCCTGCCCTCCATTTCCCCATCCCTTTCCCCGTTCCTCCCTCCTTACCTACACTCCCTCTGTTCTTGCTTCCTCTTTCCCCCTTCCTTTCTCCCGATGTTTTTCCAAATTATCCAGTTCTAATTGTGTGTGCATGCACCACCGTGCTTGCGGAGGTCAGAGGGCAATTGTGGGGGACCGTCCTTATGCAGGCCCCAGGGATGGGACGCAGGTCATCGAGCTTGGCGGCAAATGACGTTATCCAGCGAGCCATGAGGCTGGCCCTTCCCTGTCTCTTTTGGATGATTCTCTCTATGTAGCCCGTGCTGGCTTTGAGTTCTTCATCCTCCTGCCTCAGCATCCTGCGTGCTGGGACCACGGGTATATGCTGCTTGTATTATTTACTTTCTGTTGTTGTGGGTAATGCACCATGGCCAAGGCAGTGTACAGAAGAGAGGGTTATACGAGCTTCCAGCCCGGGAGGTGTGACAGTCCCTTGTGCTGGAAAAACCTGGTGGCAGCAGGAGGTCTCAGCAGGAGGACGCTGAGAACGCATATCCTTTACCACAGATACAAAGCAGAGGAAACTGGCTATGGCTTGGCGTGTTTGATCTCAAGAGCCTAGTGACTTACTTGTTCCAGCAAGGCCACGCCACGCAAACCCCGTCCAAACAACTGGGCACTAAGTGTTCAAATGTCCAAGACTACAGGGACCGCAGTCCGCTCCCACCTTGTCTTAGTTTGGGTTGCTGTTGCGGTGATGAAACACCACGACAGAAGGCACCTCGGGAAGGAAAGGGTTATTTCACTCACAGTTCCATAGAACAGCTCGTCATCAACAGCAGTGAGGGCAGGACTCAGGCAGGGCGGGAACCTGGAGGCAGAGCTGACCAGAGGCCGTGGAGGGTGCTGCTGACTGGCTTGCTCCTTGTGGCTTGCTCAGCCTGCTCTCTTATAGAACCCAGGACCACCAGCCCAGGGATGGCCTCACCCACAATGGGCCCTCCCCATCAATCACTAATTAAGAAAATGTCCCACAGGCTCGCCCACAGTCTGTCTGTGAAGGCAATTCCTCAATAGAAGTACCCACCTCTCAGATGACGCTAGATTCTGTCACGTCGACATAAAACAATGTGGCCCAACTCTGCAGCCCACCAGGCCAGCTCTTTTACTTCTAAAATCTCTCCCCTACCCCGTGAAGTCAAGGTGTGTCTGTGTTTCTGACCAGCCTCAGGTACTTGTCAGATAGCTGCGTGTTTCTTATCCTTTATGTATTTACCGTCACTAGGAGGCTGGCGCTAAGAGCAGCCGTGACAGTCTGTCTGGTCCTGGTGTCCAGGCTGGGACCAGATATGATAGTCTAAGGGCTGTCCCCACAGATGGTACGGAAGCCCTGATGGGGGGTGATTCACAGCAGGCGTGAAGTTGGATGAAGACTCTCAGACGTGAGGTTTACCCTGACCAGTGTGGGAAACACAGAAGGGGGAGGGGCGGGGGAGAGCAGATGTGATGTGACAAGCACTTGCCAGTGTCTGTCATGTTGCAGACACGGATGAGGCTGTATGTGTGTGTGTGTGTGTGTGTGGGGGGGTGCCGAGGATCCTCAGGGAGCTTTGAGGTTGACGGAAGAGGGCAAGGAGCGGACGATCAGCGGATGGGGCAGCAAGCGCGGTGGTGTTCTGTATATGGTGCTTGGGCCGAAGTGAGAAGTGTGTCCAGACTCCACAGGGAGCCTCCACCAGTTTTGAAAAGGAAGGAGGGGGGGACTGGAGAGATGGCTCTGCGGTTAAGAGCACTGACTGTTCTTCTAAAGGTCATGAGTTCAAATCCCAGTAACCACACGGTGGCTCACAACCATTCACAATGAGATCGAACGCTCTCTTCTGGTGTATCTGAAGACAACTACGGTGTACTTACATATAATAAATAAATAAATCAGCCAGGCAGTGGTGGCGCACACCTTTAATCCAGCACTTGGGAGGCAGAGGCAGGTGGATTTCTGAGTTCGAGGCCAGCCTGGTCTACAGAGTGAGTTCCAGGATAGCCTGGGCTACACAGAGAAACCCTGTCTCGAAAAAACAAAAAACAAAAAACAAAAAACAAAAAACAAAAAACAAAAAACAAAAAACAAAAAATAAAAATAAATCTTTGGGCTAGATCGAGTGGGGCTAGAGCCAGCGGGGCCGGAGTGAGCAGAGGTCCTGAGTTCAATTCCCAGCAACCACATGAAGGCTCACAACCAGCTACAGTGTGCTCATATGCATAAAATAAATAAATAAATCTTTTAAAAAAAAGGAAAAGGGAGGAGGAAGAAAGTTCTAGAAGAACTCAAGAGACGTAAATTAAGCACTGTGGGTGTGAAATGGGGGTTCATGGTTTGAGGGGGAAGGTCTGACTTGATTGGCAGAGCGTGTGGAGTCTGGAGAATGGATCTGAACCTTTGGGCTCCGGCTATGAAGACTCGGCAGCTGCTTGCAGGCCGGATTCAGCCCACTTCTGGTTTTGGAGAGAACCATAAGCTGAAGGCGAGTTTTATAACTTTTCTAATGGCTGGGGAAAGTTATTTTAATTCTAGTAGTTGATGAACGTGATATAGTTGGAATTCAGATCTGTGACAACCCTTTGTGACAACTCGACTGGCTTTAAAGTCGCCCGGAAGGCAGGCGAGGCAGCTTTGGAAGGTGCTTCCCGGGAGGCTTGCCTGCGGGGGCGACCTATTCCGAATGTGACAGGCAGGAAGCTGGGAGCTTGGGCCAGACAGGTGAGAAAGGAGCCAGCAGGCTGGTACAGCACACCATCTCTGACATCGTGTGCGTGTGCATGTGCGCGCGCGCGTGTGCGTGCGTGTGTTCGTGTATTTTCATATTCATGTGTGGTAGGTGTGTGGGCATATGTTCACGTGGATGTGTGCAAGTGTGCATGTATCAGAGGCCAACACGAGGTGTCTTCTTCAGTCTCTCTCCAAGTTGCTTCTGAGGCAGGGTCAGTCTTTGAACCTGGAGCTAATTCATTCAGCCACTCTGGCCGGTCAGTGAACTTCTCGGCTCTCCCTGTCTCCTCCTCCCTGGGGTTAGACCTGTGTCACCGTGCTTGGCTTTTTATATGGGGGTTGGGGACCCAAACTCAGGTCCTTGTGCTTCTACAATAAGTACTTCACTTTCTGGGCCATCACTCCAGCCCCCAGTGACATAAAATTGGGGATACTGGGGATAGTTTGATAAATAAGACAGACAGAAGTTGGGGTCCCGTGGTAGTCACTCCCTGGAAGTCACCTGTGTGAGGCAAGAGACCATTTGGCACGTGGCCCACTCCTGCTTCTAGAATTCCAAGAGTCCCTCCTCCCATGACAGCCGGCAGTCACGAGGGAGGCTGTGAGTTCGGAAGGTCCCCGCCCCATCTGGAAGGTTCTCTCTGGCCTGTTGTGTATGACAGGGCCGTCAGGCATCCTCGTTGTGTTCCCTCTCACTGGTAGAATGAGTGGGCCCTTTACCTCGAGTCTGATTCACTGTTTTGGTTTTCCCTTCAGGAACAAGCTGTTCACACAAGGACAGGTGTCACATCTTGTTTGCTGGGTGGGGGAAGCCACCACGCTGTTCCCAAGGGACAAGTGGGACTGGGAGCTGCTTCTAAAGGCCTGTAAACAGGGAGGGAGCTGTCCTGCTTGGGTCCCATGATGGCTAGACTGGCCTGAAGGTTTTCTGGGTGGACGCTGAGATCTCAGCTGAGTGCTGTCTGGAATCAGGGCACCTGGGCCTTGAGGATGGGGCTGGAAGACACTCTGTCCTCCGGTGGTCTGACAAGCCTGATGGCTTGTCTAGCTCAGCTCCTCCCCCGCACCAGCAGAGACAGCCTTTACCCCTAAGAAAGGGGGCCTGAGGGCAGGTGGCTGGGGCAGGGGCCTGGGGGCAGGTGGCTGGGGGCAGGGGGCTGGGGCAGGTGGCTGGGGGTGGGGGGAGCTGGGGGCAGGTGGCTGGGGGTGGGGGGAGCTGGGGGCAGGTGGCTGGGGGTGGGGGGAGCTGGGGGCAGGTGGCTGGGGCAGGTGGCTGGGGGCAGGTGGCTGGGGGCAGGTGGCTGGGGCAGGGGCCTGGGGGCAGGTGGCTGGGGCAGGTGGCTGGGGGCAGGTGACGGGGGCAGGTGGCTGGGGCAGGGGCCTGGGGGCAGGTGGCTGGGGGCAGGTGGCTGGGGGCAGGTGGCTGGGGGCAGGTGGCTGGGGGCAGGTGGCTGGGGGTGGGGGGGAGCTGGGGGTAGGTGGCTAGGGGCAGGTGGCTGGGGCAGGTGGCTGGGGGCTGGGGGCTGGGGGCAGGTGGCTGGGGCCAAGGCTGCTTCCCCACTCTACCACTTACTACTTTTGATCTCTCTGCTCCCCAGCTTCCTGCCCTTCTGTAAGACGTGGCAGTCGTCTGCACGGGAATTCATTGGTTTCATGTTATAATGTACTTGGAATAAAGGAAAGAGATTCTGTGAGGGGACCTGGCTCTCTGCTCTCTCAGTTCCCAGACCATCCTATTCCCCCCCTCAGATTTATTTATTATATATAAGTATACCTTCTCTTTCTTCAGACACTCTAGAAGAGGGCGTCAGGTTTCATTACAGATGGTCATGAGCCACCATGTGGTTGCTAGAATTTGAACTCAGAACCTTTGGAAGAACAGTCAGTGATCTTAACCGCTGAGCCATCTCCCCAGCCCCCCCCCTCTTTTTAAGAAGGGTTTTCTGTGTAGCGCTGGCTATACTGGAACTCACTCTCTAGATCAGGCTGGCCTTGAACTCACAGAGGGCTGCAGGATGGCGTAGCTGTAAGCCCATGTCTCCTGAGTATCCAGCTCCTAGTGGGCTCTGGAGAAGTATTGGATAAAAGGATGGAGGAGCGAAACTCTTCCTCAGAAGTCACCAGGCTGTTCCTGGGAAAGGGAATCCCAGAGAGGCCTCCCCGATTAATCCTGAAGGTCTTTCAAAGCAGGAGGCTTATTTCCAGCACTGGTTCATCTGGGTCTCAGTGGTGGCTGGGAGTCTGCAGGGTCTGAGAACAGGGCTCCAGGGGGAACAGAACAGTGTGTGGGGTACAGGGGCTTTTAAAACCAGGCGGAGAGGGAAGGCAGCTCCCGGAGGACACAGGCTTCTAGAAAAAGGCTACCAGCTCATGGTCCTAAAGTGCAGCTTGGAAAAGGGAGGTCAGCTCTTTTTGTTGGGATTCTGGAGAGGAGCAGAGGGTTGAGACTCTGGGTAGGTTAGGCAAACATTCATTCATTCATTCAACAAGCACTTACTGAGCTCCCAAGAACTATTCAGGCCGACAATGTATCAGATCAAGACTTTGCCCTGAAGGATCCCAGGTGTGGGCAGGGACAGTCCGAGGGGCAGACAGGTCATTCAAAGCGACGTGCTCGTGAAGGAAGCTGAGTCTGAATCACAGGCTGGGGTGTGAGGGGCTCACAGCCATGGCTGCCGATAGAGGAGAGGTGGGGCCCCGGTCAGAGAGGCTTCTGGGAAAGGTAAAGCCTGAATGGAGGGTGGAAGACTGAGTAAGCGAGGGGCTGTGGGGAGTGGGAAGAGCATTCTGGGAAGTGGAGGCGAGAGTGAAGGAGGCCCAAAGACAGGGAAGGGTGTGTATGTGCTCAGGTGTGTGTGTGTGTGTGTGTGTGAGTGCGTGTGTGTGAGTGCATGTGTGTGCTCATGTGTAGAATGCGCACGTGTGTGTGCATGTGTGTGAGTGCATGCATGTGTATGTGTGTGTTCATGACAAGTGCACTTAGAATCTGTCAGCTGAGGGTTAAATGGACTATAAGTTTTGAATGATGCTGGGAAGATCAAGGAAACCCAAGTAAGGCTGGGATGTAACTTGAGGGCAGAGCATTTGTTAGCATTTGCAAGGCCATGAGTTCAATCCTCACCAAATTAAATGAAGGTAATGTGCTATTTTTTTTTTTTGGACAGACTTTATTTTTTTTAAAAAAAGATTTATTTATTTATTTTATGTGAGTACACTGTAGCTGTCTTCAGACACACCAGAAGAGGGTGTCAGATCTCATTATGGATGGTTGTGAGTCACCATGTGGTTGCTGGGATTTGAACTCAGGACCTTCAGAAGAGCAGTCAGTGCTCTTAACCACTGAGCCACCTCTCCAGCCCTTGGACAGTCTTTAGGCTCACAGGGGTCCATTGGTCCTGAGAATCTCTGTGAGTTTACTGATTTTCTTCTCTGGGTTCTTTTCTGTTTTTCCTTTGCTTCCTGGGTTGCTGTTTCTGGTGACGGACTTTTTTTTTTTTTTGGATTGGAATCCTGCCCTAGAAAACAAACTTTCTGGTGCATGACCCGAGGGCAGGAGGGACCACCGTCCACTTTTTTCTTGTCATAGGAGGAGGGATCCCGTTCGATACCTTGATGCTGCCAGGGCAGCCTGGCCTCACTGGCTCTTGCAGGGCAGCATGCCTTGGCTTGTACCATGCACCAGAAAATGCAGGGGCGTGGAGGTCGGGTGAGCCCCGAGAAGGGTTGGTATTCACCTGCTGTTGGAGAAAGCCTAGGTACTTTAACTTAGGTAGTTCCTGTAGAAATTTCCAGAATTTTTTCTTTTTCTTTTCTTTTCTTTTCTTTTCTTTTCTTTTCTTTTCTTTTCTTTTCTTTTCTTTTCTTTTCTTTTCTTTCTCTTCTTTCCTTCCTTCCTCCTTTCTTTCTTTCTTTCTTTCTTTCTTTCTTTCTTTCTTTCTTTCTTTCTTTTTTGTTTTTCGAGACAGGTTTCTCTGTGTAACTCTGGCTGTCCTGGAACTCACTCTGTAGACCAGGCTGGCCTCAAACTCAGAAATCTGCCTGCCTCTGCCTCCCAAGTGCTGGAATTAAAGGCATGCCCCACCACCGCCCGGCCCAATTTCCAGAAATTTTGATGCTCTCAAAATGCACAATGACCACCTTTTGGCCCAGTCTACCTGCTTGGCCGCACGGCCACCAGGCAGCCCAGAAGCTCGCTTTGGCCATCCAGCCCTAGACCCTGCCGTTCTGCGGTCTTCGGCACACTCTCTGTTAAGAGGGCTGGCAGCAGTGTGTTCACACTAAGTCAGGACACCACAGCCACCCTGCCTCTTCCGACAACGGACGCATGCTTCATGACAATGACACACGCACAGAGGATGCCAAATGCTTCTCCAGGCAAAGCGTCCAAGGCTGGTTCTGCTTCAGGCAGAGCCGGGTCTAGGTACCCCTGTGGATAACAGTGGGCGTCTGCCCCGCTGGTGGGGGAGGGTGGCTGCGGTGCAAGTTCAATCCCGCGAATCATGCACACAGCAGAAGGGATTCCTACAAGTTGTCCTCTGACCTCCACGTGTACACCATGCACACGCGCGCGCACCGTGCATTCCCAAGTGTGTGCACGCACACAAATACTCAGAGGTCGGGGGGGGGGTGGTGGCGACAAGTGTACATGGCCCCAAGTTCTGTCCCAGAACTCCAAGAAGCTTACGGATAAGGGATCCAGACATCGCCCCTTGCTGGGCCGTTCAGGCGTGGCGCCGAGGTTGTTTTGGGCTGAGGTTGCGTCATCTATAGTTCTCCCCAGTGACCATGGTGATGGTTGACAGGACTTGAGGTCTGAGCTGCTCTTGGAGGGAGAGGGGGGTCCGGCAGCCATGTGAGCAGAGAGAAGGGATGGTGAATTTTTCCCAAAGTTAAATGAGGGTACTGCAGGGCTGGAGAGATGGCTCAGTGGTTAAGAGCACTGACTGGCCGGGCGTGGATGGCGCACGCCTGTAATCCCAGCACTTGGGAGGCAGAGGCAGTCGGATTTCTGAGTTCGAGGCCAGCCTGGTCTACCAAGTGAATTCCAGGACAGCCAGGACCACACAGAGAAACCCTGTCTCGAAAAACAAAAACAAAAAACAAAAACAAAACAAACAAACAAACAAACAAAAAAAAAAAAAAAAAAAAAAGAAGAGCACTGACTGTTCTTCCGGAGGTCCTGAGTTCAAATCCCAGCCACCACATGGTGGCTCACAACCATCTGTAATGGGATCTGGTGCCCTCTTCTGGGGTGTCTGAAGAGAGCAATGATGGTGTACTCATATTCATAAAATAAATAAATCTTAAAAAAAAAAAAAAAAAACCTCAGCCAAATTATTTAAAAGAATGAGGGTGCTGTGATGGGGGGCAGCATGGGTGGGAGCAGGTGTGAGCAGGGCTGTCTGGTGAGACACCAACTACTTTGAATTGTCTGAAATATACAGAATAGAAACTCCAGAGAGACTCTTGATGGTAATGGGGTAACCGCTTAATAATCTTGGGGTTTCCTTTTGGGGTGATGATAGTTCTGGGAGGACTAGATAGGGTGATGGTTTGGACAATGCTATGAATTGTGTCAAACGCAACTGAGTTGTTCAACTTGTGGGTTCTTTTCCTCCCTCCCTCCCTCCCTCCCTCCCTCCCTCCCTCTTTCTTCCTTTCTTCCTTTCTCCCTTTCTTCCCCCCCCATCTCTTTCTCTCGATGTTGAGGATCAAACCCAGGGTCACACGAACATGAAGCACGTGCTCTACTTCTGAGCCACGCCCTCAGCCCCAAAATTATTCATTTTAAAATGGCGAATTTTATATTACTGAATCTCATCTCAATACAAAATAAAAAGAAACCATCCCCACCCCTGTCTCAGGCATCTTGGGGTGCCCCTCACCTTCCGGAGCCGTGGGGTTTGTGACTTTTTCCTTCCCCGATTGCTGTTTGGGGCTCACTGTGGGTTTTAGCCAGAGGGGACTCTCCGGGTAATGCAGGGCGTGGCCCTGGCAGGGTCACTGCCCGCTGCAGGGATACGGAAATGCCTGGGTGTTTTGTCCAGAGGCAGAGGCCTGTATTTTCATGAGACCCAGTGAAGCGAGCCTCAGCACGGTGCCAAGGACATCTTGTTCAGGGGAGAGGTGGCACTTGTGCTTCCCTGGGGACACTCACAAGCCTGGTACCTGTTTTCTTTCTGGCCTTGGGTCCGGGAGGGGCTGTACCTATTCAGGGTCGATGGCGCTCCAGCTGGCTGGGGATACTGGAAGTTTTGGTTTCCCGCCTCGCTTGGGCTGGATTGGGCAAGGTCACACTGGCATTTTGCAGGGAACAGGTCTACCTCCTTCTCTGAGCCTGTGCACATTCTGCACACTGGAGTTCAGGCAGAACCTGGAGTTGTCTGAGGCTCTCTGAAGGAGCAGACTACGCCTTCAGGAACCACACTCTCTCCCTCCCACCTCCTACGGGCTGGTAGAGGCAGGACTTCTGGTCTCCAGCAGGCTAGTGCTGGGCTCATCTGGTGAGAACATGGAAACCGTCGCTCTGGCTGCACTGTGTGCGTGGTCCCTGCTCCGAGCTGGAGGAGGGCTCCTCTGCAGCTTCAGGTCTTACCTCACGAGAGGCTTCTGGGATTCCTGGGCTCACCTGCGCTGAGTCGCCTGGGCCTCCCTCACCACACAAAGCCAAGGGCTCATTGGTTCAGAATCTCACTATGACTTTATAAGCTCTGTTTGAGGTTTTGAGTCCCACCTGAAGAGAAAGGAAGACTAGGGTATGGGACCACACCTAGCTTCTGAATGCTGAAGACTCCTCCCATGTTCAGCCCTCTCAGATGCTTGCAGGGTAGAAACTCTCTGTGGTGTGGGTTCTGAAGGAGACAGTATGAGGATCCCATCCAGGTTCAAATCCTGGCCTCGCCACCTACAGCCGAGGGACATTCCGTGGGCCACATCCCTTCACTGAGAGTCACAGCTGCAGCTGGGACACCTCCCCCACCCCACCCCCTAATTCAAGGCCACTTAGAAGCTCAGGATAGGACAGGGGAATGAGCTGGGCCTCCTTCCAGCCCATCTCTATGGTATGATGTATCAGCAGGCTGGGGATAGCCTGGGATAAATTCACTTTATAAAGCAACAGCCTTTGGCTAGAGAGATGGTAGTGGCTAAGAGTTTATACTGCTCTTCAGGAGCACTGGCAATGAGCAGGCCACCACCCCCTCTAACTCCAGCTCCAAGGGACCCGATGTCCTCTTCTGACTCCCTTAGGTACATCTGTGTGTGTGCCCGCCCACACAGCACTCACACACACATACACACACACTTGGCATTCACACACACATACACACTTGGAATTCACACACACACACACACACACACACACACACACACAGAGAAATAAAAATAATGAAAATAGGAGTTGATAATCCCAGCACTTGGGAGGTAGAGGCAGGCAGATTTCTGATTTCGAGGCCAGCCTGGTCTACAAAGTGAGTTCCAGGACAGCCAGGGCTACACAGAGAAACCCTGTCTCGAAAAACAAACAAACAAACAAACAAACAAACAAACAAACAAGGAGTGGGGTTGAGAGATGGTGCTGTTTGATTAAGAGCAGCTGCTGCTCTCCAGAGGTCCTGGGTTCGATTCCCTATACCCACATGAAAGCTCACAACCTTCTATGGGATCTCGAGCCCTCTTCTGGCCTTCATGGGCACCAGGCATGCGCATGCAAGCCAAAGTACTCATGAGCATAAACTCAAAAAATAGTAAAATGAACCTTAAAACTTAAAGCCTCCTCCTTGATCTAAGCTATATTTTCAGTATAAGTACCAAGAAAAAACTTCCCCCACGTCATTATCTTTTCTTTTTTCTTTCTTTTCTAAGACGAGTTTCCCCTGTGTAGCCCTGGCTGTCCTGGAACTGCCTTTGTAGACCAGGCTGGTCTCAAACTCGCAGAGATCCACCTGCCTCTGCCTCCCGAGTGCTGGGATTAGAGGGATGTACCACCACCATGCCTGGCCTACTCGGCATCTTAACACCGGTAAGCTGCCACGGGCTTCCGGCACCTGCCCCGGGAGGCTCAGATTGGCAATTATTTTTGTCAATAAGTACTAACACCCAAGGGTGCACCTAAGCGTATTAGAAACCCCAGTCACTCCCGCCAGATGGAAGTCCTCAACCAGGAGGATTATGAGAGGGCGCGACAAACGCGCATGCGCACTGGAGTCACTGGCCCCTGACCACGGCCAAGGACGCCTGCCTGGGGCCGGGTCTGCTCAAATGCAGTTTCTCCTGCCTGTAGCACTCAGCCCACTTCAAGCTGACCCTGTGTTTGATCAGCTCCGAGCCTTCGGGTCCCCTGCAGACCCCACCGTGCCCTGCAGACCTTTTCTAAAGCTTGCATTGGGCTCTGCCTCCCCCTCAGCGCGGGCCCGTCTGACCGACTCTGCCTCTCTCGGACATTCCGAATATATCGCAATCTGTGTTTCTGAGAGTTTAGTAATTAAGACTAGAATCAGGCAGCCCGCGATGGCCAGCCAGCTACCAAGTGAAACTGGGATCACCTGGCGAATGGTGGCTGGCTTGTATGCTTATTAGCAATGGATAATTTTTGATATTGAGGGAAGACACAGATATGTCCGTGACAATGATCTGTTTCAGGAATAGGGCTTTTGCAGATGTAACCAGACAGCTTCAGATCTTGGATTTGCGTGGACTCTATATCCCGTCCCTGCCGTCTTCGAATGAAGAGGCTGAGAGATGAGACGAGGCCAGCTGAGGCCAGAGGCTGGGAAAATATAGTGACAGCCATGAACCGTGGAAATCGGTCTTCCACAGGCTGGAGAGGCCAGAATAGCTTCTCCCCCCCCTGCCCCCCGGAGTGTCGCGTGTCGCAGAGAACATGGACCTGCTGATGCCTTGATGCTGTCCTGCTGGCTTGCACGGGAAGGGGGTACATTTCTGTTGTTCTCAGACGTCCACTTTACGATAATTTGCCATTGGTGGCAGCATTCCTGGGAGGGAGGTAGGCAGTTGCCATTCAGGCATGCCCCTGAGAGCACATAGTAGGTGCTCATTAAAATCCAGACTTGCCTGAGCCATCTCTGAGGACATCAAGGCAGCTATGTGAGCTTTCAGGGGACAGCCTGTGACACTGCAGGGGACCCAGGCAGCGCAAGGAACACCCCGGGTCTCCAGAGGCAGTCCCTCCTGCTGACATAGTGTTTTGCCTAGCATTCCTGGCCCTGGAAGGACAGAGCCAGAGGGAGAGGGCGGAGTCTGCAGCTGGGGAAGGCAGCAGCAGGGCTGGGCTGAGGCCTTCAGAGGAATGCTTACCACCCTGAGTCACGGCGTGCAGGCCGGTGGCCATTGCTGACACATCACACCCCAGAGGGAGGACCGCAGTGACTTCATGCTGGTTGTCAAACACTCAGAAGTCCTCCCAGCACCGCCCGGTGCCTCAGCACTGCCCAGAGGGAGCCGGCTCCACCCCTCCCCTGCACACAGGGGCCAGGCCAACGAGCAGGACAAGCAGACCTTTGGGCCAAGACTTTAGATGCTTTTGGGGCGAGGTGAATGGTTTCCACTTCCCAGAGGGCAACGGGATCACAAACCCTGGAGTACAAGAGCTCTGGGGCCGATGAGCTCCGCGAGACTGTTCCTCCTGCCTCCTGCCTATAGAGGGGATGGTTTACAGATGGGGAAACTGAGGCTCAGAGGCCGAAGGGCATCCTGGAATAGGAGCAGTCTGAGACTAAGAGTTTATCTTGGACCCGAGTCTGCTGCAAGCACCGGGCCAGGATCCACGTTCTGCCCTGGGTCCAGAAGGGGCTGGAGTCAGTCACCAGATTTTTGAGTTTTGAAACCTGTTTTCTTCCCTCCCTCCCTCCCTCCCTCCCTCCCTCCCTCCCTCCCTCCCTTCCTTTTGTTCTTTTCTCTCTCTCTCTCTTTCTTTTATTTCCTTTTTTATTATTTTTTAGTTTATAGGGTTTTTTTGTTTTGTTTTGTTTTGTTTTTGTTTTTGTTTTTTGTTTTTTCCGAGACAGGGTTTCTCTGTATAGCCCTGGCTGTCCTGGAACTCACTCTGTAGACCAGACTGGCCTTGAACTCAGAAATCCACCTGCCTCTGCCTCCCAAGTGCTGGGATTACAGGCGCGCACCACCACCGCCCGGGTAGTTTATAGTTTTTTTGAGACAGGGGTTCTCCATGTAGCCCTGGTTGTTCTGGAACTTGCTCTGTAGCCTCAAAGTCAGAAATCCATCTACCTCTGCTTCCCAAGTGCAAGGATTAAAGGTGTGTGCCAACACCACCTGGCTTTCTTTCTTTCTTTCTTTCTTTCTTTCTTTCTTTCTTTCTCTCTTTCTGGATTGATTTTTTTAAGTTGTATATGTCTCTGTGTGTGGGTCTGTGCATAAGTGCTGGTACCCACAGAGGCCAGAAGAGGGCGTTCCATCCCCTGGAACTGCACTTAGAGGTGGTTGTGAGCCACCTGACTTGGGTACCAGCAGCCAAACTGTGGTCCCCTTCAAGAGCAGCAAGTGCTCCCAGCTGCTGAGCCTCTCCGCAGTTCCTGCTCTGGGGTGTCTTGTGTCAGCAGCAGTGAGTGCTGAGGAGGGGACCCAGGACCCTCATACATACACTGTGCTCTGCTTCTGAGGTCTCAGCGAGTCCGGCCTTTTAAATCTTACCTGAGAGTAAGTGTGTCTGCTGGCAATCATGCCTGCGCATCTTCCCTTCAGAAGGAGGGGGGAAGGGAGGGAGGAAGGGAGGGAGGGAGAGAGGGAGAGGGAGAGGGGGAAGGGAGAGGGGGAGGGGAGGGAGAGGGAGAGGGAGGGAGGGAGAGAGAACACATTTTTCCCAGGTCATGGAGTTGTGGTCCTTACTTATGATCTTGAACTAGAAATTTAGCAGAGCCCACTGAGACAGGAAATGTAGCATCCAACATGGAATCCCAAACATCCAGGCATCCTGAAACCCTACCCCGCCCTGCATCCACCAAGGGGAGGGTTGCCGCTGAGCCGAGTTGGTCCGCAGACCTTGACGGGGATCTGGGACGCGGGCAGGGCTAGCTGGCGCTCCCTAAGCTCCTGCTTATTTATTTTACCATCATAACTCGAGGCCAATATTTAAGCGTCTCCTAGGCAACAGCCCAAACCTCCCGGCCACTGGCCCCCATCCAGCCACACGGTTGGGATGAGGGCAAAGGGGCGGAGCAAGGAAAATGAGTCACGCCTACCCCTCCATCACACACCACCTGGGAAAACAGTGACCCAAAAAACAAGCCCCGGTTTCTCGTACAGGGAAACTGCTTTTTTGTTTTGTTTTGCTTTTGTTTTCCTTTCTTTTTTTCATGTGGTCCTTGGGCGCAACGCTCTGAACACCAGCAGACCCGTCAACATTTTCGTTGTTGCTGTGCTGGTTAGACTTTGTTGACTTTTTGAAAAAAAATTTTTTTATTAAGAATAATATGTAGGCAAAAACAATACAAATTGTTAAGTGTACAACTCTAGGGGACTGTGTGAATTTCCCCAGCAGAACCTATGCCTAGTCAGCCCGTTTTTCTAAGGGTCAATGTGTGACCGGCCCTTGGGAGTTGCTGGAGCCCCTCAGAACAGAGATATTATTCTCAGCACAGCCTCGTTTTGAATCGGATTATCCACTCTGTCCTATGAGTGTGGAAGCCAACAGTGCTTCTCAGCCTGGACCTCTCTGCTCACTCCCTCCGGTTCAGGGACTGGAGGACAAACGGACTGGATGGAGCCACAGGCTGTGAGGGATCTGACTTCAGCTGATAAAATGGTGTTGGGGAGTATGGCTTTGGGAAGGCTTCAGGTCTGCGCTGGGGAGATGGTTTGGCCATTAAAATACTTGCTGAATAAGCAAAGGGGTACAGTTTGAGTCACCAGAGCCAGTGTAAGTGTTGTGTGGGCCTGTAACGCCGGCACGGGGAAGGTGGAGGCAGGGGTCTCGCTGAGCACGGACAGAGGAAGGTTTCCAATGTCCGATACCAACTTTGTGTCCCCACATACACTTGCCTCACGTGGAGTTCACCTACACGTAAACATGCATACACACATCATACACACTACACACACACACACAGGGACACACATGTAGACACAGACATACGTCTCACACATACTCTCACATACACTACACAGACACACTTCCCACTTCCCACTTCCCACACACGCATACACATACATACACAGACGCACTACATACATACTCATACTCACACACACATACACAGACATACTTCACACACATATTCTCACACACTCACACACGACACACACTTCTCACACACGCATACACATACATACACAGACCCACTACATACATACTCATACACACACATACACAGACATACACATATAGACACAGACATACTACATACAGACACACCACTCACAACACACACACATGCTTCACACACACAGTCTCTCACACACTCACACCCAGACACAGACACACTTCACACACTCATTACACATACACAGACATACTGTACACAAACATACACATACAAATGAAGAAATATTGTACACAGACACATCATTCACACACACATACACAGACATACTATATACACAGACACTCATGATGGCTAGTTTTATTTTCTAAGATTCATTTATTTATATTGTCTATGTATGGGTGTCTATGTGTGTTTATATGTACCACATGCATGCAGAAGCTCACAGAAACCTGAAGAAGGAATAGGATTACCCGGAACTGTAGTTATAAGCAGTTGTGAGCAGCCATGTGGGAGTGCTAAACACCAAAGCTATGTCCTGTACAAGAGCAGTCAACACTCTTAACCACCAAGCTATCTCTCCAGCCCTGACAGTTTTAATTGTCAGCTTGACACAATCTGAAATAACCTGGGAAGGGAGGTCTCAATGAGGAACTGTCTAGACTGGATTGATCTGTGTGAAACACTACACACACACACAGTGCATATACACTCACACACATAAAATACATCCACACATTCACGCTCACACTCATGCACTGAAAGAAAGACAAAGCCTCATTCATGCATGCATCTTGCAGCTGAGCCAGGCAGGGTCTTCTAGGACTTGAGGCTCCCAGAAGCCCTTGCGGCTTCCAGGTGTCCGTGTTCGTGAGTCAGCTGATGTGGATGCCGGGAATTGAACTCTGAAAGAGCAGTGTGTGCTCTTCACCACAGAACCACATCTCCAGCACTCGCTGGCTAGTTTTAACTGCCAGCTGGATACAGCTTAGAGTCACCTGGGAAGCAAATCTTAAATGAGGCATCATCCAGATCAGTTTGGCCTACGGGCATGTCTATAGGATTGTCTTGATTATTCACTGATGTAGGAAGATTGTCCTGGGTTAGTGTTATCATTTGCTGTGGCGAGACACCATGACCAAAGCAACTTGGAGGGAAAGGGTTTATAGCACTCACAGTTCCATAGAACAGTTCACCATCAACAGCGTGAGGGCAGGACTCAGGCAGGGCAGGAACCTGGAGGCAGAGCCGATGCAGAGGCCAAGGAGGGGTGCTGCTTCCTGGCTTGCTCCTCACGGCTTGCTCAGCCTGCTCCCTTATGAGCTGTACCCTCACCCACCAGTCACCAATTAAGAAAAAGCCCTGTAGGCTTGCCTGCAGTCTGATCTTACAGAAGCTTTTAAAAATTGAGTTCCGCTCCCCTTCCCAGGTTGACTTTAGCTTGTTGATGTAAAACTAGCCAGTACATTTGACCCATTATCAACTTGACACACAGACATATCACTTTAAAGCCACACCCTTTCCTTTCTCATTTGTCCCCAAGGTCACACATTAATATAAGCATCACAACATAAAATATTTACAAGCTGGTGTGTCCCATGCCTTTTAATCCCAGCACTCAGGAGGCAGAGGCAGGTGGATTTCTGTGAGTTTGAGACCAGCCTGGTCTACAGAGTGAGCTCGGGGACAGCCAGGGAAACACAGAGAAACCCAAGCAAATAAACAATAACAAAAAAAGCATTTACAAACTTAAAAAGTCCCACCACAAGTTCACTTGAAAAATTCAATCTCTTAAAAAAAAAACAAAACAAAACTCCAAAGTCTCTTTTAAAATAAAAAGTTTGTCAACCGTGAGCTCCTGATAAAATAAAAATTAAGTTAGCCGGGCAGTGGTGGCACACACCTTTAATCCTAGCATTTGGGAGGCAGAGGCAGGCAGATTTCTGAGTTTGAGGCCAGCCTGGTCTACAGAGTGAGTTCCAGGACAGTCGGGGCTACACAGAGAAACCCTGTCTCAAAAAACAAAACAAAACAAAACAAAATAAAACAAAACAAAACAAAGTTAGATTTCCTTCTTATCTCAAGAGGGGAAAACCAGGACACAGTTGCAATCAGATCAAAGTAAACCCAACAGTATACTCTAAGCAGTATAAACCGCTCAATGTCCAATGTCTGGAGTTCACTCATGGTCTTCTGGGCTCCTCCAAAGGCCTGGGCCACTTCTCCGGCTCTGCCCTTTGCTACATACATAGTTTGTCTTCTGGACTCAGGCCAGCTCCACTCCATGGCTGCTGCTGTTCTTGGTGGTCAGCTCA
This sequence comes from Apodemus agrarius, assembly GCA_964023405.1. NCBI lineage: Eukaryota > Metazoa > Chordata > Mammalia > Rodentia > Muridae > Apodemus > Apodemus agrarius. The sequence goes on along the minus strand of OZ030009.1, from coordinate 6,652,923 downwards.
TGGTACTGGATTCTCCAAAATACTGGGATCCCAGGCTGCAACTGAACTTCCGCCAACATCCTCTTCGAGCTGTTTTCACGGTGTCAAGCCTTACCTCCTCTGCATGACCCCTTCAGGCTTGGGCCATCACCAGCTACTGAGGCCTCTCATGGCCTCTGCCAGTGCCAAGCCTCAGCTTCAGTCCGTGATCCCTTCATGCCTTCAAAACCAGTCCTCCCTGGTTGACTCTCACGCGACCAAGTTCCGCTGACAGCACAAGGTACAATGCTGGCTGCCTCTGGAAGAAAGCCTCTGTGTGCGGACTCTGAAGAAACACTTCCCAGATTTCACCTCAGCGCTGCTGGTCTTTTCTTAATCACTTCTGACTTCTTAACTACAACTGACCAGCATCAATTGTCCCAGTAAACAAAGGTTTCATGTTAGTGGTTATGATATCTTGATCATCATAGCTCAGTCTTCAGCTCCAGCTGATCAGACACCACAGATTCTTAGTTCAAAATAGCAAATAGCTCTGATAAAGTCATTTAGGGACTCTCAAACTTCCCTCTGGAACGTCACAAACCAGGCCTCCTTTGTCTGCTCGGCTCTCAATATTCTAATTGTCCAAGTCCCCAGAGAACAGTTCCCCAAGCTTTGAATACTCAACGGCTTGTCCAGCCCAAAGTTCCAAAGTCCTCCTGCTCCGCCCCCAACACATGGCCAGGTCTGTCACAATACCTCACTTCTGGTACCGAATTTCTGTCCTCCTTAGGGTTATCATTACTATGATTAAGCATCATGACAAAAAGCAACTTGGAGAGGAAAGGGTTATTTCACTCACAATTCCATAGAACAGTTCGACATCAACAGCAGTGAGGGCAGAACTCAGACGGCGGGAACCTGGAGGCAGGGCTGATGCAGAGGCCATGGAGGGGTGCTGCTTACTGGCTTGCTCCTCATGACTTTCTCAGCCTGCTTTCTTATAAAACCCAGGACCATCATCTCAGAGATGGCACCACCCACAATGGACTGGGCCCTTTCTCATTAATTATTAATTAAGAGAATGCCTTATAGATTTGCCTATAACCCAATCTTATGATGGCTCTTTCTTTTCCTTTCTTCCTTCCTTCCTTCCTCCCTCCCTCCCTCCCTCCCTCCCTCCCTCTCTCCCTCCTCTCTCTCTCTCTCTCTCTCTCTCTCTCTTTCTCTCTCTCTCCTTCCTTCAGTTTTTCAATGGAACAAGTTTCTTTGTGTAGTTCTGTAGACCAGGCTGGCCTTGAACTCACAGAGATCCATCTGCTTCTACTTCCCAAGTGCTGGGCTTAAAGGTGTGCACCACTACTGCTAGCCTGCTAGCTTTTCTTAATTGAGATTTCCTCCTCTCAGATGGCTCTAGTTTAAAATTATCCAGCACAAAAACCCAGCCCATGGTGGGGGGTGCCATTTCCTAGGTCGGGAATCCTGATTGGTAGAAGAGAAAGGGAGTTGAGGCCAAGATGAAAACATTCTCTCTGCTCTTGACCGTATAACTTGCTGCCTGAGATCCTGCCTTGACATCCTCAAAGCAACGAACTATGACCCGGAACTGTAAGCCAAATTAACCTTTTCTTCCCACTACACTGCTCCCCCTCCACCCCAAGATAGTTTGTCACAGTAAAAGAAAAGAAACCAGGGGCTGGAGAGATGGCTCAGCAGTTAAGAGCACTGGCTGTTCTTCCGAAGGTCCTGAGTTCAATTCCCAGCAACCACATGGTGGTTCACAACCATCTGTAATGGGATCTGATGCCCTCTGCTGGTGTGTCTGAAGACCAACAACAGTGAACTCATAACTAAAATAAATAAATTGTTAAATTAAAAAGAAAAAAGAAAAGAAACCAGGATACTGCCTCTTTCCTCCATGGAGATCTCTAAGGTTGCTGACTTCCCTTCCTTTCTACCTCTAAGGCCATCTTCTGCATGACCAGCTTCCACAAAAGATAACACACACACGTAGAGCAGGCAGTGGTAGTGCACACGTTTAATCCCAGCACTTGGGAGGCAGAGGCAGGCTTATCTCTGTGGGTTCAAGGCCAGCCTGGTCTACAAAGTGAATTCCAGGTCAGCTAAGGCTAGACAAAGATACCTTGTCTCAAAAAACAAAAAAACAAAAAAACCAAAAAAACCAAAAAAAACAAAAAATCAATACTAACCAAGCAAGCAAAGAGGGCACATGCCATCACACTCTGGCCCCAAAGGCCGTCAAACTCATTTTCCCACAATGCCATGCACATAGGTGACTCAGATCATAGGACGAGGGGCAGTGAGGAGGTGGAGTGTGGTCCCACCTGAAACGGGAGCTAGCTTTGACATCTTTGGGGACGCCCAGACTCCCGAGGACAGGCTCAGGAGGAGTCGCACACAGGACCGAGAGCCCCTCGGGGCTCGGTTTGCCGCCTGCCCGGGCTTCTGCTCTGCGAGCCGCCCTGCCTCCCCGCTCCCTCCTCAGTCTTTCTTTTCCTTTTTAAAATAACCCTGGCCGCATATTTTCTCTAAACCAAACCATCTGTTTACTGGATTTTATAAGCAGTAATAAAGACAGTGAGGGCCCAAGGGCCACTGGGGTGTAGACACTTTTTCTGCGCTGTCTCTCCAGACAGCCCTCGCAAGAGCCTGCGTGCTACAGGACAGGGCTGGAGGTGGCACATCGGGTGGACCATCCTTTGGGGCGGGGGGGGGGGATTGGCAGGCCTGCCCTGCCTCCCTCCTGCTACCTGTCCTGCAGCAGCGTCCCTGGGGGTCACCTGCCTTTGGCAAGTCGCCTGCTATATCAGGAGCTAGCGCGGACTAGCTGGGAAATGAGGTGACTGCAAGCTGGCCTGAGGAGGGGCCGGGAGATCACTCGGAGGGAATGTTCTGAGCCGAGAGGATGGGCGGACCCAGGAAAACAATCTGACAACAATATCGAGTGCCTAGGTGACAGAGGAGAAGCGAGGCATCTGTTTGGGAACAGATCTCTGCGTTCGCTTCCAAGGCCTTAGTAATCCAAGCGGCAGTGAGTGGAACAGTCACTTGGGAAACTATGAAAAGTCGCATAACAATGTTCTCTTCACGGCTTTCATCATTGGCTTGCCGGGTTCCGAGTGCCGTCTGTCACCTAATCAGAACCAGAGGAGTGCGGGCCGGCTGGCAGACAGGCACTCGCCACTGCTGTTGACTGGGCTCGGCCCCACTGTGTGGGCAGTGCCTTCCGTTCAGACCCCCGTGTCCACCCGCTGGGCCCTGGGAAGTGGCAGGAGCACCCCGTTACTCCCATGCGGGGAGGAAACTGGCAAAGCTGTTGCCAGCAGCTTCAAAGGCTGCCCACGGGCAGGTCAGCCAGAAGACAAAAAGCCCAGTTCAGCCAGACTTGCCTTTTAGTTTATATTTTATGGTGGTGTGCGTGCACATGTGCATTTATGTGTGTGTATGTGTGCACATGTATATGTGCATGTGTGTGTATGACACTTGGTTTCTTCCTCATTAATACATTTTAAGATTTATTTTATTGTTTGCATGTGTGTGTGTGTGTGTGTGTGTGTGTGTGTGTGTACATATGCATGTGTGTGCATGCTGGTGTCCACAGAGGCCAGAAGAGGGCTTTGGAGCTAGAGCTGAGGTTACAGGTGGGTGTGCACTCTGACTGAGTGAACTCTGGACTCAGTTCTCTGGAACAGCGTCCAGCTCTCTTAACTGCTGAGCCTTCTCTCTAGACACCCCCTCCCCCCTTAGAGTCTCTCATTTAACTCTCATTCAGCTAGACTGGCTGGCCAGCTGGTCCCAGGGACCTACCTGTCCATCCCCAGGGCCTGGGTTACAGGCACAGAACCCTGTGCCCAGGTTTTATGACTGTGGGAGATCTGAACTCGGGAACTTCTTTTGTAGCAAACACTGAACTCACCTCCTCTGTCCTGATGTGGCATTATTTTATATTCAGGTGTGTGTGTGTGTGTGTGTGTGTGTGTGTGTTTGTGTGTGTGCGCACATGTGTATATATGAGTGTGTATGAGTGTTCGTATGCATGTGCATGCATGCATGTGTATGAATGTATATGTATGTGTGTGCTTGTGTGTATATGAGCATGTGTGTGTATGTGTGTATGAGTGTGCATGCATGTGTATGAATGTATATGTATGTGTGTGCTTGTGTGTATATGAGCATGTGTGTGTATGAGTGTGTGTGGGTGTGTATGAGTGTGCATGTATGTGTGTGTATAAATGTAAATGTGTGTATGTGTGTGCTTGTATGTATATGAACATGTGTGTGTATGAGTGTGTATGGGCATGAGTGTGCATGTATGTATGTATGTGTGTGTGTGTGTGTGAGTGTGCACATTTCCGGTGAAGGAGAAGAGCATGTAGTGAGAGGCCATGTGCCCCTATGTCCTGATTTGCTTGGGACTGAGCAGAGTCTCAGATGTAGGGCTGTGCTAACCCCTCAATGTTCCAAGCAAAGAGGAATTATGAGTTGGCGACTGTCATGGGAGGGGTGTCCCTAGAGAGGGGAACCCCCCCAGGATTCATGGCCAGTATTCACTGTCTGCCCCCAGAGAAATCAGGAAATCTTTGGGATTTATCTACATGAAATAAAATAGGCTAGGAGTCGGCCAGCCAGCGGAAGGGGTCAGGGACCAGGCTCCCCTGTGGGGAGCAGCCATCACGGAATCCCAGAGAACTCCCTTCTCCAGTCTGCCCAGCCCAGGGACGTCGGTGGGAGATGGGCGGTGTCAGTTGCCTGATTCATAAAGGACTTTTTCGTAAAGCTCTCGAATGCTTGAAATTGCTGCCTTATTCCACAGCCAGTGGAGGCCGCACCAACACACCTGATGGCCAGGCTGGCCTCTGGGCAGCCAGGGCATAACCTCTCAGCAGCAGCAGCAGCAGCGAGTCTGTGGTGGCTGTCAGTCCCAAACCCCAGCCGGCTCCAGCCACAGGTGCCTGGCCTTTAATGTCACAGTTTATTTGGAAGAAGATGAAAGTCTGTCTGATGAAAGCAGCCTCTGCGGGGGCAGCCCCGCCTGGTTCGTCTGTCCGTGTTTGAAGGCACCGTAGACTCAATACTGTCGGGACGTCTGCTCTGCCCCGCAGTGTCCCTCTAAATACTGTGCCCGGGGAAACGAGCCAGACACGAAGGCTGCAGGTTGGATGCCTCTGTTTATATGAAGCTCTGAGGCAGGCAAAGTCACAGATAGATAGATCCACACGGGAGACTAGCAGCTGCTGGGGAGACTGCGGTGTGTGTGCGTAGTGACCACCTCAGAGGGGACGGACGGGGTTCCCTCTGTGTGTGTGTGTGTGTGTGTGTGTGTGTGTGTGTGTGTGTGATAAAGATATTGTTCTGGATTTGGTAGTGGTAATGGCTACAGGCTGTGACTATAGTGAAGCCCACTGAGTTGCAGACTTGAAAGTGGCAACTTGACAGCATTTCAATGGTATTTATGTGCGTGCGTGCATGGACCCGTGTGTCCATGGAGGACAGGACAACTGCAGAGAGTCCGTTCTCTCCTTCCTCCGTATGTGTTCCAGGGGTGGAATGCGGGTCATCAGGCTTGGGGACGAGACCTTGGCTGGCTGAGCCACCTCTCTGGTGCTTACATGAGCAATACCGCTTGGGTATCTTAGCATACATAGATAGCTTTTTGGACTCTTTTAAAAAAGTTTTTGTATTTTTTTTTTTTTTTTTTTTGAGACCAGGGTTGAGCCATCTCACCAATCCTTAAGTGAATTTTATGGTATATCAATTATAGCTTAGTTACAATGTTTATTTACCATTAGGATATTAATTCTTGAACTGGTCTAAGATTAGGCAAATTCACTTCCTTCCTCCCTCTCCCTCCCTCCCTCCTTCCCTCCCTCCCTCTCTCCCTTCCTCCTCTCCATCTCTCTGTGGCTGGGCATCATCAGCTGTAAGGTCCTAAGTGGGAACAACTGATGTGTTTTGGCATTCTGGAGTGCCAAACAAGGGTTTTTGGTTTTTTTTTTAAGGTGTATTCAATGCATTTTGATTTATAATAATATTTTCTACTTATGTTTAAGGAGATGTAACTCCCCCGAAGGCAAGGAACAATTGCATACATACACAAAACAAATACCTTGAGCTATACATACCCCGTGTGATACAGAAACAATAATTAAAACAGATTTAGGGGCTGAAGGGGTAAGAACATTGGCTGCTTTTTCAGAGGACCCAGGTCTGGTCCCCAGCACTCAGGTGTCAGCACACAACGGTGTCTAACTCCCCCTCCAGGAGATCTGATGGCCTCTTCTGGCCTCTGTGGGTTCTAGGTCTACACGGAGCACACATATATTCATGCAGGCAGGCACGCACACACACATGTTAAAACATAAATATGTCTTTAAAGGAAGACTACTGTGTTAGGGTTCTCTAGAGTCACAGAACTTATGGGTAGTCTGTAGGGACAACTGCCTATCCTACTGACTCAGGCCACATTGTAGTGACTTCATTTTAACTTCAAAGAACATCTTAAAATACAGTTACCACCCTGAGATCCCAGGGGTTGGGATTCAGCAGAAGAACTGGCCAATCTGCAACAGTGTACAACTAGGCTTGGAAACTCTTCTAGAAAGCTCAAAACATATTTATAGGAATGGAAAGCAGATTATGGCTGTCTGGAACGGAGGGGGCAGACGGGATGGGAGAAGGGTGTGAACAATATGCCTTATTGTGATGACGGGGCCTATTGCTGGAGTGTGTCTGTGTCTTAAGTATGTGCTTCTCGGTCATGCATGTGTTATATTCTCACCGAGTTCTTCAGAAGCACGATTTGGGAGTTTCAGACGGCCATCTCCTCAGAGAGTCCCACTCGGGCAGCTGCAGCTCCGCTCTGTCCACATCTGGGGCATCTGCCGTGCTTGATGGAGATCCGGAGATGCCCCTCTCCTCGCTGTCTAATCTGCGAAGAGAGGGGTGCTGTGGTACAGGGCAGGAAATCTGACAACATCCTATAGATCTGGACCTGTCAGAGCAGGGAGATGTTACTGGCGGGATGCAGAAGAGGAAGCCGGGGAGGTCTGAGTCGAGAGGTGCCCTTCCTGCTTTGAAGATAGGGGGACTGAGGATGAAGGAACGAGAGGTCTGTCCGTTGCTAAGGGTGACCCTTGCAAACAGCCAGCTGGGAAAAGGGGGCCCCAGTCCAGTCCTACAGCCGTGAGGAGCTGGGGTTTGCGTGTATTAGAATGGAGGTGGGTTCTGACACAGCTCAGAGATGAGAGCTTCTCCCAACAGACTCCTCTGTTTGGCTGAGACCCCGCACAGGGCCCACACATCCTTCTGGCCTGTCATGCTGGTGGTGACACACGAAGCTGATGTATGGGAGTCTGTATTAGTCAGGGTTCTCTGTAGGAACAGAACAGATAGAACAAAGCTATGTCCTATTTTTAGGGAATTTATTAGAATGGCTTATAGGCTGGTCCAACTATGGTTGTCTCCAGACAGATAGATCAAAAAGTCTGGCTCTTGGTCAGCCCACAAGGCTGGCCATCTCGTCTGGTCTTCGGTATACATTGGAATTCTGAAGAAGCCAGTTCTAACACCAGGGAAAGGGTGCCCAGCAGCAGGGCAGGTGAGCTTGCCAGCAAGAGTGAGGGTGCAAAAGCCTCCCCCTCCTTTCGTGCCTTCTTATGTGGGGGCACCAGAAGGTGTGGGCCCGATTTAGGGTGGGTCTTCTCATCCCAGACAATCCAATCAAGAAAAATTCCTCACAGGTTTGCCCAGCTGCTTGGGTTTTAGTTGATTCCAGATGTGGTCAAGTTGACAACCAAGATTAGTCATGACAGGGTTGTGGAGTTTAACGAGAGGCAAGATCTCAATATGTAGCTCAGGCTGGCCTCAGACCCTTCATCCTCCTGCCTCAGCATCCTGAGCACTGGACATTTGAAAAATATTTTTAAATTTTCAGTCTTGGGGGATCAAATGTTGAGCCTTGTGCATGTTAGGTCAGGGTTCTACTGGGCCGTTGCTTTAAATGCTTGGGTCTGAGCTGGTGTTCTAGTAGCCGGAACTGATACCCTTGCTTGGAGCAGGACTTGGTGACAATCCCATCAGAAGTGACAGCTACATCAGAGATTCTCTGCCATCACCTCTTTGGTACCTTCAAAGCAAGGCCTCTGTGCGGCTGGCTTGCTGACCCTTAGCTGGAACTGGCATTTTACTAGTGTTGTTTAGAATCTTCCTGGAGGACTAGAGAGATGCCTCTGCGGTTAAGAGCACTGACTGCTCTTCCAAAGGTCCTGAGTTCAAATCCCAGCAACCACATGGTGGCTCACAACCATCCATAATGAGATCTGACACCCTCTTCTGGTGAGTCTGAAGACAGCTACAGTGTACTTAGATATAATAATAAATAAAATTTAAAAAAAAATAGAATCTTCCTGGAAAGATCTGGCAATACTGGTATTTGCTCAACGTGACCAACCAACTTTTAGGGATCTGGAAAGGTAAAGAGGGTACTAACAGTGGTGTTGCTCCAAAGGTCAAACATAGAGTAACCCTCCCAGAGTTTGCACTCCTAGGCATTCATTCAAGGTGGATGACACTGGACACCTGAAGGAAACCGTGGGCACAGGTGTTCATGGCGACATTATTCATAAAACAGCCAGAAAGTGGCGGCAACCTCAATGTCCATCAGTCAATGGCGTAATAAGCTGGTGAGTTCTAGCCACACAGTAGACACTCAACTATAACGAGGAAGAGTGGACGACAGTAGGAATGACCTTTGATGACGCTGTGGCAGCGGAGAGAAGCCAGGCACAGAAGACATCGTTGAAATGTGAAATTCGTGAAGATGCGTGAAATGTGACAACGGTGTTCCAACGTGGTGAGCTTGCTTAACTCCGTGGTAAGGCACGCCTTGACACTGTCCCCATAAACTCATCCAGGTGGAAAAGATTTGAGGTTAAAAGGTTCGACAGACTGGCCACAGCTCAGCAACACAGCACGTTCCTCTCTGGAGGAGCTGCAATCAGCCTGAAGCTGGGCCCACCAGTATCCTAAGAGATAGTTCCCACCACAGAACACATCCTGGGGAAAGATGAGGATTCGAAGGTCAGAGTGTAGTTTCTACCAAATGTAGACCTGTCGATTTCTCTACCACCATCGTAAAGTAGGAAAGATTGTTTGTCCGTTAATAGGGAGATTTTTATGGCATGTGAATTATTGACTAAAATGCACACACACACACACACACACACACACACACACCACTAAATACATAATGTTAAAATTGCTCTTAAAAGTGAGTGCGGCAGCACCCCGTACCAGATGAAGGACAGAGGCCGCAGCGAGGGCCAGGAGCTGGTTCAGCTCCTCCGCATGGTCTCCACACCTGTCCTCACCCATGTCCACATTTGGAAGGCTGATGCCCTCTGTGTTGTGGGCTGCTGTGTCTCCTGACCTTAACAGCCATCCCTGTCGTAAAAGCTGGGTGACCTCAAGAGCCCCCCAACAAGGTTGGCTTCCCCTTCCAGAGGGAGGGAGGGATCATGAGACTGGCACCCGAGACACCAGTCATTCCCAGTTGGGTGTCAATCCGCCTCGGCTTCAGCTTATCCTCTGAGACGCCAGCATATGCAGAGGGCAGACGGTTGCGGAGGGGAGGGGCTGGCTAGGCAGCTGTGGGACGTCATCATCCGTGACCTGTAGGTCGTCCACAGTCCCATAAGTATCCCTTTCACTCACTGGCTGTGAGTAAGCTCAGTGTTCCATTGCTGTGAAGAGACACCACGACCACGGCAACTCTTATAAAGGACAGCATTTCACTGTGGGTGGCTCACAGTTCAGAGGGTCAGTCCATTATCGTCATGGCGGGCAGCATGGCGGCACACAAGCAGACACGGTGCTGGAGAAGGAGCTGAGAGTTCTCCATCTTGATCTGCAGACAGTGGGAAAAGAACTGACTTGAGCTTCCAAGACCGCAAAGCCCGCCCCATGGTGACACACGTCCTCCAGCAAGGCCACACCTCCTAAGAGTGCCACTCCCTATGGGCCAAGCATTCAAACACGAGTCCTTGGGGGCCATTCCTATGATGCCAGAGCAGAATCTCCTGGACTTCTGAGAGTTGTCTTATGGCCCTTCAGACTCTGCTGAGGAGGGACTGTTGGTCTCCTCCAGGTGTGAGCATCAGGGCACAACAAGGTTTGTCCAGCCTAACCCTTCCAGCGCCCAGGGATGACCCATCCAGGAATCTCAGGATGCTCATGGGGGGTGGGGGTGGGGCTTTGCCATGAAACCTGTCACCTGCATGATGTGCATAGCAGATCTGCAACGGCTCTCAGTTCCCACCAAGAGCACTCTGTACCAAGGCTATGCACTAATATGTCACTGATTCAAGGCGTGGAGAGGCATGCAAACCTGAGTCTGAGATTCCATGTGTACAGATGTGTACAGATGTGTACAGAACTCCCAGACCCCATGAGGTCTGTGCACACGCTGCCTGGTGGGAAACCCACGGCTCCTGTGGCCATGTCTGGGTAGGACAGAGGAGGGACTCTTCCTGTGACTGTGGGAACAAGAGGCCTTTAGTCTCCCAACTTTCCTTTGGTCTCAGCCCTTGTAGAGTGTGTTTGTCTCTCTCTCTAGGATGGACACCTCCCTTCCTTTCTTGGATGGAATCTATATCACATCTAAGTGGCTCTGTCAGGTCCGCGTGGTTGGAAGGTGTGAGCTCTGAGTGGCCACAGGAGGAACGGTGGATCTTGTCCTTCCCACGGTGGGACCAGGTCCCCTCAGTGGGATGCCCTCTGGGTGCATTTGGCCCTACTCTCACCAGAGGGCGCCACGACCTTCCTTTATCACTGTCCTGGCCTCTGTCCAGGCACACCTTCACTGCTGAGTCCCACAGTTCCACTATTGGAATGCTAGCCCCTAGCCTTCACCCGAGAGCCAGACCATCTCCTTAGGGAGAAATGGTTTTTCTTTGAGAAAATGAGCAATTTTTGAGTTTATCCACATCCTCAATACCAGTATAACATGAACTGACATCTCTCCTGTATTTCCGTTTCAGTTTAGGTCTAAAAAAACGAGCCACTCCCCCTTCTAGGACAGCATGGGTCCCCGCCATTAGACTCTGCGTGGTTAAGAGACTCCCCGGGAGTCAGGCATGGTGGTGCATGCTTGTAATCCTGGCAGGTGTGCTCAGGAGGCTCAGGCGTTCAAGGTTATCCTCAGCTACATAGCAAGTTTGAGGCTAGCCTGGGCTACATGAGCCTGCCATAAAACAAATACCCAACCCTGCTAGAGATTAAAACAAGATAGAAGACACCCCCACCCCAAAGCCTCCCAAGACACGGCCTTGGCAGAAAGCTGCTGGGTACCACTCTCAATCAGACTGGTGCAAGCTGCCCTCCTGACAGCGGGGAAGCTTCTCTCAGGAAACAATAGGAGATATTTTTCTTTCTTTCGTGGTCACTGTTAGTTGTTAGATAGGAGATAACAGTTAACACAGATGGTGCTTACTCTGCGTTGGTACCACACAGAGGAGAGGGGCCCAGTGAAAGAATCCCTCCAATCACAGATCGTGCTGTCTCCAGGACCCCATGGGTGAAGGATGCCCAGAGCGGCATTTGGGAGAACTAAACATATATAACATACATGTGTGTGTGTGTTTGAGTGTGTGGGAAGTGTCATTGTGTCTGCTGCAGGGCGGGGAGGGAGGGTGGGGGGGAGGTTCTGGATCAGATGTTGCCTGCAGTGCAGAGTTTACCTTCCCCTGCCTCAGAAACTATCTTTGAAGAATCTACATGCTTGGCCTTTGACCTTTGACCTCAACCCTGACCCTTATTCTGGCTCTAATCTTCATCATAGTTGTGTGTGTATGTGTATGTGTGTGCGTGCATCTGTGTGTCTGTGTTGTTTGCAACTCTCTGGGGGGCGGCTGGCTTGGCTGTACCATCTTCCCATGTAGATGATGTTACCAGGAAAGGACACCCGACTTCTCTGAGCCCCAGGAGGTGATGGGTAGGTCTATGGGTGGCTTCACAGTCTCCATTCCAGATGCCCTTCTCACACTGACCCCGAAAAGCCAGGTAAGCTTTGGCTAACCTTGGGGCCCTTCCCTCCTGATACCCCGCCTCGCCGTCACTCTCCAGGAACCGCTGGCTCCCTCATGTTGACTCTGTGTTCCTGTTCCCTGAGGCCGGGTGGTTCTTCACTCACGGTTTCCATGACACTGTTCCGTAAGGAAGGAGGCCTTATCCTCCTGGCCCCGGGGCCCACTCAGCACCTGGCACTCAGGGCCACCAGCTGGATGAACTGGGGGTGAGGGTGGGAAGTGCTGTCACTGCAGGATTTGAAGCCCCCCTCTCCAGAGAGGGCCGGGCCGCACTGGGTGGCAGACATCTCTGAGCTCATTTTCCTACAGTTCCCAGTAGAAATTGCACTCCCTTTTCCCATATCAGAAAACAGCTGTTCTGCTGGCTCCCCAACATGTGCCAGCACTATAAATACCCCCCGGCCTTGGCACAGGGACCTGGGGAACTTGGGAAGTTAGAGCCCTGGACCGTGCGGGCAGTGGGAGGGAGAAGCGTTGCCTAACTTCCCTCCTCTCAGCCTCCAGGCACAGGCTGGCTCTGCTTCCCACGGGCTAGGAAACCCCCACAGTATTCCTAGGAATCTGGCAGAGACAGACGACCGGCAGCCCCGGTGGTGTTTAACACACTGTCTAGAGCGGACCAGTCGGCTCCCACTGCCGCAGACAGGCTCAGTGGGAGCCAAGGCTCTGGTTCCAGTTGGATTCTTACAGGATGGGGTGACCAGGGAGGAGTGGCTATCATTCACGTTTAAAAAGGAGTCCTAGCCAAATGTGGTTGGTACTATGATCCCAACACGTGGGAGACTGAAGCAGGAGGATTGCCCCGAGATGGGGGTTGGGCTACAGTGAGTTCTGACCAGTCAAGGCTATAGAGGGAGACCATGTCTCAAAAACCAAAGCCTAAAACAAACATGAAGGCACAAAACACTTCAGTACAAGGCCAGGGAGACTATGTTAGGGTGGTGCTAACATAGGGTAGTGTCACCCCAGCAGTGGAGATGTTGATGCAGGAGGACCTTGATCTTGAGTTTAAGGCCAAACTCAGACAAGGGTTAGTTCAAGGGCTAGCCTGGGTTATATAAGACCCCAATTCAAAAAAAAAAAAAAATCAAACCTAAATAAAACCAACCCTATCATTTGTTCTATGGCCGCTTAGTGTATTCTTTGGCTCTGAATGCCACACAGGGCTTTGCTATGAACCCGCACAGTTCTCCCAAGTGAGCGACTGGGAAAGAAGGACCCGGGAAGGAATTGGGTTCCGTCCAAAACTCAAATGCAGAACGAGACAGATGTAGACACAGCAAGGTGCTCCTTGGAAACTGGCTAGCCCATGCTCGGAGAATGGTCTGTCTGATTCCTTTCCTTTATCATTTCTTTAAAAAGGATACTCCTTAAGTATTTATTCGTTCAAGCGCTTTGCTCACACATATGTCTGCACAATGTATGCAGGGCCACAGAAGACAGAGGAGGGTATGAGATCTCCTGAGGCTGGAGCTTTAGTTAGCTGTGAGCTGCCTTATAGGTGCTGGAAACTAACCCCGGGCTCTCTGCGAGAGCTGCACACGGGCACGCACGCGCAGGCACTCAGGTACGCATGCGCAGGTACGCAGCCCCGCACCCTTCCAGGCTGTGCGTCCAGCCCCAGGAGCTGACTCTTTCAGCGCAGTTTCTGCTCTCCTCTGCCTCCTCCTCGCACCACTCAGGCTCCTCGACGCTTCCTTGCTTGGAGATGCCTCAAGGCCCACAGAAAACATGCCCACATCCTTTGACTCCCCCCAGCGGGCCCAGTGCAGATGCCCTCCATCGTCCCTGCTCCTGACTTCAGGAGCCCTTAGGATTTCTGGAGCAAGTGACAGGCCCTGCTGCTCCTGGTGTGCCTGGACTAGCCTTCCCTGGTCTCTTCCCGCCATCTCCGACGGGATCAGGGTAGGCAGGGAGGTGCCACAGCACCCCAGGATAGAGAAGCCAGCATCTCTCTCTGAGCCTTGCCACCCTCCACCCTGTGGGCAGTCACCAGGGCTCAGGTGCGTCTTTGCCGGCTCTGCTCGGCCGCTCTGGAGCTTAGCTCTGGAACATGGCGTCCCTGGCACCTGTTGGCTTGTTGTCAGCCTCAGGACCTAGGCGGGATTAAAGGGGAGCCGTTACTTGGTTCGTTTATGTTTGCTGAAGGCAGGAGGCCATGGTCAGTTTTAACAACACGGCGTGTCCCCCTCTGGCTTGCTGGCCTTCTAGGCAGTACCCACACCCTACACCTGGGGAGAGACGGGTGACAGGTGGCCGTCTCTCTGCACCAGACTATCAGTGGCTTTAGGTTCACCTCATGGTCAGGCCTGGTTGCCGTTGTTACAAACAACCCCCGGCTCTCTGCAAGAGCTGCACACGGGCACGCATGCGCAGGCACATGTGCCCACAGTCAGGACAGAAAGAGTAAAAATTCCTCTAGCCCATTCATTCATTCATTCATTCATTCATGCATTTTAAGGGAGCATTTGTGTGGAGGTCAGAGGCCAACCATTCATTCATTCATTCATTCATTCATTCAATCATTCATTGATTTTTAAGGGAGCATGTGTGGGGAGGCCAGAGGTCAATCATTCATTCATTCATTCATTCATTCATTCATTCATTCATTGATTTTAAGGGAGCATGTGTGTGGAGGTCAGAGGCCAACCATTCATTCATTCAATCATTCATTGATTTTAAGGGAGCATGTGTGTGGAGGCCAGAGGTCAACCGTTCATTCATTCATTCAATCATTCATTGATTTTAAGGGAGCATGTGAGTGGAGGCCAGAGGTCAACCAATCATTCATTCATTCATTCATTCATTTTAAGGGAGCATGTGTGTGGAGGCCAGAGGTCAACGTCTGTGTCTTCCTCAATTTCCCTCCACCTCACATTTTGTGTGTAGCTGTGTGTGCACTTCTGTGTGGGTTGATGTTTGCATGTGTGCACGTGAGCGTGGAAGCCAGAGTCCTCGTCAGGCTTTCCTCCATCAGTTGCCACCGCAGCCTCTCTCTCTGAACCCGGGCTCTGCTCGCCTTGACCGCTGGCCCGCAGCTGTGCGCCCTTCCCGGTGCTATGATCACAGAGACACCGCGTTCCGCGTTTCCACACGGGTTCTGGGAGACAGCACTCAGGTCTCGTGCTTGCGTGGAAAGTGCCTTAGCCACTGAGCCATCTCCCCAGCCTCCTCTAGACCATCTTTTATAGGAGAAAACCAAACCAAAACAAACCAACCCCCTCTATAACCTTTGATGGACTTGGCTTTCCCAGCCTCTCAGTGGAGACGGGCAAGGGAGGAGGTGGTGGCGGCAGAGAGATGATGTATGTGTTAGTTGAGTAACAGGGCCATCTCACTGGGCAGCCCACAGGAGCCGGGTAGGGGCTGCTCTATGGATACCTTTCCCCTCATCATTACCACCTACCTGCCTTGTCCTTGTCAGTAGCAGTAGGGGGTGCTCACGATGGGATGCCCTGCACACAGGAAGGCGAGGCTCTTTGAGGGCGGCCCTTTCTTGTCCAGCCTCTGCGCAGACACGTTTGTAAGCTTCCCTGTTGTGCAGGGTGGGAATTTCAGCCTTGGCTCTGGAAATCCAGGTGGCGCCGAGCAATTGCAGGGGTGGGGCGGGGCTTGGAAGATGAGGCATGCCATCGGGACAGTCTTTGCAATACCGTGTTAAATACTCTTTGATTCCAATTCCCACTTCATGGGAACTGAACTCTAGTTCCAGTCGTTCTATGCAGAACTTTCTAGACTTTTTTTTTCCTTTTTAAGTTTTTGAGTTTGAGAAAGAATCTCACTCTGTCCCCCAGGCAGGGCTTAAACTTGCAGACATCCTCCTGCCTCAGCCTGAGTGCTGGAATTACATGTGTGAGACCCTGCATTCAATGCATAGCTCTTCTGGCTCTGCACTGTAACTTATTGATTAATAAATTAACTGAAGACATTGTCTTGCTATGTGGCCCCTTGTGATGGTTTGTATATGCTTAACCCAGGGAGTGGTGTTATTTGGAGGTGTGGCCTTGTTGGAGTGGGCGTGGCCTTGTTGTAGTGGGTGTGTCACTGTGGGTGTGGGCTATAAGACTCTCACCCTAGCTGCCTGGAAGTCAGTATTCTGCTAGCAGCCTTCAGATGAAGATGCAGAACTCTCAGCTCCTCCTGCACCATGCCTGCCTGGATGCTGCCATATTCCTGCCTTGGTGATAATGGCCTGAACTTCTGAACCTGTAAGCCAGCCCCAATTAAATGTTGTCTTTTTTTAAGTTTTTTTTTTTTTTTTTTTTTTTGGATTTGGTTTTTTTGAGACGGGGTTTCTCTGTATAGCCCTGGCTGACCTGGAACTCATTCTGTAGACCAGGCTGGTCTTGAACTCAGAAATCCGCCTGCCTCTGCCTCCCAAGTGCTGGGATTACAGGTGTGAGCCACCTCTGCCCGGCAAATGTTGTTTGCCTAATAAGAGTTGCCTTGGTCATGGTGTCCCTTCACAGGAGTAAGACCCTAACTAAGACATGCAAAGATCTGGAACTTTCTGTGTCGCCCAGGTGGGTCTCAAACATGTACCACTCCTTCCTGCTTCAGATCATTCCCCAGGAGCAAAAGGAGAGAGGAGAGATGGCTCAGTGGGCAGACACTCTTGCCTTGCAAGGCTGACCACCTGGGCTTGATCTGTGTAAAGATGAACTAATGACATCAAGCTGTCTTCTGAACTCTGTGTCATAACATTGCACTCCTAACAATAACAAATAGATGAAGAATACAAATAACTTATAAAGAGGAGAGAGGAAGGGGGGAGGTCTCCTTCAGGGCAACCCTTGCAGTGGGGAAGACGCTTAGCTTTCCAGTGTAAGCTGAGCTCACCTGCTACTCAGCCACCTGCTAAGATACTCTGTCCTTAGGGTGAACGCAGGGCTCGGGCTTGCCAACCCCGTGGAAGTCGGGCCCTCTCTGGTGCCCTGGTTTTACTTCTTGCAGCCAGAGAGGGTAGTAACAGCCTTCAGCAGTGAGACAGCTCAGCAGATAGAGGTCAAGCCTGGCCACCCTAGTTCAGTTTCCGGGACTCACGTGCTGGAAGGAGAAAACTGAGCCCTGCAAGTTGGCTTCAGATCCTGACATGTGCAAGGTGGCTTGTGTGTACCCACACACATATGCAAACACTTACACTTAGAATAAATTAAAAATTTCATTCAGAAGTTATTCTATTTAAGCCAAATTTGCTTTTATTCTATTTCGGCCTTTATTATAATACTGTTTATTCACAAATTGTGAAACTCTTTAAAAATCTAATTTCTTGGATTTTTTTTCTTACTTTAAGATCACACGTCCCACTGCTGTTCTTATTCTTATGCTTTCCCTTGTTAATAAACAATAAACAAAACAAAACAAAAACAAAAGAAAAAAAAGAAAAGCACTACATCTAGACAATGGAATTATTATTATTAGTCATTGCTATAGCGAAATCAGAGGTTTAGCCATGGAAATATGAAGAGAAAGTCAGGTATGATGGCTTGGCCAGGTGTGATGGCTTGGCCAGGTGTGATGGCACAGCCAGGAGTGATGGCACAGCCAGGTGTGTTGGGATGTCCAGGTGTGATGGGGTGGCCAGGTGTGATGGAGTAGCCAGGTGTGATGGGGTGGCCAGGTGTGATGGAACAGCTGGGTGTGAGGGTGCAGCCAGGTGTGAGGGTACAGCCAGGTGTGAGGGTACAGTCAGGTGTGATGGAACAGCCAGATGTGAGGGTGCAGCCAGGTGTGAGGGCATAGCCAGGTGTGAGGGCACAGCCAGGTATGATGGAGCAACCAGGTATGGATCAGCCAGGTGTGAGGGCGCAGCCAGGTGTGAGGGTGCAGCCAGGTGTGAGGGCACAGCCAGGTGTGAGGGCGTAGCCAGGTGTGATGGCACAGCCAGGTGTGATGGGGTGTCCAGGTGTGATGGGGTGTCCAGGTGTGATGGCACAGCCAGGTGTGATGGGGTGGCCAGGTGTGATAGAGTAGCCAGGTGTGAGTGCACAGCCAGGTGTGATGAAGCAGCCAGGTGTGATGGCACAGCCAGGTGTGATGGTGCAGTCAGGTGTGATGGAACAGCCAAGTGTGGAGCAGCCAGGTGTGAGGGCACAGCCAGGTATGAAGACACAGCCAGGTATGAGGGTGCAGCCAGGTGTGATGGAACAGCCAAGTGTGGAGCAGCCAGGTGTGAGGGCGCAGCCAGGTGTGATGGGGCAGCCAGGTGTGAGGTCACAGCCAGGTGTGATGGCGCAGCCAGGTGTGATGGAGCAGCCAGGTGTGAGGGTGCAGCCAGATGTGATAGCACAGCCAGGTGTGAGGGCACAGTCTAGTGTGATGGAGCAGCCAGGTGTGATGGCACAGCCAGGTGTGATGGGGCAGCCAGATGTGAGGGCACAGCCAGATGTGATGATGCACATCTTTGATCCCAGAACTTGGGAGCCAGAGGCAGGCAGATCTTTATGATTTCAGGGTCTGTGTGTTCTATATGATTTAAGTCTAGGTTGGCCCAGGCTACATATGAGTCTCTATCTTAAAAAGAGAAGGAGGAAGTAAGGAAAAGAAAAGAGACACACATCGCTGTGGAAGACGTCTGTCTGTCTAATTCTGACTTTAGCATTCTGGAAAAGACACAACTGTGGAAACAGGAAACAGATCTGGAGTGGTCTGGGGTTGGGATGCAGCCTGGGCTTACACAATTTATTGGTCACTGAAACTCCCTTGTAGGATAGAATAAAGCAGAAGTATACTTGTGGATTGTGAAACCCTAACGTGACACACACACTTGGGGCAATAACAGTGTGGCCACATGGTTTCTGGGCAAGGGATGTCCCAGTGGGTTATAGGATGCTGATGGCTCGGGAGGCCACGTGCAGGGTGGGTAAACTCAACTCCCTACTGTCTGCCACATTTGCCTGGGATCCTGAAACTGCTCTAGATGGCAAGGCTAGCTTGTGGGGTCCTTCCTTCCCTAGAGTGCAAGAAGCCCTAGGCTCCACCCCCAGCACCACTAGGGCTCCACCCCACTAGTCTCCACTCCCATTACCACTAGGCTCCACCCCCAGCACACTAGGCTCCACCCCCAGCACCACATCAACCAAGTGTGATGGAGTGGTACAGGCTTGTAACCCCAGTACTCAGGACAGAGAGGAAGGAGCTTCAGAAGTTCAGGGTCACCGTCAGCTGCATATCAAGTTGGGGGTCAGCCTGGGATACATGAGACCCCCCAAAAGTAAACTTGGCTAAATGTGTTCCCACATAGTTGTGTAGAGAGGGCCGGGTGGGTACATTTTCTTAGTAAGGTCTTTCCCATATTGTCTCTAAGGTGTACCAGCAAACTCGCTCAGTGATTGAAGGAGACCCGTGGCAGCGGAGGGTATTTTTTAATAAGGTATTTTCTTGGCTCCTCCCCCATCTCTGGCTCCTAATCTGTGGGCAGCAAGCTAGCGAGGGCTCCCCTTTCCTCCCACCGGCAGAGAACTGGCCCAGGTCAGCAGAGCACACCGATCCTTAGACGCAGGGAGTGTTATTTAGTCTAGAAACTCACAAAGGAAATATCTGTTTGCACGTGAAAAATCTCTGGAATGTCTCTGCTCCCCTCAGTCCTAGGGCCCCCGTCTCTGCAAGACCACCGCGACGAGCCAGGAGCAAACCTCACAGCCATGGCCTTGCTGTGGTCTGAGACCCACTGCCAGCCCCCACACCTGGCCCTAATGAGTTGTCCTTGCTCTTTCCTGCCCCTAGGGGTGAGAGGGCGGACAGGGAAGGGGGGAGGGGAGGGGAGGGGAGGCTTTGAGGTTGGAAGAGAGAGCAGGAGGGATGAGGGGTCTGGGATGTTACCCCGAGTCCTTCACCGCTCACCGTTTCCACTCTGATGCTAGTTCAGGCCGAAGACTTTCCTTTTCTCTGTTGTGTCTCTCTTCCTCCTCTTCTCTTCTGTAACGACCCAGGATGAGCCTCCTGCTTCCGTTTTTTTTTTGTTTGTTTTTGTTTTTGTTTTGTTTTTGTTTTTTTTTTTTTTGTTTTGAGTTGCTTGGTTTATAAGCCAGTGCCACCATGCACAACACCGGCCTGCCACTAATAGATCTCTGAACATTTCCTTCCTTCCTCCTCCTCCTCCTCCTTCTCCTCCTCCTCCTCCTCTTATTTAGTGGTGGTGGTGGTGGTGGTGTGTGTGTATGTGTGTGTGTAGAGGTCAGAGGACAAACTTGTGGGAATCGGTTCTCTCCTACCGGGTGGGCCCCGGGAATTGAACTTGGGCCTCCAGGTTTGATGGCGAATGCTTTTATTTGTAGGGGCATTTTGGGGGTTCCTTCCTTTCTTGAGACCTGCTTCCCCTGTGGACTTATTCATATAGGCATGCTGGATCCAGAGCACTGGGTGAGGCGGTACAGTATACAGCTTTCTCTCTAGGGTGACAATAGGGACTTTGTCCATCCAGTCTCCTGGCCCCTCTATCCCGAGCCCCAGCACCCTTTGTAGGGTCATCTCATCTCTACCTGAGACCAGTTTCAGGAGTAGAGGCAAATGGCTGACCTTGACATGTATACACACACACACACACACACACACACACACACACACACACACGTCTCTCCTTTCCAGTCAGCATGCTGAGGGAAGCTGCCTGGACATAGAAAGGGGGACTGGTGCTGGAAAACCAAGCCCCAGGGCACCCAGTGGAACCCCAGAAGTGTTCAAGTACCAGGTGTGGGCCTTTAAATAGATGTCAGCTTACAGTGCACTTGGAACAACAGCAGCTGGCGTGTTGAGGACAGGCCATTCTCAGAAGGCTAACATTTAACTTCCAGACAACCCCAGGCAGTCTCAACATCACATGAGCTTACTGAGGCAAGCGCGGCCTCGTGGCCCATGCTGTCCCCGCATCTCAAATTTCGAGTTTAAGAGTTGATTTCCTAAGGTCTATGCTAAACTTCTCACATTCCAACACACACACACACACACACACACACACTGACACATACATACACAGAGACACACACAGAGACACTCATACACAGTCAAACCACTGTGTTTTCAAAATGTAGTCTTGGGAATGTTATGACATCAAGCCCTTAAAAATGCAGACAGTTTGGTTTCAAAAGACTTGATGGGGCAAATCTCAAATCTCAGACCTCTTGATTTTTTTTTTTTTTTTTTGCAACGTCTTTGCTTCAAGTTCATTTCTGCAATCAAGCGGGGCAGCAGCTTAGTGGATGGGGCTAAGGTCACAAAACTAAGATGTCTGGGGTTTACACTCTGGCCACTTGGATCTGGAAATATTTTTCCCTTCGAAACAGAAATCATGAGGTTACTTTGGGGTCACTCAAAACCCTTAAAAGACTGTTTTCAAATGAAAACTAGTTCAGATTTGCTGGAAGAACCCTGTGCATGTTCGTGGGTTAAAGTTTTGGAGGACCTGTGCTACTTGAATCTGTGGGGTCAAAGCAGAAGTCCAATGTCTAGGGCTGCTGTGGCTGGGGTTTCGGGGGGCTAGAGAGGAGACAGAAGAGACGCCCTGGGCAGGCTGCTGGCTGCAAGGTGACTGCCTCTTTCCCAGCGGCTTGTGTGGGGGCCAGCTTGCCAGTCCTCAATGAAAGGCCAGGCAGTGGTGCCAATCGGACCCTAGATATCTTGGCCAGCTCAGCAGCTCTGTTAAGGTGCAGGGAAGTGGGCCCAGCATCACAGATATGTTTCCTCACTCAGACTGGTCAAAGGGCAGGTCAAGGGGCTGGAGAGATGGCTCAGCAGGTAAGGGCACTGACTGCCCTTCCAGAGGTCCCAAGTTCAATTCCCAGGAACCACATGGTGGCTTACCACTATCTGTAACGGGATCTGATGGCCTCTTCTGGTGTGCATGAAGACAGCTACAATGTTCTCATATACACAAATTAAATAAATAATTCTTTTTAAGAAAGGCAGGTAGCACCGGGCAGTGGTGGCGCACGCCTTTAATCCCAGCACTTGGCGGGCAGATTTCTGAGTTCGAGGCCAGCCTGGTCTACAGAGTGAGTGAGTTCCAGGACAGCCAGGGCTATACAGAGAAACCCTGTCTCAAAAAAAAAAAAAAAAAAAAAAAAAAAAAAAGAAAGGCAGGTAGTGATGGTTTGTATATTCTCAGCCCAGGGAGTGGCACTATTAGATGGTAGATGGTGTGGCCCTGTTGGAGTGGGTGTGCCACTGTGGGTGTGGACTATAAGACCCTCACCCTAGTTGCTTGGAAGTCACTCTTCTAGCAGCCTTCAGATGAAGATGCAGAACTCTCAGCTCCGCCTGCACCAGGCCTGCCTGGATGCTGCCATGTTCCTGCCTTGATGATAATGGACTGAACCTCTGAACCTGTAAGCCAGCCCCAATTAAATGTTGTCCTTTATAAGAGTTGCCTTGCTCATGGTGTCTGCTTACAGCAGTAAAACTCTACCTAAGACACAGGTCAAAAGGCCATAGTGGGTAGGACACCATGTTTTCTCCAGTGGCCCCCTCTTCTGTAGGGAAAACACTTCTACACACAGACTCAGAGCAGCAGTGAGGTGGAGGGAGGTGGTGGGGGGAGGCACACTGACATAGCCCTCGCCTCCTCTGCAGATCTCCAAAAGAGCGGAAGACCCAGGGCCGCCCGGACGTAACAATGTAGTTCTGTAAAGTAGAATGAATTCCTCATGGGAAAACCTTTCGCAGAAGCTCCCAGAGTCCAGGCCGGAGCTGATGGGCCAAGGCAGTGCTGAACACTGGACTGTGCAGGCAGATGGGAGGGTGGACGCTCTCTGCCCATGCAGAGCTGGCGTGCAGTGGACAGCGGGGCTGCAGGCGAGGAACGAAGAAAGCAACGTGTGCTATTCAAAATACAGAATCCACAGTCAAAGCTAAGAAGACACTTCCCAGCCTAGGAGAGGGTGGCAGGGAAGGCCTCTGTGGTAAGGGAACATTCGAGTACAGGCTGAAGGGAAGACGAGAGATGGGTAGATAACAGGGTATTGCATGGGGAGGGAGCACATCTGCCAGGGCCCAGGAGGAGGGGCGCAGGTGTGTGTCTGGTGTGTTTGAACTTCAGCAGGGCCATGTGCATTGTCACAGGCAAGAAGGCAGGAGGTGATAGCCTTGAGATGGAGGGGGGCCAAGGCACAAGCTTTGTCCCCGGCTTGCTAGAACTTGAAACATACCCCCCCAAATTATGCACTGGAAAATTGAACTTCGATGCAGAAGTGTCTTAGGGTGAGATACTCTCAAGTTTTTTGTTTTTGTTGTTGTTGTTGTTGTTTTTTTGAGACAGGTTCTTCCTATGTAGCCCGGGATGACTTAAACACACAATCCTCCTGCCTCAGCCTCCTGAGTTCTGGGTTAAGCCACACCCAGGTAGAGTGGGGCTTTAAAAAGTGTTGAGGTCCCAAGTGCCCCACTCTCATGGAGGGATGACTGTCGTCACTGGGAGAATGGGGTCTTTTAAAAAGGAATCTGGGGCCAGGTATGGTGGCACACACCGTTAATCATCCTGGCACTCAGAGAGCAGATGTCTGGCAGCCAGGACTACAAAGTGAGAACCTGCCCTTCTCCCACCACCACCAAAAAAAACAAAAACAAAAACAAAAACAAAACAACAACACACACACAAAAAAACAACAACAAAAAAAACCAAGTCTGACCCCTATTTCTGTCTGTCCATGACTATTTTGTTTGTTTGTTTGTTTCGAGATAGGGTTTCTCTGTGTAGCTCTGGCTGTCCTGGAACTCACTCTGTAGACCAGGCTGGCCTCAAACTCAGAAATCCACCTGCCTCTGCCTCCCAAATGCTGGGATTAAAGGCGTGCGCCACCACCGCCTGGTGACTATTTATTTAGATAAGGTCTTATGTGTTTATGTATCGCAGGCTGCCTCACACTTACGGTGTAGCTATTGAATTTCTGATCTTCTTGCCTCTATCCTTTGGGACTAGGGTTTGAGCCATCCTGGGTTTCAAGCACACTAGGCAAGTGACG
The DNA here is from genome assembly GCA_964023405.1 of Apodemus agrarius. Classification (NCBI taxonomy): domain Eukaryota; kingdom Metazoa; phylum Chordata; class Mammalia; order Rodentia; family Muridae; genus Apodemus; species Apodemus agrarius. The sequence goes on along the minus strand of OZ030009.1, from coordinate 6,628,907 downwards.
GTACTAACTGAACCTCGGCCCCGGCCCCGGCCCCGGCCCAACCTGTGCCTTGCAAGGCTTGTTTTGAACTTTTTGAGATTCCGTATTTGTTCTTGTCTCTGTGGGGGACAGGCAGAGAGGGCACTCTGGCCCGTGAGATGTCTTCACCTTGGAAGGTGGCTTCCAAGACACTGAGTCACTCCCATTCCACCCGTGTTGAGCTATCCTGAGGGCCGGGAGGGGGGAACTAAAATAAACCTACCCTGTTTCCTGGCAGTTCTGCAGCTCCTGAGGGGGTGGCCAGGAGTACAGTGTGGCAATACCGAAGGGGCAGGTTGCAGAAGGGAGCATGGCGTGTGGGAAACTTGGCTGTGGTTTCTTCATGTGGAGGCTGCATCAGACTGGACCCTGCTTCTCCAGGGAGTAGCCAGACCCCAGAGAACACCCAGGGGCGTGGTTAAGCCAGCTGAGCCGCAAGCTGGGTACCCTAAGGCTAACACCAGAGGGTGGAACTGGGACCTGGACATGGTCTGCTGACCGGCGTCCCTGCTCCTGAGCCCCAGCTGTGCTGGGAACTGACCTCATTCATGGAGTAAACACTGAATCAGATACCAGCGGGCCTAACCCCGGTGGAGTGGGAACAGCTCAGATCTTTTCCTAAGTACGAAGCGGCCAATTGCTCTTGGCAAGAGCCCCTCGAAAGATGTCAACCAGAATGAGTTCATGAACATCTCTCGCCAGCTTCATCAGAAGCCAACTGCCTCGCCGTGCTTGAAACGATTTGTATTAAAACGTTTTACTTACATCCTAGTTCAGAGATTCCAAATCTCGTTCTGGGAGGCAGTGCAGCCCGGCAACTGGAAGACGGTACTGGGAAACCACCGGCTGGCACTGAGTCCCGGCCACATCTGTAGCTGGACTCAGGAGTCAGATGTTCCCGGGGGCAGGGGCTGTATGGTGTGGGCCTGTCTCATGATGATGCAGTCCGGGCTGGGATCTGGGTCCTGGTGTTGGCGTGTCCTGTTTGCGGTCATAGACACCTGCTGTAAGTGTACGCACTCGCCCCGGTGTTAGTCAGAGGCTGTGGGCTGTGCGCACTCCCCATTTCCCCTTGCTCATTCTGTGTGGTTTGTACAGGAGATGTGACCCTGTGCAGTATATGAGGTCACCTCACAGTACACTTTCATACTTTGGGAGAGAAATAATTTCTCTTGTTTTAAAGAGTTATTTTTTAAAAATTATGTGTGTCTGCAAAAAAAAATAAAATAAAAAAATAAAATAATAAAAAAAAAAAAACACCAACCCAGAGGCCAGATGAAGCTACCGACTCCCTTTGGAATTAGAGTTATGGGCAGCTGGGAATAAGACTCGGGGTTTTCTGCAAGAGCAGCCATGCCCTTAACCACTGAGCTATCTCTCCAGCTCCGAGAAATAATATCTAATTATCTCTGCCCCACCCACCCCCCTTAGCCTCATTTATAGATAGAACAGTGGGACACTGTCATTCAGTAGTGCCTACAACTTGGAACCAGATTGCCTGAGTTCAAGTGTCAGCTTATAAGAAGGACAGGTCATTCTCCCCTGCTTTGTGCCTTGGGACTAAAGGATTGATCTATATGTATCACATAGAGCTTTTCCAGGGCACGGCAGAAAATCGACAAGCCTTGGCCACAGTCTGCTTGTCCTGCTATCGACAAAATAGCGAAGACTGAGTAATTTATAAATATGTGTCTCCTCATTCTGGAAGCATGGAATTAGAGGTCAAGGTGTAGCATTTGGCATCTGCGTCTGTTGAGAGACTTCCTTCCTAATGGGACAGAAGACAGGAGGGAAAGGACACCTGGCTCACACCCCCTGAGCCGTCCCTAAGAACATCTGATTCTCAATGGTGGTACTCTGGTCACCTCCCAAAGGCCTTCCCACACTGCCAGGATTAAATTCCATGTGAATTTTACAGGGGACACCATCCCTCAGGGCAGGGCAACCTCATTACCACCAGTGAGTTAGAGCAGACGCAACAATAAGGAATTTTGGACATCTTGTACGGCTAAGTAGGCAAGGCCACTGGTCAGCACCAGGTGTGTGCAGTCTTGGGACATTGCAACATGATTTTGCCACCTGCAACTGAGCCACGGAAACAAATAAGCAAGCAAGAAAAAAAAATCACAAACTAGCACAATGCTTTAAGCAAGTTCAACAATGTTGCTTTAGACAGCACTTATAACTCTCCTGGGCCATTTGTGGTCTCAGATGAGATATTTCGCTGTAAATCAGTATCTGTTTTCCAGCTGTGATGATAAGAATCTAAAAGATGGGGCTGGAGAGACAGCTCAGTGGTTAAGAACACTGCTGCCCTTCAGAGGACCTGGCTTCAGTTCCCAGCACCCACAAGGCAGCCGACAACTGTCTGTAACTCAAGCTCCAGGGCATGTGACACCCTCTTTTGGCTTCTGTGGGCCCCACGCATGCACACAGTGCACATACATTCATTCAAGGCAAAACACTGATATACATAAAATAGAAATAAGTAATTTAAAAAAAAAAAAAAGAAGCCAAGAGACCAGGGTGATAGGGTCATTATATCAGTTAAATCGGTTAATATCTCCTTTAATTCTTGTCTATTATCTGGAGTGAATGTCTCCTATTCTTTCCTGAGAATAAATCGTGTCTGGCCTCGATTCTGAAGTGACTCAGGGTGTAATGCACTTGGGATGATATACTTAGGTAGACAGACACCTTCTCTTGCAGGGCTATGGAAGCTGTGTTGTCTTGGCTTCTCACTGTTTTAGTTGCTGCTGTTCCTTGGCCTTGAAAACACCTTTCTCTGGTCCCAAGGTCTGGCACTATTACTGTGGCTATAGAGAGCCCACAAAAAGGGACCTAGCATGACTGCACTCTGGAAGACCCAACAAGCAGCTGAAAGAGTCAGATGCAGATGTTTGCATCCAACCAATGGACTGAAGCAGCTGACCCCTGCTGTTGAATTAGGGAAGACTGAATGAAGCCAAGGACGACCCTGTAGGAGGACCAGCAGTCTCAATTAATCTGGACCCCAGGGACACTGCACCACCAAACAGGCAGCATACACCAGCTGATACAAGGCCCCCAACACACATACAATAGAGGACTGCCGGGTCTGTGTTCATTCAGAGAAGATGCACCTAACCCTCAAGAGACGGGAGGCTCCAGGATGTTTAGAGGTCAGGTGGGGTGGGGGGTAGGGACATCCCCATGGAGACAGGGGGAGGGGAGGAGGTATGGGATGTGGAACAGTGGGAGAGTGGGCAGGGGTGGGCGGGGTGGGGAATAAAATATGGAGTGTATAAAATAATTAATAAAAAATTAAAAAACAAACAAAAAATAGAAAAAAAAAAGAAAGAAACACCTTTTTCTTTTTCAGATGAAACCATTTGACAGAACTTCGTCTTGTAGCCCAGGCTGGCTTTGAACTTACAGCCACCTTGTTTCAGCCTCCCAAGTGCCAGCGTTCTAAGCAGGAAGCACCACTCCCCTGGCTCCTTCTGAACCTTTCTCTCGTCACACTCTCCCGATTGAGCCTGGAAGGTAGGTCCTCCGAGAGGCTCTCTCATCCATGCTTTGAAAGGGAGCTTAGGACAGGCATGCCTCGCCTCGCCAGGGGTTACTGAGCACCTCTGATATGTCAGGGCACCGCTGCGAGCCACGGAGCCCAGAGGCAACAAGCTAGATTTATGTGAAAAAATTTTTTTTCTTGAGGCAGGATTTCATATGTCTCAGGTTGTTTTTCAACTCTACCGTCTTCATCCAGGTTGTTATTGCTGTGATGACCAAAGTAGCTTCGGGAGGAGAGGGTTTGTTGGGCTTACATTTCCACATTATAGTCCATTGTTGAAGGAAGTCAGGGCAGGAGTTCAAACAGAGCAGGAACCCGGAAGCAGGAGCTGATGCAGAGACCATGGAGGGGAACTTCAGACTGGCTTGATCAGTCTGCTTTTTTTTTTTTTTTTTTTTTTTTTTTTTTTGGTTTTTCAAGACAGGGTTTCTCTGTGTAGTCCTGGCTGTCCTGGAACTCACTCTGTAGTCCAGGCTGGCCTCGAACTCAGAAATCCGCCTGCCTCTGCCTCCCAAGTGCTGGGATTACAGGCGTGCGCCACCACGCCCAGCTCAGTCTGCTTTCTTATAGAACCCAGGCCCACCAGCCTAGGGATGGCACCGCCCACAGTGGTCTGGGCCCTCCCCATCAGTCACTAAGGAAATGCTCCATAGTTTTGCACATGCTTGGCTGGTATAAAGAAAGGAGACCCTGGTCCCCTAAGGGGTGCCTTTGATCGTTTTAATAAACGGAACAAGTGCAGGGAGCATCTAAGCTACTCACAGTGGTTTTTCTATTTCTTGTGAAATCCCAAGATGAAAGCCTACTGAATGGAGAGGCATGCCTCTAAGGAAGGTAACACCATTTCATGAGGCTAAAAAAGGGCCAGAACTAGAATTTGTGCCCACGTCCCAAGTCCCAGGTAAGAGCTCTTTTATTCCACTAGAACTCTAGGGCATGATGATATGGGATCGCATCAACAGATAGGACAGTGTCATTCCAAAGAATTCTCTAGTGGCATGCCAAGAAATTCTGTCCTTGGCTTTAATCTCTTTAGCGTTCTATCAACAACTTGGATGAGGCCAAAGATAGCTTCTTATCGACTGTGCAAATAGCCCCAGATGGGGAAGGAGAGCCAATCTGTTGGAATTGCAACATCGGGATCCAAAAGTATCTCAACAGGAAGGAATGCTCGGTTAATCCCAATGAGATAAAATTGAACGGGAATACATGTAAGGTCCCGCATTTAGCTCCAAAACTCGACTGAAGAAGTGTAGGAAGAGTCTGGAAAGGAGTCCAATCTCGCTCGTAATCAAAGAAATGCAAATTAAAGCAACACTGAGATAATCATTTTCCCTTATCAGATTGGCGATGATTAAAAGGAGGAAAATTCCTGGAGTTGTTGGGGCGGGGAAGACAACAGGCAATCTTGTAAATTGCTCATGGGCTTGCACCCCAGAAGGCCCTCTCTGGGAGATAATTAGGAAACTCTTTTTCCCAGAAGTTTCATTTATAGAAATACATCTACAGACAAGTTGGAAAAGATTCATGTACAAAGATATTCCTAAAAAGCACCATGAAGAGAAGAAAACTATTTTCGAAGAGGAAGAGGCATTCACTTTGGGAACAGAAGATCAGGGGGCCACAGAAGGGTACCATACAGCTACTACCCCCAGATGCCCCATGCCTTAAAGAGACAGACTCAGCATTCCTGTAGCGCACCTGTGTTGTAAGCCAAGCAAGCCGGCCAGGATTTAGGAGACATCTCTTTGGGGGAAACAACACGAAGCCCATTCCACCACTCAATTCTGAGTAGAATCAGGATGACTGCTTTGGACACTGTTATCTTAAGGGGACAGAAGGGACCATAAGAAACATTGAGCATGAGATATTTTTTTTTATCCTGTGTCAAACACTATGAAACTTATGTTTATAACAAGAATTAACATTCCCACCTGTATGCAAATGTTTCCGTCCCCCCACCCAGGAAAACCTTTGTATACCAAAAACTCCTGCTGCATTCTCCAAACTTAAGGGGAACCAAGTGGCCAACCCTTTCTTGCTTTCCATGTGTGACAATTAAAAAAAAAAAAAAAAAACAAAAACAAAAACAAAAACTAGCCATTTGCGAGAGCCTGTGAGGCCGGATCGCAGTCAATGGGGAACAAGCTGTCACTACCTGCGGAACCAGTGTTTTGGGCTGTGAATAACTTTCTAACAGAACCAGTCAGAGTTTTGATTTGGTTTTCCCTGTGTATCTGAGGATGGTCTTGATGTTTTGATGTTTCTGTCTTGGTCTCCTGAGTCCTGAATTACAGATATTCAGCCCTCCTCCAGATTTATGGTGTGCCGAGGTTCAAACTTAGGACTCTGCACAGTACATAAACACTTTACCAACTGAGCTACATTTCCAGCTCAAGAATTTCTTAGCCACTGGGTTGAAACGCTCGTATGTTCTAACGCAAATAGGCACCGAGAGATTTCTGTGTGAAGCTGCTGGCGGTAGACCTGTCAATCAAGGTGTGGGGTGTGGGGAGGGGCTAGATGGGGCTCATAGGGAGGCTGCACATCTAGACACTGAATTTTATTGATGAAATGAGAAGACTTCTACCGCCCCCAAAGCACTATTATTTTTTTTTAAAGATTTATTTAATTATTATAGTGTACCTTCAGTGTCTTCAGACACTCCAGAAGAGGGTGTCAGATCTTGTTGCAGATGGTTGCGAGCCACCATGTGGTTGCTGGGATTTGAACTCAGGACCTTTGGAAGAGCAGTCGGTGCTCTTAACCAATGAGCCATCTCTCCAGCCCCCAAAGCACTATTATTAAGAGCCTATAGGAGATGACACCCATTGCTTACTCCTGCCCTGAATCTTAGGTTCTTCTGTGTAACAGGACCATGATAGTAAATTTAGTTATCCATGTCTGGTTTTGTGATGGGACCTTGGCATCGGGAGTTAGGTCGTTGGTTTTTCTCTCTTGGTTTGGAAATCTGGTTCCTCCTCTGTTGAGTGTATGTATGCTTAGATCTATCACTCCAGCTTCTCAGGTTGTAGACCAGCTGGGTGAGGCCTAGGGTTGAGTCTTGGGGCAATTCAGAGTTGATGTTCAAATGCGATATCAGAAGCAGTGCCGGCTTGGCTGACTAGGTGTATATTCTGACCCTAGCAGATATCTATTGAGCGAGAAGATTCTCACAGACAACCATCAGGAGTCGAAGGAGGTGCTAAAGACTTCTCAAGCAGCAGAGGTGGGTGGAGTTGGTAGTGTGAGTCTAGGGTATCTTCCTGGGGAGGAAAGGCCCCGAGGGCAGGTGTTGGGATGGCTGGATGGTAATGCAAATCTGGGTCACCACCTGTAGTGGAGGGAGCCTGAGGAGTTCCCAGAGGGTGTCCAGAGGCTTTGGTGCTGGGTGGGGTGGCTGATGAGAAGCTAGGGTCCTTACTTGGAGAGGGGAGGCCATGGGGATGGGTGGAGCCGCTACCATAGAAAGCCCAAGGGAACTGTGCAACTGGATCTAAAGCAAAGAAATAAAAATAGAGGGCTAGACACAGGGCTCAGCGTAGAGCTGGCTTAGGAAGTACAAGGCCCTGGGTTCCATCCCCAGCAGCACACAGAGGGCGCTCCCCTCAAATACAGCCATCCCACTGCATTTGGGCTTTCAGAAGACAGACACGGACTGCTGCATTAGCTCATCTGACTATTACAACTCCAGTCAGAAGTCACATCTGCCTAAAGGACTGTGAGAGGTTGGAAAAGGAGGGTGGGGGGTTCAGGAGGGACACTGAGGCGGATTCCTGGGACGTGAAAGACAGGGTGGCAGAGGAGGGACCCTCTGGCCCACAGGAGGAGCCTGCAGCTGCGTGCTCTGAGTCCCAGGCAGGAAGCAGAGTAAGGGGTGGAGTGTTCTGCCCATGCCCCCAAATGTCAATCAAGTCCGAGAGCCCTGGGAGATCCTGGCCCCACTAGCCAGGACTCCGTGTCTCAGCAGGTGCCTGCCCACCTCAGTGTCTGTGAGAGGAGACTGCTGCAGATCAGGCGGCCTGTGCAGAAGCTGGATTCGAGCGGTGCCATTTTACACAAGGCAGGGCCAGCCCCACAGAGGGAGCGGTCCTTGGCATTCTCATCATTTGTCGGGTGCTTAGGCTTTTTACGTCTCCTCCTGGCCTCTTCTGCAAGCAATTTTCCTGTCAACCATGTCCGGCGTCCTTAAGAAAATGATCTGTTCAGAGTTTGTTAAGGGCCCCTTCCTGTGAAGAAGACTGCATGCTCTCTGCCCCAAGGTCCTTACGGTTATATGTGTGTGTGTGTGTGTGTGTGTGTGTGTGTGTGTGTGTGTGTGTTGGGGAACATTAACCCATTTGTGTCCAGAGCAGTCATCTCATAAGATGCCACTTACCATGCTATTCTCAACTACAGCCCCACGTGACCACCAAATGGCTGGTCCCCACTGAGCCCCCGTCATGTCTGCTGTCAGGCTTCTCCTCTGGGCTCAGGCCTCTCACTTGTCAGCGCTCCTGGCCACAGGACTTCACGCTTTCTCTCTCTCTTTGCCTGGAAGGTTCATCTTGTCTCATTTCTCCTTCCTACCCCTCCCTTAGGTCTAAATTAATGTTATGAGCAGGCGTGTTTCCTCTAGCCCCTCAGAGTCAGTATGCCAGAAAGGGACTGTATTCGGGGGGGGGGAGCCCCCACCTGTAGTCCCAGCGACTCTTAGGAGTGAGGTGGGAAGATCTGTGAGGTCCAGCCATTGGAGGCGAGACCAGACAACACAGCAAGACCTTGTTGCTAAGTAAGCGAGGAAAGAAAGAAAAATGGACAGACAGACTGTCAGGCATTAGCGTCCAAGCAGACTGGTTCTTTGTAAATGATTTGGATACAAAGAGACAGCAGTGGTGTGTGCACACAGGCTCACGTGAGGACAAAAGAAGGAGGCTGTCTTCCAGTCGAGGAGAGAAGCTGAGAGGGCAACCAGACCCGTTAGGGGCTTGCTCGTCCTCCCCCAGACTGGGCAAACCCGACAGCATTTTATCAAAACAGCCCGAGAGCCAGCTGGCTCGGTGAGAACGCCCCGGGAGGTCTACCCTACCCATCCTGCCGACCTGCATTTCCTTTATTGTACACGTCACGCTTTAGGAGTAACTGTCTGTGTGTACAACTATGCTACACCATCAGTCATTACCTCTTCCATGCAGAGACCCTGAAATCGAAGCCTCTGCATTCAGGGTTACGACTGAGAGGCTGGCAGAGCTTGCTGCCCATTCAGGTGACACAGTGTTGACAGAAAGGCTGAAACCGTCACTGATCATATCCAAGAAGGTTAAATAAATGTTTCAAAGGTTGCTGGCTTTAGTCACTGTTCTAGTGCCACGAGGAGACACTATGATCAAGGTAACTCTTATAACAGAGTGTTAAGTTGGAGGCTGGCTTACAGCTTTAGAGGATATGTCCGTGATCATCATGGTGGGATGATGATCTCCAAGCATGGCGCTGGAGTGGTAGCCTATGTAGACCAGGCTGGCCTGGGACTCACAGAAATCCTCCTGCCTCTGCCTCTCAAGTGCTGGGGTTAAAGGCATGTAAAGCTCTTTACATCTTGATTTGCAGGCAGCAGGCAGAGAGGGGCACGGGTATAGACACCTCAGTCACACACCTCCTCCAACAAGGCCACACCTCCCAATCCTTCCCGAACAGTTCCATCCTCTGGTGAGTTAATAGGAGCCCATGGCGGCCAGTCTCACTCAAACCACCATGGCCACTATGAAGCAGCTAAGTGGCAAAAGAGGATGGGAACCCCCAAAGTCCCCACATAAAGAGATAACAGAGCAAGGGGAATCAGGAGGTGAGGCCCAGCAACGTGCTTGGAGACTGGCTGTACAGGACATTGCTGGCCACGATGACACTGTGACTTTTATTCCAAGCAAGATGGGCACCTCTGGAAGGATTTACACAGGGATGCCATATGGATGTGCCTTTGATCAGAAGTCCTGAGGTTACGTGAACATTCATGGGGGAAGGGACTAGGAGTAAAGGTCGAAGCAGAGGAGATGGCAGGGGCAATGATTATCTTCTGGGGAAGAGATGAGGGAAGATTCCTCTAAGCCTGTGTCAGGGACGGCTGGAGACTGACCCTTGACATCTGTCTGTCCTGGGGATGCCCATAGACTCGTGCATGCCAGGGAAGTGTTCTCCACGGAATTACACTCCGGCCTCTACTTCTCTATCTATTTTGAAGAAAAAAGTCAATAGGATCTGCCAACAAATGGGGTGTGGGATGAAGGCGCAGTCGGGGTCGGTGGCCTGGAAGGCCGGAAGAGTGGATGGCCGTTCTCTGAGATGAAGCAGCTTTCCAGGCCACAGATGATACACACATAAGTCATCGTATGAAAATGGTCTTTAGGCCCCGATGAAGTGGATGATGCCATCATGCAGTGAACGGAGAAGCAAGTGGTACGTGCCGCACCAGCTCCAGTCAGAGGTCAGGAGTCAGAGGTCAGAAGTCAGGGGTCAGAAGTCAGGGGTCAGAAGTCAGGGATGGAGCCAACAAGCAAGGGAGAAGGAGGGACTGGGAATGGAGGAACAGAGTGAAGTGTGTGTGATGCCGGAGTCCAGGCGCAGACTTCCCCAGAGACTGACCCCGCAGAGAAGAGGAGGACGGAGAGGAGACAGGGAGGGTCTGGTCAGGGAGGAGGAGACAGCTGTAAGATGAATTTAGGGACTTCCAAGGAGTCACAGTAACCAGCAAAAGGAAGATGGGCAGAGTCATGAAAGGATGCTTTTGGGAAGGCTGAAATGACAGATGTCCGTGCCGAGGGTGGGAAAGCCTGTCGGAAAACCCGTGGCTCCGTGTTCTGTATGGTTTGGAGATTGATCCTGATAAGGAGGCTCTCCATTCTGAGTGAGCTTACGAAGTATACAGCAAGCCAAAGGAAAATTAATAGCAGGAAATAAAGAGCAAACCAATGTCATGGTGGGTGCTCACACACCAACCGGGGGAAGCTGAGGCTGGAGGTCCTGGCAGAGCTTTCTTTCCGTGGCCGAGCTTGTGGCTTCTCTCTCCCACTGCAGGCGCGTTCACACGTGGGATAAGCGATAGTGGGGTCGCGTGGCGTGGTCACCTCCCGGTAATTTTAAGGACATGCTGTCTTTACTGTTTGTACTGTTTCTGCTGTTCTCTTGCCTTCTAGTCACAGGGCTAGGGGGTCAGCCTGGGTCGTGGGCAATAATCAATCGAGTTCTGCCCCACCAGGCCTCGGCACCACTCCTTCCAGGTATCTGGTAAAGCATGACTCTTAAACTTGACTAGTTAACCAAAAGTCTTTATGTATATAGAACTCCCGATTACATAATGCCAATCATCTATGCCCAATTATCTAACCTCTCCAAAACACCAGAAATACGTCTGAAGCCATCTGGATATCCATGCCGCCTTCTCTGCTTAGCTAGTCTTGTCCACAGAGCCCTCTCCCTCTCCCTCTCTCTCTCCCTCTCCCTCTCCCTCTCCCTCTCCCTCTCCCTCTTTCCCCTCCTCCTCCCCCTCCCCCTCTCTCTCCCTCTCTCTCTCTCTCTCTCCTCCCTTCACTTCTCTTAGCTCCTCCTCCTCTCTCCTGTCCAATCACTGGCCTCTCACTGCCTCAACGTGAATGGATAGGAAATATATCGCAACAAACCTGTCCCTGGACACTCGACACGGGCGTGTTTGGGTCTGAGGTGCGTATGTGTGAGATCCTGTATCTTCCAAAGTTACCTGCTCATTGTGTTCAAACTGAATCGGACAGTGTGACGTCACACTTCAGACTCCTGGCACTTGTCTTCCTGGTTCTTCTTTCCATTCTTGTTTCGTGTGTGTGTGTGTGTGTGTGTGTGTGTGTGTGTGTGTGTCTGGTGCAGGTGGAGGCTGGAAGAGGCCATGGGATGCCCTGGGGTTGAGGATAGTTGGGAGCCTCTATGCAGGGCTTAGTAACTGTAGAGGTTTGGACAAGAACAGTCCCCACGGGTGCATAGATTTGAATGCTTATTGTCTTAGTATTCTATTGCTGTGAAGAGACACCTTTGCAACTCTTAAAAAGAAAAGCACTTAACCTGGGGCTTGGCTTACTGGTTTAAGGCCATTATGTTATTTAGGAAGCATGGTGGCACACAGGCAGACATGGTACTGGAGAAGAAGCCAAGAGTTCTACATCCAGATCAGTGGGCTACAGGAAGAGAAAGAGACACTGGGCCTGTTTGAGTTTCTGAAACCTTAAAGCCCAGCCCCTACTCTACCTACTCTAACAGAGCCACATGTGCCAGTCCTATGGGGGACATTTTCATTCAAACCACCACACTTAAGTCCCCAAGTTCTGGAAGGACCTCTGATAGGATGAGCTGAATCAGGAGCTGTGACCTTGTTGGAGGAAGTGTGTACTCAGGGTGGGCTTTGAGGCCCAGTCTCTCTCCCTGTTTCCTGTGTGTCAGGACATAGAACTCTCACCGACCTCTCCGGCCCCATGTCTGCCAGCGTGCTGCCAAGTTCTCTGCCGTGATGACAATGGACTAAACCTCTGAAACTGGAGGCCAGCCCCCAGTTGAATGGCTTCTTGGATAAGAGTTGCCTTGGTCATGGTGTCTCTTCACAGCAATAGACTAGAAACTAAGCCAGTGCCCTAACCCATGTCCCCTCTGCATGAATAGCAAGAGCTCTTAACCACTGAGCCATCTCTCCAGCACCTACAATAACTTTGTTGTTTTAAAGAGAGGGTTTTATTGTCTAGACCAGACTGGCCTCTGAACTCGCAGAGATCAGCCTGTCTCTGTTTCCTGAGGGCTGGGATTAGAAGCAGGTACCATCACACCCCTCATATAGATTTTAGGATTCTTACCCTGGGCCTGTAAGTTGCTGGAATCTTCCTTACACTCCACAGGAAACAACAACTCACTATGGAATCTCAGCAGAAAGTGCCCTAGAACAGTAGTTTTCAACCTTCCTAATGCTGGGACCCTTTAGTACAGTTCCTCATGTTGTGGTGACACCTCCAATCATAAATTATTTTCACTACTATTCCACAACTGTAATTTTACTACTGTTAGGAATAGTAATGTAAATATCTGATATACAGGATATCTGATATGTGATCCTGATGAAAGGGGTTCTCCTGATCCTCAGAGGGAGAACCACAAGACACTCTTGCCCCTGTGGGCAATACTGAATACTGCCAGAGTCAGCCAATCCTGTCATGGGGGCGGGGCTACCACGTTTCTCATCTCTATGGCAACGACTCTGCTGTTCCCCGCTTCCCCTTCACCAGCACTCAGTGTCTGGGTTTCTCTCTAGGAGAGGTACCAGGCAGGTGTGAAAAAGAGCATGGCCTGGGACACTGCGCATGTGCCACCTCAGGTCCGTGCTCGCTGGGCTTTCGGTTCGCAGTCTGGGGTTTGCGGGGAGTTGGCTCCTGTAATCTTAGCCGCAGAAATGAGTCAAGATGCTGCAGCCTCTCTTTGGCTTGCTTTGAGCCGCTGGCCTGCAGGCGATCCCTGACTAGTGTCCTGTTCTTATCCTTCCGTCCATTGGCGGGCCTCCATCATGCCGAGCCTGTCTGACTGCACTCACAAATCGCTGTTGCCAGTAAGCTGGCTATCTTCCTAACGGGCTCCCGAGCTCTGTGGGCCGAGGGGAGCCTCAGCCATGCTTTCCAGAGTCACAGGTAACACGGAACGGCTGCTGCAGACTTGAGAACTTTGGCTATGTAACGGGCCTGGCAGGAATGAAGATATTCCAAAGAGACACTGGGCGCCAGACAGAGGGGGACACTGTCTCCTAGAGAGATTTACACAGCCCTAACACCTTGCAGATGGCCCTGCAGAACAGACTGGAGCGGATCACGGGTGGGACCACACCTTTCTGGGGACTGCGTAGTTATGCATAGCTCTTGCCTTCTCTGTAAACAGAAACCCCGACGATGGACTCACAGGGTCACAGGACCTCTTTGTCCCTTTTCCATATGTGCCCATGTCGAATGAACCTTCTTTTCTGCTTTTTGCCATTATTCGTTTCTATAACTGACTCACCGAGGACAGGAGTCTAGATTGTCAGGGCCGCTAGGACCCAGGCTCTGACCCCGACAATGCCGGAAACAGTAGAGCATCCATTCTGCGCCGCGCTCGGTGCAGACATTCCCAGTGGGTTGGGTTTCCTACGCAGATCGCGCTGTCTTTGCCACAAACGACAGCGCAGTTCGTTGATGAAGTCAAGAAGTGTATACTGAGCCCCAGCTGTGCCAGGCAGTTCTTACTACTCATTGAGAGAGTAATCCAGGGCCCAGCAGGGAGCTAGGAACTGACTTGAAACTGAATCTTAGCCTCCCTTTTTTTTAAAAATTGAAAATAGATATTTTCATATGATATATGCTGACCTTGCTTCCCCCCCCTTCTTCCAGATTCTACCCACCCCCCAAATCCACACCCATTCTTTCACTCATTAGGAAAAACAACAACAACAACAACAACAAAAAAAAACCAAACAGGCACGTAAAAAGAAAATAGAATTCAAATAGACAAACAGGGGGAAAAAAAGAGAGAGAGAGAGAGTCCAAAAATGCAAGAGAAACACACACAGATGCAGAGACACACATCCACAGGCGCAGAAATCCTGTAAAAACCATAATAAATAAAGCAAAGACCTATGCCAGGCGGTGGTGGCGCACGCCTTTAATCCCAGCACTTGGGAGGCAGAGGCAGGCGGATTTCTGAGTTCGAGGCCAGCCTGGTCTACCGAGTGAGTTCCAGGACAGCCGGAGCTACACAGAGAAACCCTGTCTCGAAAAACCAAAAAAAAAAAAAATATATATATATATATATATATATATGTATATATATATATAATAAATAAAAAAATAAATAAAATAAATAAAATAAAATAAAATAAAATAAAATAAAATAAAATAAAATAAAATAAAGCAAAGACCTCCTAGTTCTTACTTGCTGTGTGATCTTAGGTGAGCTAACACCCTCTCTGTAGGTCAGTTTACATTTTCACAAGTCCCAAGGCTGCTAGGACTTAAACCTTATGCTATGATTTTAATGATTTTTTTCATTTTCTTTTGTCTTACCTCTACATAGCAAGTTGCAGGACAGGACGGGCAGAGCTACATAAGACCCTGTGTCAAAAAAAGAAAAAAAGAAAAAAGAAGGAAAAAAAAAAGGAAGTGTGTGTGGGCCTCAGCAAACTCAGTCCTTATAGGGAGGCCAGCCTTGCTAATGGGAAATCAGTCCCCTGTTCAGCACATGGCTTCAGTGGTCACCCACAGATTCCCAAATTATCATAAAAGCAGCTTTATCCAGACACTGCATTTTGTGAGTCTGCACGCGGAGGCCAAGTTATATTTAAACAGCGCTTCCCCTCCACTCCAGACAGAAGCTTGAAAAAAAAAAAAAAAAAGAACCACCTATGTCCAGAAGGAAAAGAATGCCTTTCCTTTGCTTGCACGGTGACTTGCAGCTGCCTATGGCCAGGAGTTGGAGGGTGGCCTGGAGCCTGGGCTGGATCCTGCCTGGGATACTGTCTGAGGAGCAGCCATGTGCTGTCAGATCTCGGGGCCGGTGTCTGACTTCCTTGTTACCACAAGGCCTGTGGTTTCCAACTCTGTCTGCATCTGAGTCCCGCTAACCAACAGCGGGAGAGAAAACAGACATGAACACAGGCAGCCACACACAGCCGCCCAGACGCGCGCGGCCTTCAGAGGAAGTGGAGCGCCAGATGTTCTGGGTTTCCTGTTCGATGCTTCCACAGCTGGTTGAGTCTGTGGCTGTGGTTTGTCTGTCTCGGGCTCATGTGAAAGACAAAAGCCCGGCTGACGGGAAACCTTCCCCCATCTCCGACTGATCAGTTACACAGAAATCTGGCAGATCAGAGGTTTCCTGAAACACTCAGACCTGGATTCTCCCAGAAAGACCCCCAAAACCCCCTGTCCCCATGGAGTGGCCATAGGCTGTTGGTTGGCCCTCTTAGGACCTGGGGACACTGGGGAATACTCCAAATGTGCCATTATTTTGAACTGCCCTCCCTGGTGAGCGGAAGGAAACAGAGGCCAGGCTGCTTCAGACCCCAGTCCAGAGCCAGGCATGGAGTAGACACTCAGAAAACGCCCGACAAGGGCAGGCATGGTAATAATGCTTGTGGTCCCAGTACTCAGAAGGCTGAGGCAGGAGGATGGATAGAGCCCAAGAATTTGAGACCAGGTTTCAAACAGCAAGATCTTGTTTCAGGATAAAACAGGGTCTGGGAAGGGGCTCAGTGAGGGAAATGCTTGCAGCACTGCATGGGAACCTAAGGTTTTGCCCACAGAATTCACAAAAAGGCTGGGCATGGCAGTGTGTCCCTCTAACCCCAGTGCTGGGCTGGCAGTGTGTGTGTGGAGGGAGGATCCTGGGAGCTCACGGGCCACCCGATCTGGCTGAAACAGTGAGCTTCAGGTTGAGATAAGATAGGCAATTGAGGGACACCCTATCAATGTAAACCTCCCTATGCATCCACTGGGGCAAAGATGCACACACACGCATGCATGCACGCACGCACGCACGCACGCACACACACACACACAAACACAGACATGCATATACCTCACACATGGCACACACCACACACACACACACATACACACACACACACACACACACACACACAGAGTAAAAGCAATACAACACAGTCACTCAACATCTGGAGGAATAGCTGAAGAGCCCACTGTGTCTCTGGGAGTTGGGTCTAAAAGCCCCGACTTAGACTTAGCGTCATGTTTCATACACAGCTTTGGATTTTAACACACAAGGGTTTGAGGCAGTGCTGTGTCGCTGATTTCCCGATTGCAAGTCATTTAAAGCCACAGGCCTGGTTTTCTTATCTGTACAACAGATACTGCTTCCTAGGGATGTCAAGGTCTCTTGACACTCGGGTGCGTGGATTTGCTTGACTGAGTCATGCCCATAGCAAGTCCTCAGTAATGCTGGCTCGCCTCTCTCCTTGAAGTGATGCAGTTTATCTAGGGAGAGGCTACTAAGCAAACAGGGTGGAACAGGTAACAGCCAGGTAACGATGGTAACGGCCAACGATGGTCCTGGGACACCTGCTTGTGGAGCAGGGTATACAGCAAGAGCGCTAATGTTTGGGGAGGGGGGTGTCACTGGGCCATTCTGGGCCTTTAGGCTCTCTAAGGAAGCTCCCAGTATCCTCCTCTGGCTGTGGAGTGAGGTTAGAATTGGGGGTGGGTATGGCTTAGTCTCCTTAACGATCTCCAGCGATTAGTATCCTTGATTCCTACTGTTACTGTTCAGCAGAGCCTGGTGGCCGAGCCCCTTACCAAGGGTCCGTCCTGCAGCAGGCTCCACGGGTCTGTCCCTCACCCATATCGCTGTCTGTGAGATGCACGGCATCCACAGCTGCCCGTGGACACCCGTTTTGTCTCGGGAGTGGCCCCATGAGGTTCAAATGTCACTTCGAATATTTGTCTGTGCCGTGTTGGGCAAGTTTGCCTCGTCTCTCTGCGCCTCTGGGAAGATGGCGCATGTGCCTTTAAGTAAAATGACAGCTGCTTGGTGGGGAAGCTGGGGCGATCACAGGGAGGTCTGCCTAAAGCATCCAGACTCGGTGGCATGGTGAAGAATAGGTGACAGTCAGCTGGCCACATGGCAGATTCGGAGCCAGCCTGGGGTACATGAAACCCTGTCTCAAAAAGACAAGCCAGGAATCAGGTCCCGCCAGCCCATCTCACGTTAGTGCAAACGCCACATTTAATGCTCGCTTGCTGCAGAGAAACGCAAGGGAAGGCACGGATTCAGGACTCAAGCCGAAGAGGTGTCCCCGAAGTCACGGGGCTCCCGGATGGAAGCTGGAGACGACTCTCGGGGTAAAGGCTGCTGGCCAGACGAGAAGGAAGTGGTTTGCTTATTTTTCTTATGCAAGTTCAGTCTCTGTCCCAGTGGCAGACGTCCCAGAGTGTGTCAGGAGCTGAATCAGCCAGAGAAGGTTAGGTAATGGGACAGTAACAAACAGGCCCTGGGGCTGGGCGGTGAGACACACAGTAACAGCTTCCCCCCCCCCCAGGCTATAGGTTCCAGCCTTCTCCAGAGCTTCACTCAGGAAGCCAGTACGTGTGTGTGCGCAAGCTAGAGGCCGACTCACGCGCCAATCTTCCTCACACACTACCCATCTTTTAAATATTTTTAATATTTTAATTTTTTTTTTTTGGTTTTTTTGAGACAGGGTTTCTCTGTATAGCTCTGGCTGTCCTGGAACCCACTCTGTAGACCAGGCTGGCCTCGAACTCAGAAATCCGCCTGCCTCTGCCTCCCAAATGCTGGGATTACAGACGTGCGCCACCACCGCCCGGCAGGCAATATTTTAATTTTTTAATTGAAATTTTAATATTTTTTAATATTTAAAATTTTAAATTTAAATTTTAGTTTTTTTCTCCTTTATATGTATTTGATGGGCGTCTGTGTATGGCTGAAGAGACCTGAAGGGGGTGGTGGAACCCCTGGCCCTGGAGTTACAGAATGTTGTAAGTCACCATTTGTGTGCCAGACTGCGCCATCTGTCTAGCCTCTGTCCCCCCTCCCCCTTTTTGAGCTAGGTTCTCTAACTACCAAGGGCCCACTTATTACCCCAGGCGGACTGACTGGAAAGACCCAGGGATCTTCCTGTCCTCATCTCTTCATCTTTACAAGTGTATGGTTGACTTTTCCTGTGGGCTCTGGGGATCCAGCTCGGGTCCTTGAGCTTGCATGACAAGCACGTGACTGACCTGGCTATCTCCCCAGTCCTGGATGCTAGCCTCTCCGGAAGGCACACCTCCCTCTGCGGTGGGTGCATCGGCTAAGAGATGCTGGCAGGTGCGTGGGGCTTTTGAGAACACACGTCTCCAGTGTCTAGTTTCACTGACCCTATCTCTTCACAACCCACAGCCGACGTGTATGGCTTCACTTGCCTGGTCACCGTTGTCTCTACTCTCAAGATACTTCTGGGAGTGAGGAGTGGCCCACAATGATCTGGAACTTTCCGCATAGCATGGTCTGCCCTCCACTTTGCGATCCTCTTGGCTCAGACTGCCAAGGGTTGGAATTACAGATATGTGCCACTACGCCTAGCTGAAAACTCTTGGTCTAGAATTTTCAGCTTGGGCAGGAGGGTCAGTGGTGCTTTTTTTTTTTTTAAAGATTTATTTATTATTATAAATAAGTACACTGTAGTTGTCTTCAGACACCCCAGAAGAGGGTGTCAGATCTCATTATGGATGGTTGTGAGCCACCATGTGGTTGCTGGGATTTGAACTCAGGACCTTCGGAAGAGCCGTCAGTGCTCTTAACCGCTGAGCCATCTCTCCAGCCCCCAAGGATCAGTGGTTCTTAAGACAGAAAAGGAAAACTCTCCACACGAGGAGAAAAACATTCTGTTTCAAGCAGACTCTGAAGCCAGACAAATCGCTGATCATCTTGCCTAGACCTTCCCAGGTGGGATGAGCATTTCTCAGTATGCCAAGAAGTCCTCGGGGCCCTCTGAGGTTCTGTGGGTCTGGGCTAGGAGGCTGCCAGCCAAGAAAGCCCAGGTCGGGGATACACAGACCTCAAGCGTGCCTGGCCGCCCACACAGCCACTGGTCCCGGTTCTCTGAACAGAGCTCGGCCAAAACCAATCCAGATATCTTTGGAAATAGAGAAGGCTGGACTGGAACCCTGCAATTTGGGGCAGCTTCTTTTTTTCTTTTTTTCTTTTTTCTTTTTCTTTTTTAAATGGAGCACATAGCTTGGGAATTTGCCTTAAGAAATCTTTCATTCCTAGATCATCAGTGGAGAAATGGTTCTTATTTATTTAACCTCGAATCCAGCCGCAGCCCCCGCTCCTGGGTTGCTTGGGAAGGGTTGTTTTAAAATAGCTGAGCGAAGCTCAAAAAGCCTGGGTTGGCTCGCTGGAAGGCCCCGAAGCAGGCAGCCTGGCACGGGGAGTCCTTGACTTTTCCATAGAATGTGACTGGTAGAGGCTGAGGGTGGGCAGTGGGGCAGGGGAGGGGAGGTGGACTGTCAGGGAGACGCAAAGCCTGGGGCAGTCTGAGATCCCAGATCAGCTGGGTGGTCTCTGCAGCTGATCTGTCTTGTTGGGATCTGGGAATGTGAGGAGGCAAAGGAAGATTTCTCTCTCTCTCTCTCTCTCTCTCTCTCTCTCTCTCTCTCTCTCTCTCTCTGTGTGTGTGTGTGTGTGTGTGTGTATGTACACCTGTGTGTGTTTGTGTCTGTGTGAGGGGATCAGTCACATTGCATAACCCTGGATGGATTGGATCTCATTTTGTAGACCAGGCTGGCCTTGAACTCACAGAGGTCTGCCAGCCTCTGCCTTCCAAGGATGGGTACTTCCACACTCAGCCAGAGTTACAGATTTTGTGAGTCAAGTGGGTGCTAAAACTGAATCCCAGGTCCTCTGTAGGAACTAGTGGGCCCTCCCTCCTGTTCCCCCACCAAGCTGCCGCCGCTGCTGCTGTTGTTTTGGGGCCAGAGTATTTTATCATAGCAAAAGAGATGACACTGTGACTCCCCCCCCCCCCATTTCAACCTCCACAGCTCTGGGATCAGAGGCACGCAGTGCCTCGTCCCACTTTGACATGGGCGCCGAGATCTAAATTCAGGTCTACAAGTTTGCAAGGGAGACTTTTTTTTTTTTTTTTTTTTTAAACTGGCTGAGCTGTCTGCCAGCCCCTGGAGGGTTCATTTTGAGAGCCTCTGTAGGCAGCTTCACACACAACAGACCTGAGCGCCTTTCTTCTTATCTAGCCTCCATCTTTCGGTGAGAGGATAGACAGACAATTCTTACTCTGTTGGGTCAGGTTGAGCTGACTCAAAGTCTGTGTGTCCCACCGATGGTTCTGCTGAGTTCCAACCCTCCCACCCCTGCGAGCCTCTGTGACCGCTGAACACAGGGTTGGGATGGTATGAGCACATTCGACCCTGGCAAGCACACTATTGTGGGAATTCTCCCTGGTCCAAGGTGGGGCGATAACCAGAGTCTTCTGGCTGTCAGGAAACACTGTTTCTTTTACTCTTACTATCTGGTTAGGATGGTGGCCAGGGGGATGCTGGTAGCCATCTTGCTGCTTTTAGAAGGAAGTTGTTTGAGGTGTGTGTGTGTGTGTGTGTGTGTGTGTGTGTGTGTATAGGGGGGTCATTCATGGTGTTCCTTGAATTCTTGGACACAGCCATCCCAAGGCAACCATCTCTGGGCTTTACACACCAGTATTGCCTTCCTTCCTTAGGTGTGAATCCCTGCCACATCCCAATCAAAGAGCCATGGCTAAAATAAACAGGTTGCCCACAAAGGGTACCAACAATAGATTTGACGTTGGCTTTGTCCTGACTTCATGCATGTCCACATCTTTTAAAAGTGTAAATTCTGGGCCTGGAGAGATGGGGTAGTGCTTAAGAGTTACTTTCTGTCCTTAAAAGGGACCCAGGTTTAGTTTGCAACACCCAATCGGGCAGCATACAACTGACTGTAACTGCAGTTCCAGGGGATCGGGCATCCTCTTCTGGTCTCCTTGGGCGGCCACGTGCAGAGGACATATAGACATACAATCAGACACACACGTGCACACACATACAAATGGAATAATAAATAAACCTCTAAATATGGATATAAAAAACAATCTATTTGTGGAAATGCCTGCCTGTATCCCAACTACTTGGGAGGCCAAGGTTGAGGGACTGGTTGACTCTGGAAGTTTATATCCAGCCTGGGTGACCCAGCAAGACCCTGTGGCAATAATAACAAAGATAGTGATAAAAGAGAAACATATCTATGTTTATTATGAGCGCAAGTTCTGTGACAAAGCTTTTTTTTTTTTTTTTTTTATTTTTTATATTCAAGAGCCTGCAGATTGTTTGACCTTGCCTGACTAGAACATCAAGATTCTAAGAGATGGGAGGTTGCAGATAAACGGCCAAAGGCCAGGCCAGCTTCATCCCTTATAATAACTGTATTAGTTAGAGTTTCCTTTGCTGTGATGAAACACCACGACCGAAGGCAAGGTCGGGAGGAAAGGGTTATTTCACTCACAGTTCCATAGAACAGTTCATCATCAACAGCAGTGAGGGCAGGAACTCCCGGAGGGCAGGAACTCCCGGAGGGCAGGAACCTGGAGGTAGAAGCTGACGAGATGCCATGGAGGGGTGCTGCCCACTGGCTTGCTCCTTGTGGCTTGCTCATCCTGCTTTCTTATAGAACCCAGGACCCAACATGGACTGAGTCCTCCCAAATCAATCTGGCTGGTTTTGTGTATCAACTTGACACAGGCTGGGATTATCACAGAGAAAGGAGCCTCTCTTGAGGAAATGCCCCCATGAGATCCAGCTGTGGGGCATTTTCTCAATTAGTGATCAAGGGGGAGGACCCATTGTGGGTGGTGACATCCTGGGCTGGTGGTCCTGGGTTCTATAAGAGAGTAGGCTGAGCAAGCCAGGGGAAGCAAGCCAGTAAGAAACATCCCCCCCCCATGGCCTCTGCATCAGCTCCTGCTTGAGCTTCAGTCCTGGCTTCCTTTGGTGATGAACAGCTGTGTGGAAATGTAAGCTGAATAAACCCTTTCCTCCCCACCTTGCTTCTTTGTCATGATGTTTTGTACAGGAATAAGAACGCTGACTAAGACAATCATTAATTAGGAAAATGTTCTACAGGGTTGCCTACAACCCAATCTCATGGAGGCATTTTGTCAACTGAGGGCCCCTCCTCTCTGAGGACTTTATCTAGCCTGTCAGATCAGCTTTATCAGCAAAGCAACGCTAACGCCGAAGGTCAGATTTCTCGCCTTCTGTGGCTGCCCACTGCAATCCCGTCTGCTTTCTTTTGTTTTGATCATCCAGGCTCCTCTCACGCCGCTTCTCTGTGCTGACAGAGCTGACATCCATGCAGGATGACTAAGTTTCCATTCCCTGGCCTTGGTCGCTCACATTTAGCTCATCGATAAGTCATCTTATTCCTTCCAAAGCGGTATTTTATGTCAACGATAGATAAATGAAAAGATTTGGGCTGTGTAGGTTGGAGTCAGCTTTCACCACCGTGATCACGGGCGTGAGCCCGTGAGTGACCCAGCTAGCAAGCAGTCTCTTCCACGGGCCCTGCTGTATTTCCTCAGCTGTGAGGGAGCCACCTAGTCAGAGGCAACGTGGTAGGGGACAGCAAGTGGCCCTGCCTTCTGTCCCTGTGCTGACATCGACGAGTGATCGTGGAAGTGTAAGGCGAAATAAATCCTTTCCTCCCCAGGTTGCTTTTGGTCAGCGTTTTATCACAGCCACAGAGCAAATTAGAACAGACGTGTAGCTGGGCAGTGGTGGCGCACGCCTGTAATGCCAGCACTTGGGAGGCAGAGGCAGGAGGATTTCTGAGTTCGAGGCCAGCCTGGTCTACAGAGTGAGTTCCAGGACAGCCAGGGCTATACAGAGAAACCCTGTCTTGAAAAAACAAAAATAAATTAATAAAAAAAAAAAAAGTAAGTAAGTAAGTAAATGAGTGAGTGAGTGAGTGAGTGAGTAAATAAATAAATAAAA
This sequence comes from Apodemus agrarius, assembly GCA_964023405.1. NCBI lineage: Eukaryota > Metazoa > Chordata > Mammalia > Rodentia > Muridae > Apodemus > Apodemus agrarius. Next base: position 6,605,801 of record OZ030009.1, on the reverse strand, counting down.
ATAAATAAATAAATAAATAAACCAGCCGTGTAATTCTGCCAGGCTGAGACAGGGAACACAGCAGAAACACAACCTTTCTGTCTACACTTCCAGACAGTCTTGTGAGGTCTGGCTACTCACAGGCTTGCTGCCTGAAGGTCTTGGAGGATCTCAGGATGACTGAAGGATGAAAACCTTTCCCTTGGATGTGGGAAGACAGAGTCCTTGCTGTGGCTGGATGTGACCTCCCCTCCTAGCCAGTCCTGGAAACCAGCCAGTCGCCAGGATCCTTCACCCAGGGCTGACAGCCCAGTACCTTGGTGAACCTGACCTGACTAGTTATGTAAACAGAACTCTGTCTCAAAAAACAACCCAGCCAACGAACTAACCAAACAAATGCGGGGGTGGGGGGTGGGGGTGGGGGTGGGGAAGAGGGGAGGCTATCTTGGGTGGAGCGTCCTCATCTCTCCCCTCGGCTTCCGTCTTAAAGATCTGAAGTTCTTGATTTCATTTCTCCCCTTCCCAGAGTGGCTTGGGGGAAGGTGGGCCTGGAGAATGTCCAGTCCGCTCCCCACTGTCGACTGTTCTGCTTGACGACGCCAGAGGCCCCTGATCCTTCCGCTGCCGTAATTCTCGTAAAGTGCCCATCACATAATTAGCTTTTCAAACTTGGGCTTAATTCTCCTCAGTCCTAGAAGTTAGCTGTCTGCTTGATAATCCACACAATCCACACAAGGAGAGCTCGGCTCAGAGGGGTTAAGCCATTTGTCAAGAGGCATGGCTGGGCCTCAAACTCGCGTTCCAAACCCAAATCCCCCGCCTATACAAAGCTGAGAGTTGCGTTGATATTTCTCCCTTCGTGGTACTGAATCTATACTATCCAGCTATCGCCGGTGAACTAGCTTGAGCAAAATGTTCTCGCTTGCGGGATCAAAGCCAGGGCTCTGCAGTGTACCTAGTACCCCCTCAGCCGAGCAGAGTGAGTTTAAACACTGCAGGCAGTGCAGGGGGCTCTAGACGTCGTGGTTGCTGGAACAGGGTTTCCCATGTCTGCACGGAGGGCCGGGTCAGGCTAGAGCTGAGTCCTGGGGGCTCATTGAGGACCCCGTGATGCGTGCGTGGAGTGGCGTAGAGGTCGCCTGCCAGCCTCTGGAGCCACGACCCACCTGGCACCCTTGGCTGTTGACCTCCTGGGCTCCTTTGGATATCGGTTGCTTGTCTGCTTATACCAGGCCAAAGCCACAGAAGGCTGAGCCGGCGAAGCGCTTCCCATGCACGTATGAAGACCCTCCTATGATCCGTGGCGACCTCATCTTGAAACAGCAGCATTAAAGGCTCCAGGCAAGGTGCTGCGTGCTTGGGATCCCGGCGCCGGCGCGGCCGAGGCCAAGGCCACTGAGGGCCTCCGGTTAGTCAGTTGAGCCTAACGCAGGAGCCCCAGGCCAAATGAGGAGTCTGTCTCAAAACAAGACAAAACGGAAACCAAGGCGACTGTGCCTGAGGAGCCAGGAGGAGGTTAACCTCTACACACGCCAGCATACGTGCACCTCCACACACACCTCCCCCGACACACCAGTGGCTTAAGGAAGTGTTTATCTGCTTCACAGTTTGAGGCCATAGGCCATCTCGACACAGAAGAGATGGCCTCAGGAGGGGAGGGAAGAAGGAGAGAGAGAGAGAGAGAGAGAGAGAGAGAGAGAGAGACAGAGAGAGAGAGAGAGAACTTCATAGAATCTGTTTCTTCCCTTCTACCTTTCCATGGGTTCTGGGGATCAAGCTTAGGTCCCCAGGCTTGCAAGTATCTTCACCTGCTCAGCCATCTTGAAAGCCCCCATGTTTCTTCTAATAACACTGGGTAGGATGAAAAATGGGGACTTTTGTTGTTTTTGTTTTAGACAGGTTCTTAACCTATAGCCCAGCTGGCCCGGCGTACAGGACCTCTCTGTCTCAGCCTCCCGAGTGCTGGGATTATGGGCACACTCCACTATGCCCAGTCACGGTGGGGACTTTGGATTTAGACAAACTCTGTGCCTTAGTCCAGTTGGGCCACTGTCACAGAATGCCCCTGGCGGTGTAGATTCTAAACAGTAGACATTTATTTGGCTCCAGAGTCCAGGAAATCAAAGGACACAGCAAGTCGCCTGCTCTTGGCCAGGGCCTTTGCACGGCACTGTCCCAGGGCAGAAGCAGAGGTTCGTGCGGGCCAAAGGTGACCTTTCATCAAGCTGGCTTGCCAGTCCCTCTCTTATGTTTTAACCACACATTTTTCTTTCAAAAATATTTTAGACTTATTTATTTTATGTGTGTGAGTGTTTTGTGTTTTGGTTGCATGTTTGTGTGTGCAGTGTGTGTGTGTGTGTGTGTGTGTGTGTGTGTGTCTGGTGCCCACAGATGCCAGAAGAGGGCATCAGATCCTGTGGAACTAGAGTTACGGATAGTTGTTCTGGGAATTGAACCTGGATCCTCTACAAGAGAGATATAGGCTCTAAATCATCACGCCATCTCTCCAGCCCCTCCCCTTAGCAACTCAATGAGACCAGCAACCAGGGGGGCCTCAGGGATCTTCGCCTCCACAGACCCCCTCCCCCAGCACTAGGACACAGGTGTGCACTGCCGAGAAGGCTTCTCACGGTGGTGCTGGGCTCCAAACCCAGGTCCTCATTGTTGCAAAACAAACATTTTCCCCATTGGGCTATCCCCCATCTCCCTACATAGACATTTGAAGAATGATGACTTTGCAGTAACCAAAAAAATTTTTGCAAGGACAGCATAGCGGTGTTGAAATCCAACACCCTATACCCAAGAATTTGCATAGGAGAAAGTGGGGGGAAGAAAAGAAGAAAAGAAAAAATAAAAACAAAACCAAACCAAACAAAACAAAACAAAACCAAAAAACCAAAAAAACAAGACAGCAAAAACCCTGGGAGCTGATAATTTTACTTCCCCACTTTTTAAAATCTCAAGCACGAATAACCTCTGTCAAGATTAATTACACTTTAGAAATATTTTTTTTTATCTCGAGAGTTCTATTTTTGGCAAAACCCGAGACAAACAAGGAAAAAAAGAAAACAAACATGTTAGCATTTTGTGTGCTTCCCTCCAGCCCTTTCTGCGTTCCTATTTCCATGACTAAAAATAGATATATTCTTTGGACTAGGGAAGAAAAATCCCAAGGAATTTTGGAGGCTCTCTCGGCCTGCCTCTGAGGTTCTGGTTCCCCGGAAGTTCCCTGCGTCCTGGGAAGGGCGGAGGCCTGCTGGCCCAGGCTTCTGGGATTAGAGCTACTGTTAGCTCAGGCTCCTGGCCAGCGTGGGGCCGTCACCTACAGTCCGGGGACAATGCTGTCCCAATCCTCAGCTTCCCCAGCCCAGCCTCCACGGCCTCCTCTGCAACCTCTGTGCAATCAGTTCGCTACTTCCTCCAGACTCTAGCCAGTGGGACGCTTCTCTACCCAGTGGTTTGGGCACCTGTTGGCTCCCATGAAAACTTTATTATCTGGGCTGATTGCGTTGGGCAATCCACAGAAGGCTGGGCTGAGTTTGGTGGCTCGTACCTGTCATCTCGAGGCAGGCATGAGAATAAGGCTAGCCTGGGCTACAAAGTGAGACTTTATTAAAAACAAAGCATCAGGTCTGGGCCCTAGGGTGTGTGATGGTTCTGCTGGAGCCTGTCATATCTTGCTCTGACCAGGTCGGGACAAGACCACAGGGCTCTGTCTGGACTGGCTCTCTGAAAATCTGCTGATATCAGGGGATCTACAGGGCTACCGGCTCATTCACATCTTCAGGCCAAGGCAGCCCCCACCTCGAGGCCCTGGGATATCTCCCTTTGATTCCTAGGAAATGCTACTCATTCTGAGATTGGTGAAGTAGGGACGGGGACTCCCGTGTCTGTTCCGTGTGTTTCTGCTGGCCTGTCCTCCGTCTGACTCCCCCTTGCCTCCTGTGACTGCCTCTGCCCCCCTCCCCCAGCGTAGTGCCGTGATTCAGAATTTCTGTGTCCTTGCCTGCACCCTGCCTCCTGCCCACCCCACCCCCAGCAGTTCACCATAACCACAGCTGGCTTTCCTTTTCTGTCAGAGGTGAGGGTGAGTCAGGCGTCACCAGGGTCCGGTCAGAGATGCCTGTTTTACTCTGAAGACAAAGCGGGGCAGGCCGGCCAGGCCCTCCTTGCTGGGTCAGGGTGAGGACGCGGGTAGGGGAGGCCGCTCTGGGGACCAGGCCAGGAGTGAATGGGCGGGGCTGGGAGACAGGGATGGCTTTTTGAAGAACCATTCTGTACCATCCGCAGGCTAGCCCTTCTCTGTCCTAAGTTTCTAGGAGACAGTGAGTATAGAAATAAATGTACTCATTTCTTGTTATTCAGTGATAGGAGGGAGAACTTTTGCTCTCTAAAAGTCTAAATCCATTTAAAAAAAAAGAATCTCTCAGGAATCTTTGTGTGTACAATATGCTTTTATTGCTGTTTTTAATTTTTAAGTTTCCCTTTATTTTAATTATTTTTATTGTATGTATAAATGTGTGAGGGAGAAGGAGAGAGAGAGGGAGGGAGGACAGGAGGGAGAGATGGAAAGATGGAGAGAGAGAGAGAGAGAGAGAGAGAGAGAGAGAGAGAGAACGTGAGAGAGCGGTCAGGCCCGGGAAAGTTAAGTGGGCTTTCCTTGGCTACACTCCCTCTCCCCAGCGAGACTTTGTTTTAAGTCGGCATGGTACTTCTTAAAAGTCGCTGTTAAGGCCATGATGAGCCTTCAGATACCAAGGTACCTAGAACGCCGACTCAAGGCTGAAGCCACACAACCACTGCTTGCCAAGGAGAAGCCATGTGGGAAAGCCTGGGCCAGGTTCCTTGTTGCCATTAGGCTCCGGGGACTTTAGGGACAGAAGGCACTCAGGCCTCCTTGGACGAGGGGACAGTGGTGGGCTGGAAGGACCAGCGTGGGTGGAGCTTGTGTGGGTGGGGCTCAGCCAATGGGCATCAATGCTTCCACGAGAGACCCAAGACCCATTTCCCTTCTTTTCAAGCCCACTCGAAAGTAGCTACCTGCAGCGCTGATGGCAAGGGCTGGCTCCATTGTTAAGCACGTGGTGCAGGCTGGCTCCATTGTTAAGCACATGGTGCAGGCTGGCTCATTAAGCTCGTGGTGCAGGCTGGCCTATCAGAATATTCTCTGGACCCTCTTCCGCCAGATTGTTGTCTGGAAAGGACAGCAGTTGTAGAGCTGAGCTGGGAAGCCCTGGATTTTAGATGACTCCCCCTGGCTGCGGAGGAAGATGGAGGCCTACAGACATCATGCCAACTCTGGGGACCCTTGGCCTCTGAAGTTGATGCTAGCCCACTTGTGAGCCTTCCTGAAACAAGCTGGCAGACTCCCTCTGTCCCCTGTGGCCTTGCACTGCAGAGGTCAGAAGAGGGTGTCAGCTACCCTAGAACTGGAGTTACAGGCGGCTGTGAGTCACCATGTGGGTGCTGGGAACTGAACCCAGGTCCTCTGCAAGAACAAGTTAACCAGGATAACCTTCTTGGAGAATTTCAGACCAGTATGAGGCACTGCCCAGGAAAGCGGGTTAGGGATGGAAAGTCGGCTCAGCAGTTAAGAGCACTGGCTGCTCTTCCAGAGGACCCAGATTCAGCTCTGAGCGCCCACATGGCAGCTCACAGCCGTCTGTAACTCTAGTGTCCTCAGATATGATGCCCTCTTCTGGCCTCCACAGGTACTGCATGTATATGGTGCACAATCAGACAAGCAGCCAATGCACCCACACACACCCCCCAAGACAAAATGAAACACCTGAAGCTGTCTTTAAAAATAAAGATGTATCTAACATCTGAAGCATCTGAAACTGAGCTCACAACTGCCTCCAACTCAGCTCCAGGTGATCGGTCCCATTCCTGGTCATGCATGTGGTGTATGCACACACAGGCAAACAAAACGCTTATACATATAAAATAAAACAAATCTTTAAAAAGCAAACAGAAAAACCTTCAAACAAATAAGCAACCAAACAGCCCAGAAAACTCAAAACTCAAACCAACGTTCTTCCCTCTTGGAAATTTTTGTTCTAGGTGAGGGGAACATTAAATAGATCTGGAACGAACTCCCCTGGTGGTCTTAGGCACAAGGCACACTCAACACCTGCTAGACACACCCCAGAGTATGGGGGAGGAAATGGATGTCTCCGGAACAGGCCCATGGCTTCAGGCCCCGCCCTGGTGCATATCCTTATGACGGCCGGCCCAGGAAAAGCCCAGAGCGCAGGGGTCAAGGCCGGTAAGTAAGTGAGCGTGTCACAGCCTGCCCTGGCCGTTCCCTGAGCCCTTCCACTTTCGCCAAGCCTCGTGGGTCACACGGCATCCAGACCCAGCTGTGGCTATCGCTACCCAGAGCCCCTTCCTCAGGCTGCATCCTCAATGCATCCGCTCCAGACCGCACTGTCCCCTGACCTTCCTTTCCTGAACACCATGATGGGTCTCAGCTGGGGTGGCTTTGCCCCCCCCCCTTCTCCTCCCAGCTGCAGGGGACATTTTTGGTCATAAATCAGAGTGGGAGGGGTGGAGATACAGTTCAGTTGTCAGAGTGCTTCCCCAGTGGGCATGAAACCCCGGGTAATCCCAGTATTTGGGATTTGCTACATAGTGAGCTGAAGGCCAGCCTGAGATACAAGAAATAATCTCAGGGGAAAAATATCAATTATCAATCATCAATCAATCAATCAATCAACCAACCAGCCAGGGTTGTCTCTGACCTTGGGTATGGATTGACAGAGATGAATTCATAATACAATGGGCTGATGGGAGGCAACAGAGATTTAGAAGGGTGAATTTAGTAAGGAAGTAGATCCTCGGATGCGTGTCTGCAGGAGCTAAATATTATCTCTCCCCTTGTGTCTGTCTGTCCGTCCTCCCTGCTCCACTCACTCTGTCTCTCTGTCCTTGGCTACCAAGAGGTGAACAGCTTTACTCCATCCCTCAGATATCTGGTTCTCGTGTGTGTGTGTGTGTGTGTGTGTGTGTGTGTGTGTTCAAATGCATTGTATGCATGTTTTAAATCCTCAAGAACCAATACAAATATTTTAAAATTTAAAAGAAGCACAAGATGTGATGGGGAGGGTTGGACGTGGGGGAGGGTTTGGGTATTGGGGAGGGTTGGGGTGTGGGGGATGGGCTTCTAGAAGAAAGGCAAAGTGGAGGGAAGGAAGACAGAAGGAACAGGTCCTGGAAATTCCAGAATATGCTGGAATTCATGATGGAACTGGAGACTGACAAGGCCAAACAGTAAGACAGGTCTCAGGGTCACTGGAAGTAGGTCTAAGAGCCACCTGCTAAGATATCACACTCAAACTGAGTTGAGTAAGGAGACCTGGGAAAGAGGGAACTTACACATGATACATCAAGGGGTCCCTGGAAGACAGACAGAGAGAGAGAACTTCAGAACCTTTGTCAGGATGACGGGGGCTGCGGGTGAGGGCAGTGGGGCGTGGCTCAGTCAGCAAGGCGACTTTCCAAGCACAAGGACGGTAGCTCGAGCCCCAGCATCCACATAGAAAGCCTGGGGCTGGCGTGCAGCAGTCTTAAATGTGAACTTCATATGAACCAACAAGAGCCTCTAATGCATGCATGCACATCCCGTGCACCATGGGGTAATTCTCTTCTTTAACCAGCCTGAACTGGCTTCAGGCTGTGGCTCTGCTCCCCTGTACCCTCTGAAGGGCTGGATTGGCTGCCGGGCAGCACTGGCTGATCCCAGCGTGAAAGGAGAGGTCCAGGTTAGAACCAATGAAAAATGTGAGTCCAAGATTCAAGCTCGTGAGGACAGAACTGTATGTATGTATGTATGAATGTATGCATGCATGCATGTATGTATGTGTGCATGCATGTACAAATGTATTATGTATGTATATGTGTATGTATGTATGAATGCATGTACGTATGTATATATGCATGCATGTATATATGCATGTACATATGTGTGTATATATGTATGTATGAATGGGTGTGTGTATATATGTATGAATGTGTGTGTGAATGCATGTATGTATATATGTATTATGTATGAATGTATTATGTATATATATGTATGTATGAATGAATGTATGTATATATGTATTATGTATATATGAACATATTATGCATGTGTATGAATTTATATATATGTAAGCATGAATGTAATATGTATGTATGTATGCATGCATGTATGTATGTATTTTATGTATATGTGTGCTTTATCTGCATGACAGAAGAGAGAATCAGATCCTATTATAGATGGTTGTGAGGCACCATGTAGGTACTGGGAATAGAACTCAGGGCCTCTGGAAGAGAAGCCAGTGCTCCTGAACCATCTCTCCAGCCCCTTGAACAAGAGTCTTAACTGCCACCCTCCATAGGTAAACTGAGGCCCCAGGAGGTGGCAGAGTAATGAAGGGGCAAAGGCTCCAGGTCCAAGGTCATGTCCTGACCCCATGCCTGACCCCAAGCCACGACCTTGGGCAGGCACCTGGATCCTTTTCTGAGTCCCTATTGTCCTAACTTAACTGAGAATAATGATCCTGCTTATAGGTTACAGGGACACTCTGGTACAGTGCTGGCTGTACTTCCACATGCTTCAAGGACCAAGCTTCTATCTATGCATTCGTGCATAATTATTTACATTATTACTCTGCTCCTCGTGTCGCCTGAGCTTATCTCCCTGGCATCTAGGTGGTGCCTGGAACACAGTAGCTTAATAACCATGTGCGGAGTGAGTAAGGGACCTCGGAACAGGCTTAGCCTGCAGGTAAGCCAGTGAAGGATCAGATCCCAGAGTCCCCGAGGCTGGCTCATCTCACACCTACGTGTCCAAGCCACCACGAAGGTCCTCGTGATAAATAGACAAGGAACACGGGAATGCAGAAAGCTCAGGATGGCGTCCCTTCAGCTGAACTCTAGACACCTGCTCCGGCCCTACCTGGGCCGGGAGGCGGAGGGCCTCGTGGGATGTCTGTGGATTCTGACTTGCGTCAAGGGTCCATGAGAATGAACAGAGTGTTTGTCTATCCCGTGGGGGCAGGGAGGATCAGGACGAGGAAGGACACTATCTGCCTTCAATGAGCTTCAGTTCTGGGACATCGAGCGTGCCTGGCTGGCACTGCCAAAGGGCATGGTGGCCCCACAGCCTCGCCAAAGAAGAGGATCCAGACTCCGCCGGTTCTCTGGGCCAACGTACCCCTGAATTCCTGGGATTCTGAGATGTCCCATTGCCAGATGTCGCAGATATTTTGAAGCTGAATTTTTAAAAACAGTTTTATTTATATTTTGTTACATGTGGAGATGGCACGTCCATGCTGCGGCGTGAGGTCGGAGGACAACTTGTGGAGTGGGCGCTCCCTTTCCTCCGTGTGGGTGTCAGGCTTGGCGACAAGCACCTTTAACCACTTAGCCATCTCACTGGCCCCGAGTCTTCTGTCTATTTCTGTTCCCCTGGTCTCCGCCAGGAGCCAGAAGTTCTCTTCACTCCTGACCATCTCTCATACCTACAGATCCACAACCACACTCTGGGGACGTGAGCTGTTGTCGCCTGCTGGCCGTCCGCTGCCAGAGACTCTCTGCCCTTTTCCTAGTTCGGCTCTGGCAGCCGACTGAACCCCTCACGTCTTTGTACAGCGATTTGAGGCTCAGCCGTAGGCACTTTGCCATCCAGAGACTCCTAAGCATTCCAAAGACAGCTGCAGAATCAAAGACCCCTCCCTCTTTAACATGTAAGCAAGCACCTTGGAGGATCGGGGTAGTCTCTGTGTCCCAAAGTCCATTCTCATAGCCAGAAGTGTGACCTTGTTTCAGGAATACCAGTTAACACGCTCGGTTTAATTAAGTTCTCCAGCAGCTCCAAATACTAGTCACTGGCCCAGTTTTTGCTTTTAACACAGGTTCCAGCCAAGAGCCCGCCCCTGGCCCTCAGGCCTCCCATGTTTGTCCCCCTAGTCTTTGCTCCTGCAGCTCCCCAGAGCCTTGGCCACCAGAGCCCCACACCTGCTCTATTAAGGCTTTCTTGCCTGGGAGCTCTTGTTAGGAGAGAGGCCCCAGGCTCGGGCTTGTCACATCCCCAGAGCGCCTAGCCCACAGAAAGCCGAAATCACGCTGTTTTTTAGAGTGGAGTGTGCTCACAGTTGTCTTTTTTCCTCTCATGCTAAAAATCTGTCATCCCGAAAAGGGAGTGTGTTCCGTGCCCGCTGTGGAAAATGTGAAGCAGGGAGGGGGACAGCTTGTCCCGGCTTGGTGGTTGTGTTAGTCTACAACACATGACTGCCCCTTCCCTAACACAGAGGCACAGGGGACGTTAGGTGGGATTTGGGGACAGGGCAGGGCCAACATCTCTCTGAGTCAGGATCTCTTGGCGTCTGTCCCTCACCCTCATGTACCCAGAACTGTGAACTCTCAGAGGGCTGGAGCTCCTACTTAAAAAACGGGACCCCAATCTAGGCCACGGCCACAGCTTTCTGGGTTATCAGCCTGCAGGGGCTATTCTCTCCCCCAGTACCGCTCATGCCTCGGAGACTTACGCGCTGACTAGGATAACAATGACCGGGACGGGGTTTGGAGGGGCAGGAAGGCCCAAGCCACCCTGCGAGACAGAGAGGTCACTTGGCGTCACTAATATTTATTGACACAGCAATGACTGTTCCTGGGACAGCTGTGAATCAGAGGAACTGCTGGGGAAAGCACTCAAAGGCCAGACACACACTGTCTGACCCGGACCTCCCACCCCACCCGCCCCCCTTCACCTTCTACCAACCAGGGTGGGAACCTGGAAGCCCTGGAGCCTGAGATAGCACAGCGCATGTGCAGGTGAGCTCAGGACGCTGCCTGTGTCTGTCTGTCTGTCTGTCTGTCTGTCTGTCACTTGGTCTGGTGTTGAAGACAGATGACAGTCTTTCCTTTCATCAGAGAGCCCCCCTGGACACCAGAGTAAGATCTACTCGCTAAGTTCTACTTGCTGGCTCGTTACTTTGGTTTGGGCCCTGAGTGTGGACAGGGCATTGGCATTGCCTAATCTAGATTTGGGGTTCAGCTCTCGGCTTTAGTTTGATTTCGGAATGCTCGGGGGAGGTGCCCAGCGAGGTTCCGGCCTCAGGACCTTTGGCGCCTAGCAGTACCACCCTGGGATGGGAGACGGCAGTTCTTACTCTGGTTCCAGGCAAGAAAACAGGTCCCGTTTGCCTCCTCTGGTTGGTGGTGGGATAAGAGCCAGCCAGTTTCAGCCCAGGGCAGGTACCCCGGCCAGGCTAGTCACAGGCTCTGCAGTGAAACTAGCTGCTGAGTTCCCCAGCTCCTGGGGTACCCCCTTTCCATTATAGTGGCCCCCGTTGCTAGGAGACGCTGTACAAAACACTGCCATCTGCTCTGCAAACCTGGCATAGCCCCTAGCCCCTTTGGCCATTTGAGGAGCCCAGTCCTCTAATTAGAACCAGCAGGCTTGGCTCGCGCCCTCCCCAAACCTAGCCTGACTTCAGTGGCTATAAACCTTGCTAGCTCTTTCCTGTGTGCCTTCTGGGAGATGCTGCCTGCGGGGGACCTCACGGGCAAGTCACTTCCTGTGGCTCAAGGCCAGGCAGGTGCAGCTGAGTCTTCCAGGGCACAGAGCCCGCCCGAGGCTTCCCAAGCAAGTCTGGAACTCCCGGGCCTGGCACACCAAAGACTAGAAGGGCACTGTGGGATGAAAAAGCCCAACGGCCAGGGACTGGCTGCTGTCTCCAAGCTCTTCAGCATCCTGGCCTGTTCCCTGCAAAGTCAGTCTGACCCTCAGCCCCCAGAACCCTCCTGCGGGTAGCTGACCACCAGCCATTTTCCCTGACTTCTGCTCTGTTGACTCAGACATGCTGCGTTGGCCTGGTTTTACCTGTCTGCCTCAGGATCCTATAGGGCAGGGCCACAGTTTGGTCTCTTTCAACATCTCAGCAGCCACCACCACCACCACCACCACCACCACCACGTGCTCTGCGCAAAGCTGAGTTCAGGGATATTTGCCAGGTAGCTGGGTCGGAGCTATCCGAATCCCTCCGGCGGGAGGGAGTAACCTTTCCTTTACTGTGGGAGCCTGAGACAGTGAGGCCAACTCTCTTTCCCATCGGATGCCCCGAGGCCGGTGTGGTCTGGACCCGTGACGCCTCTGGCCAGGAGGACCAGGATCACTCCAGTACACACACCAGCTTCTGGCCCGGCTCGGACGGACCAAGCTTTCCATTCGGAGAACATCCCGGTGGCTGAGCTGGCTGAGGCCTCCCTGGAATCTCTGACGAATCCCAGCTGTTGGAGCTGCAAGCCCTGGTGTGAGGGGAGCAGCAGGCATCATCCTGCTTCCGGTCCAGCTCCTGCTCACCCAGAGACGGAGGCGGCGGGATCTGGGCTTCAGGCTGGGCACCCTGATGTCTTTGATGCTGCCCTCCTACAACTTAAAGGCCACAGCAGGACGCAGCAGCCACACTCCCAGCACCAACAATGGTGTGCAGTGCTCTCCCACAGGCCCAGCCTGGTGGGTTTGGCCTCGGGACTTTTCCTTACAGAGCTTGGGGTGGGGGGAGCGGGGCAGATACAGACTCGGGCCTCCACCCTCAGGCTGGACTGAGCTGCCAGTGGGCAGCTGGGGGGTACAGCTCTGCTTATTTGAAGCACCAAAGGGCGGATGGGGGTGAGGTGGAGGGAGGGGCGTGAGGAGGTTGGGGGGAGGGGGAAATGATGAGCCGTATCCTTCTCAGAAGTGCAGCTGGGATTGGCAGGTGTCAGTCACAGCAGAGTCCATTAGCATCTCCCTGGGGCGGAGCCAGAACTGGGCAGGGCCCCACTAAGAAGTGGTCCTACTGTGCTCAGATGCTGCAGCCAGCTCCTGCTCAAGGATCTAGCTCCTATGCTGCAGTGCGCTACAGAGTCTGCATAGTCTGCTGCGGGGATGCGCTAAGCCCTGGTGTATGCTGGACTTGATGCTGGCTGTGGGGGATGGGAGGAGGGAAGAGGCTTTCGGCAGACGCTGCAGGTGGGGTTGGGACAGTGGGCATGGGAGGGCCGGGGAGGGAAGAGAGCGTGTGAGTCAAGGCCCTGAGCTTCCTGGGCTCAGCTGGGAATGGGAACCTTAGATCCTTCCCCTACGCTCCTGGGTGGGACCAGCCAGTGTTTCCAGAACATGAGATCTTTGGTGGGCTGCATCTCTGGGAAGGAGGGCGGGCTTGAGGGGAGGAAGTGGTGTCTGGCCTGAGGCTGCAGCTGTATCCTCCGCTTGCCTCTCCGTAGCCAGCCCTCTCGGATCTCTCCCTCTGCAGTGCCCCGATTGTGACCCTGGAAGGGGGCTGTGAGAGGGCCCCTACCCCCACCCACCTGCCTTCTGGTCTCACACATTCCCGTGTGACTCAGGAGGGCGGGATGAAGCCTGGCAGCTTCTCAGAACCCTCTGTTGTCCCTTCCCAGGCTGGTGGCCAGAATTCCCCCACCTTTTCTGTGGGACCCGGATGGCCTGCCCAATTGCTCAGGCCTGCAGGGCACGTGGATCTGAACCTAACTTCCACTCAGGAAAAGCCTGGCTTATCCAAGGGTGTTCCTGGCAGGCCTAGCCCGGGGCCCTGTGCCAACAGAGTAGCTTTCGGAGGGCCCTGGCTTGTGCACTGCGCTCAAGGGTGCTTTGAAACCCCCAGGCTTAATGGAGAAGCATATAAAATCTCTCCCATGGCCGGGTCATCAGGGCCTGGAGAGAGCGTGGGGCTCTGGGTTCCACCCCAGGGAGAAGCTCGCAGTGCCGCAGTGCCACCAGACAGTCGGTTTACAGGTCCATAATTCTACCGCTCTTTCTAGAGGCGAGTATGGGCAAGCCGGTGGCCAAGCTTGGGGGCGGGGGGGGGGGGCTACATCAACTGGGGCTCAGTACAGCAGGGCTCGGTGAGGGCCCCAGGGCTTTTGTGAGGTTTGCCTGCAAGCTGGTTGGAAGTAGCAGGGCAGTTAGCCTTGGGGACAGCCAGCGCTGCCAGGCACACTCTGTACAGCCCCTTCCCTTTTCTCTCCTGGGCAGTTCCTGAGAACATTCCAGGACCTGCTGGCCAGCCTGGGCCCTGTCCACTAGCGCCTCTTCCATACTGTCCAGGGAGGCAGTCAGGACTGTGCTAGCCCTCAAAGCCGGGTTCCCTGTGTGTGCGTCTCCCCCTCGGATGCTAGCTCTGTGTGGGGACCACTGTCTAGCTGCCACAGATCCTTTACTTCCTCTTTCCTTTTCTCTCTTCTTTAGTATTGTGACACAGTCTCGTGGAGCTTGGGATGACCTTGAATTTTATTTTTATTTTTCTCTTTCTTTCTTTCTTTCTTTCTTTCTTTCTTTCTTTCTTTTTTGTTTTTTTGGATTTTTGGTTTTTTCGAGTCAGGGTTTCTCTGTATAGCCCTGGCTGTCCTGGAACTAACTCACTCTGTAGACCAGGCTGGCCTCGAACTCAGAAATCCGCCTGCCTCTGCCTCCTAGAGTGCTGGGATTACAGGCATGTGCCACCACCGCCCGGCTTTGAATTTTCTGTATAGTCAAAAATCCTCTTGTAGGCTTTTTTCTTTACATCTTAAAACTCTTTATTGGGTCTGGGATTTACCCCTCAGCGTCCACACAAGTGTCACTAAGGACAGTGGTAGCCTTTTCTCTTTTGCAGACAGTGACTGAAGCCGTGGTCAACAGGCTGGACACCTTCTGGGTCCTCAGGAGAGAGAGAACAGTCTTCTGGAATTTTCCGGCTGGTCAGGGTGCTTGCGCTCCTGGCCTCCCTAACTGTACCTACTGGAGATCTCCCAGGATACTAGGACAGTGAGTTATCTGCAGTGATAAGGTCCCTTTGTGTCTGGCTAATGGGCCTCTGCCCCGCCACCCCTGTTGACTTTTGGGGAGGGTTCTCTGTTTGCCGATGGACCGGACACAGTGCCCTGTGTGCACAGGCCAAAGGTCAGCTGGGGCATCCTCCACTGTAAGAGGCCGATTCCCCAATGGCTCTGGGAGGTGGCCTGAAAATTGACCCTGAGTGAGGTAGAACTGCAGTTTAAGCAATGTGTGGCCATCTGTGACATTAGTTACAGGGGACGCTGTGGGCAGAATGACATCTCTGTGAAGACGTGTCCATCATTTTCATGATTCTACAGGGCAGAGATGGGTTTGGTGTCACCGAAAGGATCCCCACGAGAAGCAGACAGGAGCTTCAGAGGCAAGAAAGTTGGAGACGGAACGATAGAGACACAGAGACATAAAAAGAGAGAGACAGGAAATGTCAGAGAGACATAAACAGGAAGAGGAGATAACGCGCAGAGAGCCAGAGAAAGGAAGAGACAAAGATGCTTCAAAGCTGATGGCTTTGAAGATGGAGCAGGAGGCTGCGAGCCCAGGGACGGAGACACTGCTCGAAGCTAGAAAATTAAAATAGTCTTCCTCGAGGCTTCGGAGTGAGTCAACCCTGCTCAGACCTGCCTCTGTCACGTCTGGCCTCCAGAGCTGTGAAGTCACACATTGTGTGTCTGTGGTCGGTTGTCACGCAGCCACAGGAAACTCACAGGGACCGCCTGGTGTCCTCGCCTCCTGTCAGAAGCCCCTAGCTTCTTTCAGGACCCTCCTGTGGCTTTCAGGCTGTGCCTTGTCCTGGGTGACCCCGTTTTACATGCAACACTTGGCTGCATTTTCAGCGCAAATGCAGACAGGTTAACTCCACATCCTGTGCACATAGGAGAGACTTGGGACTCAGACTGATAGCTAGGGCCCAAAAGTAAGAAAGGAACACTTGAAAACTTGTCTCGCTAGACTGGGAACATATGGGCACACGGATGTATTAAAGTCATACCAGGAAAGCCAGGCACAGGGGCTTAAGGAACACAGACTGAAGGGGACACCTGCACCTGGACCCCATCAGGGGGAGGGCACTGAATCCTGTGCAGGAAGCAGCCCCACCCACCTGTCGTCTGACCACTCAGGGTGTGTGTCACGAGACTGACGGGCAGGGTCCCTGTAGACCCCGGGACTTTAGTTGGCCTTTAAGCCCAGTGCTTGTCCCACCTGTCCTTCAGTTCATCTGTCCTTTTGTTTAGTCCAAATGAATCCCTAGACCTGGCTGTGTCCTTGACTCCACATTCCTCTTCAGAAATCCAACTTACCTTCCTAGAGGAGCTGGCTCAGTGTACTCATGGGACCCTGAGTTCAACCCTCCGATCCGAGAAGACAGTGACGGGAGCCTCGATGCTTCACGTCTCTATTGCAGTCCTGGAGGGCGGGGCGTGGAGACGTGGGACTCCCCTGGGGATGGCTGGCCAGCCCACCTAGCTGAATGTTGAGTTCCAGGCTGGTGAAAGACCGTGTGTCCAAAAAATCAAAGTGGCTGGTGTCATGAGGAGCAATGACTTCCTCAAGTGTGTTCACACACAGACTCACACACAGCTACACACATAGATGCATACACACAGAGACATATACACACAGATACATACACACACAGACATATACGCACAGATGCATACACACACAGACATATACACACAGATACATACACACACAGACACAGATGCACATAGACACACACAAAGACACAGAGACACAGACACACAGACACACAGACACAGATACACACACAACACATATATACACACAGACACAGACTCACACATACAGACACACAGAGACATACACAGAGACACACACACACATACACATACACACACATACACACACAGACACAGAGGCACATACACAGGCACAGAAAATACACACACATACAGACACACATACACACAGAGACATACACATATTGACACAGGCACGTATACAGTTATATACAGATGCACACATACACACAGACATATACAGGCATACACATAGACACAAACATATATATACACAGACACACACACAGACAGACACACAGAGATATACACAGACATATACAGACACACACATAGACATACATATGTATACACAGACACAGACACACACATACAGACACACAGAGATACACACAGAGACACATACACACAGACATACACAGACACACACATACATTCACACACACATACATTCACAGACACATAGACACATAAACACACAATACAGACACACACAGGAACAAACACACACAGACATATACACACACAAACACACACATACAGACACACACACACAGACACATGCATACACACAGATACACATATAGATACACGCACACACAGACACATCACATGCACACACACACAGAGTGAGCAAGAGAAGGCACATGCAGTGGTGTCCCTGGGTTGTGTCCCTGGGTTGTGTCCCTGTGAGTGGCTCCGGGGACTCTGCTCTTTCTTGACTTTCTCTGAAGCGGCATAGGCAGGCGGTCTCTGAGGAACTCTAATAGATGTGCATGCGACATGAAACAGTGGACTGAGGTGCCAACATGGCCACTGGGAGCACACTAGTGACAGCTTACCCCAGAGAGCAGGTCTCCCTTACACATCTGGGTAAGCCGCCCTTTGTGACAACAGCTGTCCCCTCTAGCCTTCCTCTCCTCCCTCGGGACCTGGCTCCCTCTTTCCCGGCTTCCTGTCTAGAGGCTGTGTTGTGTAGATCACTCCCAGAGATTTTCATGCCCTCGGCCTTGGGGCTAGACTCAAGGCGAGTCAGAGGGAAGGAGACGTGCAGCGATCTTCCTGAGCTAACAACAAACACGCTCTCTCACAGTTCCACCAGTCCAGGGCCCTCCCCGGGCTCTGGGAAGACCTGTCCAGGGTCTCCCCGCTTGGAGTGGCTCCAGCCTTCCTCGGCTTGGAGAAGCATCTCTCACGTCTTTGCTTCCTTCGGCACCTGGCCTTTAGCTCTGTGTCTGTCTGTGCTGGCCTCTCATGGGGACACGGGTCACTGGATGTGACTATCTGCTGTACTTCTCACTTACATGTGGAGAGAGAGACCGGGCCAGCTTCTAAGTGAGCTCACATTCTGAGGCTCTGGGTGGACATCAAATTTGGGGTTCGGTCTAGAACACTGCTGGCCCCTGAGAGCCCGCAATGTCTATAGTGAGAGTTACTGCTGCCGGCGGACTGGCTTGCCGTTCCCGGTGTCAGCTCTCCGTCACCACCGTTGTCCTGTGGGCTTGGGGGAGAAGGCAGCTTTGCTGTCACCAGCTCCAGCTGCCTCCTCTCTGAGGCTCCCACGAAGCCATCTTAGTTTCTGTCTATTCTTTCCCACTGAGCAGGGAGAACCGGAGGCTTGGAAGGGGTTTTGGGCTATCTCCAGAACCCAAAGGGGATGCTTTGAGTTACTACCTAACACCGGGAGGCTGAGACTGGCCAAGGTCTGCCTCAGGGCTGTGCTTCTGATGGGCCTCACTAACTCAGACAATAACCTTCTCCCTCCTCCTTCGGGTCCGAGGGAAAGCCTTTTTTGCTTATGGTATGGAGACACGGGAACAGAGCCTGGCCACTCCAGGATCTTGCAGTTGTGGGTGCCAGAGTCCCAGCTCCCACTGGCTTCAGCAGAAATAGGTGGAAGAGTTCTGTGGAGGCCTGGTCTGGGGTGCCTGTGGATGTAGCTATGTAAACGATGGCTTAAAGTTGGCCCCGCCCACCCTCCTCATCTCAGATGCTTTTCCAGCCAGCGGGGCTCACTCTCAGCAGCTCCACTGGGTAAGATTGAGAAAAACTCCAGAGGGAGACAGAGATAGCTCCCGGAGGGTTGGGCTACGGGATCCATCCAGTTATACAGGCTTCCCTTGAGAAGCAGGATTCATTCCCAATGGTATTGACAATGGTCATGGGAGAGACACCGGTGGATGGTCTTAGGCTGGACAGGTAGTTCCACAAATTGAAACTTGGTAGCTGAAGGTACTTTAGGAGAGAGTGGATATAGCTAGGCTGCATAGGTACTAACCCTAACCCTAACCCTAACCAAACCCTAACCCTAACCCTAACCCCTAACCCTAACCCTAACAACTAACCCTAACCCTAACTCGAACCCTAATTCTAACCCTAACCCTAACCCTAACGCCTAACCCTAACCCTAACCCTAACTCCAACCCTAATTCTAACCCTAACCCTAACCCCTAACACTAACTCGAACCCTAATTCTAACCCTAACCCTAACCCCTAACCCTAATTCTAACCCCTAACCCCTAACCCTAACCCTAACCCCTAACCCTAACCCTAACCACTAACCCTAACCCTAACCACTAACCCTAACCCTAATTCTAACCCTAACGAACCCTAACCCTAACCCCTAACCCTAAACCCTAACCCTAACTCGAACCCTAATTCTAACCCTAACCCTAACCCCTAACCCTAATTCTAACCCCTAACCCTAACCCTAACTCGAACCCTAATTCTAACCCTAACCCTAACCCCTAACCCTAACCACTAACCCTAACCCTAACTCAAACCCTAATTCTAACCCTAACCCCTAACCCTAACCCTAACCCTAACCCTAACCCTAACTCGAACCCTAATTCTAACCCTAACCCTAACCCCTAACCCTAACCCCTAACCCTAACTCGAACCCTAATTCTAACCCTAACCCTAACCCCTAACCCTAATCCTAACCCCTAACCCCTAACCCTAACCCTAACCTTAACCCCTAACCCTAACCCTAACCCTAACCCTAACCCTAACCCTAACCCCTAACCCTAACCCTAACCCCTAACCCTAACCCCTAACCCTAACCCTAACCCTAACCCTAACCCTAACCCTAACCCCTAACCCTAGGTCCTACCAGGGAAGGCGCCCTGCTGGGGTCAACTGTAGTGTCGAGGGAACACGGGCAAGGAGGCTTTGTCGTTTAGGGTCCTCCCCAGCCAGAGGAGCAGAAGGAAAGGGTGGTCAGAGGGGGACAAGGTTTGTGCTCTTCATGCCCTGGGTCAGATTCAGGACACTCCAGGCGGCTACACTCAGCCGGTCCCAAGGGATCACGACTCTCAGCAGACCTGACTGGCGACCTGGGCCCTCACCAAGGATCTAATGCTGGAACGCACAGGGTCTAGCCCGCCCTCACACATCACTGCCCTTCTCTGTCGTGGACCTTGTTTTCCTGTTGCCTTGGTGAGGGGAGACTTTGGTGGGGCTTGACCATGCTTCCCAGGGCTTCAAAGGCGGTGAGGAAGGTCTGTGTCCCCATTTCGCAGCCCCTGGCTCTTGTTCCACTCCTGATGGCCACAAAGCCAGGCTTCTGACTTCAGATGTCTCCCTTCGTCCACCCAGGCCAGAGGCCCCGCAAGCGGAGCAGCTGGTCCAACTCTTCCTTTTTTGCTCCACATCCTCAACAGACTCTTGTCTGGTAAGCTGCCGTGGGAGACTGAGTGATGTTTCACTGGGAGCACGGTGGGGAGGGCTTGGATCTCCCCCGGGGCCATGCGCTGAATAAACACGTCTGGTACCAGCTCAGTGCCAGGCTCTGCAGGACACAGAGAGGCCGAGACGACAGGGAGTCAGAGCCATCTGTGTCTGGAATCCTGACTCCGCCCTTGCCAGCTGTGGGGCACACTTGAATCAAGCATCCCCACCCCCACCCTCCCCCGTGCCTCAGTTTCCTCCTCTGTAAAATGAAGAGGCCGGAGAGGTGGTGGGTCCAACCTTTCAGGATTTCAGTGGCATTGAGATAGAACATCCTGGTGCTCTACCACAGGCTTGGGGCACAGAGACATCCTTAAGTCCTGCTGCTCGCGTTCAATTATAAAAAACCATAAACTTGGGTTGGAGAGATGGCTCAGCGGTTAAGAGCACCAGCTGCTCTTCCGAAGGTCCTGAGTTCAAATCCCAGCAAACACATGGTGGCTCACAACCATCCGTAATGAGATCTGATGCCCTCTTCTGGGGTGTCTGAAGACAACTACAGTGTACTCATATAAATAAAATAATTAAAAAAAAATCATAAACACGTAAAATGTTAAGCCCTTGGGCTAGAGATGCAGCTTGGTTGGGACAGTGCTTGCCTGATGCACCTGGTCCATCCTAAGCTTCATGGCGTTGCGTGTGTGCACTTCCAACGTATCGGGAACGGGAAGGTCAGGGGTCACAGCTATCCTCTGTCCAGCACAAGCAAGCAAGCGGCTGAGGTGCCTGGTTAACGTACCAAGACTGATCTGGCTTTCCCAGAATCCCTCAGTCCACCTGTTAAAGGGTACAGCTGGCATACCCCACCCTCTACCCTGAACTTTCTGCCCAGGGGCTGGGCTCTTCACTATATTACCCAGACATATCCTCCCCACCCCCACCCCGTCTGCATTTCCTCTCTTCCCGAATGCGACTTCCCTGACAGGGAGGAAACTGTTTGAGCTCTTCCTTACACTGCTTGGTTGACTTGGGTGTGTTTTCAGGGTGAAGGCTGTGGCAAATGACAGGACAAGGGGGCCCATCCTGCCTTGGTCCTCTCTAGGTCACTCACTCGGTCATCCCCGTGTCCCTTGTTCCTGGAAATGGCTGCTTTCCTTGCAAGTCAGCACTGCCTTGTCCTACGGACCCACAGCGGCCCCCGTCCCCACCCACCATCCCTCCTGGACAGTTTTTTCTCTACCTTTAAAGGCCAGGTGTGCGAACCAATGTTCAAAACGTCAGATCGCTTGCTGCCTCTGTGAAGCCAGAATGGGGGTGCCTCTTGGGGATCGGGTGGACCAAGGTTGCTTGGCTACCATGGATGTGGAAGGGGACTCCTGGCCTGGTAGTACCTGTCACAGGGGTAGGTGTCATCTGGGGGTCCAAGGAAGACTTAGAGCAGTCATTGCCGCTCTATCTCCAGCACAGCGAAATCTCTCGGTCCCTCTGTGGGTGTGAGCGGGTGGGGTCTGGGGAGGGAGGAAAAGTGACCTCTGCTGAGTGTGAGAGATCTGTTTGGTTTGGGAATTCCTTACTGGGCCCACTCTAAGATGCCATTTAGATCGAATAGATTGACAAATGTTTCAAACAAAAGGATCCCCGGGTCTGTGCTGGCTGTTGCTGGGGGTCCTGGAAGGAGCAGTGTGTACATTGGAGGTGTTCCTCATGTGGGTGCCGTCCCTTCTGCCTCTGCTGTCCCCGGGTCCCATTCTCCGAGGACCTGTGCTTTATGGAGACCTATGTGCTCAGGAGTGAAAGGACAGCACAGGCTTGCCACGCCCCTGGGGGAAGCTGTGCTCCTTTCTAAGAAGGGGTGTTCAGCTCTGAGATCTAGTCCCCAAGTCTCTAGTAATGAAAATAAGGTCCGTCCCGTGCACGGGGCACTGTGGTGCATGGTGCATACGGACATGTGGCTGCGTAGAATCTAGCCCACGGCCATCTCCTCATTTCTAGTCATACCCAAGAGCCAGATTGTATTTCAGGAACCATCTTTGTTCTCTGTAAGTCTCCCGTCGTGCTCCACAGGGTCCCTATCCCCTGCGAGAGGCCAAATGAACATGCCCTGGATTCAGAGAAGAGCCAGAGGCCAAATTCCCCTGTGGGCTCCTTCGTACGCCCCCGTGCTGGCCTGAATGCACCGTGGATGCTTCTGCACACCCTTGGCGCACCTGATGGACGTGTTAGCCATGCCCAGCTCTCTAAATTCACAGGGGTATCCCATGAATGCCCCCTCCACCAGCCAGCTCCTCTCAGACCAGCCTTGCCTGGCTCTGTGGAAACAGGGCTTCGTCAGCATTGAAAGAGGAAGAGAAAACGCAGCAGGGAATGAACGCCGCGTGGAGGGAGCGCTGGCTCCATGGAGCAAGGGGAGAGTAAAGGGAGAGCTGGAAGCCGAAACTTCTAGCTGTGCCTGGAGGCCTGGGCCCCGGGAGCAGTGGGCAGAGCACTAGCTCTGGAGTCTAAAGTTAACTCAGCACATGACTGCCTTGTGTTCTCTGTCTAAGCAGCCCCGTCAGATCACATGGACGGATGGAACAGAGAAAGGGCCAATGTTCAGCACCTCATCCCCCCAAGGGCGTCCTAGGGCCAGTGGGCTGCGTTCTGCCCTCGTGTGGGTCGTAGGCACTAGATTAGGCTCCCAGGGTGTGGGGCAGGGGCAGACAGCAGCTGGGTGAGCCCCGTGGCAGCCGGCCCTGCCGGGGGCCTGCTCGCCCCTCCCTGGGCTCGCTCAGGCGAGAGCCTGGAGCACAAAGCTACTTTTATTTATGATGGTGTTGGGGCCAGCCTCTGTCTAGACAGCTGCTGTTATCATTCGATTCCATCCTGGAATGCGTGTCCTCATCTACTGGGAACAGAGGACAGTGAGCAGATTAAACAGCTCGTAAAAATAAGCTGGCAGCCGGCACGGAGCTCAGAAGACCAGGGTAACCTCGGCTGGGTCAGGTGTCCCCGTTGGTCTTGGACCGAGCAATGTTTACGGAGAAAACAGGAGTCATGTGGCCCTGGGGAGGCCAGTCTGCTTGTTGTGGTGCCCCTCTGCAGAGCCGCCCTCGCCCTCGGCGAGGCCAAAGGGCCCGCCCAAATCATAAGCAGCAGCGCAGGTGCAGGTGCAGGAGGGCGAAACTGCCTCACCCAGGACAGGCTTTCTAGAACAACTAGGAGTCAGTCTGCAGAAAACCTGGCCTCCCGGATGTGGGAGCCAACATAGGTAGAAATTAGGTGTGTGTGTGTGTGTGTGTGTGTGTGTGTGTGTGTCTGTGTCTGTGTCTGTGTGTATATGTGTGTATGTGTATGTGTGTGTATGAACGTGTATGTGTGTGTATATGTGTGTCTGTCTCTGTGTATGTGTATATATGTGTGTACGTGTGTATATGTGTATGTGTGTATGTACGTGTATGTGTGCGTATATGTGTGCATGCATGTGTATGTATGTGCATGTGTGTGTGTCTCTGTATATGTGTGTGTCTGTGTGTGTATGTGTATGTGTGTATATGCGTATGTGTGTATGTGTGTATGTGTATGTGTGTATGTATGTGTATGTGTTTGTGTATGTATGTGTGTGTGTGTGTTCTATGTGTGTTTATGTAATGGAATGTGTGCACACAAACAGAAGCACGTACACTTGTGAGTATGTGGAGGCTGGCCGAGGATGTCAGGCGTCTTCCTCAGCTGCTCTCCAACCTATTTTTTTGAGACAGGGTCTCTCACTGAGCCCGGAGCTCACAGATTCAGCTAGACCAGGAGTTCTCAACCTGCGGGTCGAGACTTCTTCAGGGTCCCATATCAGATATTTCTGTCCCGACTCATAACAGTAACAGAATCACAGATATGAAGGAGCAATGAAATAACTTTGTGGTTAGGGGTCACCACAACATGAGGAACTGTATTAAAGGGTCGCAGTGTCAGGAAGGGTGAGAACCGCTCTGCTAGGTCTCCTCCCCTGCCCCTCCGTGTAAGACCCATGGCTGGTGTTAGAGACACACAGCCACGCTTGGCCTCTCACATGGCTGCCGAGGATTTGAGCCAGGTCCCTATGCTCGCACAGCAAGTCCTTTATCCACGGAGCCATTTTTCTAGCCCCGTGGGGGTCACTTCAGGAAAAAGTTTCCACAGGCTCTTGAGCCCGTGGGGTGCTTACGATCCTGTGCCCACGCTCCCACCACGTGATGGCAGCCTTGCTGGCCTGACCCGTGACTGCCCCAAGATCCCCAATGGGACAAGGACCGGATATAGAATAGGGTAGGAATGCGGGGCCTTCCTCAAGACAGTTGCTCTGAAGGGGTTCATCTCAGAAAGCCAGAAACTGAATGGGCTTGGCCTCAGAGACAACCCTGACTCTCGGGGGTCTGGGTTAAGACTCTTCAAAGAGCTTTCTGTGGGCTGCAGAGACAGCATGTGCTTGGACGACATCATCACCACCACCACCACCATCTCCGTCTCTACCCCCATCCCCATCACTACCACCATCACCAACATCTTCCCTACCATCTCCATCACCACCACCATCACTAACTACGACTGCTACTTCTACTACTGAACCACCTTCCTGTTCACCTTTCCAAATGCCCCTAGGGCATCCCTGTCCAGAATGACTAGCAGGGTCCATCACGTTCTCCTCTGTAGCTCCTGTTCCATGTCTGCTGGGCTGCATCCCTGACTCAGTGGATGCAGTCACTGTCCACATATTCAGTGTCCACATATGTCCAGTGCAGACAATGGGGCCGAGACCTGTTAGGGTCTGAAGGGACTAATTGAGTCTGGGGTCCTTGGCAACATGTTTGTAGGCTCTCCTGACAGGGACCCCTGGCCGCCGAGCCTTCCTCGGAGGCCAGCGCGTGCTCAGGGTGAGTCTGGGCGGGGCTGCATGGTTTCCCTTGAAGGAAGTGACACCTGCAGTCAAATCCACCCTTTCAGGAAGTGGGAGCCGGGCGTGGGGTGGGGTGGGAGATGCTCAAAGAGGCCATCAGCTTCCTGGAGGGCTGCTGCGGACCCAGGAGGAAGTGTCGAGCCAGACGGAGGGGCTGTCTGGAGCAGTAGGCATTCCTCGGAAGTGTCTCTTTCCCGATGTCCCGTAAATAAATGGGTAATAATCTAGGGGTGGGCGGCGGGTGGGCAGGCGGGAGGGCGGGCGGGCGGGCGGGCGGGCGGGGTGTGGGCTTCTTGGGCTTACAGGTCATATCTCCTTACTCACGCTGCCTTAGATCTTGGTAACACTGTGACCTCGGTTGGAAGTTATCATTATTCCTGAATCACAGACGGCCCAGTCAGGCTACCTGGGAAGCAGACAGGGCCACAGTCACAGATGCCCTGAGCCCAAACCCTAGACGTATCATCTTGCGCCTGAGTCCCTACACTTCTGCAGGGTCGCTGTGACTGATGAGGGCCGGCTGGGGGGATGTCTTAAGTTCCTCCATCATTTCTGGGCCGGCGACACAGGTTTTTGCTACAGACAACTCTTGGGGACTTTCTTTCCTTTTTCTTATTTTAGAAGAAAAAAAGGGGTGGGGGGAGCGGGGGAAGAGCACAGAGGGGCATTCCTGGGTCTAAAGGGCAACCCTGGCACCTCAGAGAAGTCGGGTTCTCAAAACCCTCTAGTCCTCGGCCACACTCCTCTCAGAAGGAGGCCTCCCTCCCAGGCGTCTCCCCGAGGCAGAGCCAAGTTCTAGCTTAGGCAAAGGGTGTTTTCCTTCCCGGCGGCGGACAAAACATCGCTGGCGCTCTCAGGGGGGGACTGAACACTCTGTCCCCTCTGCCGGCCTTCGGCCAGGATTCCTGGACGGACACAGGCATGCTTTCGCAGGCAACAAGATTAATCATGCGTCTCCTTCCTCCTCCCCGCCCCTTTCCCTGTCACCCGCTCAGCTCTGCTTCGCAGCCCCAGGAAGTGACCAGGAGCCTGGAGTCCTGAGTCTCTTGCCACAGGGAGGGCTGAGAAACATGTTCTAATTTCCAGCGAACCCCAGTAGTCTCATGCTGGGGAAAATCCTGACCACCCTTCAGGGCTGTCCTGGCTTGACACAGAGGCACAGTATCCTCCACGGGCAGGCTGTACTCACTAGTCTCTCTCTCTCTCTCTCTCTCTCTCTCTCTCTCTCTCTCTCTCTCTCCCCCTCCGTCTCTCTCTCTCTCTCTCTCTCTCACACACACACACACACACACACACACACACACACACACACACACAGAGTTAGGAACCTTCTAGAAGCTCTTGGCTGAGCTGTGGTCCCAGCCCTGGTCCCTCGTGCCTTTGGTGTTAGGTGGCTAAAGCAAGAGAGACCAGGCCACAGAACAAGAAAGACAAAAGTCATACTCGGCACACACATCTCTCAGGCCACACCCCAAGTGCCTGAGCTCAGACAGACATTCCAGAACATTCTTAGAGCTCCTAAGAGAAATCCCGAAGTCAGACCCTCAGGACCTCCTCAGGACGGTGGGATGCCTTGGAAACTGGGCTCCCAGCCTGGTTCCCCTCAAGGTCCCAAGAAGATTCCCGCTAAGCAGGAGGGAGCCTCCAGGCAGCCCGTGGGGTTGGCGCCAGGGCCCGAACCCACTGGGGCAAGCTGAACTCCAGCAGGAGGTGGCTGTTCACCAGTAAGCAAGTTGTAAAACCCAGCTCAGACACAGCATCTGGCAGCTGCTTCAAATAGTTTTCTGTCTGCAGTTGGGGCTGCTCGCGGCCTCCTGTAAATCAAACCACGCGCACAGAGGCCTGGGCCGGCGGACCACGGCCCCAGTCCGGCACGGCACCAGCTGCGCCTTCTGTCTCCCAGCAGCTCGGAGTTCACATTCCATGTCCTTGTAGGACCAACTCGAACGGCGCTCCAGGAAAAGCTGCAGGGGTCCGTGGCATCCCTGTGCCATCCGATGGAGATGGCCTCTCGAGATCTCCACAGGGAACGTGACCCATAAGATGTGACGTCTCACTCAGGCTCAACCTGTTCCAGGGACCTCTGCTCATCCTTTCTAGACCCTGATGGTGTAGTAGGTCAGAGGGGAGACAGCGTCTACGTTAACATGCACTGAAGCACACACTAAACTGCTTGTAACTGGACCCCAGACTCTATTGAGTCTGCCCTGGGTTCCTCCCAAGGAATATGGATCAAGCACACAGAAACCTGGTGTCATAGGACTAGCCTTAGGTAAGTGGCCAGGGAGAGCGGACAATGTGACCATCGATGACCGAAAACGCTGGTTGTTTGGCAGCAGCCCCCGTGGGCTAGCCTGGGCTGTATCTCTCAAGTCTTTCTCGGGACTTCTGTTGGAAAAGTCCTTCAAGCCACCCCAGGAACTCTGTTCTTAAGATGCAGGTGGAGGGCTGTGTGGTGGCCCCGAGTGATGTGACTGGATTTTGAGAGCTGGACCCAAGGATGCAACTTTCTCTAGGGAAAGGGCCTCAGCAGACGCCATTGAGTCCAGGGTTTGACATCAACTCAAGTTTCTAAGTGACAAGTGTTGGGGGGAGGGGGCTCACGTGGGCCCCAATGACAAGTGTTCTAAGAGACAGGTGTAAAAATGGGGTGTGGGGGCTAGGCTTCAACCTGGAACCGCTTGTATCCTCAGAGACGCTGAGCAAGGCCGTGAAGCTCTTAGCACCTGGACCCTTGTTGCTCTTGGCGCCCAGACCAAACTAAACCAAACCAGACCAAACCAAACCAGACCAGACCAAACCAAACCAGACCAAACCAAACCAAACCAAACCAAACCAAACCAAACCAAACCAAACCAGACCAGACCAGACCAGACCAGACCAGACCAGACCAAACCAAACCAGACAAGACCAGACCAGACCAGATCAAACTAAACCAAACCAAACCAACCAAACCAGACCAAACCAAACCAGACAAGACCAGACCAGACCAAACCAAACCAACCAAACCAGACTAGACCAAAACAAACCAGACCAGACCAAACCAACCAAACCAGACCAAACTAAACCAAACCAGACCAGACCAGACCAGACTAAACCAACCAAACCAAACCAGACCAGACCAGACCAACCAAACCAGACCAGACCAGACCAGACCAGACCAAACCAAACCACAACTACCACCACCACCACCACCACCACCACCACCACCACCACCACCACCACAACAACAACAACAACAACAACAACAACAAGCTAGACCTGATTTCCTCCCAGAGCAACTGAGGTTCCTGGGTCTTGGCAATGGCCTGAGAGGTGCCCTTGTAGGAAAGGGCTTTGGTAGATACAGCACACACAGGGTCTACGGGCTGGGAACCATGGAGTGCCTCTCATGTGTCTGTGGCTTAGATGTGCTCCGAGCGCTCTGTTGAT
The DNA here is from genome assembly GCA_964023405.1 of Apodemus agrarius. NCBI lineage: Eukaryota > Metazoa > Chordata > Mammalia > Rodentia > Muridae > Apodemus > Apodemus agrarius. Next base: position 6,577,231 of record OZ030009.1, on the reverse strand, counting down.
ACTGGCTTAGGGATCCTGAAAGAATCCTGAGAGGAAATGGTTCTCCCTCTCTGACAGACAAGGAGACAAACAGAAATAGTAAAGGAGAATGTGGGGGACATGCCCTCTCCACAGGCCATTTGGAAGCAAATGACAGATACAAAAGACCCCAGGGTGTCATGAGCCCATTGAACAGGAAATCCATGGAGGCAGAAAGTAGGTGCATGGTTGCCAGGGACTGTGGACAAGGGAAAATACAAGAGGGATTGTGCGCATGCGAGTGCATGTGTGTGTGTGTGTGTGTGTGTGTGTGTGTGTTTATGTGTGTGGAATATGTATGTATGTGTGTGTGGGGTATATGTGTGGTATATGTGAATGTAAGTGTGTTATGTGTGGTGTGTGTGGTATATGTATGTGTATGTGTGTTATGTGTGGTGTGTGTATGGTATGTGTGTGTATGTATGTATGGGTGTGGTATATATATGTGTGTGTGGTATATGTATGTGTATATGTGTGTGTTTATGTGTGTGTAGTATGGTGTATGTGGTGTGTGTTATATGTGTGTGTGGTATGTATATGTGTGTAGTGCATGTGTGCATATGTGTGTGGTATACATGTGTGTTATATATGTATGTGTGTGTTTATATGTGTGTATGTGTGTGGTATGGTATGGTGTGGTGTGGTTTGTGTGTGTGTGCATGTGTGTTCCTTTGGGCATGATGGAGTGTGTGAAATCAAGCAGGAGGCTAACGCCCAGAATTGAGAGCGTGCTAAAAGCCACCGATGTATGCATTGAGTTTAATGTCATGTGATTTTGGTTTCATTGCAAATAAAAGGCCAGCTCCTGAGGGGACAGTCCTGATGGAAAGGTCTCGCTGAGCCATGGCTTGGAGACCTGATAATGCCACAGCCTCCTGGCTCAGCTTTCTAGGAAGGCATTTTCCTGTGGACTCCGTTACTGAGTTCTGAAGACTAGGCCTTTGGGCCTGGCTGGGGCGCTGCCTTTGCCGCTTTAGCCTTCCTGGGCTTCCTCGGGTGCTCAGACCATAGCAGACAGACCTGGCCAAGCAGTTGCACAGTAGTATCTGCACCAGGGATGTCACCGATCCCCTTCTTAGCCCATGCAGGTTTCCGGGGACCATGGGGAATGGCAGAGAGGTCTGCCTGAGAAAGCTATTTGCAGATTCTGGAATCTCAGAACTCTGGGGCAATCTATCATCTCTCGGCCACCTGGTTCTCCATTTTGGCAAAGCAAGCTTGCTGGGATTTGGGGTTTTCCTTACGTTCCCCAGGTGAGTCAGATGCAGGGGACATCTGTGGACTTTGACTTTCAGCTAGGATCTGTTATTTATAGGCATATACAAGCCACATCCTCAGAGAGAGAGAGAGAGAGAGAGAGAGAGAGAGAGAGAGAGAGAGAGAGAGAGAGAGAGAGAGATCAGATGACATCAGGAGAAAGGAGGAACCTAGAGGATGCCTTTCTCCCTGGAACATAGACCCAGAAGGATTGCAGCTGGGCCTGGGCTGGAAGACAGGCCCCAGGCTAGAGTCAGCACTATGGACACTTCCACAGAGCGGCTAGATTCTAGTGGCTGCCCTTAGCCTGGGTTTCTCACTGAGAACATCCTCTCTTTGTTCAGAAAACCATTATCAGCTCCTCAGTAGCAGTAGCAGACCTCCTATGGTCTACCCAACCATAATGGAGCACCTGAGTCTGGAAGTGGATCGTGCGGTCTGAGTGCACCAGAAAGACGGACGGTTTGAGGCCTGGCTCCCCACGGCCGAGTCCCGAGGAGCTCTCCGAGAGTCAGCGAGCCTTCCTCTGGCTTGCTGGGCCGGGACATCATTTGTTGATCCTTCGGCCTGATCCGAGCTCATGATTTCCTCTCCGGTTGCCATGGCCCCATGCAGAAAACACAGCAAAAACTCCTGGCCCCCGCGCAGTGCATTTATTTCAAATATTCCTTGCGGCTGGAACCCGACCATGTTTGGGTGTCTGGACTGGAACATGAACGACTCCCTCTGTCTTCAGCCCCCTCCCCAGCTTGCCCCGGCATAGTTTACGGTTCAGCAAAGTCCACATTCCTCATCCCGCCTAGGAGCGGGAGGGAGCCTGCTCCGGGATGGAGACAGGCAGCTTCCCATCTATGGCCAAGCCAGAGAGCCGGCTACCTGCTTGAAGGCAGGGGATTAATTACAACCAGATGGGCCAAGTCTGCACAGATGGTTTTATTAAAACTGTTCCCTTCAGCACAAAGGCCGGCTCCCCCAGAAGTCTCCTGGCAGTACAAAGGCCCTCATTTTTCTGGTGCCTCCCCTACCCCATGCCTGACCCCTCTTCCCCTGCCACCCTTTCAAAGGAGGCCCCAGTTCCAACTGCAGCCCAGACATGAACTCCTGCCTAAAAATAGCTCGAGACCTGCCCTCTTTCCTCTGCCTACATCCGGGGCGGGTGTGGAAAGGTCCTCCCCTCCCTCCCCGCCCCCAGGATCCACCTTGATTTGTGGAACGCTACCTGGGGAGAAAAGATAGTCCGAAGGTTAGATCAGGAATGTTTGGTTTGTACGCAGAAGCCAAGTTCCAGCGGAGGAAACGATATCTTTCAGAAGGGCTGGGATCCGAAGCGCGTGCTGGCACACGGGTCGTGATGCCGGGGGGGGGGGGCCTGCTCTGGGAACCCCACGGTCCCTTGTTCTACCGGTGACTGCCATTTTATAGAGTCTTGCCCAAGGTTGCACCACCAGGGTTAGACTCTGGGTGTGACTGAGGATGCCGTGTGTTAGCTCTCTGGGTCAAGCCGCCACCACACTGAAGTGAGTCTCTACCTAGCAACTTGGTAAGAGAGAGTGGATATGGTCTCAGAGACCATTGGTGTGTCTGCCTCTCAAGCAAGCTTACCTGGGCAGTGGACATGTACGGAAGCGTAGGTTCCGGGGGCTGGCCCCAGAAATGCTGCTTAACGGGTTTATGGAGTGGGGTTGCTGTAATATGCTTTTTTTTTCTTTACTGAGACAGGATCCATGTAGCCCTGCCCGGCCTCCGAATTATGAATCTCGCCTAAGATGACCCTGAAACGCTCCTTCTTCCTGCCTCTACCTCCCAAGTACTGAGATTACCGGCGGCGTGTCGCCACGCCAGACTGTGTTTTGCTTTGATACTTTTAATTGTCCTGTGCTTGTGCGCACACACCACGCGGCGCATTAAGGACATCAGAGGACGATCTGAGGGAGTCAGGTGGCTCTGCCACATGGATGGTGGGGGCCTTCCTAGGGACGAATCTCAGGTCATCAAGCTTGGTTGGCAAGTGCCTTTACCTGCCGAGCCATGCCTGATTACGATTCTGGGGAATCCAGTGCAGGGCTTCTGCGTGTTAGGTAAGACCTCTACCAAAAAGCAGGAACTTGCACTCAATGATGGCGGGATCTAAGGGAAACTGGTCAGGAGGCTCTCGGAAAGGGCCATGCTGCTCTGCGTGGGCGCCACCGACCAGGTCCTTCTCACAGCACCCCGGAGCCCAGCGTGTCCTTCAGACCGCCCTCCCTCCCCCGAGCCCCCGCAATGAGCTGCACACACTCTTGGTGGCTCCCTGGAACTCGTTAGGACATGTGAGCTCACTGTTCACGGTGTCATTCATTGTTCCTCTAAATGAGCCAGAATTTCCCGTCCTTCCCGTGGGGCCTCTGCCGGCTGCAGCTGGAGGGATGAACAAGGTTCTTCCAGGAGCGCTGCGTTCTCCATGGGAGGGACACGAGCCGCAGGTCTTCTGGTAAGCGCTGAGGCTGGACTCAGGGCCAGAAGCAGCCACGCTAGCTGCTGCTCGGATCCTAACCAGCCCACAGTCAATTCAAGTTTCCCTCTTAATTGTGCATGTGTGTGTGTGTGTGTGTGTGTGTGTGTGTGTGTGTTGCACATACAAGCATGTAGAGGCTAGAGGCTTACCTCACCTGTTTTTCTCAGTCACACTTCACCTTTTTTTTTTGAGATGGGGCTTCTCATTGAACCTGGAGCTCACAGATTTGGTACGCTTGGCTGGCCTGCAGGGACTTGCTTGTCTCTGTCCTCAGCACAGGGAGTATAGACACTCCCAGCTTTCTACACTGGCGCTCTGATCCAAACTGAGGTCACCATGCTTGAGTGTCAGGCCATCTTCCCCAACTTTTTTTTTTTTTTTTTTTTTTTTTTTTTTTTGAGACAGGGTTTCTCTGTGTAGCCCTGGCTGTCCTGGAACTCACTCTATAGACCAGGCTGGGCTCAAACTCAGAAATCTGCCAGCCTCTGCTTCCCAAGTGCTGGGATTAAAGGCGTGCGCCACCACTTCCCCTACTCTTACACTAAGCTTTTTTTCCATCCATTAATTCATTAATTTATTTATCCACTTTACATCCCAGTCGCCGCCTCCACCACCACCTGACACTCCCCCAGAGCTTTTTAACAAGGCAATGAGAGAAACTCAACAGCTCTCAGAATCACTTCCTATTGGGCTCCGTGGGCTGCATTTATTGGGTTGCTGGGGTTACGACGCTTTCTGCAAACGTGAGGTGTATCCCAGGATGGTACCCACAGTCCTCGGCTCGAATCCCATTCTTAGGCCAGGCCAAGGAGCGGCAAGCCAGCCACACAGTAGGCACTGTCACTGGCTGGGCTGGGAAGGCGGCTTGGCCACGCCCCTCCCCCCAAGAGGACCCAAAAGGCACAAAAGCACTCAAATGGTTTCGTATTTTAACAAACTTTCCTTTATTAGGTTACTGACTGTTATGAGTCATCATAGAACAGAACAGAACGGGGGTTTCAGAACTATACATGCCACAAGGCTTGCCGGTGATGGTGATGGGAAGTCAGGGAGGTGTGGTGAGTCCTGGGGCGGTGGAGGATGGGGGACACGGGAGAGCCTGACAATTCACCAGCATCTGTGGGGGGCACAGCTGGATCGAGATGATGAGCTGGGATCTTCAGGATTGGATATGACCCACTCCAAAATGGGAACGAGTAAGGTTTTACAGTCCGACAAAGGTCCCCAAGGGAAAAGAACCTCAAAATATAAATGGAATAATTTACATTCTTAATCTAGTCTTGGCACCAATTCTGTGCTTTAAAAATTATACTCTACTGGAAGATTTTTTTTTATTCAAAAAAAAAAAAGGTACCCTACAGCAGCTGTTTAACATGACTCTTACAAATATATATATATGTAAATATATTAAACATTTTCAACAAATAAAGTCATCTACTGTACCTGTGCAGAAATGAACAGAACTCAGATTCAATGGAAGTTGGTTTCCTTTCTTTTTCTTAAAGGACAAGGTTTAACATAGCCCGGGATGGCCACGACTTCTGTACATCACCGAATAGCAATCCTCCTGCCTCAGCCTCCTGAGCTTTGATTCTCCTTGGTACAGGGGATGGAAACCTGAGCTTCCTGCATGCTAGGCACGTCCTCTACATTCCCAGTTGAGGGAGCTGATTCTAAAGTAGAAGAAACATCCAGAGAGCCGGAGCAGGTGTGGCGTGCTCTGTGCTTGCACTGCTAGGGACAGGCACTCATCTCCTGGGGCTGCCCTACACCCCACTTCTGAGGCTTGAGGGGGTGTGTGGGGCAGTGTCTTGAGCCTGATGGGGGCCCAGGCTTCCATGGCACCCCACCCTGTGCCCACCCAGGTCTCTCTGATCCTGCCTTGCCCGTGGCTTTTCCGGGGGGCTGGAGACCCCGCTCACTCCGTGTATCCTGATGGTCCTCCAGGCCTAGAGCTTTGGGGGACGCCAATGGCCAATGGGAAATATCAGAAGAGTTGGGGGCAAAATTCAAAGCTCGTGGAAGACACTAGACCAAACATTGTGTGATGGCATATGAGTGCCCAAGGTCATAGAAGCAGGTACCTGGGGACATGGGGACTTGCACAGGCCTCTCCCAGGGTCTGCTCTGGTGCTTGGTGCAGAGCTACCTGGAAACTGGGTCAAAGGGTCGTACATGACGATGACGACGACATACTTGTAGCTGTGCACACCAGCTCACGTGCCACAGGCCTGGCCCCAGGGAAAGGACAGGTGTGGCACACACATTCGGGGGAGGTGTGGGAAACCGACAGAGGACATGGAGGGAAGCCACCCAACAAGCTTTCCTTTCTACGTGGAATAAATAAATGGCCTTTGCTACTGTTGAGAGAATAAATACGGGGCACGGAGCACCGGCAGCTGACATTAAAGCTGGTACTCATGGGCCCAAGGGCGGTCCAACCTGGGGTTCTGTCTCAGTGTCCACGGTATGTGACATCCTGAGCTTCTCCTGTGTGGCCTGGTCCTGGGCACTCTTGCTTTTGGAATCGGCCCTGGCATCTCCCGCTAGCCTCGCTATGTCCCAGGACACGCCCCCCCCAGGTGGCTGTAGACTCTCTCTGCAGAGAGTAGGGGGCAGCCCACTCCACTTGAGAGCAGAAGGCGCCTGAGAGAGGTTCTCATAGTTTATTCTCTGCATCTGGTTGCGGGGAGGGCCTGGATGCTGCCGCTTCAGCCAGTGTTGGGAAGGGAGAAGTCCGTTGGCATCGGTCCACCCAGAGAGGCAGCTGGTAGGATGGGAGGGCACGTCGGCCCACGGCTGAGGGTGGGCGTCCATCCCAGGCGCAGGGGGTCGGGGGGGCCCCAACGGCTCAGTGAGTTGGCACCAGGTGGCTGTCGTATGGCGGTCCTGGGATGTGGATCACTGGTAGAGGAGGTAGGCTTTGAGGGAGGCAGGTAGCGGCAGAGCGGGGATGGCGCCCAGGCGCTCCTTACCCAGCGCTAGGCGCACCGATCGCCGGCACAGGTCCATGAGTGGCAGGGGCTCAGCTGGGAAAATCAGGAAGAGAGAGGAGAACTCTTAGCAAAGCTCAGGAGGGGGGTCTAGAACAGACAGTGCTTAGCATCGCATCCGAGGCTAGCACCGAATTGATCTTAGCGGAGAGTTTGACCCACGGATCATTAAGAAGAGTATTTTAAATCCCGCATTGTGGCAGCTGCAGAGGAGGAGCCCTGGGCCACACAGGTCCAAAGCCCTCTGCTGACACCGAGTCATGGCTCAGCTGTGATGGAGTAGTCACGGGGAGGCCATTGCTGTCCTCATTCTCTTTACCAAAAGGGGAGCTGAGAAGCAGAATCTGAACAACCTGCCTAGGCTTGCCCTGCTGGAAGAGATGGGGCTGGACCCTGCCGGAGGGGAGGGGTTCCTGGTCTCCCGCGGGCCACTCTGCCCTGTCTGGATAAACAAGCCTTCCATATGAATGGCTCCGGGCAAAGTGAGTCAGCTCCTCTGTCCCCATCCCAGACACAGCGCCCCAGGCAGGCTAGGGAGGGGAGGCCCCTGCATGCACACATATGTGTATATATGTTCATATATGTACATGCATGTGTGTGAATGCAGAGGCCACCTTAGCCCATATTCCCCAGGAAAACAATTCACCATATTGTTGTTAGTTCTGTGACAGGGCCATTGGCTCGGAATTCGCCAAGCGAATTCGCCAGGCTGGCTAGCGACCTCTGATATGTGTCCCTAATGCTGGCCTTACACGTGCACACATCACACCCGGCTTTTTCACATGTGTTCTGGGGGATCAGACTCAGGCCTTCCCTCCTTCTTGTAAGGCAAGCATTTTACGGACTGGGCTGCCTCCCTAATGCTAAAGTCCATTCTTCTGTTTAATTCATCAGTATTCACCGCTGTGCCGCCAAACAGTAAACATAACCCCCTTAAGGGTGGTAGAGTGCCTGCTTAGCATGTGCAAAGCCCTGGGTTCAGATCGCATCACCAAATAATCACTAACTAATAAAGTAAGTAAAAAAATAAATTACTGAATTCTATGTCTGGGAGAGCACGGAGTGCAGGACTCTTTGGGGTAGGAGAATGTTCGGATGCGGATCTCGGTGAAGTCACTGGGATGCATCAGAATGGCCTCTAGGCTGAGTCTTACACGAGCCATAAGACTAACCCAGGCTGGGAAGACGACTCAGTCTAGAAGGTGCTTGCCGAGGGAGGAAGGAGGAGGACCCTTAGTTCTCAGAACACATGGAAAAAGCCAGGTGTGGGAGCACACGCTGTGATCTCAGTGCTGCGGAGCAGAGACAGGAGCATGCCTGGGGTTCGCTGGCTAGCTAGATTAGCCATACGGGTGAGTCCCACGTCCCAGAGAGAGAGGTTCTGTGTCGGGAATGACACCTGAAGCTGACCTCTGGCCGCCACATGTATGTGCGTATGCACCTGCCCACACTAACACCCCGCCCCACAGGATGCACCTGAGCTGATGGGATGGCTTAGTAGATAAAGTGCCTGGGGTACAAACTCAGTGACCTGAGAATGAGCTGAAGCATGGGTGTGCCAGCACTCGCACACATATACATCACACACACACACACACACACACACACACACACATCTCTCTCACACATACACTCATACATCACACACACATACACACTCACATACATATACATCACACACATATACATCACACACACACATCTCTCTCACACACACACATACATCACACACACACACACATACACACTCACACATATACATCACACACATATAAATCACACACACACATCCCTCTCTCTCTCTCTCTCTCTCTCTCTCTCTCACACACACACACACACACACACACACACACACACACACACAGAGTTAATTTAAAAAAAAGAGAGAGAACAAACATTAGACATTTCTCAACCTCTAACTTGAAGGGACGCTTCTGCCATGGCTTCTCAGAGCGGGACCTATAGCCGCGGTTTTTAATGGGAAGCCTTGAAACGGAGCCTTTCCTAGACAGCTCAGTGATCGCTAGAGGCCTGGAGGCAGGAGGATAAACTAAAGGAGTTCTGCCCATCCATGTCCAACTAGACCCTGAAACCAGAAGGCTTAACCGCAGCCTCTGGCCAACATCTGGCAGTTGTGGGTGGCCCTTCTAGATGGGAGCGTGGGGAACTCTCTGTGCCTTCTCTTCACGGCTGGGCTGCTCAGTGAGGCATTCCCGGAGGATGTGGCTCGCCCCCCTGGGAGGCTAGAGGGGGTTCCCCAAGGGCTGAAGGGCTGTTGATGAGGCGTCAGGAGCCCCACCCACCCAGAAGGCATTCCCACCACAAAACCCTTGGCGTTGTGGGTGTCAGGCAACCTCATAGATACCCGTGTGAAGTAAGTTTCCAAAGCAGGGGACTAGGACTCAGACTGCCCCCGTGTTTCAGGACGGACATTGCAGCGGACACCACCACCACCACCACGGTAGGTGGAGCCCGTGCTGTGGGCCTGGGAGGACTGTTGCCCCAATGTAGATGGGAAAACAGACATCAGGAGCCTAAAGACTCTGAAGAGGGAAAGTCGCTACCTCAGTCCCCTGTGCAGAAGGCAGGCACACGGGGGAGGGGGTGGTCTGGTCATGGGCTGTGTGGCCTTCTAGGAGGGACAGCTAATGGCTGCAGTGATGCAATTAGAGCTGAAAATATAAGTCGGGCAGTGGTGGCGCACGCCTGTAATCTCAGCACTCGGGAGGCAGAGGCAGGCGGATTTCTGAGTTCGAGGCTACCCTGGTCTACAGAGTGAGTTCCAGGACAGCCAGGGCTATACAGAGAAACCCTGTCTCGAAAAAAACAAAACCAAATTCCCCCCCCCAAAAAAAAACAAAACAAAAAAGACAAAAAAATATATAATCAGAGTAAGCCAGTCACCCTGCTAACAAAAGAACAAACAGCTCACAGTTCCCCATCCTCGTAGGGGGAGAAGGAACAGTACACGGAGCTGTGGTCTGCCTACTTCTCAAATCCTGGGCAGAGACAAGAAGGCACGGACCGTGCAAATAGACACAATGCCCACTGTGGCAATTTCAGCTGGTCACCGCAGGACCCGGGAGGGTGGCTCCCGCTTCAGGGCTTTGGGCCAGGAGCTCCAGGCTTGCTCCCTGCCCTTTCCAAGTGTCCGCTGCCGTCCCACTGAGCTGGTGGCTACAGATGCTGCTTGCCTCAGGAGGCTGGGCTGGGTCGCTGATTTCTATGTGAATGACATTGAAGACACCGCACAGCGTGCGGCGGCAAAGACACCAGGAAGTTAACCAGACACTGTTTCCAGGAGCAGAAGGTTGAGGACCTGGGAGAGCCCCCATGGCAACTTCTGCATTTCTAAGAGGAACAGCGTCCTAGTGATCGAGGAGGCTCTGCGCAGCCCTGGAGCCCCAACCTGAAATGTCCGTGGTACCCCGAAAAAGATCTGACCCAAACGAAGTTTCAAAAGCACAAGGGCTTTTCGGGGAGCGGGGATGGTTTAAGCACTTATTAAATATGAATTAAAGCATTTGTGTAAATGTGAGGACCAGATCTGCATCCCCGGGACCCAGTGAATGCCACCTGGAGATGGCAATCTGCCTGTAAGTCCAGCCTTAGGGACAGGTTCCCAAACAAGCTGGCTAGCAAGGCGAGCCACATCGGTGAGCTCTGAGTTTGATTGAGAAACCTGCCTCTGCAGGTGGAAGGTGGAAGAGTTACTGAGGACGAGTTCTGACATAAACCTTGGGCTTCCACAAGCGCACGCAGCCACACACATGTACCCACACGCATGCAAAAACATGCAAACGCACATGCAAAAAACAGGAAGTTTAAAAAAAAAAGAGAGAGAGAGAGAGAGAGGTAAGTGCTTTGTCCCAGTCCAGGACAGACAAATGATGCAGGGAAAAGCTGTCTCAGGAGGGGATTCTAGTTCAGTGATGGTCATACGGCTTAATCCTTTGGTCTCTGTGGCTAACAAGGTGCTGGCTCCTACAAGCAGCTGGCCGGGGAAACACTCATGGGGACATTCCAGAATGTTCTGAGTGGAACTAGCCACTGAACTTACTCCTTGTGCTAAGTGGTTCTCACAGGAAGAGCCAGGAAACCCCAAAGCCTTGTCCTTGTCCCCAGGGAAGGGCAACTGATATCTCTCCGAGTGACACAGATACTCTTGGTCTCTATTCTCCAAATCCTGAGAAGCAGCTGTCCCTCATGAGGCCAGCGTTTCTGAGAGAGGGTGTCACTTCTTCACCGTGTGACACTCCCCGAAGGGCGTCCTGGCAGGGGCAGGGTCGCCAGGCTCCCCAGAGCACTGCTTGAATTGGGGGGGGGGGCACTGAGAAGGAACCATTGTGGCGGGGCAGCCAGAGAACAAGGAGGGAAGAGAGGACGGGTACACCAAGAACCGGCCAGGAGCGGGGAGAGCCAGGAAGAGGATGACACGGCTACAGCGGACGCCAGGCCTGCAGGCCACAGGGAACGGATTTTGCCCCGGAGCCTCTGGGAGCTCCAACCCTGTTGACAGCTCAGCCTCAGACATCTGGCCTCCTGACCTGGGACAGATAGCATCCTGCTCCCGCCATCAGGGCCTTGGGCCTTAACCGGATCCACCCAGATGATGACTCCTGGCAGGGTCACTAACAACCATCTGGTTGCCAAGGCAGCTGTCTTGACCTGTCATTACTTTGTCTTTCTTGAAACTCTCTTGGCCCTTGGCACCCAATACCGTCTCTTGAGACCCTCTGGACACATGGCCTGCTTCTCCTGGGCCTCCCACTTCCAACGGGGTCCAACCTCAGCTCTCAAACCTGGTTTTCCGCACCCCTCTGGGAGCTCTCATGCAGGGTTGTGGCGTGTTTCTTGTTTTGGTGGGTTGGGGTGGTGTGGGACCTTCTGCATGGTAGACAGGCCGGCTACCATTAAGCCACACTCGCAGCCAAGATTCGCCACTTTCAGTGCTGTCTGTACACAGACAAACTCCCCTGCGGTGTCTCGGGTGACTTTGTGGGTCCACCTGGACTAATTTCAATGTCTGCATATTCCCTCTCCAGCTTCCCAAGCTTTCGGATTGTGGCCACACCCTTCAACCTGCCCGAACACCCAGGGTCAGAGCCTCGATAGACGTTCTCATTTCTTACACGCAGTCTACTGAGGTGTGCAGTCTAGAATCCGGCTGCCTCTGCCACTTCGACAGCGCCTGCCTTGCCTCGGGCACGGTCACTTCTTGCCTGGACAGCTGTCATGGCATCCGCCCTTCCCTACCCTCAGACAAGGGATCCCGTAAGGCACGAGTCGTCGTGGTCGCTCCTCGACAATGTGCCGAGGTGTCAGGGGCGGCCGGTGATGGCGCGAACGGGCCCTCCTCTCCTCACTCTCCCTCTGCAGCAGGGCTTATGACAACAGGCCGCCCCAGATGTCCTGCTCAGCTTGTCAGGAAAGGGCCCCATCTCTGTTCTCATCTGCATCCTCCAAAGTCAACCATATATAATCCAGGACTGTGGGAAAGGGAGAGCCAAGGGTCTTGGTGTTCACAGCCTGGGCAACTCAGCTAAGCTGGAGAGAGAGCCCTGAGTGTGTGCGGCTGACCAAGAAGTGTCTGGATGTGACATTCTGAATCTATCTGGATCCTAGCTGTCATGACAGACTGCCGGCCGGTTTCTAACAACTTATTCTCATGGTCCCGCCCAACCTCTTTAGAATTTTCTGGTAGGGCTGTAGTTCCTGATTGAAGGGAAAGGGGGAAAGCAAGCGTTCATCTTCCTCTGCTTCCCAACTATGGATGTAATATGACTAGCTGCCTCATGCCTCCCCCGCCATGATGGACTGCATCCCTCAAACTGTGAGCCAGAATACACACACCCTTCCATCCACCCTCCCTCCCTCCCTCCCTCCCTCCCTCCCTCCCTCCCTCCCTCCCTTCCTTCCTTCCTTCCTTCCTTCCTTCCTTCCTTCCTTCCTTCTGGGGCATCTGTCAGCTTTGTCCTGGCAAAGAGAAGCATAACTAGTTCGGTGGGCAGCCCAGCCCTCCGCCCGATGCAGAACTCAGTGAAGCACCATCTGCTCACAGGGCATGTCTAGGCCTCTGGAAGGGCATTGAAGGAAAAGTCATGTGACTTACCCATGACACACCAAGAGCAAACACACCCAGGCCCCTCTTAGCTGCTAGGAGTCTGCATTCTGTACAGGAGCTGGGATACGGACTCCCTGGGCTCACGGAAGTATTGGCAAGCCTATTCCCAAATACAAGGTTGGACAATTCTTGGTGGCGCTCACAGCTGAGGTCTAGCAGTGATGCCCCCATCTGCCACTCTGCCTTAAAGGAGCACAAACCTCCCTGGAGCACGGAGCACTCCTCTGTAGGGAGGAGGGAGGCCGGCCCAGAGCCAGGGTTCCCTCTGAACCTGTGCTCAGGAGTCTCTGGCCATGTCTGCAAGGTCGGCTGTGGGCTTATGCTGCACGTTTCTGTAACGGAGGGAGACAGACCCACAGGACTTGCTCGGCTAGTTCCCTGGCCCAGGTCTGAGATGACTTCCTCGCGGAGTGCCACACCCTTTGGCTGGGCTGCATGGGGAATGATGGAGCGGGAGGGGACTCTGCACTCTGCACTACAGATGCCTCTACCAACAGTTGCTTCCCAGTCATTGAATATGGAAAAGAGAGGGGAGGGGCTTCCGAGAAGATTTAGGTGTTAGTACCCATGTCTTTCTACTCTGAATATTCCAGAGTCTTTCAAAGATGGACTTGAGGGAGGGCTGAGGAAGACTAGGGGATCCTGAAGGGTTAGAGAGTAGGATGGTCTAGCCTGTGCTCCTGACATGAGTGAAAGCCATATCTATTATAAAACACAGATTGGGGCTGGGATTTAGAGCCAGGTCAAATCTGCCCCTAAAAGCAGCCATGGGTGGTTGCCCTTTCCTGACTTGTCCCCTATGGAGATGGACCAGTCTAAACCACAGGAGATGTCCTTGTAGGAAACAAGAGGGGGCCTCGCATGGGAGCGGATGGGTCTGGAGCTTTAGGACCCCTGCTAACATGGCTTCCCAAAACCACTCATGCCGGGATGACCTGGACCTGCCACCAGCATGGCGTTGTGTCACACAAGTCATTTCAACACAGAGAAAGGCCACGCCCCTTACCAAGGGGACAGGTAGATGTCATTGCTGACTCAGCAGAGTCTCTACCCCCCCCCCCAAGACTAAGCAAGTCCTTCTCAAGACGGTAGCGCAATGGAGTGTCTAGCTCTGAGAGAGAGATGCAGAATCTGGGTCATGATTGGGAGAGGTCCCTGGCTTTCAATGATCTAAGAGAGCAAGCATCCCCAAGGCTACAGAGCTCAACTTGCTGACGCCAGCTACTGTGCTAGAATACAGTCAACTACAGCTCAAGGCTGGAAGCATGTTACTAGAGAATAATAAAAACCATTCAAAACCATTCATTCATTCATTCATTCATTCATTTACTACTTAATCCATCACCTATTCATCATGTCATCTGACCTCTCCATCCATCATCTATCCATCCATCCATCCATCCATCCATCCATCATCCATCTATTCATCATCCATCCATCTACCCATCTATCATCTATGCACCATCCATCTATCCATCCATCTATCCATCCATCCACCCATCCATCATCCATCCATCCATCATCCATCATCCATCCATCTATCATCCATCCATCCATCCATCCATCCATTCATTCATCTATCATCCATCCATCCATCATCCTATCCATCCATCTATCCACCCATCCATCATCATCCATCCATCCATCCATTCATTCATCATCCATGTATTCATCATCCATCCATCATCCATCCATCCACCATCCATGTATCCATCATCCATCCATCCATCATCCATCCATCCATCATCCATCATCTATCCATCCATCATCCATCCATCCATTCATCCATCCATCCATCATCCATCATCCATCCATCCATCATCCATCCATCCATCATCCATGTATCCATCATCCATCATCCATCCATCCATTCATTCATCCATCATCCATGTATCCATCATCCATCCATCCATCCATTCATTCATCCATCTATCCATCATCCATCCATCCATCCATCATCCTATCCATCCATCTATCCACCCATCCACCCATCCATCATCATCCATACATCCATCATCCATCCATCCATCATCCATCCATCATCCATCCATCCATCCATCATCCTATCCATCCATCTATCCACCCATCCACCCATCCATCATCATCCATCCATCCATCATCCATGTATCCATCATCCATCCATCCATCATCCATCCATCCATCATCCATCCATCCATCCATCCATCATCCATGTATCCATCATCCATCCATCCATCATCCATCCATCCATCATCCATCCATCCATCCATCATCCATGTATCCATCATCCATCCATCCATCATCCATCCATCCATCATCCATGTATCCATCATCCATCCATCTATCATCCATCCATCATCCATCCATCCATCCATCATCCTATCCATCCATCTATCCACCCATCCACCCATCCATCATCATCCATACATCCATCATCCATCCATCCATCATCCATCCATCATCCATCCATCCATCATCCTATCCATCCATCCATCCACCCATCCACCCATCCATCATCATCCATACATCCATCATCCATCCATCCATCATCCATCCATCATCCATCCATCCATCCATCATCCTATCCATCCATCTATCCACCCATCCACCCATCCATCATCATCCATCCATCCATCATCCATGTATCCATCATCCATCCATCCATCATCCTATCCATCCATCTATCCATCCATCCATCCATCCATCATCCATGTATCCATCATCCATCCATCCATCATCCATCCATCCATCATCCATCCATCCATCCATCATCCATGTATCCATCATCCATCCATCCATCATCCATCCATCCATCATCCATGTATCCATCATCCATCCATCTATCATCCATCCATCATCCATCCATCCATCCATCATCCTATCCATCCATCTATCCACCCATCCACCCATCCATCATCATCCATACATCCATCATCCATCCATCCATCATCCATCCATCATCCATCCATCCATCATCCTATCCATCCATCCATCCACCCATCCACCCATCCATCATCATCCATACATCCATCATCCATCCATCCATCATCCATCCATCATCCATCCATCCATCCATCATCCTATCCATCCATCTATCCACCCATCCACCCATCCATCATCATCCATCCATCCATCATCCATGTATCCATCATCCATCCATCCATCATCCATCCATCCATCATCCATCCATCCAT
This sequence comes from Apodemus agrarius, assembly GCA_964023405.1. Classification (NCBI taxonomy): domain Eukaryota; kingdom Metazoa; phylum Chordata; class Mammalia; order Rodentia; family Muridae; genus Apodemus; species Apodemus agrarius. Next base: position 6,561,172 of record OZ030009.1, on the reverse strand, counting down.
CCATCCATCATCCATGTATCCATCATCCATCCATCCATCATCCATCCATCCATCATCCATCCATCCATCCATCATCCATGTATCCATCATCCATCCATCCATCATCCATCCATCCATCATCCATGTATCCATCATCCATCCATCTATCATCCATCCATCATCCATCCATCCATCCATCATCCTATCCATCCATCTATCCACCCATCCACCCATCCATCATCATCCATATATCCATTCATCCATCCATCATCCATCCACCCATCATCCATCCATCCATCCATCCACCCATCATCCATCCATCCATCATCCACCCATCTATCATTCATGTATCCATCATCCATCATTCCATGTATCCATCATCCATCCATCCATCATCCATCCATCCATCATCCATTTATCCATCATCCATCCATCAGCCATCTATCCATCCACCCATTAACCATCATCCATCCATCCATCCATCCATCATCCATCATCCATTTATCCATCATTCATCCATCCATCCATCCATCCACCCATCATCCATCCATCCATCATCCACCCATCTATCATTCATGTATCCATCATCTATCATCCATCCATCCATCATCCATCCATCCATCCATTCATCATCCATCCATCCATCCATCATCCATCCATCCATCCATTCATCCATCCATCCATCCATCCATCATCCATCCATCATCCATCATCCATTTATCATCATCCATCATCCATCCATCATCCACCCATCTATCATTCATGTATCCATCATCTATCATCCATCCATCCATCATCCATCCATCCATCATCCATCTATCCATCCACCCATTCACCATCATCCATTCATTCATTTTTTATTTGTTCATGACACACTGCCAGGCACTCCTGCAAGCTCTAGACAGACTTTCTCATTTAACCAGGTATAGGTGAAATATGACATGTAAGGATCTACAAACACTGGGCTATCTAAAGATATTTTAAATCTAATAACTACCTGAGCTAGCCAGGACCACGGGGACATGGGGGAACAACACTGTTTTAGACAAAGCAGGGAACACTTACGATCAAGTCCATTCAAGTAGCGCATGCGGATCTCACAGTGGCCCCAGACGGCGCTTACTACAGGATACAGCTTTTTACCCTTGAGTCCCCGGAAAGCCACTCCCATGTACTGTCCATCCACGATGAAACTCAAGGTCCCGTCATCCATGTCCAGGGCCACGAGAAAGGAGTCAGGGACAATGAATGTCTCATCTGGCTCCAGAAAGGCTGGGTACGTTTTACTTGGCTGGTTCTTGCCGTCGTGGTAGAGACGGTTACGCCCCAGGTCCCAGCCCCAGGATTCAGGGTTATTTCCTACAAGGGTTGTGTACCCAACAGAGTGCAAAGGGGCATCAGCTGTGGCCACCCCCACCACGGCGTGCGTGCCTCGTTGCCTCATGGCCCATGTGATCTGCCATACGTGCAGTCCACGTGTGTACCCGACTTTGCCCCTGATGGCATCTGTGCTCTGGGCCACCGGATGCCGGTGAAAGATTAATTTGTCATCTTCCTTCACGAAGACGTTGAGCGAGCGGTCATTGTTGTTCCAGGAGTGGAGCAGCTGGACGTCGTAGGACACAGGGGGCATGTCGAGCAGCAGGTCCAGCCGGGTGGGCTTGCAATAATCCAGGCCCTGGAGTTCCTGCTTTAGAGGTCGGTATGTGGGGTCCCGCATGTCCACAGTCTTGATCCCTCCCGTGACCTTCTGACCCATGTCGGCCTCTGTTTCACCTTTTCACTGACTCCCAAGGCAAACTCATCAATCTTGGGGCGTTGACTCCAGATCTCTAGTCAGGGCCGGACAGAACCCCTAAGGGAGGTTGCTAGGCGCTCTCCGAAGGTTGTGAAGCACTCTGTATTGCCTAATGGGTGGAAAGAAAAACAGAAAGAGTGGGTGAGCTGGGGTGCAGCCGCAGTGGGGGAGGATTCAGGAGAAAACACGGAAGCACACACCCCGATACGTCTCAGCGGCTTGGAACCCTGGTTCAGAATGAAATGCCCCCGTCCCTGTGGCTATGTTGTCACAAAGGGAAAGAGGCCATCCACCCCACGGTCTGTGTGGAGAGCCAGAGGTGGGCTTAGGGACTTGGAACTCAAGGTCCCGGGTCAGTCTGAGACAGGGGAGATTCTGGTTGGGCTCCTAGCTGGCTTTTCACAGTCAGAAGGCCAACGTGACAGCATAGACCCTGGAGTGAGCCTCAGCTCACTAACACCCTCTTGGTCCCCTCTTCCCTGTATAGAACGCAAAGCACAGCACAGGTGGATGAAGACGCCACGCTCAGCCTTCCCTTTTCTTCTCCAGCAGTGTCACCCCTCACAGTCGTGACATCATCATCCTCTGCAACGCATCAGCTCCTTACCCTGCCTGGACCCGAGCCATCAGCAGGCTTCCCGCAAGGCCCCCTAGGGCGGGTCCTGGACATAGAAGAGGCACGAGTCATCCACTAACCCTCAAAGGTTCTGGACTAAATTGCAGATTATCAACTAGAAGACAACGCTTCCCCCTTGAGTCTCTCTGGTCCAGCCCCGTAGAGGGAGGCCTAACCTCATGTCCACCACGCCTTGGCTATGTTAGGGAGGATGGAGAAGTGGGACCGGAGGGGAGACTTCACAGCATCTTTGACCTCCAGTGGGTGTAGGGATGAGGAAGAGGAGGCTGAAGAGAAGGGCTGATGATGCTTTCCCCACCCGTTGCTGTCCAGTCTTGGATCAGGGGAAAAACAGCAAAGCATTCGCAGCCCTGGGTCTCATGAGCTGTGCTCTTTGCCACCCAACCCCTGAGGGCTGCAAAGATGGCTCAGTGGATAAAGGGCCTGCCTCACAAGCGTGATGTTGTTTTTAAATGTATGCGCACTCGTGTGTGTGTGTGTGTGTGTGTGTGTGTGTGTGTGTGCACGCACACACACGCTCAAGTGGTATGTGCTACATCCCCAGACCTTTTAAAAACCTTCTCTTTTGGAACCAGAGCCTTGTGTTGCTGGCTGCATCCATCGCCCGTCAATTTTGCTTCAAGCTCCCTGACTTCTTTCAGTGACAAGCGTGTGGCCTGTAAGCCGGAGTAAACCTTTTCCTTCCCAAAACTGCTTCTCAGCAGAACTGGTTTTGTTGTTGTTGTTGTTGGTTTTTTTTTTTTTATTTTTTTATTGCCGTTGCAGACATCAAATGGAAACAACCAAACGCCAGCAAATTCTATGTGTAAATTCTATGCTGGTTGTCTTGGGCCTTATGGACCAGATAACAACTGCTCGATTTCACCACCGTAGCACACAAGCACCTGTGAAAGGCATAGAGGCTGGTGTTCATGACTGCGTTACAGTAAAACTTTATTTGTAAAAGCAGCCTGCCAGCTCCTGAGCCAGCTCTGTCACCGCCGAACAGACTTCTGGGAAGGCCAAAGCAGGCAGGCATAAGGCGGGTATCAGAAGGGATCTCTTAGTAGCCTCAGAAAGAACAACCAAAACAGTCACCTCAGAGTGGAGCACCCACTACATGTCCAGGTCAGTCCCCCAAGCGCTTGTAATTCTAAGATGTCACCAACAGCCCGCACACAGCCCAGGGAGCTCACTAACGCCACTCTGTGTCAGCTGCTTCCCTCCCCGGTCTGTGTGAAGGCGAGAGAGAGCCCCGGGCATGGAACGGCTGCAGATCGGACGGAAGGTGTGGGAAGGAGGAGCTGGAGAGAGGGCTGGCTGGCACCAGCTGAAGTGTCCACTGTATTGTGGGATGATTCTCTCATCAGGGCAGGCCGGGGGATGCGGTCCAAGCACTCTGTTGTACGGGTCCCACCGTGCCATCGTCTGAGTCACCCTCTGAGTGGCCAGTTGCCATGGCAAACCGAGAGCCAGTCTTGATTCATCTTTCCTGTGTGTCCAGGTTGTTGGCTGAAGATGACACTGTTCTATTGTTCATAGCTAGCCTATGTATGGGTTCCCACGCCGTCCCCTTTCCCTCCTCCCATCCACTGTAGCTAGGACGATGCCTCAGAGGTTAAAAGTAAATACCTGCTCTTGCAGGGTTTGATTCCCAAGCCCAACGCCAAGAGGTTCACAACTGCCTGTAGCTCCAGATCCAGAAAAGTTGGGGCCTCTGGCCACTGTGGGGACCTGCACTCAGGCCCCGTCCCACACGCATAATTTGAAAATAAGTGATTTTTTTTAAAAAACATGCCCACACAGATGGAACCTCCCAGTCTCACCTCTCCCCGGGCAGCAGCCCGCAGGGCATGTCCCCAGGCCTATCTCCAAGGCTCCTAGACTCACTCGGGATGCCGTGCCCGGTACAGCGGCTACGATTCACTCGTGGTTTGTTCAAGTTCTCCTCTGTTCATCTATACCATGGGTGTCGCCCGTGTGTCACATGCTTATCCGAAACTCAAGGGAGACAATGTCCTAGAGAGGGCTTGGCACGACTGGCATTTTACTTCGATGTTCTAGAATGTGCTCATTCACTGAACAAAGATCACTGTGAGGCAGTCCTCTTGGTTACCACACCCAGCCCAGCGCATGAACACTGCCTCTGGCAGTGACCCAAGCACCAGAGCGCCATCCCACGGAAGGCCAAGATGAAGGACCCCATTAATGCAGAGGGTCACAGATTTGCTTTGTGCATGGCCAGATCATAAATATTTTAGGCTTTTCAGACAGTGTGTAAATAAATGGGTGTGGCTATGTCCAATAATACTTTAAGAAAATAGAGAGCTGGATTTAGCCCATAGCCATAGTTTGCTGACTGACCCCTCTTATAAAACTGAAAAACTGCTGACCCGCTCTTCCAAAGTACCTGGACGTGGAACTCAGGGTGGGGTTGGTGTGTGCCATCTCTGTGTGCTGAGTGACAGGAACATGGGTGGGTCTTCACAGTGTGGTTGACACTGGACAGGACAGGCTTCACTGAGCCAGGAAGGACTAACAGTGGGTACTGTTAACAGGAAGTGGGGGACCCATACAGATGCTGGCTCTGGCTCCCCTCCAGTTCCAGCTCCTGCTGATCTAGAAGCAATGCAGAGGTTCAAGCTGGGTCCAGTTCAGATGTGCCACCTGAGAGCTAGGGCCTGAGGTTCCCGGTGGGGAGCAGACCTCAGGCCTCGGAGGGGTGGGAGGACTCAACCGTCATCCCTACCGGGGAGCCACCAAGTCACGAAGGGCGGGAAGGGAGCAGTTAGGTGTTTTGCCTTGTAGGCTGAAACTAGACAGCAGGGACTAGATGCAGGGAGTCCACAGGGCTGGCCTGCCATCACCACGCCCCACCTGCCAGGGCACCCACAGATGCCTACACAGACAGGCGAATACGCCCCTGTACACAGGGGTACCACTGAGTGGGGTGATGTCGGGGGTCACTGAGGTGGAGGAGCAGGACAGACGCCTAGACGTTAGGGGTTCCTGCTTGAGTCCCCGACTCTCATGCTCAGCACGTGAACTCTGGCAGTCACCAGCACACCCCTCCAACAGCACCTGCTGGGCTTCCTCACGGCTAATCCCCAGACAGAGCCCTAATCGGCGGTACCCCGCTTGCCCTACCAAACTCTGGCCACCCTGAATACTGAACACATCCGGCTCTGCTTAGTCTCCAGAGCTGCCTTTGCCAGCTGTCACGCCGTTACGATGATGGCGATCCCTGAAGACCAGCAGCACTCCTAAGAGAGGGCTGAGGAGGACACATGCAACGTCCTCACTCCATCCCAGCTCCTGGGCAGCAGGCAAGTGTCCCAGCTGAGAGATCATGCACACGTGTGTGTGTGTGTGTGTGTGTGTGTGTGCATGTGCTCACGCACGTGCATGTGTGTGCTGTGTGTGCGGGCATGTGTGCCCCTGTGCATGTGTGTCTGCATACGCTAACTGCGTGTGTGTGTGTGTGTGTGTGTGTGTGTGTGTGCGCATGAGCTCTAACTGCAGGTCTGTTACTCTTGTTGGGCAACAGGGATTATGTCCAGTCCTTCTCTCAGCAATGTTTTTCTGCAGGTAAAATCAGATTAAAGATCAACCGAGGACAGCTGCAGCGGTGGGAGTGGGGGTGGGTGGGGAGAAGCATCAGCAAAGGGTGAGCGGGCTGCTTAGGAGAGAAAGGATGTTCTCTGCACAAGAGGCTGAGAACTTGGTGACTCACAAAAGAGAGCTGTCTCCTGTTTTGGAGTCTGAATTCTTGTTCCAGAATCAATCAAGAACAGTCGGCGACAGGGGCTCTGCGACATGAAAGCCACCTGGATAATTACTCGGGAAATGCCCTGGGAGCAGCTTCATGGGTCACACGAGTTGGTCGATGCCACTGGATGTCCCCCCTCTCCTGTTAGGGATGTGTGGCTGAGCCTAAGCACACTGACAAGGGGCCAGGCTTGGGACAGATCCCAAGGCTGTGAAGGGGACGTCCTGGGCGGACCCCAGTCTCTTTTCTCAGTTCTCACCTTCCCGCTCCTCCGATCCCAGCTCACCCCAGGCTCCACTTGGCACACACCAGTCGCAGCCTGGGAATGGAAGAGACCCAGCCCCGAGGACACGGTGGGACCTTCCTATCTCTGGCTGGAGGGTGGGGTGGGTAAGAAAAACACAGACGGGAGGCAGAGCCAGGAGCACAGCAGGCGAGAGCAAAGGCACTGGGCCTGAGAGCAGATGTCTGACCCTGACAGGCCAGTTCAGACATACACAGATGCACACAGACACACACACAGACACACACACACACACAGAGACATAGATACACACACACAGAATGGCACAACACATACACACACGCACAGGCACACCTCACTCTATTTCTTTACGTTAGAGTGAATCAGATCAGAAGTGCAGGAACTCAGGAAGGGGGTGTCTGCATTCGCTAGACCACACTAAACCCTGTGGTTTAAATTTCTTCCGCCTGCCTTTAAGGAAGAAATCCCACCCCTCCCCCACTCCTGCCACACACAGAGTTGGGGCCACCGCTCAGTTCCAGGTTAGAGGCAAAAAGCTTAGATTAGATGGCCAGGGGCACCAGAAACCTACCAACTTCGGCATCTGTAATAGACTTTCAAACGCACAGCTTGGTTCTAACAAGATACGCACGGCCCGAAGCTTGGTTTCCATGGGCAGGCTTCTATACTCTGTCACGGGCCTCTTATTGTTATCCAAGACATCATGGACCACAGAGGACTCAAGTTTGGAGGGGAGCTGTCAGCTAGTGTCAGAAGAACAGGACCCCGACCAGGACAGCCTTCTCTGTGGGAGGTGGGGGACATGGCACACCTCCAACCGGGTGCCAAACACTCTTTCTTATCTGAAAGACTCACGGTCCCACCAGCCTACGCACGCACACGCACACACGCATGCACGGGAGCACTCGGATGAAGACACTGCACGCATGTAAGCCCCTGGAATGAGGCATCTTGGGAAAGGCTGCAGAATTATACTGTGAGGCTGTTACAGCGGGTCATAGGAACGTGCGGTGTGTGCTCCCATCCCCGAAGGATCAGGCGCAGAGAAAGACCCAGAAGAATAAACGCCGAACATTTCACAGCGGCCACCGTGGCACATGGGGCTAGGAAAAACAAGGCACGTTCCTTTTAGATTCTCGGAGGTCTGTGATTGGCAGAAGAGCGGAATCAGAGATAAGAATGCCGGTCGAGTTGCAAGCCCATCCCGTCCCTAAGAAACCATTATTTCTGCCATCGACTCTCCAGAGCGCCATTCCTCCTGCCATCCACATCACCAACCTACTCTGTCCTCTGAAAATGGAGTGGCTGAGTATTGCCACTTGCCCTAGACAGTCTTAGATTACCACCAGCCAGGTGGGCTCCACCCAAGCTCTGCCCCCCCCCACCCCCGTCAAGGTCCTCATAATGCTGAGCCCATAAAACCCAGGGCTGCTCTGACCTCAACAGACTAACTCTAGAGAGGACAAGGAAGAAGAATGGGGACCCCAGAGGGACATCGAAGGGGACAACTTCCAGCACTTGTCTCCGTTGGGACTTCAGAACATGCCTGCATAGACCTGGAACCCTACCGCATCCCTTCAGTAAACGATACAGCCCCTCAGGCCTCACTTCCCCCAAAGAGCTTTCAGATGCCGTGGCCTGAGAGTCCCCACTTCTGAGAACTAGCCTTTTACTGTGGAAGGCTCTGCCAAAGTGACTGGGGGGGGCCTGCATGGGAATGGACAGAGGAGGGCCACCAGGTAGGAAGCCGACACCCACCCACCTACCTCCTGAAGCTAGGCTCGCCCTCAGTACCCCTGACTCCAGAACAGTAAAACCATTGTTTTGACACGAGATGGAGAAAGAATGAAATTCAGGATGTGGAACAAGGTGACCTATTTATAAAACCTCCTTTCACCTGAAGATCAAATAGGCGCCCTCCCGCCTGTGGCCTCCCGGCCTCACACCTCAGTGGTTGCAGCCCAGGGTTTTGCAAGAGCAGTACAGCCTGAGGCAGAACAGCCTGCTATTATATTACACTGCCACCTCTGCAGGCTGGCTGAGCCACCGTCTGACCGCCTGCCCCAGCCCGGCCTGTTCATTGGGGTTCACTGCTTCCTCCAGCCGAGTAACACAGACGGCAGGGAGGCTTGGGCAGTGAGAGCGCTCAGGGCAGACACCAGCACAAACTGGGCTATAGAACAAAGGCGTCATCTTCCGTGGGACTCCTGCCGTGGGGCTGTAATCTCCCACCCGAGCCACTTGAGAGGCCTTCTCACGCAGCGGGGATGAAATTAAGTCTCTGACCCTAGAACCATCAGAGAGTATCAAGCTCTTCTGGGAAGTTCTGAAAGGCGGCGATTTTGGAAAGAAAATCCCACATAGTCCAAAGCTCTAGCCTCTGGCTTCAAAAAGAGCAAACTGCACCTGCCGCAGACACCTACAGAAGGACCCAGATGACTCAGTGCACTTTCAGAACGGGCTTGAAGCGGTTGCTTCGCACCCCTGGGAAATCAGCGAGACATTCATACAGAGACCAGAAATTAAAATAACAGTTAGCGTGCCGTCTAGTGAGGGCCACGGTCTGCGACTCTCTCAGAGAAGCTCTGCTGCAGAAGGGACAGCCACAACGTGGCATGTGTACCTTAGTGACAGTGAGAAGAGTATAGACTCTGGGCCACTGGTTCTCACGGCCTAGGGGAGTCAGTCACACACTGGGCTGCTAGTGCTGGGGCAGTCGGAGCTGAGTGCTTCCCACAACAGCATCGGAGAAGCGGGGAGAGCACAGAAGGAGTCCACAGAGGAAGGCCCTGGCTGCCCTTATCAGCTCCAGAGGGAGGCAGAAGATGGGGTGCTGGAGATAGGTTCCTGCAGCCCCCAAGTGGTCACTCTTGCCTGGAGAGGACTCCCCAAGGAAACAATTCCAGGGTCCCCCTTTCCTGGTTCCCCACCAGGCTGGCTCCAGGGCTGCCTGATCTGAGAAGAAGCTAACACAGGTCTGATATAGCTTACAGCCCAACGTCAAACCAAACCTCAGCTTTTGGGGTCCCAAGGCCTAGTAGAGGAGCAGGCATCACCTCGATGTTCTCTCATAGGGATCACATCTATAAGTGGACCTCAGCTCACTGCTTCCAGTTTTCCAGATAGAAGGAACAGGATCAGGTAGGGAGAACGGGAAGGGAGGTGCTGGGGTAAGATTCGGGGGGCTTGGGTTGGGGTACACTCGCCCCATCCTGCAGATCCAGGTGAACAGCCTCGGACTACCTGGGGGTGTGCAAGGAGGAAGAGGTAGGGCATTTGCTACTTCAGGACACAGACTGCAGCTCCGGCTCCCGGCCTCTAGCGCGCACGAGAAGCATCGTCCATGCAGCGGCTCTGCCTCCTCCCGTCTCTCTCGGTGCTAAAGGATCCCTAAGAATACAGGGAATGCAGGTTCTCATGGGAAGTCACCGGCCCGTGGTTCCCAGAGATAAGCCCAGTTGCCCAGCCGTCTCTGAGGGAAGACACAAAACGTACACAAATGTCGCTGCACGGGGCATGCGAAAAGCAGAGGGACCAGAAGGGCCCCTCACACAACATCCTCCTAACTTCTCCTGCATTCAGTCAGTCATATGAACCCCTTAGATGAAAAGCAGCAGCAGCAGCAGCAGCAGCAGGAGTCACCCCCCCCCCCAATATCCAGAAGGGAAAGAGGCTGTATGGTTGGTTGTTCTCTGAAGTCAAGTTTTCGAGAGTGGTTCTCAAAGTGAGGTGAGGCAGTAGGGGCAGCTCCTGGGAATTGTACAGAGTCTTGGTTCTCCCAGTGCTGGGAACAAAGGTGTTCACTATCATACCTGGTTCCTTGATCCATATTAAATGGGCTTACTCTATGATGTGTGTGTGTGTGTGTGTGTGTGTGTGTGTGTGTGTGTGATATGCCCCTGTGTATGTGTGCAGAGACTTATTTAGCCAGTTTGCAGAATGGGTACCACCCCCTTCCCCTCCCATGCACTGGGGTTACAGGTTGGCTACTACAGCAGCCCAGCATTTGCATGGGTGCCAGAGATCTGAACTGCAGCCTGCACGCCTGTGCAGCAAGCGCTCCATCCGCAGGAACATCTCCCCAACCCCTCTATGACCTCCCTGAAACCTCTCGCTCTACCCTGACACAAACTATTTCAAGTGTCACCAGGAAGAAGTCACAATCCGGAAACGGAGAAAGCACAGTTAGTTTTCTCTCCTCCACAGCTAGGGAGAAGCACCAAGACATGTACAGTTGTCTTCCTTCTAGACTACTCCAGACTGCAGATACGATGACGGCCATTTACGGCCAAAGGTCACACTACACCCGGCACAAGGGTTATGTCTCCTAGTCACAGCTTAGCCCGTGCACCAGTTTTCTATGTTAACCTGAGTTCTTTGTAAGGACGGTCACATATGGGATTGAGATTTCCTCTTTAACAGTGTGACCTGGAAGTAGTTCACTCTCCCCCTCAAAACTTCAGCTCTCAGAACCCCCACCTTACAGTCCCCTTTCATAGAAGACATCGAAGACCCCCCCTAGCCTGCCTCTTTGCACCTCAACAGTAGCCGGCTGAGGTGCTAAAGAGCTTCTGCCTGGCTAGTCTGTCCAACAGACTTCTACAGGACGGCTGCCAGCAAACTTGGACGGGGGTCTAAGAGGAACTGGGGAGCAGCCTCAGCACTGGTCCCTGGTGGGATTTCACAGAGCGGACAGGAGGCCTCGGGAGAGGGCGAGTCCCCAGGTCCCACAGGCAGCGGGGAAGGCAGGGACTTTAATTTCTCAGATTCCTGCAGCCCCCAGGAACATCCTCGCCTCTGTCCCTGGCCTTCTTGTTCCGAGTCCATCAGCCTGGAAAGTCCTAAGGGCTCTACAGGGGAGGCCCCAGCACGTCCAAAGGGGGCAAGTGGATTAGTCTGTGCTTCAGACAAGCTGTATGCAGGCTCTGGGGAGCAAATTCCCGTCTATTAGTCACATGCAGGACAGAGCAGGAGGGAGAAAATGACCTCTTGGCCAGTGTACGGGTGGACTCGCCCTCACCTGTCGAAAATGCTGGTGGCAAGGTGTTGGCCCACGCCTGGAATTCCAGCACTCGGAGGTGGAGGCAGGAGGATTCTGAGTTGGAGGCTAGCCTGGGCTACATAGCAAGTTGGCTACCCTTATCTCAACAAGCCAAAACGACATGGAAGCTGTCGTTCTCTGGCAAATAAATAGAAAAGAAGCAGGAATGTCAAGGTGCGCTGTGTTCAGCACGAGGGGAGAACGGAGCAGTGTCCTGGTACCTGCTACACCGCGGGCGGACCTGGAGAGCCTTCTGCTACCTGGGAGGAGTCAGACACAGGAGGTCACACGGCCTAGGATTCCACCTTATGGAATGGCTAGAACAGAAAAATCCATAGAGACCAAAGCAGATTTCGAGGCGTCAATAAAAGGTCACGGGGAGAGACTGCCAGTAGACAGGACCCAAATGTTTGGGAACTAAGTGGTGTGGTGTGGTGTGTGTGTGTGTGTATGTGTGTGTGTGTGTGTGTGTGTGTGTGTTACCAGGTGCCACCAAATTGTCCTTTTTTAAAAAGATGAATATTGGTTTGTCAAGATGGCAGATGGCATTTGTCACTAAGCCTGACAACCTGAGTTTGGTCACGGGAACCCCAAAGATGTCCTTTGACCTCCAGGTGAATTCGGGCTGGGGAGATAGCTCGGTCTATAAAGTGCTTGCCAAACAAGCATGAAGATCATCATCCAACCCCCCAACCCCACATACAAAGCCACGCATGGTGGCGCGTCCTCGTAATCTCAGCTCTGCAGAGGTGGGGGCAGGGTAGAACCCTGGGGATTCTCCGGCCAGCCAGTCTAGCCTGATGAGCTCGCCCTAGGCTCCAGGAAGAGGTCTTGTCTCAAAAAGCAAAGTAGATAGCTCCTGAGAGATAACACCAAGGTGTGCTGACCCACACTGTCGTGTGTGTGTGTGTGTGTGTGTGTGTGTGTGTGTCTTCCACACGTGCACGTGCAGCCAGTCACGCTTGCAAACATACACAAAAAGGTTAATCCTATGCTATCTGAAGTTAAGGAAGCCCAACTGAAGGGAAGCGTGCACCTTTGCACGCCTATAATGAAAGGAGGAGGGGGTGGGGCGGAGACGCAAGGCTGAAGGACACCTAGAACCCACAGGGACCTGGCTGCCTGAGCGCCGGCTGCAGCCAGTGCTTCACACCCGCCACGGCTAATAGTATTCAGATGTGGGAGTTAAGTGCCTTCGAGAGCGTCTGCTTGCTGTAATCCTCTGTCCCTGCACCCACACACTAATTTTTTTTTTTCCTCTGCAAAAGAAAAAGTGCTGAGTGTGGCTTGGCAACTTTGTAACCTTGAGCAGGCACCTGTGGATCAAGTTTCTCTGGAGAAATCCGGAATGTGTGCCTGTATCTCCCGCCTGCGCCCAGACGGAAGTCTGGGGAGAGGTAACCAGCACCCCACAAACTACAGTCCTGTAAGGATGCTGGCCTGGGAGAAACGCTGCCAGAGCAGAGGCGGGGCCCAGCCCAGCAGGCAGAAGGCCGGCTCACACGCCCAGGACCCACTTTCTGACAGAGCAGGCCCACAGCCCGAGGCATCAAGCATTGGCAAGGACCCCACTCTCTGGTATCAGGAAACCATCCTGGCCGCTCAACCCCTGCCTGCTCCCCCCTGCTGATGCTATCTTGGCCTGGCCGCCAGCAATACTACACCACAGGTCTCCTGCCCACACCCTGGAGGCCCCACACTGATGCTCAGTCGGACCCAGCCTGTCCCCGTGTGCAAACTTGTTCTAATGGGCAGAGTGACATGTTCTTGGAACGTTACCACTTACGGCTTGAGCACAGCCCAAGCACCTCAGACAGGTGCCACCATTTCCTATAGACCGTTTCCAGCTGGGCCGGGCTTGCGCGAAACACAGTCAATCAAGGAAAACTGGTTTAACCCAGAGCAGAGGGCATGTGCGGTCTGGAGTTGGGCTGTCAGTTGCCTTCTGCTCCATAAGCAGGGTGACCTTATTTCCTCAGCCCTTGAGCTCTGGGTCCCTCATCCACTGTTGATCCATCCTCACTGGTTGCTTAGAGGACAAAACGTAGATCCTATCGGAAGCTCAGCACTAAATGATCCGCCAGGGCCAGAAGATGAAAGGGATTTGCCACCAAGCCCAAGGACCCTAGTTTGAGTCCTGTGACCCACGCAGTAGGAGAGACATGATCTTCACACCCGTTCCATGGTATTGTGATAGTCGTTTCCTCCAGAGATTCAAACATTCCTCCCTGGGGGAAGCTCCTTAAGCAGGAAGGTAAACAACTCAAAATGCCTTCAGGAAGTCCCTGAAACGGACCAGAATCACTAGGCCCCTCCCCGCCAGAGTAAGCAATAAAAGCTCAGAGTCCCCTTTTCAGACAGCTGAGATGCAGACTCTGAGCCCAGATCAGCTGCCTAGAAGAGGTTTAGACCAACTGGGGCGCCTGGAAAGGACTCTCCAACCTGCTGTGCCAGCTGCAGGCTGTGCAGTGAGCTCGGGGTCCCAGCCTTGTGAGCTGTCACTCATGCTAGGGCGGGCTTTGGTGATGCAGGTGTCTGAGTCATCTCTGTTCCTGTAAGAACCCCCTCACCCATATTCCTGTAAGGAGCTCCAATAAAACCTACTGGTTTATCAAGTCGGGCTTTGGTAGCATCAGTACTTTGGTCTGTCATGGGTTCCCTATGTGGGATAAGTAGGCATGTGAATTGCATCTCCTCCTCAGGAAAGGTCTTGGCACACAACAGGCACGCACACGCTTACACACATGCACATCAACCAACCAGTAAACAAATACTAAAATCATGAACAGAGAACACTGGAGATACATTTCCAATTTAGTGGTGCGCGGGAAGAGAAGGGCAGGGGGCGTGTCTCCTGAGACAGGGATTCAACGCAGACATCCAAATCCATTCCCTATCCCAAACTCAGTCATCTTGGCAAAGAAGAGCAACCTGGAGATGTTGTGACTTAGCTCTGTGGCCACCTCGGGCCATCTTGAACTCAGTAAGAGGCACAGAGCCCCTGGGGACTTCAGCTAGTATCTGGTAAAGGAGGGGGGCCCCTCCCTTTCCTCCGTTCCCCGACACCAGGCAGCCAAAGCCTGAGCATCGGAGAGGTTTCTCAGGAGAGCAGTTTGGATCTGGGGACTGTTTGGGGAAGGAAGAGGCTGCTTGTCCCAAAACAGTCAGCTCAGCCTTGGGACAGAAGCAAGCCCAGGACCAGCCACGTTAGTTAGCCCAGCTTCTACCACCGCAGCACACACACGAGACTCAGATGTATATTTTACACTCTGACCTTTCTGGCACAGCTCTATACATGCCCAGCAGGCTAGGTTTCCCACAACATGAGAACAGAGGCGTTCACGCCACCTTTACAGACACTTCCCTGCCTCCTGAAGGGGGGATGCAGGAGGGCTTGGCACATCACAGCTGTACAGCTGCCACCAGACCAGTTGTGGGAGACCCCCCTCCTTGGGACCCCGCTGCAAGCCTTCCTGCCAGACTCAGATTCCCACAGCTGGAGCTGGACCACAATCCCTGCTCCTACCAAAGGCACTGCTGAGCTCGACTGCCGTCTGAGTTTCCGTTCCCATATCAAAAGCCTCTTTTCTGCTGAGCAGACAAGACCTGCCAACAAAACAAGCCGCTGGGACCTGCGTTTTCGTAACACAGCTACGATGAATCACGGCGGCCTAATGGTATAGGCAGCTGGGCTGGTGGCAGAGGCCCGTGTGAAAGTTGCATGGGATGCTCAGCGGACTCCCTGCATCCCATCTCTCCTGATTGACAGCTCCCGCTCCACGCCCCCAAATGGAAAACCAGACAGTGTGGAAATCCTGCATGTGGTGCAGTGCGACTCCATTATGGCCCCATCACAGGCACACTGTCACTTTATAAAAGGAGGGGACGGGTCACCTGGCTTGTCCTACACCTTGCAACACCCAGCAAACATGCTAAGAGCTTGATGAAAATGCAGAGCCTCAGGTCCCACTCTACCTACTCACTGATGGGACCGGAGACGGGCCTCGGGCGATACGTGCTCAGGTACCTTGGGGCTGTCAGGGTGAGCTCTTTGGGAGGTGGAGGGGTACAGGGAGTACATTAGAAAGACACCAGGTAGTGGTTCTCAGCCTGGGGATTGAATAACCCTTTCACGGGGGTGGCGTGGGGGTGGGGTGGGAGTGGGAGAGTCGCCTAAGACAATCAGAAAACACAGATACTGGGACAGAAGCAAAATCACAGCTGCGAAGTAGCAACAAAAAATAACTTTCTGGGTGGGGGTCACCACCACAGGAGGAACTGTATTAAAGGGTCCCAGCGTTAGGGAGGTTGGGGACCCCTGCTCTAGATGGACAGCTTCATCTCCCTCCGGGAAGCTGACCCACGTGACAGAGGTGGCAGACCATGTTGAGAGACTCTTCCCAGACCCACAGAGGTGAGCAGGGCGGGGCACATAAAACAGGCTGTGGTTCCTAGACCTGAGAGAAGGCAGGGGTCACCGGGGCCTGGGAGGGCAAGTCATGGGGCTAGCACGCCAGGCTGCTCCTCTAGTCACCCACCAGCCTTCCCTCTGACCACCTCGGGCCTCAGCCCTCCTGCCAGGCTCTTCTCCAAACATCCCAGGTTCCAGTTAGACAGGCGGACCCTGAGACCTCCCGGTACTGCGCCTGCTAGAAATCATTCTCTGCCCTTGAACGAACCACACTCAGCCCCTGCCCTTTCCTCAAGGCCTGCTCTGGCTGCCCCCTCCACAGAGCCTTCCCTGGTCTGCGTCCACGGCTGCCCGCGGCCGCCTCACACAGCCGTCTCCTCCTCCCATCTCTCCCTGGGATGACCTCAGGACCCTGGGCCTGCGGGAGCCTAGGCAGGCGGTCGGTCAGTCACAACCCTGCCTCTTGGCTGAAGTCCACGAGCCTGTCCAAGGCCCGCCCACACGCGGCCAGCCAGCAAGTGGCCTCACAGTCTCCCAACACCTACCACAAAATCCAGAGTTCTGGAATGTTCCAGGCAAGTGCCTTGGAGAAAAGCCGGGAGGAAAGTCGGGGGGTCTTCACCACCCGGGGGTGGTGGTGGGGTTTGAGCACAATGCAGGCAGCACTGGGCTGCCGAGACCTGGGTGTCCTCCTGAATGTGGCTGCCACACAGGGTCCCCCAGGCCTGCTGTGCCTGAGCTGCCTGGATCAGTCCTGGCCGGAGTCTCGGCTCCACCGTCACCAAGGGGAAACGGCCCTTGGTTACCACTGGCCTAACACAGAAGGCAAAACAAACACGAAGGCCGAGCAGGCCTCTCTCCTCGCTGCTGGGAACAATTACAGGGTAATCGGCCCAGCCGTTTAAGGGCCCTCCAAGATGGGAGGCTCGGAGCCAGTGGGAGGCCAGTAGGTAACTCATTCCCTTCCTATGCCTCCGTGTATTTCCCAGGACCCAGGGACCCCTCTGAACCCCACTCAGAAAGACAGGGAACACACCAGAGCCCCAGTAACTGCAGAGTCATGGCCGACGCAGGACCCAGCACAAGAGCGCTGAGCCAGGTTTGTGAAACTGTTTTCCACCAGGAAGCTTGGCAGGTGCAGGGGTGATGTCCCACCAGAAGGGATCACCAGAAACCTCAGCCAGGCAGGGGGCAGGCTCAGGGTGGGCACAGTTCTCACAGATCCTGCCAGCCATGCCCCCTCCCCTGCCCCCGTCTCTCCCCCTCCCCCAAACAGCTCATCATCAGACGAGCAGACTCACTATTAAAGAAAAAAGCTATTTCCCACCAGACTCCAGCCAAACCTGGCAGGGGAGCAGCCAGGACTCTACCGGGGTCCTGCACTGTCCTGGGGGCATTGTGGGGTGGGCTTCAGGTACAGTCAGCACAGCCTGGGTGCTGGTCCCAGCACATCCAGAACCTTCCCCTCAGCCCCATCTTCTTCTGGAATGGGATCTCTCCCATGCAGGGATACTCCACTGTCAGGGTCTCGGGACACCATAACTAGACACTGGAAGAATGCTTAATCAGAAATAGGGGAGACCTGAGGCCTCATCTCATCCCCCCTCAGTCCCTCACCCCAAGTCTCCAGGTCTGCTCCCTGCAGTGGGGTGACATGCAGGGAGAGAGAGGCGTTAGTCCTTCTTCCATCCTATCCCTTACTTTCTGGGTTTCCACGTGAGCTGGCTTGTTCTTCTCCGCAGTCTGACTAGGGAGGTGGGATAGCCCCGTCTACCTAGTTTTGCATGGGTGAGGAGGGCATGAGGATCACGACCTTGGACAAAGTCCATGTCCTTGTTAATATAGGAGCCACCTTTACACCCGGAGAGCCTCTTAAATCTTCCCCTACCCTCAGGCTGGCTTGGGCCTGCGGCTCCTTGGCCACTCTGGAGCCATGTTTTTCTGTGACCACAGTAGTCCGTCTACATGGGCTTCAGGGGAAAGAAGCAGAGAGACAGAACAGGGAGGAGACAGAATGAATGTGAGGCTGGGGGTGGAGCTTGGGGGTGGGTGGGAGGGCTCCAAGATGGAAGCTGACAGGTGTCACCGACCCCTCTCTGCCCCAGTGTACGTGCAAGCGGAACCCCACTCTGAGTACAGCAAGGACAGAGTCCTCATCCTCACTCTCAACTCTGTCCTACTTTCTCATCCTCTCATCCCCCCACCCCCATAGTGTTTTGTGTCCATTATCCAGGGAGGCCACATGGTTTAAAAAAGACCAGTTAACCACTGCACTTACCAGCCAGGCTGAGGGTCTGCCTTGGCATAGTCCCTGATCTTAAGAGCAGAGGCCCTACCTCACTGAAAGCCAACTTACTCTTTGGACTCAACCCTAGTCCTTGCTTACCATGAAGGGACTCGAGGACCCACTGCCTCCTCGCCCCAGCCACAGACCGGAAGGCCATTGACCTTAATTGTGGGGGGTCAGAGTCTTAGATTTTGATATTGTTGGGCTGAAATTTTAAACAGTACATTCCGAGGATGATTAGCCGGAAGCTGTCAGAAACCCCCACTCCCTTCGTTTTGTGGAAACGTTGCTCAGAACACAAGGATATGGAACACCGTCTGGGGTCTGATGGCAAGGACGCTGGGGCCGGGACATAACAGGGAGCAAGACCGGACACTGGGCAGCAGCCCGACGGGAGGCAGGGAAGCCACCGCATGCCAGAAAGCCCCTCCCCTGCAGAGCTTGAGCCCCCAGGTTTCCGGATGGGAACCAGAAAGCCCTATCAGCAGAGTCGATGCCCTCTCCCTACCAAGTGGTCAGAGTTTCGCTACCTATTGCAAAGGGCAGGGAAGGGCGGCAGGTTCCGTAAACGTGGCGACTGGTGTCGTTTTGGCGGGTCAAAATGAAGGCTCTTCCAGAGTTAGCTATGTAAGCCATCTCAGTCAGGCTTGGATATGGGAGCTGGCACTTAGACGTGTGATGAAAAGCCACCAGAAACAGCTGGTACACCATCTTCCTCCTCTCCTCTGTCTCTCTCTGTGTCTGGTGTCTGTCTGTCTGTCTGTCTGTCTGTCTGTCTGTCTGTATCTATCTATCTATCTATCTATCTATCTATCTATCTATCTATCTCTCTTCCTATTTTTCTTCTCTTTGGTTTTGGGCAAAGTAGGTTAAGAGCCCAGACAGGGTTAGGGAGATGCTTACTTGGTAAAGTTCTTGCCTTACAAGCAGAAAGACTTGATGTGATGCTCCAGGACCTTCTAGCTGGCTACCTGGCCAGCTAGAGCTCCAGGCCAGTCCGAGAACTTACTGGCAAGATGGCTTAGCAGGCAAAGGCAATTGCTGCCAACCCTAATGACCTAAGATCAGTTCCTAGATCCCACATGGGGGAAGAACGGTGACTCCTACAAGCTGAACTCTGACCTCCACACATACATGGTGTGTACACACACACACACACACACACACACACACACACAATGACTTAAAAAATACCACTGGGTGCGGCGGTGCATGCCTTTAATCCCAGCACGTGGGAGGCAGAGGCAGACAGATCTCCATAAGTTCAAAGCCATCCTGGATACATAGCTAATTCCAGGACAGCTAAGACAATTAGAGAGAGATCTCTTGCCTCAAAAACAAACACAAGAAACACAAACAATAATATACAAGGTAGCTGGCAGTCAAGGAACCGTCTGAGTGTGTCCGCTGGCCTCCGCACACATACGTAAGAACCAGGAAAGATGAGCTGGGCAGTATCTAAGTAGGTGCCTCTTGGGGAAACAGCCTAAACACGACACCGCCACCAGCACGCTCAGGCTCAACTTTCACTGCAAAAGGGAGAAGATTGAATGCCAGTCCCAGACCCAGAGGCTCCTGAGATCACCAGAGAATATCGTGAATGTGCAGAGAGAGTCTAACAACACCCAGGACACAGTAGGTCCTTCAACAACGCCACAAAGCTTAAATAGCTCTCTGTGTGGGCAGTTTGGAGTATTGATAGGTGGCATGCATTTGGGCATCAGGTGATAGATATACCACTGTTTTCCTGGCATCCACGTGGTTAAATCTTAACACAAAATACTCTGCTGCATGAGCACCACATGGCTTTAAAGCACAAAGCTACCTGAAGGTGCATCCAGGCTTGGAGCTGGAGAGACGGCACAGCGATCAAGAGAAAGCACTACTCTCGAGGAGGACGGGGTTCAGTTTCCAGCACCCCCTGTCTGGTGGCTCACTAGCACCCCTAACTCCAGATCCAGGGGGTCTGATGTCCTCTCTAGCATCTGTGGCGACTGCATACATGCCCCCTCACACACATATACACAGATTTAAAAATAAAAACAAACTTTTTTTTTTTTTTGGAAAGGATCATCTACTCATTCAGAATGCTTTGTTTTGTAAATGCAGTTATGGTGAGAAACAGTAAGAATGACTGTGCAATCTCCTAATTCCATGTGGGGTACACGTTTCTACTGGCTACAGCTTGTTCTCATCTCTGTGACAAAATGCTTGACAAAAGTGACCCAGGAAGGAATGGTCCATTCCGGCTCACAGTTTGAGTGTGCACAGTCCATGGTGGCGGAGGAGGCACCGCGTCTGCAGTCAGGGAGCAGAGAGGGGAATGCTGGGAGGCAGCTCACTTGCTCCTATTTGAAAAAGTATTACTCTGTGTGTGTATGTATGTGTGTATGTGTGTGTGTATGTATGTATGTGTGTATGTGTGTGTGCTCACATGTGCACACAAGAGACAAACAAAGAGAGAGAAAGACAGACAGACAGACAAAGGTTGATGGGTACATGCATCACAGCACACATGCACACATACATGCTTTGTGAAGACAGTTCTCGCCTACCTTTAGGCAGCTCCCAGG
Source organism: Apodemus agrarius (assembly GCA_964023405.1). NCBI lineage: Eukaryota > Metazoa > Chordata > Mammalia > Rodentia > Muridae > Apodemus > Apodemus agrarius. Next base: position 6,540,433 of record OZ030009.1, on the reverse strand, counting down.
GACTAAGCTGAGACCCTCAGACTTGTATGTCAAGACGTCTCATAGGCCCCTTCCTTCTTTGTCTCTTTATTCAGTCTGTGACCAGCCCATGGGATAGTACCACCCACATTCAGGGTAGACTCTCCTTTCTTGGTTAAACCAGAGCCAGAGCCAGAAGTGTGTTCCCATGGCGATTCTAACCCAGTTGAGCTGATAATGACGACTAACCATCACCTATGCCCTATGGCTCTACCCTATGCCCACAAGGCCTTCAGGAACACCGCTACTGAGCTGTAATGGTCTTTCCCTGACATAGAAAGTCTCACTTTCATTTTATAATGCAAAATGAACTTAGTCTATTCCTAAAAGTCCCCGCAGTCTTTAAAGGTCCCAATACGACTCAACAACCAAGGTCTCTTCTAACACTCAAGGCAGCGTCCTATCTATAAAATCAGAAAGCAGGTTATATATCCTCCAGCACACGGTGACATAGAATAAACATTCCTGCTCCAAAGGGGGGATGGGAGGGCAGGATGGAAGTGCTGGCCCAGAGCAAGACTAAGACTCAGAAGGGCAAAGGCCAACCCTGCAGCTCTGGACTTGGCCTCTGGGACTCATGGTGGTTAGACTACTGGACCAACTCTACTTCATGCCTGTAGCTTCCCTTGGTAGACATCCCCTCTTCTTAGCACCTCCAATATATCTGGGGGTCTCTCCACCTACTGGGTTCATGCAGTGATTTCTCAGGGCCTCCTTGCGAGGAATCTAAGCCTCGATTTCTGGAACCTTGGTGCAAGCCTCTATGACTGCCTCCTCAACTCTTCCATGCCTGCAAACTTAACACCAGCTGGGTGACAGTGACGCCTTGAGCCGCCTTCAGGTCAGCTCAAGGTGTAGCCTAGTCCCCTCGGACCACGAACACAGTAGCCTCCGTGTGCCTCCAAGGCTGAGCCTGGGAAAATGCTTGCCTAGGTCGCCATTTTGGAGCAGGGCACCCCTTCATCTCCATTCTCACTTCCGGTTCTGTCCTTCCAAACACAGCTACTAATGTTACAAGATGGAGCCCTCGGTGTGAGGGGGTGGGGAATGGGATGTCTTGAGCTAAGGGGTGGTTTTCTCTTGTACACTCATCTTTAAGCTCTGTCATGCACCTTTCCGGCTAAACGTCACTTCTTCCCTACCTCTCTGCTCTCTCTGTTACTCTTGGTTACCTCAGACCCGGATAAGGGCTGTAAGTATTAACCAGGCCGCGGTCTGAATACGCTGACCTGCCGAGAATGCTTTTGCCAAGTGAATTAGCCAGTTACCTTTAAGTCACACCCAAATTCCCAGGACACTGGGAGAGCGTAGCAGATTTCGTTGCCTGAATAAAACAAAATGGACGGCTTCCGGCCAGTCCCAATAGAGTATTTGTTCTCTGTGAAACCCAAGCCAGGTTTCCACTGTCCACGCTTCTTTCTGCATTCTTCCAAACTCCCACGGGAACAGTCCTGTGCACGGCATTCCAGGCCCTGGTTCCAAATTCTTCCATGTTCCCCCTGCAAACTAGTTCTAAAGGGCCACGGACCACACGGTCAGTTTAGTCATAGCAACAGCCCCCTGCCTCAGCACCAGTTCTCTGGATTCATCTTCTTGCTCCTGTGTCAAAAAACTCAACAAGAACAAGGGTTTATCTTGGCTTACAGATTGCAGGCACAGTCCACCATAGCAGAAAGGCACACACGGTGGCAAGAGCGGAAGGTGGCTGGTCACATGACGTCTGCAGTCAAGAAGCTCTAAGAGGGCAACGCGGGCGGTCAGCTTATCTTTTATTCAACCGCAGAGCACACAGCCCGTGGTACGCAACCGCCCACCTTCAGGTGAGTCTCGCTTTCCTGGACACACTCAGACACGTGTGCCTGAGTTGATTCTAAATCCAGTCCAATTAACAACGAAGATCGATCACAATGTCCAAAAGAACAAAAACCATTTCCAGCCATTACAGCTGAGGGCGGGAGCAATCCATGTGTCTGCTGTGATCTCTACACACAGTGAGGTGGGGTTCAGACTTTAAAAGGCCAGGAAATTCTGACAAGGACGAACCTTGAGGTATTTGGGGAAATGAAATAAGTCACAAAAAAGACAAATGCAGTATCTTCTTGCTTCTGCATGGTCTCTATAAGGATGAATTCAGAGACTGGTGCAGATCGGTGAATGTCAGGGCTCCGGACGGAGCGATGGGGGGAGGAAGACTTTCAGTTGGGGAACATGAAAACGTTCTGGAGATGGGTAGCGGGGAGGGCGTCGTGACAGCACGCATACCGTCACTCGCACTGAGCTACCCTTACATACACACATGTGTGTGTGTGTGTGTGTGTGTGTGTGTGTGTGTGTGTGTGATGGCATGCCTGTGAAGATCGTGTGGGATCACTTCTCCCTCCCACCCCATGGCTCTGGGTGCTGAGCTCCTGTGGTCATGCTTAGCGGCCAGTGCCTTTGCTCTCTGAGGCATCTCACTAGCCCGATCTTATTCCTAAAAATGGTTAGGGGCTGGAGATTCCGTTCAGCGGTAGAGCATTTGCCTTACCACAGAGTGTGAGGCCTCAGGTTTGAACCTGAGATCCAAATACTAAATTTTAGGCTACCAATATTTTCCACAATCAACAGTTCTTTCGTATGAAAAATAAAAGAAAGGAAAACCGGAGGCATGGAAGTCTAAAAGCAATGAAAGAAGAGCCTCCCCCACCCCGGTCTTCCTGGGACAGATGCTCAGAACTGCTAAGAAATGTGGCCTGTTGCCCCCGGCGGTGCCCTGTGTCTCCTTAGGCTGCTCTATGGCCACGGCTGTCAATCCTCCCAAGAGCAGCCCTGCCGTAAAGGACACCGGCTGTTTGGGGAAGGGTCCCCAGGGCTCTTTGTAGCATCGTCCTTCTTATCACGATTCCCAGACTGCATCTGGGTCCAGTCTAGGCCATTCCAGGCAGCTCTTGAGACCAAACTAACAAGAGATAGAAGTGACAGTGGTGGGGGGTGGGGGTGGGAGGTGGGGGGGTGGAGGGTGGAGGTAGCATGCAGATTAAGACATTAAAAAGCAAGCCTCAAGGTGATAAAAACTCCCACCTCCCCTGGGCCCCCGGGCTCCTTCGTCGGGGAGATTGAACAGAGCATCACCCAGGACCACATATCTAGAAACCAGCTTGGAGACCCATGGGTATCGCTGGCACTCAATACAGCCATTTGTTGGTGAAGAGAAAGTCAAGCTAAGTGTGGTGGCGTACGTCTGGAATCCCAGCACTCGGGAGGCTGAGAGACAAGGAGTTTGATGTCAGCCTCCATTTACATAGTGAGCTCGAGGCTACATTACAGAAGACGCTGGACATCACTAAAGTTAAGTCAGGGCCTGAGAGCCCAGGAGAGGGCTGTGAGTGCCGAGATGACGTGCATCCCAGGACACTCCTGTGGCTTCTGTCCCCTTCCATACTCAGCCTATAGAAGCAGGCTACTCAGGTCCAGCCCTGAAGTGCCCTTCAAGGTTATGGATTCCGAATCAATACATTGACCGGGCCTAAGAAAAGCATCCTCTGTGCCTCTCAACCTCATCTGGAAATCCTGCCATGTCCTTGACACGGATGCTGTCCTCTCCATGAGGTGCGCTCCTCACGGCCCGCTGCCCCACCCAGGCAACTCTGCAGGCGACTGCTGTCCCTCGCTGGCGGTCACCCTTCTGCTTCGATGGCTCGGGAAACCTTTCTCAAGGAAACCTTTCTCAAGTTTGTCCTCAAACAGCATCTCATAAGGACGCAGTGAGACCCCTCCCAGTCTCTCTCTTTGTTTCTATCAATCTCTGCCCTCAGTGCCCGGCTCGCCTCCGTCCACACATAAATGCCTTCCTTCCTTGCTGGAGATCCCTTGTACCTCATGCCGGTTCAGACTGACCCCCTCTCTGCCTGCCAGAGTCCTCACTTGTGAAGCTACTGCAGGGGTAGCCCTTGACACACTTGCTCTCCAGTCTGCTAATGCAGACATCATATGGCCAGAGGATATGAACAGTCCACTAAAAAAAAAAATTGCACGTGGCAAACAGACTTGCTTGCAAAGATGCTCAGACTCAAGTTGACAGTGGAGCCCCAAAATAAAATGAGACCTCACTGTGCACATGCCAGATTCCTGGAGCCCAGACAGATCCAGCCTCCACTGGGGGAGTCAAGGAGCTAGCACCACATGGTTAGACTAAGGATACAAACCGGCAACCCACCCAGAAGTTCCACTCCTGGTACTCGAGCGGTAAAAACACAGTTCTGGAACACAGTGGGCCCGTGGACCTGCTGGTTACAAATGGCTGCCCATTCGCAGTGTAACATCACCGCCAGGAGGAGATGGACAACCTGGGTCTGCTTCTCCAGCCTGTGGAGTTTGCTTCCCCGTGACTGATTGGGACCTTAGATAACGGCCAAACTTTCTCCCAAACTTGAGTCTTCCAGGAGCAGGCTCCGGTGGAGGCCCAGCTGCATGCGGAGCAGAGGCCTGGCCCCCGGCCCTTAGCGGCTCTCTCACGGAGCCTTCTCCTGGTCTGGCCTGTCCTTGCCCAGAAGATGCATCTCCCCAAACTTCTTGGGACACTCCCCGACACTCACTCTTCTCAACCCAGAGCTTCATTTGCACCAGAATTCACTGTCCTTCTTCAACTTTTATGCCTATTTGGCAAAGAGTGTCCATTTTTAAACAATCACTCCCAAAACACAGACTGACACACTGAAGCATGTACTATACTCACAATATGGCTGTAGCTACAAAGACTGAACACCATCACACACACACACACACACACACACACACACACACACATACACACATACACACACACACACACACACACACACACAGAGAGAGAGAGAGAGAGAGAGAGAGAGAGAGAGAGAGAGAGAGAGAGAGAGAGAGTTTTCTCCCCCAACCCTTGTGGGTCATCCTGTGAATGCTACTCAGGAAGACAGGGAGGGTCACCCAGCCTACACACGTGTACAAGGGCCACGTGTGACTCTGAGCCTAGAAAGAACAACAGATTCATCTAAGCACAATTCCCCCACATTATCCAGCCCTGACATGCTCGCCCCAATGAAAAGACCCTCGGATGAGGGAGGGGAGTGCCTTTCGGCTGGTCAGGGCTGCAGGCAGCAAAGGCTTGGAGAATGTTCCAGTTGTCCCCCCCTCAGGGCCCCCTTCCCCCAGAGTCAACAAGCTCCTCAGCATCCAAGGGGATTTTTGTCTTCTGACTCAAAAGCCATACCGTCTTTGAAATTAAACCAAAGTAGACTAAACTTCAGGGATGAGGAAAGCCCCTTGGAAAGTCAGGCTGACGGTGTCTGTTCAGTCAGCAATCAGGGACTGCTTATCTCCAGGGGCTGGGTGTGCAGGACCCCTCTGCCCAGCTGCTCTCTCTGGGAGAGTGGACATGGGCAGCCGCAGCAGGGCCCTGTGGGTATCCCAACTTCTTCAGACTCTTAGATTTGCCCCCAGCTCCTATGCCCGATCTTCAGAGCCCTCGAAGGAGGGCATTCACACAGAGACATCTAGGCTAAGCTCCTACCTCTGCATCGATTCTGGCCACGTCTCTCATCCCCACTCAAGGCACAACATCGCCTCCAATGGCCTGCCTGAGCACATTTGTGTGGATCTTAGCGGCCCACGGGTGTCTGCCTCTGTGGCAGGGGGAGGCTGAGTCTCAGAAAAGCTGTAAGACCAGCCCTTAGCGGGTTCTAGAGTAGACACTGACTACCCTGAGGGGACTCTTCTCCCCTGAGAAGTCTTCCCATGAGCACCAGAGGGCCAACCAATCAACGGCAGAGAAAAACAAATCCTCCTCTGTAAGGGAACCCACCCCCCATCTACCATCAGCAGCTGGCTCTGTCATGCTCTTGGGGACAGCTAGGACAACAGCAGTATGGTTCGGGGCCAGTTACTTGACTCTGGTTGGCCCTGGGACACTGTCTCTTCTACCAGCCCCCTTGCTATAATGACCTTTAATCCCGAGAGATCAAGCTCTCTGGGGTTAGCTGTAGGACTGGCCTTCTGGGTGGCAAAAGAGGCAGACATCTCCTCAGGAGCCAGGAATGCCAAGGGAACCCAGCTGTAACTTCCCTTCAGAAGGCAAGTGAGAAGGCCCCACAGTGGGCTACGGGCTGCTTTTAGAAACACATTCTCCATGATCACCGTGCCAAAGCTAAAACCAGCGTGTGAGCTCTCCAGAGCAGCTGAGGGCTGAGAGGCCGCTCGGGCCTGCTAATGATAGGTTGCATCCCGCTGTAGGCAGCTTCTCCTGGGGAAGCGCATCTGGAGGGAGCAGAGCTTCAACGGGCTCCCTGGTGTCAACGTGACTGACTTTTCCTGAAGTCCTCACGTGCCCTCCCAAGCAGTCTCCAGGACCCAGCATCCTCCGTGGTGCTGCCTCATGCCCCTGCTAGACCATCTGCTGGCCACCCACGAAGTATGCAGATCACCTTGGCAGCTCTACAGGCACCGGTCACTTCAAGGACAGCGGATAGCGGTCAACGGTGCTTTGTGACCTCCGACTATGATTCTAGATTCATCCCCTATTCCAATTTTTTTTTTTTAAAATCCGTCCCCAAGAAAATACATGGCGACTCTATGAGAATACTCAATGTCCCCAACAAGTTGCTGGGGGTAGGGCACCCGATGTCTTTGCCCAGTACGTGGTTTGTCTCACGTTAATGTGCCTCAGTTCTGATTCTGAGGAGTCCCCTGTCCCTATTTCTGCTGCTGGGAGTTGGGACATGATCTCAAACTGCTGCATTAGGAGATGATTCACACGGGCCCTGGGACAGTGAAGATATGGGACCAGTCAAAACAATCCTGGGACTTTTGCCTAAATGACCTTCTGAGAAAGGGATTAAGAAGAAATTAAATTAGATGTTTAAATAGCAGAAACATGGTTGCTGGTGCCAGGGCTGGAACCCCTGGGCCCAGAGACGCCTGAGATACAGCAACTCTTTTTTTTTCCTTGTTTAGATTTGATTTTCTGACTCAAAAAATTTCCCACTGACAAGCAAGTTAAGCTTTGGTGCTTGTGTGTGTGTGTGTGTGTGTGTGCGTGTGTGTGTGTGTGTGTGTGTGTGTGTGTGTGTACAAGTGGAGGCCAGAGGTCAACAGTGGGTGTCTTCCATATTCACTCTCTACCTTATTACTTGCGGCAGGATATCTTTCTGAACCTGGAGTTCACTGACCGAGCTAGTCTGGCTGGCTAGCAAGCCCCAGGGCTCTTCACATCGCTGCCTACCCAGCACCGGGCTTACAGGCACGCGCTGTCACACACTGGGGCTTGTGTGAGTTCTAGGGGATTAAAACTCAGCTCCTTGTGTTTGCATGACAAGCTCTTTAACCACTGAGTCATCTCCCTAGGTTGAGGGGTTTTGTGAGTTTACATAAATAAACTTTATTTATTTAGGGTGCTGGGGACTGAGGCAGGGTGCGAGAACTCTCCCACGGTTCCAAGGAGAGCTTTAAGGACTGCTGCTTTTGGGCTCACGGTTTCTCCCACCAGGCACACCCTGTTTCCTGATCAGACTCCCCACCCCACCCCACCCCACCCCCCGCAGAGTCTCTGACATCGGGAAGTCTGGTGGCCTCTCCTCTGTGACACCCCTCCTGTACTTCTGTGTGCCTTCTAACCTTGACCTGTTTCCCAGCATCCTCTCTGTGCTCAGCCCCAGGACCCCTGTCCCTGTGATGCCTGACTCAGTCCAGCAGGGGCTGTCATAACTGCTCGTACTAAACCTTCTCAAAGTTAGTACCTGGCACACAGCACACTCTGGACAAACGTGGATGGAGCGAGTACATCCTGGCAGGCCTTATTTGATGTTGCATCACGTACACGTTTGAGGGCAGAAACCCAGTCACTCTAAGAAGAACCAGACTGTTCCCCACACCTCTGTTCCTTCAGGTTCCTTTCTCTTTCCCTGTGTGGCTTCTAAGCCAGCTCATGCCTCTGCTGCCTCTGGCCAGCCACCCTCCCCTGTGGCTGCCTCCAGGTTTGAGCTAACATCTCACAGAGCCTGTCCCTTCCCTGTGGACCCCGCTGTCACCCGCTCTTCCTCACCCTGACATATTCTGTCCAGTGTCTCCGGCCTTCTGGCTGTCTCAAACTCAGGGTCTCTGCACCATTCAGAGGGCGATCCCTCCCTCCCATCAGGCCTCTGTTCCAACATCAGCCACCACCGAGGGCGGGTAGCCGTTGTTCATGAGGGCAGATGTATCTGCCCCAGCCCCCCTGTCTCAGGAGACCATTCCATGCTTCTCCAGAGACACCAGCTTAAGATTCCATCTTTACCAGGACAGTCATCCTATGAGCACATGCATGTCATCTTGCTCACCGCATCTCAGGATGTGGGGCCGTGGCTGGCCTGGGAATACGGAAATGCCTATTGGATGAGAAGGGCTCTCTCTATCTTATAGCGCTGTGCTCCACGGACACGCTACCCAGTCCTCCTGGGGAAGCAGGGCCTCGCCTCTTCCCAGATACACCACCTTCCTGGAGGGGTACGTATGCCCCTCTCTGTCGCCAGCTGACTCTGTTCCATCCTGTTAGAAGTACCTTTGCCCCAGGCTTGCCTTCCAGGCCCCTCGTTCCTAGAAACTGAATCTCAAGTCTCCTTCAGCCCAAATTGTCTCGTGTTGGTAGAGATGGCTGTGCCCGGGAGGCAGGCAGTGGCTTCAGTCCCTCCCCCCACCCTCTCTGGTTCGGAGCCTAGAGTCCCAGTTCCGGGCTGGATGATAAGAGCATTGGACCTTCTGGGCACCCAGCCCCAGCTCGGGGAACCCACATCTACACTGGGCACAGAAGAGGCTCAACCCATTCCCTCCATCCTCAGGCGCATCCTCGTCAGGAGCAACAGCTAGTAAGCACAATCCTTCCAGACAGGGCAACCAACTGTGCCCCCTGCACCCAGCCACCTCCTTATCTGTCGGTCTGAGAGGCCAGTGTCGGTGCTTTCTGTGCACTGTCTTCTAAGAAAGGATGTGTCTGAACCGGGTCTGGCCACACAGGCCCCTTGGCAGAGAGATCGGACTTCTTATCCCAAACGTGACTGTCTAGTCTAATGGCAGCTTTAAGTTAAGTGGCATAGAGTCGTCATCATGGCTTCAGGGCTGTCACATGCATCCCAGAATCTCTGGGAACCAGGAGACAACTGGCCAGTGACCGCCTCACACGAGGACCCATGCAAAGTTGTCTTGGTGGGAAAAGAGGCTGGCCGCTGGCAGATCCAGCATCAGAGAAAGCCAGGTCTGGATTTTCTCCAAGGATGCAATACCTACACCATTGCTACCCAATGAGCGTCCTTAGTGGTTTACAGTCCAGGACCCCCAGGCCACTTCACCAAACTTTCTGAACCTGGCTACAAAGACATAAATGATAGGCCTATTCCGTCAGCCCTGGACATCTCACTCCCTATGAGAAGCTTACTGAGGACTTACTATGCGCTGAACAACGGAAACACAGAATAGCCTGCACACAGCAGAGCCACAGATGGGAAGACACTGCCAGCCACTGAGACTGTCAATCACTGTTGCCACAGATGGCTGTGTGTAAGCTCCCGTGTGTGTGTGTGTGTGTGTGTGTGTGTGTGTGTGTGTGTGTGTGTGTGTTGCAACAGAGAAAACAAGAAGCCAGGAAGAAATGGAAAACCCCAAGATTCTGTGGGATGCTGAGGGGTAGGGGGCCAGAGCAGGGCCATGTCTAGGCCCAGCAGCCCTTGGCTTCGGCCCTGCAGGAACTTGCCTGTTTCATCCAGAGACTGGGAGCCGCCGGCCCAGCCAGGCCACTCATGAGAGCGGAAGAGGTCAAGACTGGATTTCCCCTTTCCAATATGGCAGAGAGGAGGAGGGGCTGACTGAAGGAGCATGCAGAGGGTTGTATCTGAGAGGGCAGAGTCTTCAAAGGCCAGAGCTGGGAAGAGATGGCCACCTGCCCCTTCCACTGCTAGCATCAAAGAGTGATACTCAGACAGACACTGTCACATGGGGCAGGTCACATCTGGGTCAGTGCTGGCAACACGGGAAGGGAGTGACCTATTTCCAAGGTCCCCACCCCCACCCCATCAGGAACCTCCCTGGGAGCCCAGACATCTGTCAGAGCCAGACAACAAAAGGTGTCTGGGAAGAGTTTTAGGAAGGGTGTGGTGAGGGTAGGAGGCTGGATGTGTCTGCTGACTTAACTTAGAGCTCGCCTAAGGCCCCAGCCTCCTGCTAGCTATCAGAGTAACCAAGTCTAAGTCCGACATTCATTATAAGTCATTGTCCCTCTGTAATACCTGGACCTGTATGTGGCTTCTCTCGGCCCTCCAACACCGTCCACTAATTTTCAACGACAATGGAAGCAGCAGGTGACCCTGACTGCCTCAGATGTGACTCAGAACTCCCTAGCAGAGCACTCCCCAGTCTCCTCAGACTCTCTCCAGAGATGAAGCCATTTCTCATCCAGCTTTGAAGAAAGCACATTAGCCAAGGATCCTGGGTCCTAGTCAGAGGTGTCTGGTCTTGATCAGTCACCAGGCTGGGATTTCTGCTCACACTTGCCAAGAGCTGGTTAGCACACCCTTCAGACGAAGGCAGGCTAACGGACAGTTCTCCAATCGGGAATAAATAAGAAGTCTACTGAAAATTGGCCCAAATCAGAGAGAGGTGTGAGCTCTGTGTTTCCAACGTGAGCTGTGACCTTGGCTCAGTTATGACCTGAAATATTGTGGGCCTCAGTTTCCCCCTTTCTACAAACAGGACTAACAGCCTCGTCTTAGAGGAATGAGTTGAAGATCAGAGGAGACAATGCTGGTATCCACTGAGTCCTGGGCCAGCACGGACCAAGAGCTGATTAAAAGGAAGCCACAGGAACAGGACCACAGGAAGGCTCACTCACCGGGGCTAAAACCAGGCGTCTAATAAAGACCCTTTGAGTCTCCCACAGGATGGGGATTCAGAGAGGGCATGCAGTATAAGCCAGCTGTATACTTCCTGAAGACAGACAGCCTTTGCCCACATATAAAACAGATGCCAGAGCTGCTCCTTCACAGGACAAGAGGCCACACTGGGGCATTCATAGGTGGCACTTTCTGGGCTTGTTCCTGTGGCTGCCACCCTCTCCAGGCCTGCGGTGAGCCACAGAGACACCCAGCCCTGCAGCCCCATGCCGTGCCGACGACAGTTTCCCACCTACAGTGGGGCTGTGCCTCTTGCCTCAGCATGCAGTTGGTTGACAGTCTCCCAGCCCTCGGTCCTGCCTGGAGAATCAGGCCTGTGCTCTCCACCTTGCCTGTCCATAACAACCTTTTCCTGTGATCCTGGCCCACCCATCACCCCATCACCACATCACCACCCACCTGTCTAACACAGTCATCCCCCCCATACACACACACACTGACCAGTCATGTGACCCATATTTTACTATCTCTGCCATCAGATTGGTGGTCCTAAAGACAAAGGCACCTTACAGTAACAATCCGATGACTTCCACCCAAATGGCCTTTGATGAAACTGGAACAACCCCGTGTCTGCCTCCCAAACGTCTTACCCCTTCTCAGCTGTGACCCCCAACACACAGTGAATATGCTATAAAAGGTCTGGAGATCCAACTAGGGGACACTTCTCTCCCCAGCACAGAGGTGACCTGTAAATAGGTCAGAGTCCATTTCCATCCCTATGTGCTCCGGGAGCCCACCCATGCCCAGCAGGATATTTGACATTCCACCGCACACACACTTTCTTTGTAAGGAGTTCTGACTCCACCTTGGAGGACCACTAACCCAGAAACCCTACACCCAAAGAGGCAGCTAAGCTCCAGGACTGTAAATGTTTAAGGGCCTCGGCCGAACCAACCGCACAGACTAAACTCGGGAGGTTTGAGAATTCTTTTCGGCTTGGTGTTTTAGGGACGGTTTTTCTGTTTTGTTTTGTTTTGATTTCTTTTTGGGATAGAGAAGGGTGAAAGGAAATAAGATTATTTCCAGTAACTGTAATTACCCTGCCGCCTCCTTCCCCAGAATCATGGCCAAAGATACTCCCTTGCCTAGAGGGTGAGGATGGGGCTCTTGGGGATTCAGACATCTGAACAGGACATGGGGTGGGGTGGGGCAGGGAAGGGGCTTGCAGGGGTGGGAGAGGAGGGGTGGGGGCTTCCCCTGGAGCCTGGTAAACCGTGGTTCCTCCTGGCACCCTGAACTTGTCCAGTGAGAGTCCTATGTAGCTCCATTCCGCGCGCCTCACCTCAGGATGTTATGGTCTCAAGAACACCGGTGACATAAACAAAAATGCCTCTCAAGGAGAAATAAGACATCAGAGCCTGCCTTCAGTGGAGGAGGAAGATGGTCAGCATGTGTGGGGAGAGCCAGGCATAGCGCCCGTCCTCAGCAGGAAGGCAGGAGTCTGGGTTTGGAGAGGTCAGCTTGGGCGAGGAAGGAGACAGACCTGATCCTTCCTCGCCCAAGGACACAGGCTAGAGAGCCAAAGGTAACCTAGTCCCTCTTACTAGGTCAAGGGAATCAATCCCTTGTAAGCCAGGCACTGTCCTAGTCACAGTGGCTTCAGCACCAAATGGATGGAGCCCCTGAGAGCCAGTCAGCGGACAACCACAAAGCATAGCCTGACCAGATCAAAGATGCCCTCTTTTCCACCATCGGTGGAGAGGTGAGCTAGCTCACTCACTCACTTATCCACTCCACTCAGTGGATCCACCAAGCATCCACCGTCGTGCGGCCACCATGTCCCAGCTACTATGTAAGACGGGCGCCCGGATCCCTCACCGTGATCGAGCCATGTCTGTGCCCGGAGTGTACTCTAACATCCTCTTTTGGGCCTGTGGGTTCTTTAGACACCCTCAGGCCTGATACTGAGACCCTAGATGGGTCTCCACATCTCCCCTCGGGGTTCTACTCTGCCACTGCCTAAAATATTTGCAAGATGGAAGGAGGTGGGTACTCCCTGCCTCTGTGTCCCAAGGACTGGGACATACCAAACAAATGGATCATGCCTGGGGGGGCAAAGGTTCTTGTGGCCTCCCCACGTCTGCACACACGTGAGGCCAGGCAGAGGCGAAAGGGAGCTGAGAGGAGACAAGTCTTCTGTAGGTTTGAGCTTCTGGCTTGGCCAGCCAAACCAGTGGACGTGTTTAATCTGCCCCAAGAGATGGTGATGGCTACTTACTCTAGTCTTTGCCCCACTGAACGGCCCACCCACTCTCTCACCAAGAACACGCTACAGTACCAGTGGATCTCCACACCTATTTACAGGAGGAAGTTCTCGGCATGAAAACTCAGGAAGGAGGCAAAGAAACTGTGGCAGAAGCAACATGGACATCTGGTCTCTGCGATGGGGCTGTGCCTTGTCCCCAGACAGCCAGAGCTGCAGGATCCCAGCGCACTTGAAAGTAGAACTCTCTGCCTACCTCTCCTACACTGGGTCTTCCTGCATAGCCGAGGCTGACCCCAAACATATAGCAATCCTCCTGCCTTAGCAGTGTTTATTAAAGCAGCTAAGAGGGTTCCTACCTCCTCAGATCAGCGCAACCTTAGAAGCAAACAGGATCCCAGAGGGGAGGGGCTATCTTGAAGTCTTGAGCTGGGTATGATGCAGGACTGAAAAGTCTGGTGAGCAGTGGCCTGAGAGACTCACACAGGCCACACACTACACTGCCCTTCCGACTTCTGCCTCTGAGGCTCCAGACTCCTCCTCAGGACCTGCTCTGGGGCACAATCATGGGCTGGGATCCTGCCAGGGTCGCTCCTGCAGTTACACTGTGTTCTAATCAGCAGCTCAGATGACTGTCCCCACTGTGGAAGGGCCGTGAACCCTGCCTCGTCCAACTGTGTGTGCATCCAGAGTCTGGCAGAGCCGCTGAACCCACAAAAGGCACAGTTGTCTAAATGATGGCACCAGCCACACATCTGTCCGCGTGTCTCTGCTCAGTCCAGACAGCCATGTTCTTTCTGCACCGGGAGCTCACACCCGTTTCCACAGCCGAGACTCAGAGGCACGGGAACTTGTCCGGGATCCAGGTCAGAAGCCGGAACTAAATCACGGTGTTCTCAAGACGCGGAAGCCTGGAAGGGGGGTGTGGGGAGGTGGCTCTGGAGCAAAGAGCATGGCAGAGACCCAGGACACGGACGCTTTCCTCGGTCTCTCCGCCCGTCTGCTACTCAGGCTGAAGAGAGCACAGCAGGAGAGCACACACCCGCAAACAGCGTGGGTATGGGGAGAGTCCGTCACCACTAGCTCCCTCCCTAGCTGAAGATTCAACATGGCTGGCGCTGTAAGCCTCTGGTGCCCACGCCCACCCCAACCCTTGCCGCAGCCCAGACCCCAAGGCCACACCCTCACTGGCCTCAGGAAACGTGGGTGCTGTCCAAGCCGAGCTTCCCAGAACAATCACCGTGCTTCCCTAACCTGCCCGGAAAGGGGGGGGAACAGCCCAGCTGCTTCCCGTCTCCACCTGGCTTGTCACAGCCCACAGCTGTCCACCGCGCTTCCTCTGGCTGGGGACGGGGCGGGGCCAGTACTTGGGCCAGCCTGGCCCACAGACATCCTTAATATGCGTGTGTTTGATAAACGGAAGGTCAGAGAAGAATAAAAGGCTCGGAAACCAATCGAGCTGCAGGGGGGAGGGAAAGACACAGACAGATCTGCGGACACAAGACACACAGACACACAGACACACACACACAGACACACACAGAGACACACAGACACACACACAGAGACACACAGACACACACACACACACACAGAGAGGCACACACAGACACACAGACACACACACACACACACTCCCAAATATTGAAACTGAAAATCCAGACATCATTCTGCCTTTACTGATGACATTTCTCAGGAGCTTATTATGACTCTAAGTCCTGGCTAAGCGCCTGATGATTCTGTGCACACACTACCCTCACCCAGGGAATTTGTCTCTTCTTATCTTCCTCTCCTCCCTCTCAGCCTTCACAGCCCTAAGACTGTGACTGTGACTAGGGTCAGAGACACCACCCCCGGGGTAGATTTCCCATAGTCTCCCGAATAAATCCTGATTGTCATTAAAAGCCTCCCCAACCCCTGCTGTCCCCTTCGCCACCTCCATTCCCATCATATTTGGGAGGAGTTATCCGGTTGCCCATCCTCGTCATGACAAACTGCCTTGTTTCCAATAGACAGGGCATCCTGGATACTGGGGGCGTGGGGGTGGGGGGACAACCCTGAGCAACTCACCTGCATCGCATCACCGCATTCAGGGGGTCATTCCGATGTTTCCACTTCCAAGGGGGAGACGGGAGGCTCAGAGAAATGACCAGGACAGACGCTCAGGTCACAGAGGCAGGAAGTCCCTACGCTAGACTGCAGTCGCCTCCCTGACTCCCAGCCAAGCTCAAAACAGCCTCAACCTCCCCCACACACAGACTAAACCCGGCGTCCCCTGCGGCCTCATCCAGACGAGAGCCTGCCACCCTAAAGCAGAGTACACTGCATTCAGAGAGGTCGCTCACTGCACAGCCTGCGTATGTCCCTGTGCTGAGGCAAGGAGCACGCACGGGCTGCAGGGTACCAACAATCGCCCAGCCAACCAGTCTCTGCTATGACCTGTGCCTCCCTACCATAAAGCGACTAAACGAGGTTCTGCCTTAAGTTTAGGACATAGCAGAGCCTCCCGGGACCCTGTCAAAGATCAGGGCCAAAGCAGACTAGGCCTGGACACAACCAGGTATAGTGATGACATGGAGGGGGCTATGTGGGAATATACAATGCGCGCGCGCGCACACACACACACACACACACACACACACACACACACCGGAACTAACTGCTGTGTACATTCTCCTGCAGAAGCTAAGCAGGCTAGGTACTCCCCTGCTTTCAACCCAACTGCAGTAGGCAGGCGGTCTTGGCCAGCGGGGAGCATCTTCTTGCCAGACCATGCCCCTTGGGAGTGCCATGAGCGCCGAGGGTTTGGGAGGGATTGGTCCGTCCGTCCGTCCGCTGTCTCACCTGCCCCTTCCTCTTCACCCAGCTCTTCTCCTGCTGGGTTGGGGGCAGATCTGAGCTGGAAGGAGCACCCATCTGATGTGGTTCCCTGGGTGGGGACCACAGGGTCTCTTGTGGCCCACGTAGCCCCTGCACCTCCCTGACCTCCCACACCTGGATCCGCTTGTAAATGACTAAGGGATTTCTCCCTGGAGCCGGCTGCCAAGAGGCCCTGCCGGCTGCAGAATGCACCAGGATGCCCAGAGCCACACGTGCGCACCCTTAATTACTGAGTCCTCTTCTCGGGAAAGAAAATCCCTCCATGTTTTGTTTCATTTTCCCCTTTAGTGAAACAAATCCACCCACGAGGTTCCTGGAAGCCCCGGTATGTGAAACTGAGCCCTTTTCGAGGAGAATTAGTCAGCAGCTTATAGAGTGCTCATGGGTGGGACAGCCAGTGGACCCTACAGGTGCCCAACAGGAGAGGAGCTGGGGGGAACTTGACCTCCATATTCTTCAGTATATATAATTAGAATACAGCCCATGCCCTGAGGTCAAGGTCTCACACACACACACACACACACACACACACACACACACACACGACAATCAGTCCTGTTATTAAAGCCCCAGCCACCAAAGTAGGCAGGGCCCCAGCAGGTCACACAATTTCCTTATCTGCAACATAAATATTATAAGTTCCTACCTGGAGTCCTGTTGCGTGTTACATTTCCAAAACTGTGAGAAAAAAAACAAAAACAAAAACAAAAACAAAAAACGACCAGAGACTCGCTGTGCAGGGTACCCAAAAGACAGTCATGCAAATGCCATCTCTTGAGGAGTAGGA
Organism: Apodemus agrarius; assembly: GCA_964023405.1. Lineage (NCBI taxonomy): Eukaryota > Metazoa > Chordata > Mammalia > Rodentia > Muridae > Apodemus > Apodemus agrarius. The sequence goes on along the minus strand of OZ030009.1, from coordinate 6,523,620 downwards.
GGCTGTCCCCTCTTGTCCCTCAGAGCCACCGTGTGTCTCTTGTTGTAGTGGAATCTGCTGAGCTGGTCCTCAGTTTTAACCACAATGCAACCTGGGCAGGTGGGCTGGGGGCTGGTCCAGGTACAGAAACAGTTCCCGTCCCAGCTGCCTGGACCCAAACTGAGCGTGCTCCCCAGCTGTGAGCTGTGTGCTGTCTCAAAGATTCATTTTCAACCTGTGTAGTGTTGGGACTTCTCTAACGAAACTCATTGAGTTAGTTATCAGTGTGTGTGTGTGTGTGTGTGTGTGTGTGTGTGTGTTTGGGGAAAACCCAAACCAAATCAAAACATTTCCAAGCTAGTGGGCTCCACAGTCCCAGGAGCTACTCCTTAGCAGGGACAAGCACTTCACACCACAGGCTTTCCGGTGCCCTCCTGCCTCCCTTCCCTGGCTCTGGGGGCACCGGAGCTTATGACCCAGTTAAAAACCCTAATTTTATTCAAGAGCTCAGCCTCAGCCACTAGTCACTAGAAATATCCACAGGAAGCATCCCTCGGGAAGGTAATTAAAGTCTGACGCCCAAGGCTGGTTTTTCTCAGAGAGAAGCAGCACCAGAGAGAAGGCCAGCCTCGGGGACCATCAGTCTCTCCGTTTGTCTAAATGCGAATTCATAGACAAAGAGCAGAAGCAAGCGTCAGGGCCCTGCTCTCTCTCCCCCACCTCCCTCTACCTCCTCAATACGAGCCCCAGAGTATGCATCCCTCTGGGAGCTGCCCCTCCAGGCATTAGGAGATGGGTCTGAGACTGGAAACCCTGGGGAAGGGCAGCTCCCAGCTGGACCGGCCGAGGAGCTTAGGGGAGCCCTCCAGCTTTCCCAGCCGGGCGCTGCTCCAGGTATTTATGAGAAAGAAGAGGATTCACTGGGTGTGGCTGGTCTACTGAGAGCCCAGCAGAACCACTAAACATGTCTAGGGTTGTCTGGGAAAAGTGCAAGACTCAGGGTCTTTTCCTACCCCTCTGAAGATGCTGCTGTCATCCATGTGCAGAAGGCTTGGGATTGGGAATGGGTTGGATGTGCACTGCTATTCCCAGACCGCAGCACGGAAGGGGCGCTCTCTTACCTCCCCCTCCTCCAGACCAAGTCACGTGGCCTTCCTTTGCCTCCCTCCATTAGAAGCTCTCTCCTACCCAGCCCACTCCCACCCTGTGCTAACTGCCTCTCATCTCCCCATCCTGAGCCTTCCAGCTCAGTGGCAGGGATACAGACAGAGGGGCCAGAGAGGATGTCTTAGCAGTTAAAGTAGGAAGACCAGAGTTTGGATCCCCAGAAACCACAAAAGTGCCAATGGAAATGGCAGCCCACCTGTAATTCCAGGTTCGGAGAATCTCTGGAACAAGCTGGTTAGTAAGGCTAGCGTTACTGGTGCAGTCTGGACTTGACCAGGAAACTGACTTAGGAATCATGGGAAAGAGTGATGGCGGATGGCAGATGGCTTCCAACATTGGACTCCACATGCATATATACACTGGTGTGCACACACATGCATGCAACCACATATACACATACTCTGTGAACACACATGCAAGCAAGCACACACACATACACACATACCCTGTGAACACATATTCACACAAGCACAAACACATACACACCCTATTACACACATGCATGCAAGTACACATACCCTGTGCACACACATGCACACAAATGCACACACATACACCCTGTGTGCACACATGTACTCAAGCACTCACATACCCTGTGCACACACCTGCACACAAGTATACACACATATACTCTGTGCACACATGCACTTAAGCACACACATGCACACCTTGTGCTCACACATGCACACAAGCAGAGACACTGTGCACACACATGCAAGCAAGCAAGCACACATACACCCTGTGTACACACATGCACACAAGCACACACACATAATTGCAAAAAATGCACACATAACACATATGCAGGAAAAATGTAAATAAAAACAACACAGCAAAGCACAGTTTTCTTGCATCTATATCACTATGTTGGCACAAATATTTGACTCCATTCTTTTAGTTCTGTTTAATTTTTTCCCAACTGAGTCACTAAGTAGTTCTCCTGGCCTGGAACTTAACAATTCTCCTGCCTCAACTTCTCAAGTACTGGGATTAGAAGCATGCACTGTACCTCCCCATGTATAGTTTTTGAGGGTTTATTTTTTTAGCATCCATTTACCTATCTGTGGATGGGCCTAAGAGTCCCCACCTTGTGTTTAGTGAAAAGCATTTAGATCCAGGAGGAACTCGGATAGGTACAGGTTCTCCATCGGCCCTGGAGACCTGGTCTCCTTCCTACACGCAGGAAGAAAATGGGCGACCCATGTGCAGCACGGCCACCCTGCTCACACAATGAGCCTAGCTTGGACAAGCTTCTTATGCTACCCTTGGTCACCTCCTGGGGACAGCTTTCCTTGGGGGCTTTCCAGAGCTGTGCCATTTTCACTGGACTGAGTCTCAGCTCGGTGAGTGGCCGGCTCGAGAGAGCCCGCGCTCCCGCCCTGGTTTCTATGGGGTCTCAGCACAGCTGCTTCACCTGGGCTGGGGTAGAAGGACAGCCAGCCAAGTACCACGGAGAAAATTCACTCCCTCAGGTTGCCCTGAACCCACCTTCTCAGGAAGAACACCCCACACTGCCTCAAACTTGCTGGGGGAAGCCATAGGTCACACCTGTCACCCAGCAACTTGCAGAAACAGCCCGTGCTCTGCCTGCCCCCCCCATGACATTCCTAGAAGCATTTTGAAAGACAGAGACAGAGAGGGAAGGGAGGCAGCCCCTCAGTCAGCTTCTAGGGGAGTGGTCTCCATATCTATGCGGAGCAGTGCAAACTACCCCTCTCAAAAAAAAAAAAAAAAAAAAAAAAGTAGGAAACCCTATACTACCTCTCCCCTAAACCCAAATGTAAGTAGAACCCCTCTCTGCACAAACTGTGGGTGCCGTCCAAAGACACAGATTCAGGGACAGTCAATGTAAACCCCCAATGCACAGGAGCCCTGCTGATCTCTCCTAGAACTCCTACTATTCCTGAGCCTCGTGGGTTTTCTAGGGAGGATGCCTCTGCCTGCTGAGGAAACCAGGGAATGAGCAGTGACCTGGGTGGTCGGGGCGGGGCCCGGAGGTAGCCCTGTCTGCAAGTTTCCACAGTAAACATCTGACAGCCGGGCAAACCTCCGCTGTGGCAAGACCCACTGCAGGAAGAAAGAGACCCAGTCACGAGGGTGCAGCTCAGACTCAGACCTCCGGGTGAGCCCTGTCTGGGCATCTCCCTCAGTGCAGACACTGGGACAGTCCAGACAGAGCAGGCATTCAGGGGACAGCGGCTGGATGATGAGGGAGGTTTTTTTTTTTTTTTAAAGAGGGGAGCAGAAAGCCTTTTATCGTGGGCTTTCCAGATAGCCCTGAAAGCTGGGTGGTAAGAAGGCTGGCTTTGAGGGGCTTTGGAGGGCAAATGGGATGGGGGGTGCAGGGGGAGACCATAGGAATCGGCTCAGAATCCACACAACAGCGCACAAAGGACAGAGAAATCTGGGCCTCACATCCATCCATCCATCACTCTGAAGGCAGTCTTTTCAAAGGAAGCCTGACACACATATATAATTTATAGGCAGCTATCATAAATTGGACACTGCTGTGCATCTTTGGGACACCCTTCTTCTTCCCACTTCTGGGCCTCACACACACATCCTGCCGCCATTCTCACGGGCCCACAAATCACCAAACCGAGAAAAGCTTGGGATCTGGAGAACACGCACAGCTCTCCCACGGTCCCTCCTCAGAGGAATCCGAGCTCCAGGGCTCCCTTCCCGGGGGCTTTGGCTACGGGTCTCATCCAGACACCCTCCGAAGGCTTTCTCAGACCAAAGGCCTCAGCCCTCACAAAGTCTGCTATTCTCCGACTCCTGTGCTTGATTTGGGGACTGCCAGCTTCCTGGGGTCCCCATCTGATGGCTCGTTTCCTCTGTCCCTCCCCACAGTCTTACTATTGTGGACCCCACAAGAGGGAAGACTTAGGTAACCGAGCAGCACCACACAACTAGATACCTGTGCCTCGGTCAGAGGACAGCAACATTGCCAGGGGCCGTCAACAACCCGACGGGGAGGGGGCACAGGCAGTTGGACAGACAAGGGGGTTGAATTCGGGTCTTCTGAGAGAAAATGTCCAGGATCCCCAGGTATGGTGTTTTAAATACAAGGTAATAGAGGAAATTGAAGCAGATTCCATCTGATCAATACTGCAGGAATAGCATTGGAGGTGAAATTGTGGAGGAGGGGGTACAAGGATACCCTGAACCCACAAACAACCACTAGGCCTCACACAAGATGCCACCCCCTGCAATGTAGCAGCCACCCCTCTGGCTTCCCTGTGAAAGCCAGTCTTCCTAGCACTGACAGGAAAAATCCCAGCCTTGTAGGAACCCGAGATGGCCACACGCGTCTGGAATTCACGTGTTCTGGGGGTCCACGGGAACCTGGAAGCTGTCTCCAGCTCAGGAAACATCTTTGAAGTTGGTTATTCTGAGCCATAAACAAGGCAGCGGCGTCTACCTCTTGGGGCCATTTGAGGGTGTTGAGCACGGAGCCTGGCCGAGAAGGCATTTGACAAGGATTCCGACAAAACTAGCAGAACTGTGCTTCAAGAAGATGGTATTTCAGACACCCTCAACCGCTGCCTGCCGGCCCGAGTGCACAAAGAATGCAAGAAGCTGTCAGGAAGGAAGGGAGAGGAAAATCTTGCTAGCTCCCCAAACGCCAGCCTCTCCGCTTCCCAACTCCCACGAGGCGCGCCTCTTTTCATCACATTCCTCACCTGCCCATGAGCTGCACGGTGTCACACAGGCCCGGAAGCGGTGGAGCTGAGTGACCATGGCCTACGAGGTCTGAAACCACCAGCCAAAGGTCCGGCTGTCCTCTTTTGGGTTGTTTCCCTCATGTATTTGTCACAGCAATAAAAAGTCATAGAATGGAGATAAGGTGGCAGGTGGCGGTGGCAGGTGGCGGTGGCGGTGAAGGAAACGATCTGATTGGCAGCAGCGGGAGAGACCCAAGGCGCATCCGGGAGCTCCGGAGCAGGTGGGGAAGGGCAAGAACACCCCAGACTGGGTGGCTGATGGGGGGACAGGTCGTCGCTGAGCTCTGCTGAGCAGTTCTAGTAACAAGGGCTGCCAGGATCAGGCTGGAGCAGCGGTTAGGAAGGTGAGGGAAGGGGAGGGGGGAAACAGAGATGATTGTGTCGACCACAGTCCAAAGACCTGGGAATAGGGGCTGGACCATGACTGGTGTTATTTCTCTTGCTCCAGAACCAGGGGTTGTGTGTGTGTGTGTGTGTGTGTGTGTGTGTGTGTGTGTGTTGGGGCAGGAGTATTAATGGCCAAGAAACCAGAGCAACAGGGCACCTCTCCAGCCCCTAGACCATTCCCCTACCCGCAGCACAAGTAACTTCACTCCACCTGCAATCCAGCTGAAGTGGGGCATCAGAGGAAACCCACGGCTACCCACGGAGCCCGTGTCTCTACAATCACCTTAAAGGCAGCACGAAGCCACCTTCCCCAGGCAGCTGGAGATGTAGCCCTGCTGTTCTGTCTTCACAGAAACTGAGCATGGTGGCTCATACCCATAATCCTAGCATCAGGGACGCTGAGGCAGGATCACAAGTTCAAGGCCAACCTAAGCTAGAACGGCAAGACTGTCTCAAAAATCCAGGGGCTGGAAATGTGGCCCGGTGGGAGAACACTTCTTCAGCACACACAAGGCTCTGAGTTCAATCCCCAACACTGAAGAAAAGTAATGTTAGGAATGGCAGACTTCATACTTTTCTCTTCAAAGGCTTTCTAGAAGGTTCTCAGGTACTATGAAACTCCCCTTAGAGGTCCTAGCACACATCAGCTAGCGAGTGTCTGTCGGTGTTCAAGGTAGCCCCTCCCCAGACGGGGTGTACCAGGTAAAAGCCCCAGGCTTGAGAGGCCACCAAAGGTATCCCTTCTCCCTTGTTCGGAAGAAGATGCCCAACGTGGCTCCCAACCCCGTGATGTCTCACCTCATGCCGTGCAATCTCCTGCTGGCACAGAAACTTCCTTTCAAAAAAGGCTCCAGTTCCTAGTTGCTGGTCTAGGCCACTCTCTCTCTCTCTGACCCCCAAGCCTTCTTCTTGTCTGTCATCTGGACAGGCCTCCTAGAGCCATGTATACCAGAACAGGTTCAAAGCACCTCCATGTACCTAGTCCCAGGACGTCTCTCCAGGGTCTTGATCTACCATGACCTCCTAACCATCCGGGTTTCTCAGACACACCTACTCTTCTTCACACGCCCCCTTTGATACTGTGTGCCCAGTGAGCTCCCAGCACCTGCCCACTGCACGTGGGGACTGCTGTCAGCTCATCCCCCCCACTGGCAGGCCAGCATTAGATAGTGGCTTCCCCTGACCCTCCAGTTATAGACTCGTGACTCGGGCCAGGCTCTCTCTCCTCTCCTCTCCTCTCCTCTCCTCTCCTCTCCTCTCCTCTCCTCTCCTCTCCTCTCCTCTCCTCTCTCTCCTCTCTCTCTCTCTCTCTCTCTCTCTCTCTCTCTCTCTCTCTCTCTCTCTGTGTGTGTATACATGCCCATGTGCATATACGCATGTCTGTGCATGCAGAGGCCGGAGGACAACCTTGCATGTCATTCCTCGGGAGCTGTCAACCCCAGGCTCGTAAGCCCATGTGCCTATTTTCCATACAGACACAAGCAGTGCATGCATGCTTATAATATACATATACAAGTATCATCAGTCTCTCTGCTTCTCATATATAATATCGTTTTCTGGCACCGTGGTTACTTCAGGGCATCCTTGGGCAACAGGAAGGAGGGCTGGAAACGGAGCCTGTCCCATATCTTCGAAACAAGCATCCTATCCATTCAAATCTAGCTACTTGCTCTTTGTCTAGTCAGACACACACTTGAGCCTTCAGGCACTGCTCAGGGCCACAGAGACTATTTTTGCATCTTGGATTGTTCCTATGTACACATCCATATGACTTTGGAGGGGGACATCCAATGACACCCAGTTCACATGGTTGGCTCAGATCAAAGGATAAAGTCCATATGACTTTGGAGGGGGACATCCAATGACACCCAGTTCACATGGTTGGCTCAGATCAAAGGATAAAGTGGGGGCCCATGGTCACAGGTTCATCTTGCACTAAGGCCCAGCAGCAAGCCAAGGACTGTCTCTCAAAAGGAGAGTAGTTATTTGGGGATAGCAGCTGGGCCTTGCTCCAGAATCCCAAACACTTGTGCTGTGATTCACTTTGGGGACTGCCAAAGGCTCCAAATAGCATCCTTATCTACCACACAGCACCTCTGGATCACGCAGCCCAAACACAAAAGCAGCCTGCACGGGAGCCTGGATCTGGGGCCGAACCCTCTCCCGCTCCGGGTCCCACTCGAACCCAGCAGCGTTTAGGTCCTATCCATTCAAATAGATGGGGCCGAGCAACACACCCAAGTCTGGAATGTACCATCTTCGAAGTCCAAATAGGTCTGCTAGCAGTAGGCTTCTTTCTTAGCTGTAAACAGACAGGGCAAGGCACAACAACGTATCCTTTGCCAGAGAAGGGGTGTTCCAGCACGCCTCTCCTCACACAACTCGTAAAAACTTCATTGATGCCAAGGGTCCTAAATTTCAATAGGTCTTATTTCCAGCTTCCGCCATGGAGACCGTACTAGTACGTCCAGAGCGGTTCTCACCTCTCGCTCATTCAATCCAAGCAGCATAATATTTTTAGCATGGCACAATTTTGGCACTTGCGACACATTGTAGAAGGTCACGGTAGGCTTTGTGCCAAAGCCCAGGAGAGTGAACTGCCCCTTAGGTAGGACCATGCATGTATATTACTGGCCTTGCTTGGTGAAATGAACTACTTCCAGAAGGTCTTGTGGACAGGTCTGGAGAAAAAAAGGCATTTTCCAGATCAATAGCTATATACCAGATGCATGCAAACCAGAAAGCCACAATCTGGTACAGCAGCAGCTGCAGCTGGAGCCACCGCTTGGCCCATTTAATGATAAGCACTATCATTCTCTAAGACCCAGAGTCGTTTTTGCATAGGCTACCTGTGCTCGTTGAGTTGAACTGGGGATGTGGGTGAGGAGACCGCCACCCTTGGCATCTCTCAAACCCTTGATGGGATGCTCATCTCTGAAAACCCTCTGAGAGCTGCATCAATCACTGCTTCCAATTCATCATCTCTCCCTGGCTGAACACATTTCAAACGGTTTCCATTTGACCCTGGTGTTGTTCCACGGGGCAGAGTCAGTGTGATGATTAGGCCGGCTGCTACACTTTCTCTTCCAATACATAACCACGGGAGATGTTCAGGGATCCATTGCACCCTCTAAGTTGGGTCTAAGCTAAAACTTCACTGACCACGTGACCTCCATCAACCCCTCTGGTTAGAGAGGACCACAATGGCTTTCCAGACTCCTGGAATCGAGTCAGCTCACAGACAACATCACTAAGCCCCCGGGTTCTCTGATTACTTCCTGTCCCCTAGTGTACAGCCAGCCTGGTCAAAGACCTTAAGGCTCTTCAGGGAGGCCTTGCTGAAAGATTATCAGTGTGCGCTTTCTTCGTGAGTGACTTGGGTGTGCTCGGATAGGCCCAGCCTCCCCGTCGTCACTCAGGTGGGATGAGTTGAGGATCCACGCGTCTGTTTTTATGATCTGAGTTACACTTCAGTCCGCTCACCCCGAGAGGCCTTTCGCTTGTACAGTCAAGAATGCAGCAGGCTTCTCATCGGCTTCACCCCGAGGAACACGGTGATTATCTGGCCAGCCCCATAGGTCTGCACGAGCCAGACAGCTGTGATTACCGCTTTGCTCGACCGCCCATTACAGTAATTAGTAATTACCCCACCATGCCCTTGGAGGTTGAGAGCCGCCTCCCGGACTCCTCCTCCCCCATTCGATTACTCCTACTGACTTGAGACTTCTCGGTGACGGGTTCTACAGAAGGTCGGAGAAGAGCAATGAGCACTTCGGAGTGGGTCTCCCAAATCTATTTCCCAGAGTGCTGGTGGGAAGGAAGCTCGGCCCTCCCAGGATGGGCGGTGAGGTCTGAAGAGGGAGCGATCTGCCCCTCTGGAATCCCAATCTTTCCAGCTGCCGCTGGCCCTTCCTCCACTGAACCCAAAGAGACTTGGCATCTCCAGTTCTGACACAGTGTGCCAGCTTTTTATGTTCCAGCCAGCCACCCAACCTGTTAATGTCCCCCCATAACTCCCGAAACTGCAACATTAAACGCAGAACCTCAGGCTCGATAGAGCCAGCAGACCCGACTTTATGTCCCCTGCCACCTAGACCCCATGCGCACAAAATCTACCCCCGTAGCCTTCTAGATTCCTCCTAGGAAATTAGGAGGAGCAGAAGTTCCTTTGGAAGGCAGCTCACTGCGCACAGGTAAGATGACCCAAAGGGAGGTGACCCAAGGGGAAAGCACCTTTACTGGTGAAGGGTGGGATGGCAGGCGGTGTGTGTGTGTGTGTGTGTGTGTGTGTGTGTGTGTGTACACAACTCAGAGGTGCTGTGATGTTTACTCTTCCTTGTCAGTTTGACAGGATGATTTAGAACCACCTCAGAGACACTCCTAGTGTGTCTGTGAGACCGTTCAAAAGGAGGGAAGACCCGCCTTAAATGTGTCACCGTCCAGGGTGGGCTGACTAACAAGGATAAAGCCGGCTGAGTTCGAGCACTTATCTTGATGTTTTCTGATTGTGGCCACCATGACACCAGGTATCTCAAAATCAGATATTTTGTTATAGCAATAAGAAAAGTAACTTACACAGGTGTAAATTTAACAATCAAGGTGGCTCCCCAAAGAGCTGGCAGCCTCATAGCCACAAGGCTAACCCGGCAAGCAGGGGTCACTGTGAGGGGCAGAGTAGAGACCATGCCTCAGCCAGGGTCCTCCAACCCTGAGACGCCGAAGTCTCACTCAGCTGTCCTGTGAGTGTGGAGGTCACATCTCAATCCCCCCACATTCAGCCCAGGGCATGCGAAGTTGGGGGAAAGCAGGGGCTCCCCGACCCTTCCAGACCCTTCCAGACATGGCCAGCACTGCAAGCTAAAGAGTTAAGCTTGGGCTGAGGTCTAACCCAGCATGTGTTGACAAATCGTCTCTCATTCCCAACACCCAGGCCTGCCGTGACCCCGGCACGAGCATTGCACAAGGTCTGGGCCTCCACGGCAGGCAGAGCCGGGCTGGGCCTTGGCGGCTTCTCTTGCCCAACTCTTCAGGGAGGCTGAGAGGGCCTAAATCGATGTGGTTTGCCTCATGATCCTCAGACTCATTGTTTTTAATATTAGGCAACGAACAGAACTTTTACAACGCTAAAGAAGCCAGGCGCTGCCTGGTGGCTCTGAAAAGCGGCACCAAACTGGAGCCCCTGGCGGGCTGCTGGTGGTGCCATCACCAGCAGTGGTCATCAGAATAAGGCATCCTCCTCCTCACGCTCAGTGCAGAAATCACACTGAAGATACACAAACCTTAACCTCATACAGGTTCTCCCCTTAAATACATCTTACAAGGTTCGGCAGGCAATTTGACAACGTATTTCTGCTTCCAAATATCCCAACATGTATGTATGCAGGTATGCATTCATGCATGTGCACATGTTGACCCTCAAAATGGGTGAAGAAATGTGAAGACATATTCATTATGTTATCCTTTCCACAAGTATATGATTGAATTTTTTTGCAGCAACAACAGAAAAAATCCATTTATGAAGTTAACAGGGGCTATCAAGATGGTGCAGCAAAGTGTCACAAACTGGCACACACTCAAATGCACACACACACACACACACACACACACACCATACACATGCAATAATAAATATTTTGACAGCCAACACAAACTTGTTAAAGGCCAGGGAGGGCAGAAGCGCGGCAGGCTGTGATGGTGATGGTGACTGGGTTGGAGTTTTGGCTCCTCTCTTCAAAGGCAGACAGACCTTGGTTAAGTAACCTGCTGGGGCAGAGGGGGATGGAAGCGGGAGAGCGCCCAGTCCAAGCACCCGGGAAGTGTAGACAGCCCGATGTGTCAAGGACTTGGATTGGAGCCCAGGACCAGTACCAGCCGTTGCCCAGCAGGGGTGTGAGGAGGGCTCACAGAGCCCAGGATGCCATCTGCAGAAGGGTGGGCGAGGCACCGGGAGCCCCGGGTGACAGGCAGCCTTTTGCTCCTGCCCTCACTGATAGGGCTTACAGTGACTGGAGCAGGGACTGTGCACTGGGGGCCAGGCACACCTGCCAAGCCCTGTGTACCATAACAAAAAAAAAAAAAAAATCAAGAATATTGGCCACACCCTATTTCTGAAAGGGACTGGTGTAATAAACTCACACCATGGTGAGAAGCACAAAGACTTGGATAAAGCGGAGGTAGTTACACCTGCCTCCGAGCTCCATCCACCCTGGAGACGGCAGCAGGTGCGAGGAGGAAGCACCCGCATCCCCGTCGACGGCAGCCTGGGGCGCAAGGAGAAATCCGACATCTCTGCTGACCCCACGGGGACCCGTTTATGCAGTAGCCATGAGGAACCCACTGCAGGGTGTGTCCACTCTGGCTGGCACAGCCCCACACTCAAGAAGCCCAATTTACCCCCTAAGTGACCTCGCCCAGGGCCCCAGGCAAGATGAGGCCTTCCTAAGACTCTGACAGTGGTGGCTTCTCCCCAGGTTTTGGTCTGGCGGATTTGAGTGGGATGTAGGCTAAGCAAGAAAAAGACTTGTAAAGTTTCTGGATTCAGAAGCTCCACACCTCTCATCTAGATAACGCCCGGGGTCTGCTGGAAGAAGCGCTCCCTGCAGTTTAAGAGGAGAAGAAATGTTTCGGATGATCTAATCCAGCCCGTCGCTTTGCAGACACTTGGCCTATGACCTCAGGGCTAAGGACAGTAACCAACGGCCAGGATTTAAGTCTTGGTGCATAGCCCTGGCTGTGCACTTTGGTTAAATGACCCAACCTCTCTGGGCCTCCGCTGGGAAAGGGTTGGTCTAGCTAGATAGTCTCTAAATGATGTAGTGTTTCTCTGACTGCAGATTCCTTCTGTCTGTACCGGTGATGTTAGTGCAGTGTTTTCTGCCTCCCAGAAATGCAAGTTCGGAAGGCGTGGGACAGAAAGGAAAAGGGAATCCCCCTCTCTCCTAGAGTCTAACAATTAGGAAGAAAGCCAACTCCCTCCAGGCCATCCCACCTCAGCATGTGTGTGCACACGCATTCTCTCTCTCTCTCTCTCTCTCTCTCTCTCTCTCTCTCTCTCCCATGATCGTGAGCCTTCTCTCTCTCTCTCTCTCTGCCCATGATCATGAGCCTTCTTCAAGGACACCAAGGCTTTATCAAGGGGGATGGCGCCCTTACCATAAACACCTGTTAAAACTCAGCTCATGAGCAGTTTCTGATGTTGCTAACTAAAGTGTTTAATTAAATATTACTCACTCAGGAAGCAGCCTCTGCCAGCTCACCACCACACTGTACAGTTTGCTTTCAGAGAAGAAGAGAGGGGGAGAGAGAGGAGCCGGAGCCCTACTCAGCTGGCAGGAGCGTCCCTGGACAGGTGCCAGCCAACACGCCAGCAGTATCCCACTTACCCCAACCGACCAAGCAAGGGGAGTCACACTCCACAGCCTTCCAGAGCCAGTGGCCAGCGCCCCCCTCCCCCCGCTGGGTTATCCCGGATGGCAGTAGACACACACAGATGTGTACAGACACACTCATGTCAGAGAAATATGTTCACAAACAGGCAAGAACACCTAAGAAGCACACATATTCACAATGTTACACGAACAGACATTCACAGAAACACAAGGATACACTCTCATTCGCAAAAGCACACACAACTACACAACTTCCTGGCTGGCAAGCATCCTCTCAGGCACCATTTGTGAACATTCAGTCTTTGCCACGGCACATCCTTAAACTTGGAAATTAACAAGTCCTTGCACACCCGGTCAGGCGCGGGACAGCCCATCCCGCTGCTCCACCAGCCCATTCAGGCTGCTCTTGTTTCTCTGTTTCCATCGATTTCCTGACATAACCTCGGTTGCCCGGAGAAGCAGGAGAAGCATCAGCGGCTCCGGAGTGGCTGGCGCCGCGCTCAGTGTCACCAGGAGGTCTCCCAGAGAGAGGCGCTACGGAGCCCCGATCGGGAAGGGGGACCAGGACAGTTGTGACCGCTGCAAATCAGAACCGGGACTGGCCGGAGGGAAAAAGCGAAACTAACTTAACTCAGCAGGGTCGCGATGCACGGAGCAGAAAGGGTCCCCTGGACTCAACAACCAGAACCCTAAGGCGCCCCGGGACTATGGCGCGCCCCAGGCCTCTTTCTCGGTCTGCAGCCTAGGCTCATCCTAGGGTGCGACAGTCCCCGCTCCACTGAGGTCCCCGCCCAATGCCGCCCCCGCAGGTGGTACCCTAGAGCCTCCAGGAGCCGCCCCTCCGCAGCAGAAGCGACAGCGCACTGGGCGGCGCCCGGCCCCTCTCCGGGGACCCGAGATCGATCATGGTTCCACGCCGGGTGCCCACCCTATGTCCACGCTCTGCCCCGCGCCCACCCTCTCAGTTCCTACAGCGTGGCGGTCCCCATGTCTTCCCCCCTCCTCGGATCCCAGAGCCCGAACGCGCACCCACCCGACGGGTCTTCGGTGTCCCGCGCCGCCTACCGCGCACAGAGAGGCCGCAGCTCTGGGAGCTCCGGAGGTTCGCGGTGCTCAGGGCCGCGCCCGCTGCAAAGAGCAAAGTCGCTTCCTCCCCGTGGCCCCGGCGCCAGCGCCTGGAGCTGGTTCCTGCAGCAAGCGCGCGGGCCGTTCGAGCGCGACTCGTGCGCTGAGAAGAAAAAGCCACCGACCGCTCTAAAGTGGGGGGGTGGGGGGGCGGAGAAAAAGAGGGACGCGCCGTGGGCGGGGTTTGTACGCCCCACCCCGCCTCCATCTGCCCTGCCACACCCCGTGTCACGCTCCTTCACCACGCCCCGCCCTGGGTCACGCCCTTTATCCCCGCCTTCACTTCTGCCCGTCGCTCCTCACGTCCTTCCTCCTCCCCACTTTCCCGCTTAGCCACGCCCCCACGTCACGCCCCTTTTCCCCGGCACGCCCCTCTACTTTCCGACCCAGTGTTGGGTTTCCCCGGCTGAGCGCTGCGGGGCGCCCGAGAGCGCAGAGCGCGCGGGGCTCAGAGGCAGGGCCGGACTGCGGCTCTTTAGAGCGCGGTACCACCTTCTTGCAGACGTGGGGTAGGTTCAGACATAACATCCCTCTGCCCTGGCCTCTGTAGCAAGAGCTTTGATCCCGCTGAAGGAGATTTTAGGAAAGGCTGGGCCTAAGGCCGGGAATCATAACAACGGAAAACCTGCGTGGGGCTGCGGTGGTGTCCGGCACTGTATTGAGGAGTTGAGGTTCATACATTAGGGAACAAAATGCTTGGCAGGGTGAGGTTATAACAATAATCACAGGAGCAAGTTCTTGCTTAACTCGTTTGAAAATCAGAGTTGAGGTTCTGTAATGCTGCCGTACAAGGAATTGTATGAGTTCATGTGTAATCCGGCTGCTCTATACTTGGCTGTTTCCGCATTCATGGAGACAGTCATCTCAGGACTTCAAGACCCCGAGGTCAAGACCCTGAGGTCCTGGTCGCAAAGGCATCCGCAGTACCTAGACACGGAGCTTAGGATGGCACGAGGGACAGGGGCTTCACATTAAAAGTACCCCATCAGAGGTTCTAGTCTGGAAGGGATTTTCCTTTCCCCTCGCTACAGAAGAGTGTAGTCACAGGTGACTGGGGGGATTTTACATTCCCGTCTATATATCTCTAAAATACACCTGTAAGATATACCTCTAAGACCTCTCCACTCCTCACCCACAGGTGTCCAGGGATGCTAGAGAAGTTGCTATAAACACTGTGGCCGCTGAAGTTATTTATCACTCACTGTAAAGACTCAAAGGGCCGGAGGCTACTGTGTAGACCCCAGTCGCCCCACTGAGTTGCCAATTTTGTTTGAAAACAGATGCTTTGGGACTGCTTATGGACAAGGTGGGCCTGTGTGGGGATAGGGGCCTCTCCAGGACCCTATAGGCCTTGCTGGGAGTGACTCCCTCCTGTTGGACTCTTCAAAGTCTGGAAACGTGTAGCATTCCCTGTGAGCACGGCAGCCACTGACCCATATAGCTTAGAAGGAGAGCCGCGCTCCGTATGTTGAGCGAGAAGTACGTGTCTCTTATCAGGTGTGGTGACCTCAGAGGGCAAGTACTGCAGTCATACACCGGGAACTACACACGTTCTTCTAAGACTTGTCTTTTGCCTGGGGGAAAGCTTCCAGGACAGACCCGGATACGTTTCAAACGACTAGAAGGGCAGCTGTCCATCTGGGCCCTTAGCCTTGACCCTGAGAAAGACGGCTCTCAAAAAGCTTGAATACTTCTCTATCAGCACGGACCCTGAATTCTTGAGTTCTGATCCTGCTGAATGAGTAGATATTGACGGTCTAAATAGCTAAGCTTACCTAACAGTCATCCTTCTCGCCCCTGAGATGCTGGGAAGGTGGGCCAGTATCGCACGGTTAGTCATGCAGCAGTGACCTCGGTGAAAGAGAACTCAAGGCCGGAGTCTGAGTGGAAGGGGCGCGATCCTATTGTTTGTTGAAAAGTCATAAGCTAGCAATAGTTTAACAGCAGCTGATAAACACGATCGAAAGGTCAGCTGATGATTGCTTCAGCCTGAGTCAAATCTGTGAGCCCCAGAGGAGGAGGAGGAGGAGGAGGAGGAGGAGGAGGAGGAGGAGGAGGAGGAGGAGGAGGCTCCCGACGCAGTTCTGCTCACGACGTCCCGAGACCCCGCTCCCACATCACAGATTCTGTTGATATGAGTTGTTCACGTCGTTTAATCTTCAGAGAATGATAAGGGTGGATCGTTAGGGAACAAGCCTTGGCAAAACTGCTTTCTCTGATGTTGGTTTGAGGTCTAGCTAGAGATGTCTTGGACGGCTGGGGCTCACAGGGAAAGAATTCTACCATTCTTTAAGGGGGAAAGGACCCCTGTCTTCTCTGAGGCCCCCTTGCAATAAGACCAGCCCAGGGTAAGCCCCTTTATTTACCCACTGGGTGTCCTTCACGAAGATACTTAACCTGCAGAGATCCGATTTGTTTGAAGTTAATTTCGTGTGCATGCCAGTCTGTGTAAGTGTAATGTGGGTACGATCGTAGCATGGTGTGCCTATGGAGGTCGTGACAACCTCAGGCCCTGGTCCTCGCCCTCCACCTCGTTTAAGGCTAGGATTTGTTGCTTTCTGCTGCATGCCCCAGGCTAGCTGGCCTGGGCATTTTATCAAACTTGGGAGTTACAACATGAGTCCAAATCAGGTCGGGTCACCTGTCCTCAATAAACCAATTAATGGAGTCAAATTAAAAGTGGAAAGGGGGGGAGGAGATATATTTGGTCTGGTCACACTGGGAAGGGGGGCAGAGAGGTCTGGTAAATCCCACACATTCATCTGTAGGGTTGTGACATGAGGTAAAGACCAAGGATATAGGCGTCTAGGCAGTTACGGTCAAAATGTGGTTCTGCTGGCCTGTCATTGCCTGGGCCTCAGTCGGATCCCGTAGGGAGGTCTGAGTTCTTAGAACTGTGTGAAGTCCTTCTGGGAGACAAGTTCCCCCTCTGGCCAGAGTCATTTCTTCTGCCATTGTAGGATTCCTGGGGAAATTCCCACTTCTTTGGGGTCCGTTGTTTCAACAGTCTGACAATCAGATTGAGATACAAGTGTCTCTGGGGATTACAGGAGCTTCTGGGGGTTCTCCAGTCCACACCTTGCCCCCCCCCCAGCAATCTGAGAAGTATGAGTATTTCAATGAGATTGATCACCACCACAGACTCCTTTACTTTACCCAGCTCGAGGGATTTGGTTTTGTTATCCATAGAACCGCTCTACGTGTTTTCCAGGGTTTGGAGAGAGGCATGTTCACACACGTGTGTTCACTCATTTAACAAAGGTGAAATAAAAGAGGATTTGAAGAGTTTAAATATCCCCAAGGATTTCTGAGACCAATCCTCCATGACACAAAAGTGTTGCACATACTACCAAAACAGAAAGAACAAACACTGGGGCATATTAATACAAGTAGACCATCCCTTACCCAGAGCCTAAGACAGATCTCTCTCTCAAGGTAAAACTAGGCTCTGTGTGGGTGCGCTGATGCAGGATCACGTTGTTGAACAGTGACACCTGCTGGCAAGGTATGAGGTTGCAGTATAGCGATATCAAACATTCAAAGGTTCAGTACTATGCCAAGCTTTGTGTGATACCCAGACAGGAAAGGAGCTCTCAAGTCTCTGAGATGTCAGCAGAGAAATGGGCATTCTGGGGGTATGCAGCGCAGCTGTTTTTAGCTAGCATCACATAATCCTGGCCCTGCTGGCATGGACCTGTAAACCCAGCACTTGGGAAGTGGAGCCAGAGGATCCGAAGTTCAAGGTTATAATCTTTCACATAGTGAGTTCAAGACCAGCTTGGGCTACATGTGATCCCAAGAGATGAGGATGGAGGGAGAGGGGGGTTCTTGGGACAGCCACTACTGCAACGGTTTTTGTTGTTTGCTTTTAAGGATGTTATTTTTATTTTATATCAATGAGTGTTTTGCCTACATATCCACAAGCATGCTGTGTGAGTGCCTGGTACTGGTAGAGGCTAGAAGGAGACAAATCCCCTGGAACTAGGAGTTATGAATGGTTGTGAGCTGAACCCATACCTTCTGAGAGAGCAGCCAGTGCTCTTAGGCACTAAGCCACCTCTCCAGCTCCTACTGCAATAGTTTCTGATATGTCTTTCAGTAAAGTCACAGCCAGCCTGCTGGAATGCTGTGCCTCTGTCAGCTTGTCACTGGTAATTTTGCCAGTCCTTTGGGGTATTTTCCCCATGGGACGCCTTTACTGGAACAGTAAATCTTTATTTAAACGGTGAAAGCAAATGCTTCCCGAGAATATTTCTTTATTCAATCTCAGTATTTTTTTAATTAAAATTTGAGGATCTTAATGGACATATATTGAGGTCTTTTTTTTTTCTTCTTTTCTTTCTATTATTTTTTAACCCACTGAGTTCAGTCGGTGCTGCCTGCTACTATGTAGGCTGATCCCTTGGTTGTCTCGCTCTTAAGCAGGGCTTGTGCAGGAGCCGCCGCTGCAGTGAGGTCATAGGCAGAGCGGCCACGGATGCCAAGACGACAGCATCCCACCGCACGCCTCCCGGTTCTCCAGCTCTTAAATGTTTCTGTTCCGAGGATGTCCAATAAGCCTTGGGCAGTGTGCGTAGGGGGAGGGGCTAACATAGACCTTTCGAAGATGTCCAATAAGCCTTGGGCGGCTTGCGTTGGAGGAGGGGCTAATATAGACGTTTTGAGGATGTCCAGTAAGTCCCGGGCAGTCTTCCTCCTCGCTTTACCTCCTCAAGCCCCTGCTCCTCTTCCACTACTCTGTCACAGGCCTCTCTCCAGAAGCTTCTCCCCCGACCCACCCCTACTCTGCACTGACTCCCGGCTCTCATCTGCTCGTCTCAGTTTGGTCACCCCTGATTACACTTTCTCCTACCTGGCCCTCCCTCACAGCCCCTGTGAAAAAGGCAATCTCTCTGACGATTGTCTGAATCTTTGAGTCATCCTAATGTCGCCAGATCTATATTACATGAAGGGCTACGTTGCAATCCCACGGATGGTCAAGGCTCGCCTGGATCCTTGACACATGGCACCTCTCAATCACTGCTGTGAAACAAACCACCCCAAACCCAGAGGCTTTAAAGAACAATAAATAATTTATCCCCACTCACATTCGTTGGGTGGCTGGGCATAAGCTGGTTCTCCTGGCCTTGGGTTTCAGGGCTGTCTGAGGCTGACTCAGAGATGAGCAACCCAGTGTATGCACCCGGGGACCTGAGCTGAGGGGGCGGCAGAAACCCTGCAAGGAGAGCCTATAGCTGCATGCCCTTTAAGTCTCTGGTCTGCTCTCTTAGGGAGCAAAAAGAAATCACAAGGACGAAGGAGGAAGATGCTCCAGGCAAAGACTGCAGAGGAGGAGCCCGAAAGCGCTCCTTGGAATGTGACCTGTTCCACGCCTGTGCTTCCGAGGTGACTTCTGGGCTTGGCATGTATAGAGGAATTCCCCAGTTCTGGTAGAAACAGGCCAGTCCCCGGGTAGCAAGAGTGAGAGACAGAGGCCATCTTAGAGGGACAAGAAGCAGAGACTGAGGCCAGAAGCAGAAGCAGAGGCCACCTTCAGGGCTCCCGGCCAGCAAGCCACTTCTGCGGGTCAGCCCACAGTCCCAAAGATCCCCGGACTTCCCAAAATAAAGATCCTTCGCGTGGAGGAGGTTTCCTGTTCCAGCTGTTAAATGCATCTCACCCAGGTCTCTTCGTGAAATCACACGTTTAGGTAACATCAAAAATGAAAATATGCGGCTGGAGGCATGCCCCGGCAGTTAAGAGCACGCGCTGTCCTTGCGGAGGAACTGAACGTGAGTTCAGTCCCCACCACCCACACACACCAGGGCGCTTCCCACCACCAGTAATTCCAACTCCAAAGGATCTGATGCCCTCTTCTGGCCGCCTCGGACACTTTACTCTTTGATTAAAAATGAAAACTAAATTATATAATTATAATATATATATACATATATATAATCTATGCCTTTTTATTTTTAATTAAAATTTAATTATTTAAATTTAAATAAATTGAACGCATGATTTAAAAAATAAAATAATCATTATAACGGGGTAATGGAGGAAGACTATTGGAAAAATGTGAGAGTAAACCACAGAAGAACAATGAGAAAAAAAAGAATTCTAGTAGTCCCCGTCCCCCAATCCCTCTGGGAGTAACAGCTGGGGTATGGAGGGGTGGGGCAGGAAACCACTGGGGGAAGAGTATGTTGTTTTACTCCTATCTTTCTCAGATAAAAACGGATTTGTGACTGAAAGAGAGCCCAATGAAAGATCAGGTTCCTTGCATGCACTGGGCCCCGTGTCTGATCACAGGGAGGGACTGCAGACTAAAATTAACAAATAAAGGACTTGCATGCATTTTAAATAACTCGCTTCTATAACAAACCACCGTGGAGATTTCATTCTCCGAGTTCTGGAAGCTGGAGAGACCGGGATGAAGTCCAAGGCTTCATGTCTGAGGAAGGTCTGTGTCTCAGTTTGCTTTCTATGGCTGTGCTGAGCACCTCGAGCAGGAGCAACGTAGAAAAAGAAAGGGTTTATTTGGCTTAGACTCTATCACTGAGGGACGCCAGGGCAGGAACTCAAGGCAGGAACTGAAGCAGATACCGCGTCTCTTACTGGCTTGCTCTCCATGGCTTGCTCAGCTTGCTTTCTTAGACAGTCCTGAACCACCCGTCTAGGGGGTGACACCGCCCACAGTGGACGGAGCGCTTCCACATCTATCATTAATCAGCTCTCCATGGCTTTTGCTTACTCATCTTTTCTTTCTTTCTTTCTTTCTTTCTTTCTTTCTTTCTTTCTTTCTTTCTTTTTTCCTTCCTTCCTTCCTTCCTTTCTAAAGATTTATGTACTTATTTTATGTATAATGACTACACCATTGCTTTCTTTAGACACACCAGAAGAGGGCATCAGATCCCACTATAGATGATTGTGAGCCACCATGTGGTTGCTGGGATTTGAACTCAGGACCTCTGGAAGAGCAGTCGGTGCTCTTAACCACTGAGCCATCTCTCCAGCCCTCTGCTTGCTTTCTTTTTTTCTTTTTTTTTTTCTTTTTTTTTTTTTTTTTTTTTTTTGTTTTTTTTTCGAGACAGGGTTTCTCTGTGTGGTCCTGGCTGTCCTGGAACTCACTCTGTAGACCAGGCTGGCCTCAAACTCAGAAATCCGCCTGCCTCTGCCTCCCAAGTGCTGGGATTACAGGCATGTGCCACCACACCTGGCTCTCTGCTTGCTTTCTTATACAGTCTGGAACCACCTGTCTAGGGGATGACACCACCCACAGTGGACTGAGCGCTCCCATATCTATCATTAATCAACAAAATGCCCCCATAGACTCACTGATAGGCTAATCTTATGGAGTCATTTTCTCAGTTGGGGGGTTCCCTCTTCCTGGGTGAATTCCTTGGCTTATGTCAAGGTGACAAAAACAACTAGACTGTTGTAACCTCCTCTATGTAACCTCTTTTCACTGTGTCCCCCGACACAGTGGAAGAGTAGAGAAAGTGTCCCAGGCCTCTTTTATAGGGACACTAATCCCATTCATGAGATCACCATTCGGCTCTAAGGACACAAACATTCTGTTGGCCACGGCCTGTGGTGTCCTGATTATAGTGCAAATCCAGAGACGCCAACGCCAGCAACACTCTTGCCTAGAGGTGGCCTTCTCACGGTCACCTGGGCATCTTCCCGAGAATAGTAGGTCCACTGTGTGCTCTGCCATCGGTGCCACCAGCCCTGCGTCTGCCTCTTTCTGCTCTTCCCACTGAACAGTGGGCGTGGAGCTGGCTCCAATAGGGGGTAAAGGCATAGAACTGAGGAGAGCTCCCAACGGCCAGGTGGCAGCAATCTGTCTAAGCTCGCAACAGCCAGCTAGGCCTGGCCCACTATAAAGGGGGCTCCTTGACCCCCCTCTCTCTCTTACTCTTAGTTCCTGCTTGCTTCTCCCTTGCCCCCTCTCTCCACGTGCTCATGGCCGGCCTCTCTTCTCTACTCTCTCCCTCTCTCTGCCTTTCTCTGCCTCTACGACCCTCTCAACTCTATACTATACCGTCATGAGGCTGGTCCCTCAGGGGGAAGGGATGCCTCCGCATGGGCCCGCTGAGGCACCCCCCCCTTCCCCACACCTCACCACACCCCCATAGAACATATCTTTTACCTCTCTATCTTTTTATTAACATCACCAGGGGTCCCTGGTTGACCCTTCTTCTAAGAAAAGGCCCTTGATCCCAAGGTC
Source organism: Apodemus agrarius (assembly GCA_964023405.1). Taxonomy (NCBI): domain Eukaryota; kingdom Metazoa; phylum Chordata; class Mammalia; order Rodentia; family Muridae; genus Apodemus; species Apodemus agrarius. Next base: position 6,501,634 of record OZ030009.1, on the reverse strand, counting down.
CCTCCTGCCAGGCAGACCTCATAACTCATGGGCTGTGGCTTCCCGGCTCTCACTGTCACCTCAGGAAGTCAGATATCCCAGACAAGGGTCCTGTAAGCACATCGGCGTGCCCCGCCCCCTTCCATTGTCACAGGGTCCTCCAGTCCTGAACTCTAGTCTCTCATCTGTGCCATGGGGTGCCCTGGGCTGTGAAATAGGGCCCGTCTGAATACATAATGCTCTGGGACATTGGGTGGCTCGAACACCAGTCTACCCTGTATCATCCCATGACCCCCCCCCCCATCACAGCACACCCCACCCGACCCATCGCTGAGCCAGGGCAGCTCAACCCGGAGGCCCGCTGAGTCTGGCTGAAGTCCCAGGCGCCCACCCAGAACCCAGAAGGCGGAGGCCTGGCAGGGATCGAGCTGAGGGACCTGTCTATTTAGAGGAGAAACACAAGGCAATATTTTTAGGTGCCGACTAAGTTGTGTGTTGTGTGGCTTCGTGGTGGCTGACCCAAGGACTGTACAGAGGAGGAGGGAGAAGGGATGAGCTGGCGCCTTCTGTCTCTCCGAATGGCTCAGGAGAGATCCTGACATCTGGTTTTAAGTGTGGGGTCTGTTATTTTTCCTGTTCAACTGGTAGGTTTGCCTGGAGCCCTAAGAGGAAAAAAAAAAAAAAAAACGCTCAGGAAATTGGTGGCAATCTGAACCCAGATCCTCTGGCCTCTGAGGCCCTGACACTGGACCACCCAGGATCTGGAATGCACCAGGAGTGGGCGGAACCGTTTCCCAATGAAGCTGCTCTCTGCAGCTGGTGCCTGGAGCCAGGGCTGGTCCAGGATGTTAGCCTAAGTTCCCAGGTCTCGGTTTCACAGGGCTCCTGCTCTGGGCGGTACAAAGGGGAAACAGCTATTCAGCCTAGCTCGGCAAGGCCGTGAGAGCTGCATTTCAGGCTCAGAGAGAAGCTGTGCCTCCCTTAATAGATCTGGTGGAGGAGGTGGTCCAGGCCATTGTGGTCAAGCTGGGTCATAAACCTGTTCCCACAAGCCAGCTCCTCTGTACGAGCACTCTCCGAAGGCCTTTCAGAGGGCTTCGGTCCTAGCCAGCTATGGTGGCACACACCCCTAATCCCGACACTTGGAAAGAGGAGACAGGAGAATCCGGAGTTCAATGCCAGCTCCACAGCAGGTTCGAGGCCAGCCTGGACTACATGAGACCCTGTCTCAAAAACCGAAAGGCAGAAGAGAGCCAGCCAGGTGGCTCAATGGATAAAAAACACTACAGCGTAAGCCTGAAGATGTGAGTTCAGTGCCCAGAAACTACAGTGAGGACAGAGCCGACTCCTGATAGCTGCCCTCTGACCTCAACAGACATGTCGTGACATACTTATTCACAGACGGGTAGAGGGTGGGAGGAAAAATAGATAAAATATTAAAAGGAAGCCGGGCCGTGGTGGCGCACACCTGTAACCCCAGCACTTGGGAGGCAGAGACAGGCGGATTTCTGAGTTCGAGGCCAGCCTAGTCTACAGAGTGAGTTCCAGGACAGCCAGGGCTACACAGAGAAACCCTGTCTCGAAAAACCAAATATATATATATAAAGGAAAGTGGGTGGGGGGCTTTAGTCTTTCGAAGTAGGTCCTATTAATCCGAGAACACCAGGGAATTAGATCATGGCAACAGTCAAAGCCTGAAAGGCAGCTTCGGCAGCTGCTGAGGCGAGAGAGGGTGAGGCCAGGCCAGTCTGACTGGCCCCCAACTGAGGGTGGGTATCTCCTGAGGAGCTCCCGCTGCCTGGCTGCACAGCCTTGGCTGGGCTAGGCAGTGGTCGGGACTGTGTTGCCCGGGACCTTGCCTGTCTCCTGCAGACTGGGAATCCTGGGGCATGTCCTTCTCTGTTTTGCTATGAATTTTGTCCCAGTGCCTGGCACACTGTATGTGTTTAGTAAGTACCCATGGGACCACACAAAATCAACTTATGGCATTTGCCGAATTCCTGATCAGTAGCCCTGGCTCAGTGGAAGTCTTTTCCCAATTCTTACTGTCCCCAACAGAAGTGCCCAGAGCCCTGCTGTGCCCCATCCTAAGATCTCGGGACTTCATACAAAGCCCCGGTTTTGTGCTTCCTTTCTGGAAAGCAGCAGAGTCAACTGTTCCCAGTTCACAGAGGAGGAGACCAAAGTTCACAGTGGTGACGCGACCCCCTGGCATTCACTGCTAAGTAGTGGAGTCAGGATTTGAACTCGGATCTTTCATGTTTGGAATCTTACAAGGCTCCTGTCTCCTCAACAGGCTGAGAACAACTGGGGCCCCACACCCTCGCTCCCCGCTTCCTCCAGAGAGGGTGGAAAGTGTGTCACAGGCAAAGCCGATCCTCCCTTGTGGACCTAGGAGGAGGGTTGAAAGGAAATCGCCGTTGGCAGGAGCCAAAGAAGGGTTGTGTGGGCAGAGTGCCAGTGGACCGGCATGAGCCAGTCGGATACTAAGCAAGCCCACGGGAGGGAAATGTGTGTGGGCAGGGCAGCACGGTGGTCCGGCCTGTAGGCCTGACTCACTTTCTCAGTGTTCAAGGCACACCAGGAGGGTGTGTAGAAAGGAGCAGCAGGCCCTTGCCCTTAAATGGAGAGACAGGTCACAGTGTGGCATTGGAAAGGAGGACCTGGTCAGCTTCATCAGAGCCAGGGACCCAGTGTCTGCCACTGTGCTTGCCTGAGCAGAAGAGTTACGGTGACGTGGGGAAAATGAATGAGTGAGCGAATGGTGTGGTGGTGTGCAGATCACCCATCCCAGCATTCCCCCAGCATTTCCCAGCATTCCCCTGCGTTCACACAGCAGCTATACTGGCTGGACGTCTGCGTACGATGTCAGCACTCCAAAAGTGGTGCGTTCAAGGCCAGCCTGAGATGCATGAGACCCTGTCTCAAAATAAATAAATAAATAACAACAAACCTGTTTTTTTTTTTTTTCTGTACCTTGGCATTCACATAGCCCTCAGTTTAATCCTCAACTCTGAAAAAATAAAATAAACATATAAACTAAAAATAATATAGATATGAAGAAACCTACGTCCCTGATATCATCTTGGGCTGGGGATGTGTCTCTGTGGGAGAGCACTGGCCTCAAATGTTCTCTTCTATGTCTGTTCGCTCCATTATCCAGGGCTTCTTCCTTAAGAGTGAAAAAAATCCAGTTCAAAGTAGTTTACACTGGGAAAGAAGCAGATGGGTTGGTTTACAGGATGGGGGGAGCGTGGGCAGAGCCTTGGGGCACCACAGGATGGCTGGAACCCCTCAGGCCCCTAGTCTGCTGGGCTTCCTTCTCTGGGACCAGCAATGGGAAAGAGACCCAACTGCCTGCTCTGCAGGCTGGAAACACAGGACCAGCTCTTAGACAAAAAGAGAAACTCTCTTTTGCTCTGAAACCCAAGTAGAGGATGTCAGAGGGCTGTGGGTGAGAGCTATAGTCCCGGCCTTTGGCACATGTCCATTGGGAAAACCATGGTGGGTGCCAATGCCAGGACCCTCCCATACTCCTTTCGGAAGACCCAAAGGAAAGGGCTAGGCGGGGAGAAGGCCTGCACGGGATGGATGCCCACTGATACCTCAAACCCTGGTCGGGGCCAAGGGCACTTTGTGTGATGAACTTCCCTCGGATCGTGTTTCTCGCCCCTCCCTCAGCTTCTCCCCCACCCCGGGGGAAGAAAGATGGGCAGGACACCTATAGAGGGCCTAATCTGCCTGATGCCATCCCTTCTCCCTGGGTGTCTGTGGCCAGGGGAGAATGCCCAGATATAACCAGCCTAGTGCATCCAGCCTCCCTACTGAGAAGGGCTCAGAGTTGCCCTATCTCCTTCTCTCCATCCCCCATCCCCCCCCCCCGCCCCCCCACCCCCCACCCCCCCAACCCCGCTATATGGTCCAGGACCCACCTTCTAGGGCGTGGACTCAGCCTGGGGGTAGCATGCATTCTTCTGTTGCTTAGACACGGGAGGGACTGATCCAGGTACCTTGAGACCCAGCCTAGAGGGGCCCTGGACTGCCTGACAGATGCACGGAGCTGAGCTGGGGTCACATCCTTAAAGGAAGGTACTGAGACATTTGGGGTGGCGAGGGAAGAAAGATGGGACACCTGGAGACTGCCGGGGTGGGGGAGAAGCTGAGGGAGGGGCGAGAAAGGATCAAAAGGAAGCCTGTTGGTTTGATTGTCCCTGGAACGTTTTTTCTTAAGACACTCCCCCACAGCGGAGCTGAGCAGCGGCTGCGTATGGGAAAGCGTGCAGAGGCACCGTCTCGTCTGCCACCTGTGGTCACCCGTGTCTCACACCTAGCATTTGCTGTGTCACCTCTATCTAACAGACACCAGAGCCCCTCCCACCCCCCATTCCTCCCCCCACCCCCCCCCATGGCTCTGTGCTGTATCCGACACAGCACAGGAAGTCATAATACAAGAAATCAAAGGCAGATGAGAGTGAAGAGGCTGTGGCAGCCTCTGGATTTTTGAGCCTCCCCCCCCCAAGGCATTTAAGCACTCACAGACCAAAGGAAGCATCAGACTGTGGGAGAGGACTTGGTGGGTGCTTGCCTAATGATTTGAGGTCAATCCTTGGGACTCAAAGAATGGAAGGAGAGAACCGACTTCCCATGTTGTCTTCTGACATATGTGCCTTCACACACACACACACACACACACACACACACACACACACACAAACTTAAACACATTGGAAAAGGAAACCAAAGCTGGACATGGTGGCACAGACTTTTAAATCCTAGCACTCGGGAGTAGGCAGATCTCTGTGAGTTCAAGGACAGCCTGGTCTACACAGTGAGTTCTAGGACAGAGGGGACTTCATAAAGAGACCCTACTGCAAAAGCGAAAACAAAAGAAGGAAAAGAAAGCAATGAAGAGGATTAGATAATGCGAAAACCATCTATGCTTCTGGATTGGCAGAATGGTTCTACTACCAAAATTAATTTCAACAGCTGTCAGAGGTCCTATGCTGGAAAATAGGTACAGGGGGACCCGAAATGTTAAATACACAGTGTTGCCCCTTCAAAGGAAAAGATTTGTAGCCTGTCATCTGACCAGAGGCTGGGAGAGGGCGTGGTTAATAGCCTGGAGACCTTTGCGCTGTCTGTGTGGTCGAGACCACACCGATCTTCCCCTAGACCCTTACCCTCCAGTCAATTTACAGAATCCATCTCTGTGGAAGGTGCCACATTCACCTTACAGAGAGTTTTGTTGTGGTCATGTCCGATCTTTATTTAACTTCCTTTGTTCCTCGATGGGGTTTATGTATCCTCTGTTGTACACACAGACACGTTAATTATCACCAGAAAAGATTTTCACCAGCCTGGCAATGGTGGTGCAAGCCTTTAATTCCAGCACTTGGGAGGCAGAGGCAGGCAGATTTCTGAGTTCAAGGCCAGCCTGGTCTACAGAGTGAGTTCCAGGACAGCCAGGGCTACACAGAGAAACCCTGTCTCAAAACAAAACAAAACAAACAAACAAACAAAAAACCAAAAAAGTTTTCACCAAACTGTGCTGTGCTTAAATATACCTGAAATAAACTACGTGGGCTCAGATTTCGGAAGTTTGAACCAACACTGGCTATTTATTCTCATTGAACCAGAGGGCCCTCTACCTCCCTCGGACTGTCACTCCTCCCCGTGGAGGCAGCAGAGGCCTCCGCAGATACTCACCAAAACCCTGACAACATCCTTTGCTTGTTTGTTTTAAGACAGGGTCTCTTTACATAGCCCTGGCTGTCCCGGAACTTACTATAGATCAGGCTGGCCTCAAACTACCTGAACTACCTGAGTCTGCTTGCCAAGTGCTTGCATTATCATGTTTGGCTCTAACAACATTTTTCATAGATCTAGAAAAAAAAAAAGCAAAACACTAAGAGTTCATGTGGAGCCACAAAAACAAAACAAAAACAAAAACAAAAACAAAAAACATGAAAACCCAAAGCAGTCCTTAGAGAGAACACAGCTGGCTTTATCAGGACGCTGAACAGATGTGAAGATGCAAAAATAAGGGCTGGAGAGATGGCTCAGCGGTTAGGAGCACTGGCTGCTCTTCCAGAGGTCCTGCGTTCAATTCCCAGCAACCACATGGTGGCTCACAACCATCTGTAATGTGACCTGATGACCTCTTCTGGTGTGTGTCTGAATATAGCAACAGTATAGTCATAAACAAAAAATAAATTAATTAAAAACAAAACAAAAAAGATGCAAAAATAAACTCACAAAGCCAGGGGAATCTAATGTTTGACAAAGAAGGAAAAACATGTGGTGGGGGAGGGGAAGATATCCTATTGAAGAAATGACGCCAGCCAGTAACGCTGGGTTTCTACCTATAGAAGAATAAAATTAGATTCATATCTTTTACCCTGTGCAAAATCAACTTGAGATGATTAAAGACTTTAGTTTAAATTCTGGAAAGAAAGAACACAAGGAATGCTCTTCAAAGCACGGGGACGGGTGAGAACTTCCTGAACTGAACACCAACAGCACAGGGACCAGCCTCAAGTCTCAACGGACAGGACCACATGCAAATAAGTTTCCGCACAGCAAGAAAAAGGAACAACAGATCACATAGACAGCCCAAGGCAGGGGAGAAAATCTTTGTCGCTTTTTTGCTGTACCAAAGATAAGGGCTAATGTCCAGAATGAGCAAGAGACCTGAATAATAAAACCTCAGGGAAATAAATACTGTGTATGGACCAGTGGAGCTGAGCAGACAGCTGTCAAAAGGAGAAACACACAGGTGAGAGCCATTGTTAAGTGTCCACCACTTGGGGAAATGCAAATTAAAATTACCTTGAGATACCACCACATCCCATTCAGAATGGCTGTCATCAAGAAACCTGACCTAACTGTCTTAGCTGGGGTTGCTGACCGAAAGCAACTCCGGGAGGAAAGGGTTTATTTGGCTGCTCTTCATTGGAAATCAAGACAGGGATGCACACAGGGCAGGAACCTGGTGGCAGGAGCTATGCAGAGGCCATGGAGGAGTGCTGCTCACTGGCTTGCTCCTACTGGCTTGATCAGACTGCTTTCTTATAGAACCCAGGACCACCAGCCCCAGAGTGGCACCACCCACAGTGGGTGGCCCATCCCATCAATGACTAATTAAGAAAATGTCCTATAAGCCGGGCAGTGGTGGCGCATGCCTTTAATCTCAGCACTTGGGAGGCAGGAAGAGGCAGGCAGATTTCTGAGTTCAAGACCAGCTTGGTCTACAGAGTGAGTTCCAGGACAGCCAGGGCTACACAGAGAAACCCTGTCTCAAAAAAAAAAAACAAAAACAAAAAACAAAAAAACAAACAAACAAAGGAAAAGAAAAGAAAAGAAGAGAAGAGAAGAGAAGAGAAGAGAAGAGAAGAGAAGAGAAGAGAAGAGAAGAGAAAAAGAAAGGAAAAAAGAAAATGTTCTCTAGGTTTGCCTACAACTCAGTCTTAGGGGTTTCTGTTGAGGCTCCCTTCTCTCTGATGATTCTAGCTTTGGACAAGTTGACATAAAACTAGCCAGTAACACACTCCCTCTATTGACAGTTGATGGTTTCTGGGGGAGGGAGAGGCAATTTTCCTTAAGGGTGTGGCCCCTAGTAGGTTGACAGTGGCCTAGTAGATGCCTGAAACCCATGAGATTTGGGGCAGCACAGTGGGACTGGGTGGGGTTTTTTTCTCCTTTTGAAAAAGAAGACACAAGGGCTGGAGAGATGGCCCGCTCATCAGTCAAGGGTGCTGCCTGCTTTTCTGGAGGACCCAGTTTCAATTCCCAGCCCCCACACGGTGGCTCACAACCATCTGCATCTCCAGTTCCAGAAGATCAGATGTCCTGTTCTGGCCTCCTTGGGCACTAGACACATGTGGCACACAGAAATGCACGCAGGCCAAACACTCATCCACATAAAAGTAACAAAAATAAAAAATAAAAAAACAAAGTGGGGAGGGGGTGTGGGTGTAGAGATCGACCCAGATCCAGGGGGAAGTTAGGGAGAGGAGAAAGAGGAGAATTAGTAGAAATATTATATTAAAAATTTTTATTTAAAAATAAAATCTGACATCAAACGTTAGAAATAGTGTTTGGAAAGGGAGCCTTTGTTCGCTGCTGGAGTGTAAATTAAGGCAGCCATTGTGGAAATGAGTTTGGAGGGTCCTCACCAAGTTAACTGTGGAACTACCCTGTGATCCAGCCGCTCCAGACCCGGGCAAAGCTCTCCACACTCCACCACAAAAAGGTCTGCTCCTTCGTGTTTCCTGCTGCTCTACTCCCGAGAACAAGGAAATGGCACCAGCTTAGCTGCTCGTCAGCAGACGACTGAACGAAGCCAGAGTGGGGTAGTTACACACTGGAAGACTATTTTGCAGAGTTGGAAAAAAAAAATAAAATTGTGAGATTTTTTTTTCAGGAAAACAGGCGGGCCTGGGAAGTACATTATTATACGAGGTGCCCCTAAGACAGAAAGAGAAACCCACAACACATGTTCTCCATCAGATTCCAAGTGTAGCCTTCTGTGTGTGCGCAGGTAAATAGGTAACAGGAGACCATACAGACACAAAACTTAAAAAGGAGACCGTGAGGATATTTGGTGGTAAGGAAGGATGAAATATAGGCCAAGCACACATGAATCATGACTCTGTCATGGTTGTTTTTCATGGTAGATATGTAAATTCAACTGTGCTCTGAGTGGCATTTCTGATTTTCAAAAGAATATTTTTTAAAAATTTATTATATATGAACATGTGTGTGCCTCTGTGCCTGTAAGTGCCTGTGCGTGTGCACGTGTGTGGGTGTGTGTATATTCCTGTGTGTGTACCTGTGTATGTGCCTGTGTGTGTATGTGCCTCTGTGTGTGTGCCCTAGACGGCCAGAAGAGGACCACCCTCCTCCCAGGTGACACTAGCCTGTGTCAAGTTGACAGGTACAAACCAGCAGGCTCTTTTTGCCCCGTGTCCCCTCCCCTGACCATGCTAGTCAGACTCACAAACCATTTTACTCCATCTCCCAAAGGAAGAAACTTGGATGTGGGTAAATAAACAAGTTTATTGCTTAAAAAAAAAATAGATGTTATATCTGACATACAAAAAAAACAAAAAAACATAAATGGTCTCAGAAAGCTTTAAAAGGCACTTGTTCTGAACATATTTTTCATTCTCTGAGACAGTTCTACAAGATCAGGGGAGATTTCCCTGGGCGGGGGACCCCACGTTTTGCTGCACAGTGGTGGTGCACACCTTTAATCTCAGCACTCAGGAGGCAGAGGCAGGTTCAAGGTCATGCTGGTCACAACCTATCTCATCACCCCGACCCAGAGACCCCCAGCTTGCCCCTCTGTGATGGTTTCGATGGAAATCTGTCTGGAGACTCCCGCCCCTGGGGCTGGGTTGCCCAGCTGGTGGGCTCTGGAGAACGGACCGCATCCTGAAGGTGCTGACGTCACTGCCACATTAATTCCTTGCTGGTTTCATAATCCGAGAGCGAGAGCGTTCTCCCAGGGTGACGGAAGGAGGTCAGCCTTCCTGGGAGAAAGCCTGGTCCCTGCCAGCAGAGCTTCTGAAGGACGAGTTTTGTCCCTTGCTCCTTCCCTGCCTGCTTTATCCCACTTCCGGGTCACCATGCTCCTGCCCTGACGTTCTGCCTCAATTCTGGCCCCACAAACAACACAGCCAAGTGACCTTGGGCTAAAATGAATCATGGGCCCAAATAAATCCTTCCTCCTTTGTTTTTCTCTAGTGTGTCACTGAGAATGAGGAGTTTCTGGCGCCTCACTCAGGCATGGGCGGCGGAAGCAGCCCTGCTGAGAACTGGAGTTCGCCTAGCCTGTCTCTCCCGGTGCACAGACCCGGGAAGAGCCAACTGTGCCAGATCCCTCCGAGACCAGAGAGAAACAGCGTGGGTGTTCTCACGCCCAGCTAACCTGGTCCTTAGCTGTTGTACTCACAGTGGTTTGGTTTTTTTTTTAAACAAACAAACAAACAAACAAAAAGGGGTCTCATCTATCTTAGGTTGGCTTGATACTGCTGTGTAGCCAAGGATAACCTTGAATGCCCAAGTGCTGGGATTACACGTGTGCACCACCATTTCCTGTTTGCGTGGCCCTGGGAACGCAACCCAGGGCTTAGGGCACAGTAGGCAAGTGCTCTAGCAGTCGAGCTATATTCCCATAATGCATCCCAACTGTGGGCGTTTCGTCTAGGCTCCGCCCCACAGTTGCCTGGCAACAGAGGCATGCCTGACTTACTATAAAGGGGGCTTCTTGCCCCTCCTCATCATCTTGCTCTCTTCTTCTCTCGCTCCAGCTCCCTTACCCTCTTCCCCTTCTCTCCCCACTCCCCTCCCCGTCTCTTTCCCCATACTCATGGCTGGCTTCTACTTCTCTTCCCCCTCCCCGCCCACCCCACCTTTCTCTATCTCTACCCCCTCAATTCCCCTCCCCATGCCCTAAATACCTCTATTCTATAGGATACCATCGTGTGGCTGGTCCCTCGGGGGGAGGGATGCCACAGCATGGGCCCGCAGAGGCACCCCCTTCCCCCCACACCATACTGTGCCTCCACCAGACATATCCTGGCTTCTTTCTTTTTATAAAACGCAACAATAACCAGCGCATCCAGACCTCTGTGAGGCCAGCCAAGACCACTCCGACACACGCGGTGTCTGTGTACACGCTCACTCTCAGGGCACACTCCCAGCTGTTAAAACAGCCTCAACAGCACCTGGCAAATACAAGTATCGCCACTCAATAGAAAGGGACAGAAAAGATGCGTAGACTTCGTTTAAAACGCCAAGCCATCAAAGCAACACAGGGCTTTAACAAACTCACCCTCGAGGTCAAAGAGTGAATACAGGTGTCATTAATCTGAGGTCCTGTCCATGGTCACACCTGCAAATCAATATACTTCCAATCTTGATCGGCTGGAGCCCCCACCATCCGCGTGGCTTGCTGGCTTGGGGAAGCATCTTCGGATTCCTTGGCAAGCAGGCTGTCTTGTGCTGGTGACAGAAGTGGCGAATTGACACCTTGCTCAGCTAGAAGCAGAAAGATCCTTGGGGTTCCTCACACCCACCCCTAGGTGTGAGGAGCCTGCAGTGGGTGTGAGGAGCTTGCAGAAGGCAGGATTCGGGGTTCCTGGAAGACATCCGCCCCGTGCGTCTCCCAGGAATGTGTTCTGGTTTGATGCCCGCTCCCTTTCGGGGGGCCAAACCCTTGCAAGGGAGCCTCTGATACCTGGAGGCCAGTTCTGCTCCAGAGCAGGAAGACCAGAAGACTGGGAGGCTTTTTTTCTAGAAAGCCCACATGGGATACAGCGTGAAGAAAGCAAAGGGCGTGTACGCAGCCAACGTATCTCCTGCACCCGCAGACTGCGCAGCTAAGCTATCAGTAGCTGCTGACCAGGTACGCTAAGGCCGCTAAGGCCGGGACGAACCTCATCTTCAACTGGGCATCCCCAACGACTGCAGTTAACATGGGCCCAGACAGAGCATCGCAGAGCCGCCCGCCACACGGCTGGTTCAGGTTGGGTTCTGACTAAGGCCTGAGCGCCATCTTCCCCCACAGGATAAGCTGCCAAACCAAGCCATGCGAGTCTTTAAGTACCAAGGTCCCAGAGACAGGTGCTGAGCACCTCTGCCAACCAATGTGCCCCCCTTTCACCACCCATGGCTCGGTCCCTGACACCGGAATATCGGGGTGATTTTTCTACTAGTGAATGCAAGGCCTGCAGGGGTGCCAGCCGTTTAAGATAAAAAACTGCAGCTGCAGATCTGCGTAGAGCAGCTCTGAAGGGCTGCACGCACTCTGTAGGAGACAAAATCCAAAAAAAAAAAAAAAGTGCCTGAAAATTAAATTCTAAGCAGTAGCCCCGTTAAGGTTTTCTGGAAGCTTCCTTACTCCCTCTTGCATGACACACCCCGGCTCCCTGTCAGAGTCGGAGGAAGAAGGAAAGCAGTCAGCAAAGGGAAGGCAGAGATCAAGCCCTGTCGACCCGGGAGAAGGTCCTGGAGGGAGAGCTCCAAGCGGAAGGCAGCTCTGACTCCACGAATTTGGGGAGCAAAAGTGAGAAGAGAGTATTTTCTGCAGAGCAACAGTAAGCTGGACATTGGGACTGGAGAGATGGCTCTGGGGTTAAGAGCACTGGCTGCTCTTCCAGAAGACCTGAGTTCAATTCCCAGCACCCACATGGCGGCTCACAACTGTCTGTAACTCCAGCTCCAGGGCATCTGACATCCTCATACAGACACACATGCAGGCAAAACATGCACATAAAACTCTTGAAAATAATTTTTTTAAAAAAAGAAGGAAGAAATTAACAAAATGGGACCATTTAAGGCGTAGTTAGCAGGAACATTTGCCTGGGGTTAGGACTGGAGAAATGGCTCAGCGGTTAAGAGTATGGACTACTCTTCCGAAGGTCCTGAGTTCAAATCCCAGCCAACCACATGGTGGCTCACAACCATCTGTAATGAGATCTAATGCCCTCTTCTCTTCTGGCATGTCTGAAGGTATACTTACATATAACAATAAATAAATCTTTAAAAAAGAATCTAGCCAGGCAGTGGTGGTGCATGCCTTTAATCTCAGCACTTGGGAGGCAGAGATAGGCAGATTTCTGAGTTTGAGGCCAGCCTGGTGTACAGAGTAAGTTCCAGGACAGCCAGGGCTACACAGAGAAACCCTATCTTGTAAAGGAAGGAAGGAAGGAAGGAAGGAGGAAATCAGAATCTAGCCTGCAGCTTGCAGAAGCCCCTCAGAAGCCTGGAGATGCCAGCTGGCATGTCACGCCAAGGAGGACAGCTTCTGCCATTCACATGCCTCTGTGTCCTTCCCATGGTGGCATCATGGGCCTACCCTGGGAACCTGACTCAGGCCTTCATAGACCCTCTGGAAAAGAACAAGGCCCACAGGGTGCTGGGCACGAGCTCTAGAATCTGCCATACGGTTTCTGGCCGCCACTGGACATGTTTCTAGTTTCCAATCTTCGGTCACTAAGGCCCCACCGTGTGGCGCACTGGGCTATTGACAGGACAAGGTGTGGCTGTGCATCTGCCTGTCAGCAGGGGACCCACAAGAGCCACCAGGCAAGGTGCAGGCCTTTGCTTCCAATGTTTTAACAAGGGAGTGAGGTGTGTGTGTGTTCGTGCAGTCAGCCACCGCTCTCTCCTTGGGGGAGCCGGTAGTGACTTCAGGGAGGGAAGGCTATGTCCCAGATACAAAGTGACCACATGTCCCCCTTCCCCCAGGGACCTGGGCCCCTTGTCCTCTCTTCCCAGCCTCAAACCCCGACTTCCAGACAGGCAGATGGCTGGCACAGGCTATGTTCTTCACACTGTTTATCAACTCAATGTAAGTGGTTTGCGAGCAATAATTTTTTAATGAAAATTAAAAATTAAAAAAAAAAAAAAAGAGGGTATCCCAGGTCTTAAGGCTGAGAACTCCTTCCTGAGACTCAAGATTCAGCTTAAACACAGATGTGACTGGTGACGTGAAGCACACTGCTGGCCGCGGATTATGGTCCAGGTCTGAAGAGCAGCATCTTCCGTGGTCCTGGCTGTGAACATCTCTCCTTCCTAACCGGGGCAGAAGGGCAAAGGGCAGGCACAGGTGCACGCCAAAGAACACGGACGATGTCCCCCGCCAACCTTTCCAGTGAGGTTTTATTAGTGCTCGCTTCCGGAAAGGAGATCTTTGGTATTTCCCCCACTGTGCAGACTCCCCACAGACAGAGGAGAGTCATTCTTCTGGGTAAGAACAGGACATTCTAGGCTCAGGCTGGGCAGTGACTCACCGTTATTCAGAATGGTGACACAGAGCCTGTGCACCCTTTCTCCTGAGGCATGCAAGGCCCCCTTCCTCTCTGATGTTGCAACTGCAGAAGGCCGAGTCGGTGAAGAACAGATGAAAAGGCACTGGGCTACGCAGCCAGAGAGGCAGAGAGCAGGAAACGGCAAGGAGTTTGGCACTAACCCCGCCTCCTGGGTGGAATGTGAGTGGTGGCACGTGGGCTCCCCCACATGGCCAAAGGTGGAACTTCACCTGCAACTACCTGTGTCCAAGCCGGAGCAAAGCCCCAGGAAAGGACCCCAGGGCGGTCCTCCTTTCTGCCAAGGATAGCTCTCTCTCGGAATAGAGTCAGTCTGGGTCACTGGAAGCCAGAGTAAGCAGAATTTTAACAAGAGTGCCTTTCATACAGAGTCCCCCGGCTCAGGCTACACTCTGCACATCTCTAGTGAAAGCAAGAATTCTTTTCCATGTGCTGTCTGGCAGAAAGTACAATCAATTAAAAGTAGAGAAACAGATTTCCTGATGCCCCTCACCACAGGAAAACCCTTCTCTGGGAAAATTCTGAAAGACACGGAGACTCTGTGACTGACACATAGGTAACCGAGAGGAGGGGCCATCTGAACGAACCCTCCCGGGCCTTCCCTTGTTCACACGGCTAAGCAGGAGGCCGAAACGAAAACGGTATGTGCCCTGAAAAGTTTGCTTTATGTGGTTGGGCTTCTTTTAAAAAGTAAAAATTCCGAAGCCCCGGAGGAGGCTGAAGTTAGGAGCTGCCTGTAGTGTTCCCAGTGGTTAGTCAACGAGAAAGATGGAGACGCCTGGCGGGGGAGGGGCCGCTGCCAGGCTTGAAGCCCCGGAGAGGTAGTGAGGAGAGTTAGCTGCAGTCTGCCCCGGTGCTGGGAATTGGCCACATAAGCCCTAGAAAGAGGCTGTGAGCTAGAGTCACCCCCGACCCAGGAGCAGACAGAGCCCTCCTGTCTAGTTAGATCAGAGATGGTAGAAGAGTTCCCAGTGGGGACGGGAGCCCTGGTGTCTAAATCTGGGGGGAACCTTTGACATGGCAGTGTCTGTGTCTGTGGAGAGGGAGAGGCTGGGGGGTAACGGGGAATCCTGAGGACAGTGGATGTCCAGCCCAGAGACAGAAGCTGCCGGGAGGAGAGCCAGATCTCAGCTAGACACACAGAGGGATGGAGGGATACGAGAAGAGGCAGGGCGCTCCGTGCAGTCTCAGGATCGTGTCTACTCTTCTGGCCTGGCTCAGAGCAAGATATTCACCAGGAGTCACCGGGAGACATCCTCCCCACCAGTGCTGGCCCCTCTTCCCACAGAAAGCAGTTCAAAGATCACGGGCCAGTCTGGCAGGCCACTTTGGTTCTTTAGCATGGAGCCTTTTCCTGGCCTTCCTGTGTGTGGTAGATGCTGCCAGAGGCCTGAGTCTCTCTGCCGTGTGGGTTGTGAGGCCAGAGCTCTGCCTCGTTTCCATGCTCAGGCATCGTGACTCCACAGAACCAGTAGGTCCAGGAAGTGGCACAGAGTTTTGTCCTCCCATCTCGGGCTGACTGTGGAACTCTGTGACCACACGGCTGAGGCACACGGGGCAGCTGAGAGAAAGGCTGAGGGTGAGTAAGACCAGGATGCTCCCGTCATCCCAGAAAGGCCTCGTAATCCATGTACCAAACCAGCTGCCCGGAGAGAGGCACCACACCTGAGATGGGCCACTTCTTGGGCTCGTGGCCCACGCGGCTCACCAGCGTGGTGATCTCTCGTTTCGTCCTGCCCATGACCAGGACAGCTACCTTCTTGGCTCGGTTGATGAGGGGCAGGCTGAGGCTCATGCGCTGGTGTGGCCTGAGTGGGCTCTCTGTCAGCACCACCAGCTGGTCACCATCCAGGCCCGTGGGTGACTGTGGGAACAGAGAAGCCGTGTGCCCGTCGGTACCCATGCCCAGGAGCACCAGGTCGAAGCTGCTGTTGGCCACCAGGGCCGAGATCTCGCTGGCGTAGGTCTGAGCTCCCTGGTCCTCCTCAGCGCAGAGCCGCTGGTGCAGGTGCACAGGCATGGGGTGGATGTTGTAGTAGGGGACCCTGACGTGCTGGAGCAGGTGAGCCTGCAGGCCCTGGAAGTTGGAGTCTGGATCTGAGAGAGGGACACAGCGCTCATCCACCAGCCAGAGGTGCGTGTGGGCCCAGGGGAAGCCGTAATGCCCCGTGGCCAGCTGCTGGAAGAGGGCTATGGGGCTCGAACCGCCTGACAGTGCCAGGTGGAACTTGCCGAAGCGCCGTACTGCCTGCTCCGCGGTGGCTTCGATGTCACTGGCCAGCTTGGAGATCAGCTCCTCTGGCCAGGCAGTAATCAGTGGGCTCGCTCTATACTGGGCCCTGAGGACCTGGAAGTCACTGGGCTTTGGGATGGACCCTAATTCTGGGATCAGCACCTCTGGCTGCTGCTGGGAGAAGGTCAGCTGACTGCCGCTGAACTCAAAGTCTAGCAGCGGGCCATTCTCGGCTCCCCCTGGGTACGGGCGAGGGACCTCTAAGGCCAGGCTGTCCAGTAACGGGGTCCAGAAGACCCAGGAGGCCAAGAGGTTCTCCGTGGTGATGAAGGACTCCTTGCGGCAGTGGAAGATGTGAGACAGGAGGATGGAGTAGGCATCCTGCTTCCGCACAGGTGTATAGGCATAGAAATCAGACAGAGGACGACCAAAAAGGCGGAGCCCGGGCCGGTCTGGCACCTCCTTCCAGCTCTGAGTCGGTAGAGAGGGCTTGAACAGGTTCTGGCTGACCAGGATGGCAGGGTGGCCCAGCTCACCGTGTCCAATGTAGAAGATGATCTGCTGGGGCAGACAGCGGCTCCGCTCTGGCACCCAGTGTCGCTCGCTCTGGGTGCAGTACGCCCGGTCCTTAAACAAAATCCGAACGTAGCCCGCTCTCTCATCCAAGGCCTTGCCAGACATCAGGATGAAGGGGACGCCCTCCCAGCGCAGGTTGTCAATGTGGACAAGGACACCTGAGGTGGGGAGAGAGCAGACAGTGACATTACAGTCTACGCAGGCCCTGGCGCCCCTGCCAAGCCCCTGCCTTGCTATACCTTCTGAAAGAAAGAATAAAAGAAGTTAAAATTTCCCAGGGCACAGGACTTAAAGAAACAAACAGTCCTGGGAAAGGATAAGGGCAATAAAAATCCAGGATACACCCGGGCGTGCTGTTAGGGCATCCCAGACCATATAGATAAGGGATCAGTCCTGGGAAAGGACAAATCCAGGATACACCCGGGCATGCTGTTAGGGTATCCCAGACCATATAGATAAGGGATCAGTCCTGGGAAAGGACAAAATCCAGGATACACCCGGGCATGTTGTTATGGCATCCCAAACCATATAGATGAGGGATATGTCTGGATTATCTCCGCTAAGCCTCAAACCATCCGGACAGGCTGGCGTCACCCGGTCTGACTCCAAAAGATAAGCTGCCCTCCTGCATTCCAGAGATACCGGTCCCACGTACTGCCTGCTGATGTAATTGCCCACCAAGAATCTGCCTGTAACCGTTTGAACTAACCTATCATGTGTGCCCACGTCAACCTCCCTCAATTCCTTTCTATAAAAACCTTCGATATTTGAGCCTCGGGGTCGACTCCTCTGCACCCCTGCGTGGGGCAAGTGTCGGCCCGGAGCTCCGTTTATTAAAGCTACCTTATGCGTTTGCATCAAGCTGGTCTCTCGAGTTTCTTGGGGAGCGCCATCCTGAGATTTGAGCAGGGGGTCCCCCAAAAGGAGGCCTTACATTTGGCGAGCCAGGCAGGAGATGCGTAGCCCCCAGGAACCCCGAAGACCCCTTGGAGGTACGTTGGTGTGAGTGTTTGAGTGTGGCGCCACTGTCTGTGTGTATATGTGTCTGATGTGTATGTACATGTGTCTTGGTTTGTAAAAAAGTGGATGTGGAACCCCACTTTGTGCGGCTGCCACTGTGGCCCGTAAGGACCCTCTGGCTGCGGGAGGGGACGCTCTCTTTAACCGCAAGGCCGTGGCCTGTGTAAGACGTTGCACAGGTGGATAAGCCAGGAGGACCTGGCTGTGGAACAAAGGAGACGGAGTGCTCTTTTTACCCAGGCGGTAGTGGACGTGGAATCCCACTCCGTGTTACAGGGAGAGTGGACGAGTGGAAGTGGAATCCCACTCTGTCAGAGGTTGTGTTCCGCTGTTTGGTTCAAGTCCAGACACGGACGAGTGTGTTTAAATGTGCTAATGTCAGTTGTTTTTGTTCTGTGCTTGCGTTTTTTGTTCTTTGCTGTAAGCCGGCCTGAAAATTTCAGTTTTACTTATGTTTGGGGCTCAGAGAGCCTGTCTGGTGTGGTAAGTTTGACTGGCAGCCTTGCTAGACCGCAGGGGTCTGGAGGAGGGCTGAGTAAGGCTCTCCTCCAGCTGTAAACAGCAGGAGCCGAGTTTTGCTGAAATCTGGTTTGGTTACTGCAGGGGCACCTGATGTCTGGCCTGCTAGAGACAAATTGTGTGTTAATTTTCCTTGTTCTGTGTTCTTAAATCTAGAGGCCTGATGGTGGCAGGGTCAGGCTGTCTATATGGTGTTATTCTGTATCTTGTTTTGTGTTCTTGGACTTAGACGGACGAACGTGTTTAGACTTCAGACTGACTGAAAAGTGACGCTCTTAAACTCCAACTCGATACCTTTAGACACAGAGCTGCTTGTTCTTTTTTTTTTTTTTCCTCTTTTCTCTGCTCTCAGCCTGAGGAACCATAAATCTTGAGATAATGCTCTTTGCTCCCTCCAGGAACTACTAGCTCACCACATTCCTGAGACATCTGGCACCTTGCTCAGAGTTAAATTATAACTGCCTGAGATAACCTATGACCTTCCACTGAGCCAAAAGTTGCTGCCCAACTGTGGCTGCAGCCCCCGCCCCCCCTTTTTTTTCCTTTGTAGTTTCTTCTAAAGAAGACTCCTAACTGCGTCTGCAAGGTCATTCTCCGCTGGTACTCAGGGGCCCAGGGACTAGGGTTTTGCCTGGGAGGGGCTATCGCCTCCCCGGTCGGGGGCGCAGCTGGCCCAGCCAGCCCTATGGACCCTGAGCCAATGCGCGCGGAGCTGGGACGCCGGGGGCGGAGAGAAGCGGCCAAGGCAGGGCCGGCTTTGGAGGCCATGGGGAAGAAGGCAGAGGAGCCCACGCCAGGTGCCACCGCAGGCGGCGTGCCCTCCGCTGCGGGGACCAGAGCCACAGCCCGAGTGCAGTTCGGAGGCGTCTCCAGTCTCCAACGTTGGAGAACTACACTGGAGGTCACTCTGACCACATCGGAGCTTCCCAGGCTCCGGGAGCTCTCTCAAACTCCAGAGGGTGTG
This sequence comes from Apodemus agrarius, assembly GCA_964023405.1. Taxonomy (NCBI): domain Eukaryota; kingdom Metazoa; phylum Chordata; class Mammalia; order Rodentia; family Muridae; genus Apodemus; species Apodemus agrarius. Next base: position 6,482,508 of record OZ030009.1, on the reverse strand, counting down.
CCCGCTCCCTCCCTTTCCGAGCCCCCTAAAGAGAGTTATTATTTTTAAATTGTCTTTCTAAAAATATAAAAATGGTCAGATTTAAAGACAGATATAAATTATTAAGTTCAAAGGATAAATTCTTATTTGATACAGATTTCATTTTGATACAAATTCAAGGTTATCATTGGTATAAATACTAAAAATGTAAACATGCAGGATTTACACCCAGTCCTTTTTTGCTGTTATTATTATAGATCTAAAATGTTTAAACCTATGAGTTTGGGGCCATACAAAATATAAGGTTCTAAGTTTATTATGGTGTTTTCTATGTTTTAATCAGAAGATAGTTGGTTTTTTAAAATTGTCAAAAGTCCATAAAGTATGATATTTAATATTATTTATTGTTGTTATAGGGACTAGTCTGCTCCTGACAGCTTTCCTTTCTTGAAGAAATAGCATATATAGAGTTGCTTCTGTTATAGAGAAAGAGAGCCACGAGATTGCCTCTCTTCATTTACAGACAAACTTAATGTGTCTATAGATTAATAGTTCCTAATTCTTTAAGTCTGTCAGATGTTCCTGTGCCAAAAAGCTAAAGACCAATGCTCCAACATTTTAAAGTATAAACGGTTCAGGTATTTAGCAATCTCTATCATTTGGCTAAGTCTTAAAAGCTATGTTAAGCTTTCTATATATTTTCAGTTAATATTGGTCACTCTTGGATTTCTGACAGGGATAAAAACTATTAGCCTCATAGTCAGCTCAAGCTCTTTAATCTTAAAAGCTGATATAGATTTACAAAAATGATTTTCAGGTGATATAAAATTTATAGCCAAAACATGAGTCAGGTGTTAAGTCTTATAGTCTTTCAAGATAGTAAAGATGACAAAGGTTCTGTTTGACAGAGATTGGATGTTATGCTCAATTTATATTTAGAGAAGACCACAGAATGGAGCAGAAGATCTGAGACCACCTATCCTGATTCACGGTGACACCCTCACTAAAGACGTATTTCACAAGAGACTGATTAATCTCTTTGAGACTGTTTTATTTGTAATACAGGAAGCCAGAAAAGAATACCCCCTCAGACGAAAGGTAAGAGGCACCTAAAGGACTGACACCAGACTCCATTGGCAGGTCTTGAGGGCATAATAGCCCACAGATTTGGCAAAGGTATGTGAAGCAGGGACCAGAGGAGTCACTGGCAGCCTTTCTAGTGCAGCTCAGAAGCATTTTGCTATACACCCCAGACTAGAAGGACTTTAGTTTGCTGAGAAAGTATGTAGAGAGATTTGGTACAAGTTATTTAGAAGGTCTGTAGAGAGATTTGGTACAAGTTATTTAGAAGGTCTGTAGAGAGATTTGGTGGTGCAGGTTGTTAGAAAAGTCTATCGAGAGATTTAGTATAGTTTGCTGAGACAGGGAGAGAGAGTAGAAAGAAAAAAATGAGAGAAGGAAGCTACAGAAAATCCTGGCTAAAAGGCAGAAAGGAATCAATGTGCATACTATATGGAGAGGCCACTAAGCCAGAGTGTGCCCTAACAATCTGGGAGCAAGAACCCACAGGTCTTGGGAGAAGTGGCCCCAAATGGCAAAGGTGTTATCCCTGGACAAAGACAATGACTAGAGGAGATGGGTGTTCTGACCACCTCCCCCAACCCTGGATAACTGTGAGAGGGAAAGAGAAACCCACTCAGTTCTTGATGGACACAGGGGCTTAACACACGGTCTTCCAACCCAATGGCCTTGTTTCCAAGAAAAGATCTAGGGTCTGAGAAGCCACTGGCACCAAAATATGTTCATGGACTACCCGAAGAACAATGGACCTAGGGATGGGATGGGTAACCCATTCATTTAAGGTCACCCCAGGATGTTTCTAACTGTTGGAGCAAGGCATACTCTCCAAAATGGTGGGGAAGATAGATATACTTACTGTCCAAAGGGCTGCAGCAACTGGCCCAAAAAGAGAGACTGACCCCTGCTGAAAGTTGCTACAGACAAGAGCAATCTTCTCCATGAAGGACAGGGACAAGCAGGTGCTGCTATGGTGGGCAGCACAAACGGTATCTGGGTAAAAGAATCTTTACCCCCTGGCATGTCAACGCAGAAAGTGAAGCTAATGGCCCTTACCAAGACCTCGGAACTTGGAGACAGCAAGAAAATCAACATCCACATGGATAACAGGTATGCCTTTGCCACAGCCCACGTCCACAAGGTGTATATGCCAAAAGGACTGCTCACATCAGAGAAAACCAACAGGAAATCTTGGACCTCTTAGATGCCCTAATGAAGCCAACAACTGTGAGTATCACCCTCTGCCCAGGATGTCAAAAGGGAAAAGACTCAGTGGGCAATAGCCCGGCAGAGCAAATGGCTCCAAGGAGAGATATACAGGAGCCTATACTGGTTGTGGGTCTGCGAGAGGCATCCACTGACAAATGGGACAAAGTGAGATAGCCTCACTTAAAATATGCTGAAAAAAAAAAAAAGGACTGAGATTGATAGCCATCTGACCAACTATTACCAAGGAAAGGTGCACACAAGAAGGGAGAATCATACTCCCCAGAAAGTAAGTCAAGGACTCACCAGGGCAAATGCACACATGAACTCATTTAAGGGATCAATAAAACAGTGTAAGGTATGCCAGCGAGTGAATGCTTATGCAGCAAAGAGTAAATAGGGCAGAAGACCTAGAAAAAAACAGCCTAGAGTATATAAAGGTTATATAAAGCTAAGGCAAGAAAATATAGTTATAAATATCTTTTAGCATTCATAGATACTTAATCTAGATAGGTTGAGACTTCCCCCAGCAAGCAGAAAACAGCTGCCAGGGTTAGAAAAAAATTTTTCCTGAGTTTCAGAGTGCCCAAGGTAATTGGATCAGACAATAGTTCTGTTTTTGTTTCTAAGGTAAGTCAGAAATTAACAGATATTGGGGACTAATTGGAAATGTTATTGGATGTACTGTCCCCAGGGCTCAAGACAGCTAGAGAAAATAAACAAAACTCTATGAGAGACCTTAACTAAATTGACCTTGGAGACTGGTTTAGGCTGGGTGGTGCCTCTCCCCTTGTTTCTGAATAGTCCTTGCCATTTTAATCCTCTTTGTTACCCCAATTTCTTTGTCATCCACTGAGTCCTCCCAAGAGATGTGTCACAACATGAGATTTGGCTCAAACTGTTTGCCTTAATGCTCCAGGCGTGTCAGAGACTCCCTACTACTTCCAGACAGGTTACTGGATCCGTGAAAGAAGACTTCAAGAACAGTTGCTAAAACGTTAATGAAAAAGACCCTCACCAAATTGACCACAGAGACTAGAGTTAATAATGGGATAGCTCTCCTACCTGTGTGGAGAGTGCTCTACAGGGTTGGGAACACCCCTAGATAGTTTAGACTGACCCTTTGTGTTTCAACTAATGTTTTTGACTCCTCTCGCGATTTCTGTGTTATGGTCCAACTTTTATCTCGAGTGTATTATCACCCTTCTTCTTATTTAGAGGAAGAATACACCAACAAAAGGTCCAGAAGAGAACCGGTTTCCATAACCCTAGCCGTGATGCTGGGAGCTGGGCTTGCGGTAGGTGCAGGAACGGGAATAACAGCCTTAGTAGAAGACAGACAAGGAGCTCACTCTTTCCAGACCCTAAGGAATGCCATGGAAGAAGATTTATGAACGCTAGAAAAATCCATCGATGCCTTAGAAAAGTCTCTGACCTCCTTATCTGAAGTAGTGTTACAGAATAGAAGAGGTTTAGACCTAGTATTTTTGAGAGAAGGGGGACTGTGTGCAGCCCTAAAAGAAGAGTGCTGTTTTTATGCAGACCATATGGGGATAGTCCGAGACTCAATACAAAAATTAAGGGAAAGACTTAAAAAAAAAAAAAAAAAAAGAAAACACGACCGGGAGGCACAGCAGGGGTGGTTCGAATCATGGTACTCTAAGTCCCCATGGATGACCACTCTATTTTCTGCCCTTGCTGGGCCAATTCTCATTATATTTTTGATTCTAATCTTTGGTCCTTGTATGATAAATAAGGGACTGGCTTTTGTTAGGGCTAGGATAAATGCAGTGCAGCTTATGGTCCTCCAACACCAATATCGGTCTGCTGTTATAGAAGATAAAGATATTTTAGAAGAAGAGGACACTCTATGAATTCTAAGATTAGAATTGGTTTCAAAGAAGAAGAGGGGAAATGAAAGAAAGAATAAAAGAAGTTAAAATTTCCCAGGGCACAGGACTTAAAGAAACAAACAGTCCTGGGAAAGGATAAGGGCAATAAAAATCCAGGATACACCCGGGCGTGCTGTTAGGGCATCCCAGACCATATAGATAAGGGATCAGTCCTGGGAAAGGACAAATCCAGGATACACCCGGGCATGCTGTTAGGGTATCCCAGACCATATAGATAAGGGATCAGTCCTGGGAAAGGACAAAATCCAGGATACACCCGGGCATGTTGTTATGGCATCCCAAACCATATAGATGAGGGATATGTCTGGATTATCTCCGCTAAGCCTCAAACCATCCGGACAGGCTGGCGTCACCCGGTCTGACTCCAAAAGATAAGCTGCCCTCCTGCATTCCAGAGATACCGGTCCCACGTACTGCCTGCTGATGTAATTGCCCACCAAGAATCTGCCTGTAACCGTTTGAACTAACCTATCATGTGTGCCCACGTCAACCTCCCTCAATTCCTTTCTATAAAAACCTTCGATATTTGAGCCTCGGGGTCGACTCCTCTGCACCCCTGCGTGGGGCAAGTGTCGGCCCGGAGCTCCGTTTATTAAAGCTACCTTATGCGTTTGCATCAAGCTGGTCTCTCGAGTTTCTTGGGGAGCGCCATCCTGAGATTTGAGCAGGGGGTCCCCCAAAAGGAGGCCTTACACTTCAGCCTCCTGCAGGGCTGGAAACAGTTCATGGAGCTCATTCTACAGCCATAAGACCAGCACTCAGAGGTCCCCCCAAGACCTGGTTCCTCTATGCAGGCCACAGTCACAGGAGCCGTGACATACCTACACACAGCCAAGCCTCTTCACTGGTTTCTGTGCCGTCACATACAAGGACAATGACTGCACTTGCCCTGTGGGTGTGTGCGGACTAAGGTGAGGCGCACACACTGCCTGCCACATCAAATGGGCTCTAAATGCAGGGCTGTCTCACGGCCACGGTGTCTGCCTGCTAAGAGCCAACCGGTCTCCCCAAAGCCTTCTGGGACCTTCCAAGTAGCTCTAGCAGGCATCCGATGGTCTGTGTGGTGTCTGTCCACGGGAACATTCCTTGGCTACGCCTGGGTAGAACTTTGCACTCCATTATGGAAGTGATAAACACAGCCCACGAAGGTGGCAGCTAGGAGTCCCCCAGGAGATTTTTCTGGGACTGAACGGAGGCTGAAGTAGGTGACCTGCAGCTTTAAGCTGGCAGCAGGCCTGGGAGGTGGTGATCACCACGCACTGAAAAGATCTCTTGGAGTCCCAGCTACCGCACTTCAAAGGGCACTTGGAGGAGCAGCCGCCCCCAGCTGGTGGTGGCCCCACAGATGCCAGCTCCGGTGCCTACCTGCGAAAGTTGGGGTCAGGCTCTGGAAGCCGTCCGGCTTCTGCAGCTCTTGGCGCACCTGCCCGCTGTAGGCCTGGTACTGGCCCAGGACCGCACTGCTCTTCTGCAGCCCCCGCAGCGCCTGGAAGACCTGGAGCTTGTGCTGGAGCACGGCGGCTGAGCTGCTGATGTTCTGGGGCAGCTCCATGGCCACCAGCGTGAGGATCTCAGTCAGGTGGTTCTGCAGCGTGTCACGGATGACGCCGTACTCCTCGTAGAAACTGGCCCGACCTGAGTGACAAGGGGGCTGTCAGAGGGTCCCCGAGGCTGGCGAGACGCTAACCCATCATTGTCCTGGCTCCTCATTCCTCCATCCAAAGAACCCACGGCAAGGTGTGCCACAGCAAGCCACAACGTGAGACAGCAAAGGGACAGAGGGGGCAACCGCCCTTCAACAGCTATTCTAAGAAGGGATCGTCCCACTGGGCCTTACAGGAATGGGCTTGGGAAGGTTCTAGTCTCGGGACTAGGAACAAACACCTCTGGCTCCTGGCCATTCTCCTTGGCCTGCCCCCCCCTCCCTGGGCACTGGCCAGCAGGAGACGCCATCTGATCATGGTGAGAAGCGGGTAGGACAGCCTGGCGAGGACTGGGTGCTGGCCCTGACCGTCACCTCCTAATGAGGGCTACTTCGTTGACTGGTTTATATGCCCTACCACTAAACAGAGCCAAAAACACCACCCCATGACCCAGTGCACGAGCACACTCAGCTGAGGTATGACAAAATGGGAAGGAGAGGAAGAGGGAAGGAGGCAAAGGAAAACCTGCGAGACGTGCCAGAGGGTCGTGCAAGGCTCCTCCGAGACCAAAGGCATTTCAGACAAAGAGACCCGGGGTAGGAGGGACAGGGCCTGCTGGGGCTGGACAGGGAAGCAGGAGGAGATGCTGGAGGGGAGCACGCATCCTGTGGGGTGAGAAGAGCACATATCCTGTGGGGTGAGGGGAGCACATATCCTGTGGGATGGGGATGAGGGGAGCCGACATCCTGTGGGATGGGGATGAGGGGAGCACATATCCTGTGGGGTAAGGGGATCTGGCATCCTGTGGGATGAGGTTAAGGTACAGTACCCGGGCTCCAAGGGAAGCCCCTGGATGCCCACAGAGAAGCAGGCCCAAGCCGCACTGAGAGCAGGACCCTGGCCTGCTGTGTGGTGAGGCTGTAGAGGCAGAGATGGCCAAGCTCCCGCTCGAGCAGCGGCTGAGGCACTAGAGTCTTTTCAGTTGACTGAACTTGCCAATGGAAGAGGAGAAGACGGGGAAAGGAAAGGAGGGAGCAGAGGCAGACTCTGAAATCGGTCGGGGCAACAGTGTAGCCATCGCTAACACTCAGGGATGGGAGGACAGGCAGGGAACACACCGCTACGAGGGACATGCGTGTGTCACACGTGCTGAGGACCCCCAGGTGGAGACATCTGGCTGGCAGGTGGACTAATTTGATGGTGAGGGTTGTGTCTAGGAACGCCAAGCCCAAAGCTTGCCACCTGTGACCTGGGGCACCACCAAGCACCTGACACATGTCACTCTCAAACCATGAAGGTCTGACACGGCAAGTATCTGCTTACCCCTGTTCTACACGGTAAGGAGTCATATGACCAGGGCTAGGACTAAAGCTGTGAGTTCTGATGATCCCTGACTTCCACACAGACACAAACATCACAGCACAGGATTCAGGTGTACCTCTACCCTCGTCATGGGCTTGGCTGTCCCAACTTGCAAACACCAAGTCCAGTCACCACCTCAGTCAGTCACTTACCAAACACTTTGCCGTGTATGCTGCAGGTCAGCTAGCTATCCCTGTGCACTCCGAGAACCTAGGAGCTCTGGCCTGGAATGCTGCAGGCCTGCCTTCTTCATGCTGCTCATGTCTGCACCGGAGGCCCATGGTGGAGACAAAGCTGCTGTGTACCTAAGGCATTGCCACTCTGATAACACTAGACAGCAGAAGGAACGGATGCACGCACCTCCTGGCCCATCTCACACGGAAGACAGCACTGTTTGATCAAGTAGGAACGTATTTCGAGAGGACATGGGGGCTGAAGAGATGGGTCGGGAGTTCAGAGCACTTGATGCCCCTACAGAGGACCAGATCCAGTTCCCGACACCTACACCAGTCAACTCACAAGTGCCGGAAGTTCCAGCTCCAGGAGATATGACACACTCTTCTGGACTCTGAGGGCATCAGCACACACACATCCATACACTCATGTGAGTCCACACACACACACACACACACACACACACGTACGTATGTACGTACGTAAATTAATAATGGAGAAACTGGCACCCAGGAACAGAATTAAAATAAGTAACCATCACTGGGATTAGCAGTTCAAAGAGAATCGTCAGTGATTAGAAGGGGCTGGGAGAGGCAGGGCGGAGAAGAGACCTGAAGTTTGCAAAGGGAGGCAGGACAGAGAGGAGAAAAGAAGGCTGGGGTGGGGCTTGGCAGTGGAGCCTTGCCTGTCCCTGGCTCCAACCTCAGCAGCACACACACACACACACACACACACACACACACACGCTGATGTACAACACGTGGCTCCTCACTGAGATCTGACAGCATACTGTTTAAGATGGACACACATACTAACAGTGATGAGTGTCGAGCGCTGGCTGAAACGAGGGAGAAGACTCAGTCAGCAACGCACTGCTCATGCGCAGTCAGATCCACCCCACACGCTGCTCATGCGCAGTCAGATCCACCCCACACGCTGCTCATGCGCAGTCAGATCCCCCACACCCGTGTCAAAAGCTGGCCGTGGCGGTGCCCGGCTGGAACTCCTGCACCGAGGACAGCGCTCCAGCCCCAGGAAGATGGCTGGCTAGCCGGAGACCCTAACTCAAGACAATGTGGCCGATGCTTGAGGGAGAAACCTGGCTCCCCATAAGCACACATATGTACACGCCTGTGCGCAACACGCATGTGCACACAAAAGTGTACGGACATGCAAACCAAAGTAAGCCCAGTCAAACTTGGGAACAACAGAGAACAGGAAATAGAATAGAGGCCAAGGAGACCCACACAGGAGGTGTTAAAGCACGTTTAAATCCCTGGTGGGAGGCTGGGATCCCACCAGGAAGGAGGAACCGGTTACCACAAGTTATCATCTGACTCCACGTGGCTGCAGTGGCATGCACACACCCATGCATACACATAATAAATAAGTAAAATGTACTACAAACTTTTTGAAGAACTGAACTTGTAAGAGTTCGGGTGGGGCGCACTGGTAGAAGGTTTGGTTATCATGTTTAAGGCTCTGGGCTTTCCCAGGAGGGAAAAATAAAAACTTAAATAAAAATGGTTTCCATCTGTTATTGCATAGTTAATTTACCTTGCATGTGTTTCCTAGCCATTATTTTACCAGGAATCTAATTACTGTTTAATCCCAAACAGATAAATGAGGGGCGGTCCTAGCTTATACGTGTGAGTTGAGCATGTTTGTTCTGAGCAGGCACCGTGAGTCTTCAGAACCTGCCTTGCAGGACAGACATGGTGGCTATCTGGAAGTTAGGAAAATTTAAAAGGCAGTGGGGGTGTGTGGAGAGATGGGTCAGTGATTAAGAGCATTTGCCATCCTCTAGAAGAGCTGAGTTCAGTTCCCACACCCTCAACTACCTGTAACTCCAGCTCCAGGGGCTCTGAAGCCCTCACCTGGCCACAATGGCACTGCACTCATATACAAACACACATATAATACAACTAAAAATGAAGTAGAGCCAGCCATGTGATACACGTGTTTAATCACAGTACTTGGAAGGCAGAGGCAGGTAGATCTCTGTATGTACAATGCCAGCCTGGTCTACAGAGAAAACTTCAGAGCAGCAAGAGCTATATAGTGACTCTATCTCAGAAAAATGTGTGTGTGTGTGTGTGTGTGTGTGTGTGTGTGTGTGATATGCGATAGTTTGTATATGTTTGGCCCAGGGAGTGGCACTATTAGGGGGTGTAGCCTTGTTGGAGTAGGTGTAGCCTTATTGTGGTGGGCGTGGCCTTGTAGTGGGTGTGGCCTTGTTGGAGTGGCTGTGGCCCTATGGGAGTAGGTGTGTCATTGTGGGCATGGGCTTTAAGACCCTCCTCCTAGCAGCCTGGAAGTCAGTATTCTCCTAGCAGCCTTCAGATGAAGATGCAGAACTCTCAGCTCCTCCTGCACCATGCCTGCCTGGATGCTGCCATCTTCTTGCCTTGATTATAATGGACTGAACCTCTGAACCTGTAAGCCAGCCCCGATTAAATGTTGTCCTTACAAGAGTTGCCTTGGTCATGGTGTCCATTCACAGCAGTAAAAACCCTAACTAAAACAGTGCAAGTGTGCGCGCGCACACACACACACACACACACACACACACACATACTTGGCACACATATATGTATATATATGGAAGCTGTAAGGAAGCTGGAGCTGGCTCAGCATTTGTTGCCCTCACAGAGAGGACAGGGTTCTGTTCCCAACACCCACATGGTTGCTCACAACCATCTGTAACTCCAGGTACAGGGGGTGAGACACCGTCTTCTGACGCCCATGTGCACCAGGCACTCATGTGGCACACAAACATACATTCAAGCAAGACACCCATACACATAAAATAAAAACAAACACTTCTTTTTAAGAGCAGTTGGCAACCGGGTGTGGTGGTGCATGCCTGTAATCCCAGCACTTGGGAGGCAGAGGCAGGCGGATTTCTGAGTTCGAGGCCAGCCTGGTCTACAGCGTGAGTTCCAGGACAGTCAAGGCTACACAGAGAAACCCTGTCTGGAGGTGGGAGTGGGGGTGGCGGGGGGGGGGGGTGGGGTGGGGGTGGGGAAGAGCAGTTGGCATTTCATGAGGGAAGTGCGAGGACACCTTGATGGTGTCCATCTGAAATCCGATCCAGAGGAGACCTCATGGGACACGAGGAGGAGTCCCCAAAAGGTCACTGGAGGCACGAGGCGAGACGACATGGCCTTCTCCAAGCCCAAAACTCAACCATGGCTAATTATAACATCAGGAAGAAGCTGGCTGCTGGGTCAGCCTGGTCCCCTGGACGGCAAAGGGATGCTCAAATGTGAAAACCCATACTTGATAAAAATCAATGGGTTAGAGCAGATTTAAGCAAAGAGAGGACAATTAGGGTTTAAGAACAGATGAATTTTTGATGGAGAGAGGGCACCAGAGTCCTTAAAAGCCCGCTACCTGCTTACTATTCATTAATTTCCTAAATCCCCGAGTGGCCCTCTTCCTATTTTTATCCACCCACTCCTTCATTCTGGGGAGATTGCATGCCTGGGGGTTACTACCTGCTTACTTGAGGAGTGCTTCCTTTACTCCTTCATTTCAAGCTCTGGGAGTGTGCCTGTATTTAGCACAGCCCGTGGATTTATGGGGTTTGCTCCCAACCTGGCCTATGAAGAACGAGGGCTGTAGCCTGGGCCACACGTGAAGGAGAAAGAGGCTGAGCACCGGGCTCAGCGGCAGAGCGGCAGGGTGGGCGGGGTCTGAGGCTGAGAGGCACGGTGGGCGGGGTCTGAGGCTGAGAGGCACGGTGGGCGGGGTCAGAGGTTGGACAGATGAGTGGGCGGGGTCAGAGGCTGAGCAGCTGAGTGGGCGGGGTCAGAGGCTGAGAGGCAGAGTGGACAGCCAGGCGCTGGTGCTCTCACCATACTCAGTGGGCTGACTTAGTCCAAGACCTATCAGCTGTCTACTGATTTGCTTTTCCAAAAGGGGATCTCTGCTGGCTTTGCACATCCTTTTCTAGGTTAAAGGTTGCAAGCTAAATTTCAGAGTGTAGAAAAGAGAAGTGCAAGCAGTTTGGCCAGCTAGAAGAAAGACCCCGTGAACTCAACTTCTAGCTGCACGAATCCAGGGTGGACCGTGGCTTTGCCCTCTGCTATACTGTTTATCTAAAGGGCAGAAAGATGGCTTGGGACTGCTTGTCATCTTTGGCCCAGTGACTCCACTATAGAAATATACAAGAGGGGAAAAAGTTAACGATCATGAATGTTCTAGAAGTAGATATTGCAAAAGCACTAAAACACACTGAGTCACGAACTTTAAATGATAATTTTTACAGAATGTGGATTTGATCTTAAAAAAATTTTTCAGAAAGTACTACTTAAAATAGCAAAAACTGGAAACAGCCAAAATGCCTAGTTATAGAATTTATACTGCATATTCTGTGATATAAATAGAACTGAACAAAAATATAGATCTGTTAAAAATATATTATGCAGATTGTCAATACATGGGGATACGGCTGGGAGGTTTAAGAAAGCAGGATGAGTATTACAGACCAATCACAGACCGACGCTGAGCCAACATTGGTCAGAACAGGCACTTTAAGATCATCCTCTCCTTGTGAACCTGGAGAGAATCTCTATTTGTTCAGGACAACCACGGGCATTATCTAATTTAACACAGAAGATCACCCGGAGAATGGCTAGGGCGGCTTTTACACTTTACAAGTTGAACCGAGGGTCACATCTCCTGAACTGAACCAGTAACCACCGCCTCCCACGCTTTGGTGCTGTGGGAGAGCTGGGCTGGGGAGGGGGGGAACTCCACAACAGATATTTTAACAAAACAAAGAGGAGAAAACAACCAAAAGTTAGTCACTGTTCCTACCAATGTCTTCTGGAGTCACTAAAAATAAGGAAGGTGAGAACGGAGGAGAGACACTGACTGCTAGCTCTCTCTCTCTCTCTCTCTCTCTCTCTCGCTCTCGCTCTCGCTCTCGCTCTCTCTCTCGCTCTGGGCACGGAGCTGCAGCTACCCCAGCTCAGTCTGCAGACAGCACAGCAGATGGTTTGGAAGGAACGCTGTTCCACTGAGCAAGTGCCCAGCACCTTATGTCACACGGGAAGGCAGGACAGCTGGTGTCACCTGGGAGGAGCCTGGCTGTTAGGGTCCCTCGATGAGAGGCACTGGGCAACCACCCTAACCCCAGCGGTGAACACATGCCTTTCCCCAGTGCCTGGTCACTCCCCAGCAGGGGCAGCCTCGGGTGCCCCCCATGTCCCCACTCCCACTTTCCAAACTGCTTTCTGTGCAGATGGAACTGACTCAGTAAAGAGAGTGCCCTGAGTACAGGGCAGTGAGGGAGAGCCTGGGCATGGAGAGGCTGAGGAACACAAGGATAAACCCCAGAACACAGGCTACTGAACCTCTGCCTTTAAAGACCCGATTTATCTCTCTGCAGTCATTTGGACTCGTTACTTCAATGCAGCAAGTGGCCAAGGTCACTTCCTTAGCCCACGCTGCTGCTGCTGCGTCTGAAGACCCCTTGGAGGGACCTCGGGTCTCCTGTGGGGAGAACCCAGGTCAGACACGGGAGGACTGCTGCTGGCCTGAAGGGTGGCGTCTTCCTCCTTCCTACGGTGTGCCCCCAGCCTCTGCGGCAAGCTGCACTGGAGCCAAAGGCTGCTGCGGCAGAAGCAGGAGCCAGGGAGGGGAGGGAGGTGGAGGGGAGGGAGCCATGGAGGGGAGGGAGCTGGAGAAACTGCTGCCGCCCAGGTGGATGGGGGTGGGAGGGAAGGAGCCAAACGACCTTGCAGTTCACAGGTCCCTTTTCCATGGCTGCTACAAAGGGGGTGGGGTGGAGGGGGTGGGGGGGTGGACAAGGAATGACAGGCTCAGATAGCACCCCTCCCTCTCCAGAACCAGGGTACAGTTTAGACCCCCAGCATCAACCCCCCCTAAGTAGAAGTAGAGGGTTGGGGTGGGGGGAGAGGGAGAGGAAACTGTTTGCAACCTTGGTCTTCTCCCTTAAAATTCAGACTGCAGGGCTCAGAATTCAGCCTTGGAAACATTCAGCCCAGGCTGAGGCCAACAGGAGCAGCCCCTCATCCACCATCACCCAGATGCTGTCAGGTAGGTGGAGAAGACTGGGCCTGGAGCCTCTGTCTGCACCCCTCAGGATGCCCACAAGACTCATGTGTGCTCGATCTATTGCCAACACGGCCTGCAGCAGAGGCCCTCCTACTGGGACTGAGGGTCTGTGAGCACAGTTTCCCATCAGTGGCTGCTCTGGGCCAGTGCCTAGACTAGAGAGACCCAAACCACAGCAGCGCAGACCTTCTGCTGGGCAGCTGCAACCAAAACAAACATTAGAAAAGGAGAGCGATAGTTTGTGTCTGTGACCCCCCCACACACACACACACACTTCAGAGTCTGGGGTCAGGGCAGGAGGATTTCTGTGAGCTCAAGGCCAGCCTGAGCTATATTACAAGATGGAGGTCAGCCTAGGCTACACTGTGAGACACTGTCTCAAACAAAACAAAATGAAACAAACAATTGTAAGTGAAAGAAAGCCCAAATGGTGGACCAGCCCCATCTCACATTAGATGTAGGCTCTTAGGACGGACACACACACACACACACACACACACACACACACACGTGCGACCTGGCTGCCTGCCCTCCCACTGCATGGGCACAGGAGCAGTCAAACTACTTGCTATAGGAGCCTTGAACCCAGCCCCTGACCTGTCTCTGGGCACGGCCACCTGGTAGCAGCTGCCGTTCAGACCCACGCTCTCACTGCTACCGGCTGGCCTCACTACGTCCACCTGCCCGGGTGTCTGTCTGTCTGTCTGTCTGTCTGTCTGTCTGCCTGCCAGCTTCCACTCTGTAACTTCCAAAGGCACCTTTGTAGTGCTGTAGTCTGCTTGGTCCGCAGTCTCTGCAGAAACCTTGCAAAGAATCCATAGAGGGTGTGCAGTACATGAAAATGAAGGACATGGCGGGAGAGAGGCAGACTGTAGAGGCGAGGGGATCACAGACAACCGCACACACGTGGGACTATGCCATGCCCCGTGCTGAGCACAGGGAAGAACCCCAGAGAGGGAGCGAGACCCTGACTCCCTGGCAGGAACAGAGCAAGTCCGGACAGCAGAAAGAAGTGTAGACACCACTGCTGGCTGGCGCAGGAGTGGCTGCTGTCCCACCCACCGGATCCAAGTTCTCAGTGCCAGCTCTGCAGCTCTGCTCTGCAGATGAAGCAAGGACAAGGCCCAGCACACCCTCTCCTTGGACATCGGGCACCTGAGAGGGCTCCGAAGGCGGCCCGAGACCCGTGTGAAGTCGAGAGAAGGGGCTGTGCCTGTTTCTGTCGTGGATCCCAGAGGGCAGAGCTAAGGACCTCCTGATGGAGAGATGCCTGCCGAGCTCTGCCTGGTCTCCTGCCCCTCCTGCCCCTCACGCCACACCTGCTTTCCATTTGCCTGTGGCCTCTGTACTTGGGCTTCTCACCCCACCCCTGGCCTGGCTCTCATACTCTCTGACCCTACCACCCTGCTCAGAGCCTCAGTGCTCTCACCAAGAGAGAGGAGAGAAGCCAGGGGGAAGAGAAAGACCACGCATAAAGCACAGGTTGGGGAGAGGAAGGACAGACATCCACCTGGGGTCCAGAGGCCTGGAGGGCCCTGGGGTAGAAAGGGGGTGGCCTCTGGGGATTCCTGCAGCTGTGGAAGGCAGGCGCACGCCTGTGTGGGATGGTGGCGCTGCGCAGGGTGCCAAGCGTGAGAGGTGAGGCCACACAGCTGGCCAACTCCTCCACTGCAGCCAAGGACCCTGGCCACAGTGCCACACTGATTCTTTTAGAGAAGGCCAGTAATTGTCCCCACTTAATATGGCTACTGGGGACATAATAACAGTTAGCTTCTTAAATTATTACTATGTAATGGTGGTGGTGGCGAAAGCGCCAATGTTGTAAATGTGGCGATCGACATGGTAATAACAGGGGCCTGAGACAGGGCTCAGCAGTAATGCACCGACTGCTGTGCAGAGCATCTGCATCTAATTCCCAGCACCCACAGGGTGACTCACGACTGTGCAGCTCCAGTCCCAGGAGAGCCAGTGTTCTCCTCTGACCTCCTGGGGCATTAGGTGTGCACCTGTACACATATACATTCAGGCAAAACACTAACACACATAAAACAATGAAATAAATCTAAAAAAATACAGTTTAAATTTTAATAACAGGACCAGAAAACATGGCCTGGTGAGAGGATGTGTTTCCACGAAGCCTGATGATCTGAGTTCAATAGCCAGGAACCACAAGGTAGGAAAAAGATAACTCCAAAGACTGTCCTCTAACCGCCACAAGATCCCATGACACGTGTACACAGGCACGCACGTACACGCGGGCAAGCACACGCCAATAGCCAGGAGCCACACGGTAGGAAAGAGATAACTCCAAAGACTGTCCTCTAACCGCCACAAGATCACATGACACGTGTACACGGGCGCGCACGTACACATAGGCAAGCACATGCCAATAGCCAGGAGCCACACGGTAGGAAAGAGATAACTCCAAAGACTGTCCTCTAACCGCCACAAGATCCCATGACACGTGTACACGGGCACGCACGTACACATAGGCAAGCACACGCCAATAGCCAGGAGCCACACGGTAGGAAAGAGATAACTCCAAAGACTGTCCTCTAACCGCCACAAGATCCCATGACACATGTGCACACACACATGCACACACACACACACACACACATGCACACGCACACATACACTTATAAACACTTTGAACTGACTGCACAATGCCAAAGGAACCTTGTCTGTCTGTCATCACCTGCCTGAGATGGAAAAGTGACACGCTGGAGAAACCAAGCTAGAGGGCAGAGACGAGCTCAACACCCTGCCTCCTGGCCCTGGACTGATACCGTTTGTACAGTACTGCATAAGATAGGTGCCCTCTGAGCACCTATAATCCCAGGAGGGAGGGAGGGAGGGAGGGAGGGAGGGAGGGAGGGAGAGAGAGAGAGAGAGAGAGAGAGAGAGAGAGAAAGCCAGTGCACAGGAGGCCAGGAACAGCTAGCTCCACAGAGAGCACGGGGAGTCTGTGCTTCCGGAGGGAGTGGCCTGTGAAGGCCTCCCAGAGAACCAGCAAGGATGCTAGAGATCACCTGAGAGACAGGAGGGCACAGGAGAGTCGCCATCTCCCGGGTAGCAACATCACCCACGTAAGCACAAATGCTCACAGCTGCAATGGTCGCCATCACTCTAGAGTCCAGTTCGAGGGACACAGAGGCAGGAGGATCAGAAGTTCAAGGTCACCCCTGACTATGTAACGATTTTGAGTCCAGCCTGGGCTATACGAGAACCTATTTCAAAAATACACACACGCACACGCACACGCAGACGCACTGAAACGTGCGTGGTGTGACCTCCAGCACTACTTGCCAGCTGTCTCAAACGTCTCCCTCAGGTGCATGTCACTGGACCAAATGCCCCCTGTGGCATCAATGACAACTTGGACTTTGCCACTAGGCACCCTGCGGGTTGGCCCAGTAAAAAGTATGTGACCGGAAGGAGGTCACATACTGATAGACACCCTCCCGCCAAGCTGAGCTTGCCATGGTGCAAAGGCCTGGCTGGTCCTCCGGACTGCAGGGTCTGGAGTGCCAGCAAACACCGGCAGGCGGGGCTGAGGCGAGCCAGAAGTCTCACGCACCTTCCGCATCTATGGTCTCCTTCAGGATGATCTCCACCCGCTCCACATGGTGCCTGTTCCAGAGGCCATCCAAGGCCTTGCGGTTCTGATCTCGGAAGGGCAGGATCTGAGCCACCGCCTGTCAGGGAGGAAGACTGGTCATCTGAGGTTCTTTTGGGTAAAGGAAGAGCCCTCGAGCTCCAGACCTCTCCACTTAAAGGGGAAAACACTCTGTGGACAATGGCTCCTAGACCTCAGGTCTCACAACTCAGTGACATCCTCTAGACAAAATGACCTAAATGGTTTCCGGCCAAGAGAGAACATGTTTTAAATTGACTATTTTTCCTGTGGTTATAACTCAGTGTAGGGTGATTGCCTCACAGGCGTGAGACCCTAGGTTTAATCTGCAGTACAACGAAAAAAGAAAAAAGAAGAAATCCCTATCTTTTAAGACTGTTCACTTTTAATAAAATCATTTACTGACAAAATTGTAACATGAAAAATTTCAAACTGTATGCATTGAATATTGTTCCTTTTTATTTCCAGGCCAATAGACCCTAAGCAAGGCTGGTCCCAGTCCTGACACAATAACCATGACAAATGCAAAGGGCTAGATGGAAAGGCAAACACCTGTTGTGGGAGTGACTCCCTGCCCCGTTGGAGGCCCGGCTCAGCAGTCTGGGTACCGAAGAGCACAGGTACAGTGCGCGCTCTGTTGCAGGCGCTGGCCCTGCCGAGCCCAGAGTGCAGTCCTGAGACCTGTGCCTTCCAGGAGATTGTCCCAAGCTCCTATTTCCTAGGGTTTGGTGCGACACTGCTTCCCTTATTCAGTTCTAACCTGTTGTTGGCCTTTTGCCTCAAGACAGAATTCAAGATGAAAAAATATTTTAATTTTCTTAAATTTTATTTATTTATTTATTTATTTATTTATTTATTTTGGTTTGTCGAGACAGGGTTTCTCTGTGTAGTCCTGGCTGTCCTGGAACTCACTCTGTAGACCAGGCTGGCCTCGAACTCAGAAATCCGCCTGCCTCTGCCTCCCAAGTGCTGGGATTACAGGCGTGTGCCACCACACCCGGCAATATTTTTATTTTAAAAAGGCAGAGCGGGGCTGGAGAGCTGGCTCAGTGGTTAAGAGCACTGACTGCTCCTCCAAAGGTCCTGAGTTCAATTCCCAGCAACCACACGGTGGCTCACAACCATCCATAATAAGATCTGACGCCTCTTCCTGGGGTTTCTGAGGACAGCTACAATGTTCTTACATATAATAGTTAATAAATTTTTGATAAAATCTTAAAAAAAAAAAGGCAGATGGGTGGGGGATTTAAAACGCTAATTCCAGCTCCCACAACATTCCCAAGTGAAAGCCAGATCCAGACATCAGAGTCCCTGGACCACTTCTGCGGCGAAGGCAGGTGGTCAACATGGGGGAACTGGAGTGTATACCTTCTCTGGGAAGGCCAGACGAGGATATGGAGACTGGCCCTGCCTGCTATTCCACCGGTTTCCCCAACTCCCACCTTCCCTGTCTTCCTTGAGGAAGACCATGGAGGCCGAGGGTCCTAACACTCTCCAGCTCCACTCCCCCTTTGGCAGCGAGCTCCTCGTGACAGAACGCCGCCTAGCACAGCATGCCAGGCCCCAAGCTGCAGCTCACCTGCTTGCCCAGGTAATGATCGACACGGTACATCTCCTCTTCCTGGAAAAAGCTTCCAAGTTCCGAAGCCAGCTGCTGGGCTGAGAGGTGGTCGTGGCCAAAGGGTTTTTCGAGAACAACCCGTAGCCAGGCGCCTGGGTGTGGTCGGCAGCTGCTGTTGATGTTCCGGGCAATGTCTGCGTAGGCGAAGGGCGGCACGGAGAAGTAGAAGATCCTGCCTGCCTCCCGGAGCCCATCCTGCTGGACTTGGGTCTCGATGTCCTTGTTGAGGGTCTGATAGTCCTCCACCGTCTTCAGCTGGCGGTACTGGCTCAGCTGTAGAAACTGACCCTTGAGTTCATCACAGCGACTGGGTACCAAGTCCTCGGGGCAGGAGAGGGATTCCAAAGTCTTGCCCATGAGCTTCTGGCCTTGCTCGGGGGCTGTCAGGGCAGCCCCGTGGAAGCTGAAACTGTGGCCCTTCCCAGCCTCATCCAGGTACAGCTGAAACAGTCCCTGCCACAGGTACTTTTTAGCTAGGTCCCCGGTTGCTCCCAGAAGGATAATGGAAACGTGTCCCCTGAACTCCTGGGCCTGCAGGCAGCCCAGAAGGGCCAAGCACATTGCCGCCACGAGCATCTTCCAGACGCCTGTGTGCCTGGGAAGAGCAGACAAGGAACAAGGAAGGATCAGACGCGGTTGTAGAAGGAACACGGCTAGGACATCAAACATTTCCTGCCTGGCATGAAATGGCCCCTTGTTTCTCAGGGAACTGTTATAAGCCCACGGCATCCCCCTCCCTCTGAGGCAGTCTGCATTCTGTACAAAACGTATGTCGGGAGCTTGCTCTGCAAACAGGAAGTGTGCCCGGGGAAAGTCCTAGGCCACTGAGTGGAGCCGGCGCATTCTGCTGCTCGGAGCATGGGAGAGTGGCGTGACTCACCAGGGAGGTCCACGGGGATGAGGGAGGAGTCTACAGCCACAGCTAGTCTCAGCCGTGGGCACAGGCTGATGGGCAGACCAGGGACAGGAGCGGGTACCCTTCCAGCCAATGGCTGGAGCATGAGAGGACACGACCGTCTCCTCTCACATATAACTCAGGGCTGTTGCCCGTGTCTGCTGGACATTATACAAAAGTCACAACTAATAGTGGCTCTGGGACAGCACCTAAGACCGGACTGTGGGGGCCAGCGAGATGGTTCCCAATGGAATGATCTGAGTATTCCTGGAATTCCTGGGACCCACCTGATGGAAGGAGAGAATCAAATCCTGCAGTCTGTCCTCTGACCTCCTCCATGTATATGTGCATGCACATACGCGCTCGTGCACGCGCGCGCACACACACATACCCACACACACACCCACACACACACAGATACACACACACACACACACACACACACACACACAGATGAATGTAAAGGAAAATAATAGACTTTGGGGCTGCGATGTGACTCAGCAGGAAACTGGTCAGTGTGCACAAGGGTACTGGGACGCACTCCCAACACAGTAAGAAGAAAAACACTGTGTGGCACACAACAGTAATCCCAGCACTTGGGAGACTAAAGCAGAGGGGCAGCACAAGTTCAAGGCCAGCTTGGCTACAGAGTGAATTTAAGGCCAGTAAGGACTACACAGCAAGGTCTTCCTCAGACACTAAACAATAGGGTCTGGGGATGGCTCAGCTGTTAAATCACTGGCTGCTCGCACAGAGGCTCTGGACTCTTCACCACCCACATCGGTGGCTCACAACCATCTGTAACTTTGGTTCCAGTGGATCTGATGGCCTCTTCTGCCCTCCGAGGGAAAAAACACATACATGCAAAAAAAAAAATCATAAAATAAAGATAAATAAATTTAAAACAAGAAACAAGTCCAGTGTGGCAGGGCACGCCTTTGATCCCAGCATTCCAAAGGCAGAGGCAGGCAGGTCACTGAGTTCGAGCCCAGTCTGGTCTACAGAGCAGGAGTTCCAGGACAGCCAGAAAGAAACCCTATCTGAAACACCCCCTCCACATAAACAACAAACAAACAAACCATGAAGCCTTGTGCCTGAGTGTGAACCCCAGATCAGCTCCTTAACAGCCCGACAACTATTTAACCTGGCTACACCCCAGTTTCCTATAAACGGGTGCTGTTGTGGTAGCTCTGTCCCAGGATTACTACAAGAATAAAATAACTTCATGTTTCTACAATGCTTTGGGAAGTACCTAGTGTCTTTTAGCTACTGTTCACAGAACAGCCGATGGCGGAGCATAAAAATGGAGTTTCTATGGGCCAATCACAAAACCAAACACTCTGTCTGATCTCACCCAGGCCAGTTTGACTGCAATCCCCTCCACACAGGCCGAGGTGCTGTGGAATGAGGCTTCCTTCCACAGCAACAGGGCGGCAGGGCGGCAAGCCAGGCCCCTGCTGTTGCCTGACTGGCCTTCCTTACTCGAACACGCCCTCCCAGGCTAGAGGCCTGGGTGGATTACAGGAGCACCTGAGTATTTACTGTGTGGCCTTCTGTTCTGTCACAGGGCCAAGTGCTGTGCCTATGTCACCGAAGCCCTCCAGGTCCCCACCGAGCCCGGGCTTTGGGAAAGGACAGAAGGAAGCGAAGAGGGGAGGAACCACAGCTACAGGAAGGATCCGGTAAATGGGGTTCAGCCTGGAGGTGGGAAGGTGAACAGGCAACTGCAGAACTGGGTAAGCACCCTTCATAAGCCAGACAGCACGAGCAGAATAAATACAGCCAAACAGATGGGGAAGAACTGGGGTCCAGAGAGATCGTCAAACAGGCAGAAGGTGCCATGGAGCTGGCCAGCACTCTTCAGTTGGAATTCAGTTTGCCTCTATTGACTGCTGTTGCTATGATCTTACTCTGGAGCTCAGGGCTGGCCTTACACTCGTGGCAATCCTCCTGCCTCAGACTCTGAAGTGCTGGGATTGTAGGTGTGAGCCGTGCACCTGCTTTTATCTGGTCCTAATCTTCCTTTCTCATCTCTCTGGGGGCTCCCCCAAAATGGTTCCAGTGACACCCAAGTAGGACAAAGCCCCAAGAATAGTGTCTGTGGCACATCCACAAGATGGATGGTCCATCCGTCCAACGGACCCGAGAGGGCCCAGCCTTCCTCACCTGCAGTCCCCGCGTCTCTACCCATTCCCAAACACGCGGACGATGGGACCACACCATCTTGCTTTCCTCTGCTTCCCAATTCCTGTCCTTGGCACCTGAGCCTTTCCTTCTCAGCTGGCAGCAGCCTCTGCCCCGGGGGAAGGAGAAGCTGCAAGGTCAGTGCGGGAGAAATCCGAAGCCCAGAGAACAGCCTGGAGAAGGAGGTGGCGCCAGCTGGCAAGCGGCACCCCGGACTCCGGATCCTGGCCCAGGAGCCAGGGCTCGGGATGTGCTGGAACAGGGGGCAGTTGGGGAGCGTCACAGGGCCTGTCAGGAGGGGGAGCCCAAGGCCACCTCTCTGAGGACAAGGAGGATGGGAGGCACCCAGCCTTCTGGTCCTCTCTTAACACTGTTGCCCCACACCCCTACCCCTCTACCCCCACCCCCCACCCCCCACCCCACCCCACCCCCGGACAGAGTGTGTGTTCCGGACCTGGTGCCCAAGTAAACCAGTCTTCTCTCTTACATTCCCAGAACTCCTGAAGCATCTCTTACATTCCCAGAACTCCTGAAGCAAGCACCGCTGGGTATTTCAACAGAGCTGTGTACAGATTACTAAACACCTGCGTGACTACTCTTTCCAAAATCAGTGTGGGTGGCATACACATTACTTGTTTTTAGGATGATCCAGTTTTTTGTTTTTTGTTTTTTGGTTTTTTTTTTAGATTTATTTATTTATAATATATGAGTACACTGTCGCTGTCTTCAGACACTCCAGAAGAGGGTGTCATATCTCATTACGGATGGTTGTGAGCCACCATGTGGTTACTGGGATTCGAACTCAGGACCTGCAGAAGAGTAGTCAGTGCTCTCAGCTCATAAACTGCACTGTGTGTCTAAGTTTCCTGGGGAACTTTTTAAAGGGCGGATACTGATGGAGAGGATGCGGGAGAGGCTGAAGGAGCTGGTGGCGCCCAGGAGCATGCTTTGAGCAGCGCGGCTCCCGAACACTGAGCACGGAGGGCATCGACGCGGACATGCCTGGGGCTGGAGAGACGGCTCAGTGGCTAACCGTCCTAGCTGCTCCCAGAGTTAGATTCCCAGCAGCCACATGGTACAACTGTGTGTCACTCCAGTCCCGGAGGCGGGGTGGGTCCAGTGCCTTCTTGCGGCCTCCTCAGACACCCAGCATGCACACAGTGCATGTGGAACACCCATGCTCACAGAAGGAGAAGACAAAAAGCCCATGCCCGACTTTCCACGCTCGTCACCAAGTCAGCACAGCCCTGCTTGAGCCGGCACTCAGATCAGAAATGGCCTCAGATGAGCAGCCCTGGGTTGACTGTGGTGGCGGGCATGACCTGGGGGATGGGGCCACACTTCTCATCACACTGGCTTCGACACGATTCTCATAACGCAGCTGAGGGGACCACCAGGAAAGGATCAGGAAGCCATAGAGCCCAAGTTACCATGCCAACCCTCGTCCCCAGCACTGGGCTCAGCGCTCCTAGTACAGGACACGACGTAATCCGACAAAACATGGCTGAAGCCAAGCAGGGTGGCTGGTGCCTGTGATGCTGGCACTTGGGAGGCTGAGGCTGAAGGGTCACAAGCTCGAGGCCAGCCTGAGCCTCAAACGGAGGTCGGTCTGGACCATTCAGAGAGACCCTGTTTCAAAACACGAGGAGCAAGAGAAGGGCTAAAGATTCCAACCCGCGGCGGAGTGGGAGTGCTTATCTAGCCTGAGCGAGGCCCCGGGCCAAGTTCTACATTAGAAATAGCCACGCAAACTCACAAACTCGGACCGCTGGCTAACAGAGGAGGGAGGGGAGGGCCACAGAGACTAACAGATGAGGTATGTGACACGAGCCAGGGCGAACAAAACAAGCCCTGCACAACCCCGTGTGACAGCACATGCCTGTCATCCCGCAGGCAGAAGGCTCAGGCAGGGGGATTACTGAAATTTCAGGCCTAGCCTGGGCTACAAGGTAAGACTCTCTCTCCCAAACCAAAAACAAACAAGAAAATGCACTCTCCCCCCTCCCCTTACTCTCTTCTCTCTACACTCTCTCCCCACCCTTTCTCCCTCCTCCTACCCCCTCCTCCCTCTCCACTTCCCCTCACCCCCCCCCCAGGTGAATGGTTCAGTGGGTAATGACATTTGCGATCGAAGAAGCACGACGACCACGACGACCCAAGTTCAGTCCCTGAGCTGACGTGACAGAAGGGGACACCCGGCTCCCTGGGTTTGTCCTCTGACCGGCACGCACATGCCTTGGCAAATGTACATGGTATGCACACATGTAACATGCACCAAATAAAATGAGACTTTGGAAAGGGAGCACTAGACAAATGTTGACTAAAGAGATTACTTAGCTGGGCGTGGTGGCGCACGCCTTTAATCCCAGCACTCTGGGAGGCAGAGGCAGGCAGATTTCTGAGTTCAAGGACAGCCTGGTCTACAGAGTGAGTTCCAGGACAGCCAGGGCTACACAGAAGAAACCCTGTCAGAGAGAGAGAGAGAGAGAAAGAGAGAGAGAGAAAGAGAGAGAGAGAGAGAGAGAGAGAGAGAGAGAGAGAGAGATTAAACAGTCCAGGTATCACGATGATGTGTGGCTGGGAAGCCAGCACCTGGGGGGTGAAGTCCAGGAGGACAGAAATCTAAGCCAGCCTGCGAGCGATACAAGCAGTTTGAAAATCTGTCTTGGGGGGAGGGGGAAGCGGGCAGGAAGGAAGCAAGAAGAAAATTAAATATAAAGAGACTCCCTGCCTTAGGACAGCCCAGTGCCATTGCTGCGGAAACCCGGGCTGTACCCCTGGGCTACAGAGCCAACCCCGCCCTGGAGAACAAAGTCTGTCACCAACTTCACAAGCCATCACAGCCTCCCCAAGACGTGGACAGCGAGACCTGGGGGCTCTGCTCCGGGCTTTGGTCTCTGGCTCCCCCCTCCCAGGCTGCACCACCTCTCTGCAGAGGCTGAGGTCTGAGTGGTTTGACTCAGGCCCTCTCCCATGGGCTCTCCACCGACCGAGAGGAAGGGGCAGTGAAATAAACCTACCCAAGCGGCTCGCACAATGGAACAGACGCTGGCCACGAAGCGGGAAACCAAATGCCCGCTTAGGAATTTTCTTCTCCCTTGCTTTCTTCTTTAAGCGATCCGTCGTCGGGAAGCCATGGTTAACAGGCAGAGAGGCTGGGGAAGAGAGGACAGAGACCTCAACTCAGACAGGGGAAATGTCACTCTTAGCCACGGTCTTGCCCTCATCCTAAACAACCACACAGCCTTGAACAAGGCATTAACTTGCCAAGGCCTCGGCTTCCTTGTCTGGATAATGGGCTAAGTGTGCCCGGGTCCCACACATTTCAAGGGAGGTCCCCACCCTACCATCAAGGAGACGCCACCACCTATCTATGTAAATAAGCATGGAAGAGCTAGAGGGGACACAGACCCACAGTAGTGGGGTCACGGAGCCACGAAATACAGAGACAAGTCTACACCCCGATCTCCAGAGTGAGACCAGGATAGCCAGGGATACACAGAGAAATCCTGTCTCAAAACCCAAAGTGGCAACAACAGAAGAGTGTGCAAGACAGTCTCATATATAACAAATCCTATCCAGGAAACAGCTGCAACAGGACATGCTTAACTCAAGCCTGCAGTCTCAGCTTTTAGAAGTCAGGAGGACTGTGAATTCAAGGTTAGCCTGGGCTATGTAGCAACCCCATGTCAAAAGAAATAAAAGCAGGAGGGGGGTAAGGTGGAGGCTGGAGAGATGACTCAGCGGTGAAGAGCGTGTGTTCCTCTTGCAGAGGACCCATTTCCTGCCCTGGCATAGCAGCTCGGAACCATCCATGGCTCCTGTTCCCGGGGGTCCCACACTAAGCACACACACGTGGTGCACATACAGACGACACACGAGACAAAGCCAAGGAGGTGGGGGTCAGCGAGCAGGAGGGCAGGCGGGCTTCCTCTGGGTGACAACGTGTTACTCTGGCAGGCCCACGTTAAAATTAGGCCTGAGTGTGCGTGCACAAGACGTGTCGACCTGGGAGAGACACGCCCATTAGACAGAGGCCCTGCCAACATTCTGGAAGGGGAAAGACTGATTTGGTCAGCCATGGTGAGCAGGGGCAGAGTCCAGCTCCATCTTCCTGTCACCCTCACAGGAGAGGGGGAGATGGCCAGCGACCCCCAAACTGTCCCTGCTCAGAGCAGCAGTGCGTGCAGAGAGCCAGGGTTGGTGCTGGCTGGTGACCAGCCTCTAGGCCCACAAGACATGGTGGGAGGAGCTAAGAGAGAAGATCAGAGAAGATCAGGGGTCATTACCCACACCCCTTCCCTCTCCTAACCCCTTCAGATATTGACAAAGCTGCTTCCCGCGGCCTCTAACCACAGCCCCCAAATCTGAATTTTTAAAAAAGAATTTGGGGGGCTGGAGAGATAGCTCAGTGGTTAAGAGCACCGTCTGCTCTTCCAAGAACCCGGGGTTTAATCCCCAGCAACCACGAGGCGGGTCAGGACTGTCCCTATCTCCAGTCCCAGGGGATCCAACGCCCTCACACAGACACATATGCAGGCAAAACACCAATGTACATAAAATAAAAATAAACACTAATTTTGAGAGGATTGGAAAAGAAACAAGAATTCAGCTGAAAGGACATTTAGAAAATCATGTTTATCAGCCCAGCGTCCCCTCTAGTTCCGGGGCTCTGATGCCAAACTTACCAATGCAAAGGACACAGCTTGGTGTCAATCAACCACGACATGCATTTGGTCCCCTCGAGGCCAATCTGGGGACCAGAGCTTCCAGATGAAGCCCTCTTCTAAGTTCTAAGTTCATAGAGCCCTTTCCCCGGCCTCCTCTGCTGATAACTGGAAGCGCCTCGGTGCACTCAAAGCCCCTTTGTACGTTTTTGCAATGTTTGATTGCAAAACTTCCGGGTGTTTTCCCAACTGGTTGTTGAACACGGCCATTACTAAAGCGAAATTACATAAATGAATAACCAACCAAATTCCATAAAGAACAAAGGTCAGTGCACATGCAAAACTTACTGTTTTCTGAGCATGGGATCACTTTTTGCTGTCATATATGCTCCTGATATACGCTCTTGTTTTTTGCTGATTAGTGGGACAACTAGAACACAGATATTGGCAAAGATCATAAATCTAGTTCCCCAGCCCCAGCCCAGCCCCCACTCCTCTGCATAGCAGCTGCTCAGCCCTGGCCGGCCAGTTGCTATCTGTGTGGCCAAGCCGGTATTTCCAGTCTGGACTTAGCCGCCTCGCCCTCAGGGTGGTCAATCAACCCATACTCTGATCCTCTGATCCCGAGTTGAAGGCCGACTGGGCCCAGCCACACCCAAATCCACCCGGTTTATTAACCGAAATCTCAATTAGTCCCTCCTTGCCCTCCCCCCTCCTCTCCCCTCCCTTTCAGGTTTGTGCTTCTTTGTTTTTGAGACAGGGCATCTCCACATAGCCCAGGCTTGTCCTCCCTAGCACTGGGATTTCAGGCCTGCACCACCGCATCTCTCAAGTTGTTTCAAATACAGTCTCCACAGGTCCCAGCAAACATGACGTATTCAGATCATAAACCTTAGAGGGCTGTTGGTAGATACCTGTGTCCATCTTCAAATCCTACTTGGGGGCTGCTCAGGTGTCCACCACCAAGCCTGGTGACCCAAGTTCACTCCACGGGAACCGCAGGGTGGAAGGCAGGATCTAGCTCCAGGGCCTGTCCTCTGAGCTCCAAATGTGTTGGTAGACAGTGTCCCTCACCGCCTAAGTCTAGTCAGCCACCTCCTCTGTCTGGATTTCTACAGAACGCCCTCCCTCCCTCCCATAGCTTCCTTTGGCCCCTGCAGAGTTGAGTCTAGCACAGGGGCCACAGTGCCCCTCCCTGTTGGTAGGAAAGGGTCTACACGTTCAAGCTTCCCACCATCATGTCTTTGACCGCCTGTACTATTCCACCCATCCTCCTGCCTCAGGGCCTTTGTTCTGGCTCCTTTCTCTATCTGAGCCACTTTCCCCTGCAGGTACTCATGTGGCACATTACCTCACCAACTTCAGCAAGACGGCTTGCCCAGTCCGGCTTTCTCAGACCACTCCGGCTTTCTCAGACCACTCCACAATGTACTAAAGCTTCCACTTCTGCCTCATGCCTCCTCCCTATTCTATTTCTCTCTATTCCTTCCTTCCTTCCTTCCTTCCTTCCTTCCTTCCTTCCTTCCTTCCTTCCTTCCAGGTCTCATATAGCCCAGGCTGTCCTCAAACATGATATGTAGCTGAGGATGACCTTCAATGTCCTTGAACCTATTTTACGTGTGTAGGAGTTTTGTACGACTGTGTGCCACACGCATGCCTGGGGCCTGCAGAGGCCAGAAGAGGGCCTCAGACACCCTGGAACGGACGTTACAGACAGTTGAAGAGTTGCCGTGTGAGTGCTGGGAATCGAACTCAGGTCCTCTGCAAGTGCAGCCAATCTCTCCAGACTCATAAACGTCTGCTCTCCCCCCACCCCCCTGTATCTCCTGAGCGCTAGGATGACAGGCGCGTGTCACCATGTTCAGTTTCATGCGGTGCGGGATGTGTTATGCGTGCTAGGCAAGCACTTCATCAAGTGAGCTCCATGCCCAGCCCTGTCTGTAACACTTCCTGAGGTGCTGTATGATAATTACATTGGCTTGCTGACTGACTGCCCACGCACTCCTCCCAAGAAGTCAAGATCAACCTGGACAGGGACAGGGACATTCAGTTCCCTGCAGTATCTCCCACATCCAAAACATCCACGGCCAGGCACTGGGCATACTCCCCAGCGATATTTGCTAATGACGAGATAAACCCTGTTTACACAGGATCACCGTAACCTTGTACACAAGACACCTAGGGCTGAATGGTGCTGTGGAAACAATAGGCTGTAAGAGTCACTTCATGCACTGTGACCCCATGACCCCGCAACCCCGCGACCTGCCTGCAGTTGCTTCTTGCTCAGGACAACGCTATTAGTCTTGTGAGCTATTTGTGGCACAAATGCCGTATGCCGAAGCCTAGGCTTAGACTATGACATGCGACAGGCCCTCTCTTCTTGCCGCACTTCTGTGAGATATGCGCGATCATCGACTGCTCGCCCGGCAGTGAACACGGGAAGGTGAACTCCCTTGGCTGAGGGTCAGACACCTCAGAGGTGACAACGGAAACAGGAACAGTTTGGTCATGGAGCTCACCCCTACTGGCTCTGTAAGACGTGCGGCTGAGGGCTGGGGAGATGGCTCAGCGGTTAGGAGGACTTGCTGTTCTTGCAGAGGACCCAGGTTCAGTTCCCAGCACCTGCCCAATCTGTAACTCTAGTCCCAGGGGATCCAGCAACCTCTCTTGGCCTATGCAGGCACTGTACACACATGGTGCTCATATATACATGCAAACAAAAACACAGATGGACATATGGACATAAAAATAAGCAAACCTTAAAAAAAAAAAGAAAAGAAAAGAAAGAAAGAGAGGACAAGAAAGAATGTGTGTCTGGATCCCCAGTGACAGAAGGGGCAGACAGCAGCTTGGCGCAGACATTACTGGTTCTCCTGCCGGTGGCTGCTCACATAGGCCAGCTGGTGAACACTGCTCTGGGCCCCAAGACCACGAGCACTTCCCTTGGCCTCCTTCTGATATCAGGAGGGCATTTTGTCAGTGCCCTGTGAAACCTGAAAGGCCCCATGGGCTAAGACAGTAAGCATACAATCTGGGATTCAGCTCTGTGCCTCTCAGCAGCTAGGTGACCTGAGACAGTCTTTAACTGCATTGTTTCTCAACCACAGAACAGCAAAGCAAGTTCACTGCAAGCACACATGAAGAGAATCCACGTAAGGCACTTTGCACCGCGCTTGGCAAGCTGCAGGCTCTCAAGAAATGCTAGCTAATACCGCTGTTCATTAGCACCGTGAACTTCCTTCCTGCAATACCTCGAAACCAACGAACCACCTTGCTACAGAAAAACAGCTGTTCTTTGTGATCTTAGGGAAGAGGGAAGAGGGAAGAGGGAACGGGCTGGGTGACCCCTTCTTGGCCCTTGAGAAGTCTAAGATTTGGCCAGAAGAATAAAGAACATGATATCGGGGTTGCGTGTCTGAAGAGGCTGAGATAGAAGGACCGAGAGCCTGGGACCCACCTGGGAGAGAGAACAAGACTTTGTCTCACAAAACAAAGCAGGGCTGGAGAGATGACTCAGCAGTTAGGGACTGCGATTGCAGAGGACCCAAGGTCAATTCCCAGCATGTACGCGGCCACTCACAACCATCTATAACCATCTACAACACCAGTCTTCACCCGGCCTCTGAGGGCTCCAGGCACACACGTGGTACAAAGATATACGCAGAGATAAAACACCTGACCGCACACATACAATAAATAGATAAAATTAAAACAAACCCAACAGGGAGCCGAGGGGGGAGAGCTAGAGTTTGCCCAGCAGTTCACAGCACTTGCTGTTCCTGAAGACCTAGAGGCTAGTCCCCAGAACCAGCATGGAAGCTCACTGTAACTCCAGCTCAGTGACATCCAACTCCCCTGCTGTTCTCTACAGGCATGGGAACACACACACACACACACACACACACACACACACACTATATGAAGCTGGAGAGCTGGCTTAGTGGTTAAGAGCACACGTTGCTCTTGCAGAGGGTTTGAGGCCCCACATCTGTGTGGCAGCTCGTAACCATCTACGACTCTGGTTCCAGGAGATCCCACACGCTCTTCTAGCCTTAGTGGACACTGCACACGCATGGTATACTTACATACATGCAGGCAAAATACTCTCTCTCTCACACACACACACACACACACACACAAATTTAAATCTTTAAAAAAATAATAAATTGTTTTAAAAGAAATATAAGCTGGGATTGTAGCTCAAGGGTTTGGTGTTTACCTAGCCTGTATGATGGCCTAGGTGCAAAAACTACAAAGAACAAGGAGTATAAGGCTGTAATGGTATAGCCCGAAACCCATGGCTTAATTCTATTGTTTTCCCTAGCTGTAAAATGGGAATAAACAATCTCATTTTAATGGCTGGCTAGAAGAAACCAGATCAGGGAACACAAAATACTCTGTGAGGACATGTTGTAAGCGATTGGCCGACTTGCAACCCAGGACAGCTGCTCCCAGACAGTTCTGGAGAACTGGACCATAGACGGCTAATGCAATCTTCGTAATCCTCCCTTACGGCTTGGTTTTGTCTTGAGTCAAGCGTTGGGCTAGACTGCCCAGGCTGGCCTAGGCTCCCCCTTCTTCTGCTTCTGCCTCAGAAATGCTGGGCCCTATCTGCCCATCTTTTCTTTCTTCTTTAAAATGGTCCCTGAGCTATCCAAACAGCCAACAGCAATTTGTTGCTTTCTGTTAGACAGCCTTGCATATTAAATTATTTATTTGTTTTTAGATTCATAATTCTTAAAAAATGAGCCGTGCTCAAGCCAAACACTGCGCTCTATCTAAGGTAGGGTCTCACTATGTGGCTAGGCTAGAACTCTCAATGTAGAACAGGCTGGATTCAGCCTCACAGAGATCTTCCCGCCTCTGCCCTCCGCCCTCCAAGTGCTGGGATTAAAGGTGTGCAGCACTATGCCCCTCTTAAACAGGCGCTTTTCTGTGATGTGCTCCCAAAATAAAGATTAGCCTCATCAACTCGAAGATTCAGTCAGCCGTTTATCACTTCAGATGTGCTAGTTTTCCAACCCCGTTACCTTTCAGGGCCACGGTGGAGCGGATTGGCTGGCTAGTGTACCAACCGTACGGAAGGAATTTCAGTTCTTATTTCTGGCTAAATATTCAAGGCTAGGAGAGCTGACTTTCAGAGGTCCCATGCCTCTGGGAAAGAATGTGCTGGGTCGGTATGTGGGAAATGCTCATGCGATAGCGACTGCCAAAGCGTAAGCTCAGGGAAAGCACCGGCTCGCTTTCGCTCTCGGGCACGTTCCAGGAAGCCCAGGGACAAGGGCACGCTGGGACCCCAGGGCTGCCGGGGAAGGGGCCTGGCCGCCTCCTACTGGCCCGCCACCTAACTGCACCGCATCCCCAGGCCATGCAGGGGTGGGGTAGGGCGACGACGCCTATATTCCGCAGAAGGAGGGGCGTGCGGGTGAAGGATCGGTGACTCGGGTGAGCACCAAGCACCGTGGGACACGAGCCACCACTGTGGCCGGCTGGCTGGCGTGTCCTCGGGTGCAAGAAATGCGCAGCCCAGAGCAAGCGGGGCGGGGTGCAGCTTACTTCATCTCGCTCGTCCGGGAAGTGGCCGGGGCTGGCTAGCACGACAGGCAGCGGGGGCGCGGGGGAACCGGCGACCCCCTGCCCGCGCCTCGTCCTCGGCAGGTGCGCGCCTCACGCGGGGCCGCGCCTCAGCGCTCCAAGAGCGCCCGGGCACGCGGCGAGAGCCTAGGGCTCCGGGCCAAGTTCAGCCCGGGATGCCGCAGAGTCGAGCTGCGCAGCGTCAGGGCCCAGCGGGCAGGCCTCAGGCCACCGCGGCCCCGCGCTCGCCCGGCGCCGGGAGCGCGCGCAGTGGGGCCTGGGGCGAAGCGCGCTCAGAGGAGGCGGAGCCTCTGGCCTGGGCACGCCCCTAGCTCGTGGGCGCGGAAGAGGAGGCGTGGCCTCCGAGTGCTTCCTTTGTGGCCAACTTAGGTTCTAGGGCTCTTGCCTTACTGGCATCCCCAGTTTTGCATCCTCAGTGGCAGGGCTCCCCTGCTGGTGCGGAAACGCGCGTGTACCCCTAAAGATGCTAGGGGTAGAGAAAGTGGTTGTGGGGTTGAAGAGCTTCAGAGGTTGAGCAGTGAGTGTCTCTAGTCTGTAGTCTGGAACCTGGAACTGGTTCCCTGCCTTCTCCAGACCTTACGCTCCCCTATCTGAAGTGAATAGTTTGGTCCACCCAGAGAAGTGAGTTAAACGCTAGGAGTGCACACATTTGCCACATCCTCACCAGTCGGCTCCAGATCTGACACCCCCTAATGTACATGGTCTTGGGGCTCTCTCTGTGCTCTTCTTTACGATTAAGGTAGTGGAAGTGTGGGCCGGAAATTAACTGTCAAATGACGAGGCTTAGCTTGTGCCTGTGTGACTTAAAGCAAGACAGGAAAGAAAACACGGCTCTCTCTCTCACAGCAGATGTTTAAAAGACTTCTCAGCTCTTGGCTCCATCACACACCTATCCATTTTGGTGCCCTGCCCCCCAACCTCATGCCCATTTTCATTCTGACCCTACAGCGTCCCCCATGACTCCTGACACTGAAGATGCCCTGCCCCTTCCCTCTGCGGTCCTTGCTCTCAGAAGGGCCCATGCAACTTTGGGGTAATGAAGACAGGGTGCACTGACCTGCCAGGCTGCCAGGGGCTTCATCTTGGATGAGGGTGTCCATCTTTACTCTCAAAGTCCCGAAGCTCTGCTCCTTTTTCAGACACTCCTCCCAGACACTCCACGGACAGGAAGGGGACTGAGAGGGGACTCTGGTATGAGAGAAAACGAGCCAGCTTTATATTTCATGATGGTCACTGTCCAAGCAGAAGCATCAAGCACCAGCAAGGGGAATGTGCCAGCACCGGAAGGGCCATGTGGGGAGAAAAGGCATGATTGCTGAATGGGATGTTGGACAAGGAGGTTCTAGGAGGTTCTAAGAAGCCGGGCAGCTTAGGCAAGCTGGGGCCCACTGTTACGGAACCCAGGGGCCACAGGAGGACTGCTGAACTGTAGCAAGGATTGAGGCCACGTTGGGTGGAGTCTGAGGTGGGACATGAGGCCAAGGGCCAGTCACCTTCTGGATCGCCTGTAGAACTGCATCGGGCAAGAGAGGGTCTAAGGCGGGGGTCAGGCAAATCTAACTGAGCTGATGTCCAGATTCTTAGCCTAGGGCCCTTCCTACATTCCCTAGTCCTGTGGGAAAGAACTGGAACCAGAGAATGTACAGACAGGAGTGGGCAGGTGCCCAGAGGTGGAAAAGAGCAGAGGGATACCCCCCAGACCTCGATGAGCCCGTCACAGGAGTCATGACTGGGTACCTCGAAGGCATCTTAAAATATCCCCAAACCCATTTAGCTGTGACCAGCTTGATAAACTTCTGTGTGTGCCCTGTGTGGTGGGGCTGGAACTCGGGGAGGAACAAGCGTGTTACATACCCGCTCTGCTGGGATGTGACCCACACACACACACATTACCGTGAGTTTCTTCGTTTCTTCACACTCCTCCTTCATCTGTGTCTGCATGTCTGTACGTTGTATGTTCACGTGTGGAGGTCAGGGGTCAATCCATGTCAGGTGTCTTCCTTTATCTTTCTTTCTTTCTTTTTTGTTTTTTGTTTTGTTTTGTTTTGTTTTTTGAGACAGGGTTTCTCTGTGTAGTCCTGGCTGTCCTGGAACTCACTCTGTAGACCAGGCTGGCCTCGAACTCAGAAATCCGCCTGCCTGTGACTCCCAAGTGCTGGGATTACAGGCGTGTGCCACCACACCCGGCTTTCCTTTATCTTTCTGTATTTTTTCGCATTTATTTTATTTTTATGTGCATAAATGCTTTCCTTGCACATACTTCATGTGCACCGCGTGTGTATCTGGTGCCTGGAGATGTCAGAAGAGGGCGTCAGATCCCCTGAAACCAGATTTATAAGCCTCCGTGTGGGTGCCGGGAACAGAACCTGGCTCTTTCGTAACAGTGACAAGTTCCCCTGACCTCTGTGCCACCCTCTTCAGCGTCTACACATTATTTTGAGTCAGTATCTCTTAGTATCTCCATAACAGTGGCTCCTGCTTGCTGATTTGGCTATTCTTTCCAGGGCTTGGCTGTTAGGCCATATGCAATCATGCCTGGCTTTAGTGTGTGTGTGTGTGTGTGTGTGTGTGTGTGTGTGTGTTCTCGCGCACGCGCTAGGGATCCTCCCTTGGGTCCTCACACACGCGAAGCAGTCACTGTACCGCTGACCCACCTCTTTAACTCCTCCTCTTCTTCACCTCAGCCACATCCCGTCCTACCCCTGTGCCTTCTGGTTTGATGTGAACTATTTCTTAACTCTCTTCATAGAAATAATCCAGTCACCGGGTGTTGGTGGCACATGCCTGTAATCCCAGCACTTGGGAGGCAGAGGCAAGCGGATTTCTGAGTTTGAGGCCAGCCTGGTCTACAGAGTGAGTTCCAGGACAGCCAAGACTACACAGAGAAACCCTGTCTCAAAAAAAAAAAAAAAAAAAAAATCCAGTTACATTAAACCCCAGTTGTCTAGGCATGAGAGCACTGTGTCCCCCAAATCAGCCCTGGGAACCTTGTTTGTGTGGGCCTTGAGATTAGTCCCAGTACCTCTGCCGGCCTGGAGTTTCTCCTTTCTATGCGAGCTGCTACTACCCACTCCAAACTGTGTGACGGGGTGTACTGCATGGAGGAAGTCAGGGGGTGGGGGAGGGAGGAACTGTCCTTTGGGGGAGGGGTTCCCAGGGTCAGATTGCACCTGGTTCATCTTGCCCTGGGTAAGGAAGACGCCAGGATCTCTGTGAAGCACGTTGGCTGGGGATGTGGGGGGAGGGGGGAACTGTGCCTCCTAGCCATCACACGGCATACTGGGCAAGCAGGTCGGGGTTAACGCAGCCTTTTTTGCATGGAATGTGAAACCCAGGGAGATGATTGACTCGCAGGGATGTCTGTGGAGTTAGAAATAAAATCACGTTGCAGTTTCTATTTTCAGGCACCGTGCCCCAAGTCGGCTCTGCTTGCTGTCTCCTCGCTTCTCACAGAAGAGGGAGGGAGAGAACAGGTGTAGTATGGCCTTTCAGCCATGGGTAGACATTTTCATCCCCACAGGAGAAATCTCCAAATGACTTGTTAACGTTTTAAGATCAGCTCCATAAAGTAGGGATTATTCCTTCCCCCCTCTTTCCTCCGTTGCTGCCATAATAGGGTACCGCAGTCAAACAACTGATCTGTTACCCTGCGCTGCCTTCCGTCTGGCTGACTACAGGGCTGGTCGGTCCTGGGAGGAGAGGCCACTGCCTTGCTGCAGAGGTGCTCTGCAGCTGGGACAGCTCAGTGCCTTGAGATCTGAGGACTCCCCCGTTTCCCTCCTGGCTTTAGCTGAGTGAGGATTGTTCTCAGTTTGGAAGTTCCTTGGCCTGGGCTCCTTATCTTCAGGGCTTGGGTGGGGAGTTGGGAGCTGAGACTTTCTCTTGCTCTTATCTGGGTACAGTTTCTGACTCAGCCAGGGAAAGAGTATTAGACCGAGGAGGGACACTTGTCTAATCCCAAATTATGTTTCTCATTTTAAGACTCCATCTTTTTTCTTTCTTGCACATGGAACTCTCTATGTAGTCTGGGCTGGTTTTGAATTCATAGAGATCCACCTGCCTCTGCCTCCTTAAGTAAGTAGTGGGAGTTAAAGCCATGCACCATCATGCCTGGCCCCAAATCTATTTTTAAGCAGTTAATTGGTTAATTGTATGCATGCTGGTATTTTGCCTGTGTGATGTCTGTGTACCACATGCACAGCTGGCGGCCTCTAGAGGCCAGAAGGGGGCGTTAGATCCGCTGGAACTGGAGTTCCGGGCTGTGTGAGCCACCCCGATGTGCGCATGCGCGCTGGAACCCAAACTCCATCTCACTTCAGGAGTCAGCGCCAAGCTCCCTTGTCCACTGAGCCATCTTTCCAGTCCCCAGTAAATAATGTTTAAGTGCTTGGGTGTTCCTTGGGTATGTTGATTACTTTTTGCTTTTTGGGCTCTTGAAAATGAACATGTGTGTACAAGTTTTAATACTTATTTTTTTTAAAAAAGGTTTCTTTATTGCCAGGCAGTGGTGGTGCACGCCTTTAATCCCAGCATTTGGGAGGCAGAGGCAGGCGGATTTCTGAGTTCGAGGCCAGCCTGGTCTACAGAGTGAGTTCAGGTACAGCCAGGGCTACACAGAGAAACCCTGTCTTGAAAAACCAACCAACCAAAAAAAAAATTATTTATCCAGAAGAGGGCAACAGATCTCATTACGGATGGTTGTTGTGAGCCACCATGTGGTTGCTGGGATTTGAACTCAGGTCCTCTGGAAGAGCAGTCAGTGCTCTCAACCAATGAGTTATCTCTCCAGCCCTGGAGGTTTTTTTTTTTTTTTTTTTTTTTTTTTTTTTTTTTTTTTCCGTTGAGTGTATATTTATAGCAGAACAGCAGGGTCACGGGGCAGTTCTGTTTGACCTTTGACCTACTCCACTGTTCTCCAAAATGGTTCCCACTTCTCCTAGAACCCTGCCCTGTGCCAACACTTGCGGTTGTCTGACTTGATTGTAGCCATTCCAGAAGCTGCAAAGGCTGATCGACCCGCCACTCTGCTTTGCATTTTTCTAGTGGAGAACGGTGCTGATGACCATAGCCTGTGCACAGGTATTATCTCTGTTTTCTGGGGGAAATGTCTAGTTAAGTCTTTACCCATTTTTCCACTAAGTCTTGTGTGTAGCTGGGGGGGGGGCATGGGGGCGTGTATGTGAGGAGAAAACAGAGGCTTTGGAGTTAGAGGTTGTTTTGAGCCGCCTGGTGTAGATGCCAGGAGAGGAACCCGGGTCCTCTCTAAGAGCAGCCCTGAGCAGCTGAGCCTGAGAACTCCAGCCTGAGTTCTCAATGTATCTAAATACAAATTCCTTGCTGGGTAAGTTGTTTGTTCTTTTTATTCATTTGTTTTGACACGGGGACATCTTGGTTCACCTTCCACTGCTATGCTAAGGACCCAAAGCAACTTTGGGAGGAAAAGGTTTTTATTTCAGCTTACGTTTTACATTCCATGACTCAGGGAAGTCCTGGAGGCAGTAACCGAGCCTGAAACCAGGAAGGAAACTCTCTCACCGCTCCCCAAGATCCCCTTGGCTTGTTCAGATGCTTTTTGTTTTTTATATATATACAACCCAGGACCTGCCCAGAGATGGCACCAACTACAGGGAGCTGGGCCCTCCCATAAAAATCATTAATCAAGAAAGTGACCCCACAGACTTGCCTACAGGCCAGTCTGATGGAGACTTTTTTTTTAACAACTGAAGTTCCCTCTTTCCAAACTCTAGCTTGTAACAAGTTGACAAAAGAACAACATCAACAATAACATCAACAACAAAATAACATCAACAACAACAACAACAGTAACAGCATCAACAATAGCAACAGCTACAACTACTACTAGTAGTACTACTACCACCACCACCAGCATTCAGGGCCTCATGTAGCCCAGGCTAGCCTCAACTTCACTACATAGCTGAGGATGACCTTGAACGTCTCATCTTCCTGCCTCCTGGAATACTGGGATATAGGTGTGCACCGTCAGGCCCGGTTTATGCAGACTGGAGGAAGATGTAACGTCCATCGAGCCTAGTGTGTGCTAGGCTAGCACTATTCTAACTGAGCTACCCCCCCCAACCCTGATTGCAAATGCTCGTCCACATTTTATTAGCGATCTCTTCACCTTCCTGCTGGTGTCCTTTAAGACATAAAAGTTTTTCATTCTGATGATGTCCAGTTTATCTATTTTTACTTTTGCTGTCTCTGCTCTTAGCGTCCTGTCTAAGAAGGCTTACTTAGCCCAACCCAATGTCATAAAGATTTTTTTTTTCTGTGTGTGGTACTGAGGATGAGGTCCAGGTCCTTATGTACTCCAGGAAAGTGCTCCAGCACAGACCCGCACCGCTGACCCGCGGGACCACAGTCCTGCCGGGGAAATGTGTGGTTTGCATCCTGTCCTGCGTAGACAGCAACCTTTAGGTTCCTGTATTTAGATGTTTGCTGGTTTTGTCTTTTGCTTTCCTGAGGATAAGATCCAGGGCCTTGAGTGTAAGGCAAACCCTAAACCCTATCTACACCCCTAGCCCAACCTAAGTTTCATATCTATAGTTAATTTCTTTGGCGGTACATAGACATCTGTAGACATCTGCCTGTCTCCGGATGCACGTGGTACACTTTCAAAACATTTGCTCACAGACACACAACATTGGCATGGCCAAAACGCCTGTCCCATCCCGTGACACCTACCTAGGATACCAATGCCTGGCAAATAAAAGACCCTCAAGACAACTGTCCATAGAGTGTGGGTGCGCAGAGGAGTCAGATCTACCAAATCTGGGGACTAGGGGAGCAGTGGGGGAGGGCTCTGCTCTGCACACAGCCAAGGTGACTGAGAGGGTGTCTGAAGAGAACTGTGATGATACCCTTAGGTGGATGGGGGTACACTAGCCACTTGGCTCATGTCTGAGTCAGATGAAGGGAAACAGAGACCCAAGATTGGTTTGAGGTTTCCTAGGAGTGGGGAGTGAAGGGAAGGGAGCGATCAGGAGGAGCTAGCCTGGGCATGAGCCAGGGTGGGGACCTTGAATTAGAAAAGAGAAGCGCTTGTCCTCACGGCTGCCATCCCTTGCCTGGAGCTTCAAGAGAGGAAGCAGGGCGAGCTCTTAAAAGATACATCGAAAAGATAAAAGCGCTGGCAGCTGCCCCAGCCGTTGCTACACCAGCAAGTGTTACATTGTAGCCTCTGGGCTAAGAGAACACACTGCCCAGCTATGGCCGAGTGGCTGGCAAGCCTGGGGTCCTGGGAGAAGGACAAGGCATCCTTGCAGGGGAAATGTGATGGTCAGCAGGACCTCACAAGACACCGGCTTCTCCAGGAAGCAAGCTCTGTCTGCCTTTCCCCAGCCTGCCACTGCAGTGGCCTGGTCTGGGGCCAAGAGTTTGGAAGCCTCTGGTGAGCCAGCATTTCCCAAGCGGCTGCAGGGTGGGGGTGGGATGGGGAGGTGGGGGGGTGTCACAGTGGGGGAACAGGGCTACTCTCAGAGGCTCCTTGCATTCTTCTTGGGATGGAAATGAAGGTAAGACACCCCTGTGCAATCAGCCAGCAGCACCTGCAGGGCTCTTCCAGGCTCAGGGGCCCTGCAAAGGGCTGTTCTCAGGCAGCCTCTAGTCTATTCTGTCTGCCCTGGGGACAGACAAGTCAAATGAGACTGGGGGGGGGTGGCAGTGCCAGGAAGAGGAGAGCTGAGTGATGGGCTGAGGGCTGAGTCTGGGATCTTCTTCTGGAGGTGACATTGGTCTGGAGGAAAATGTCCCAGGAACAACACACAAAACCCAAGATCCCTCTGAGAGCTAAATGGCGTCCAGCACCATCTGGTCCCTGAGCAGAGGCGTCCCGAGGGCAGGGTGTCTGACGCACAGGACCTGGGCTTGATTCCAGTTGCCAACAGAAGGCTCTGTGAGATGTCAAATAAAGAGTAACAAATGGTTTTTTCATCTTAGAAGTCTTCTGTGGCTGGGTGTGGTCTAGCTCCTTTCCACACAGAAGTTCTGACTTGGAGGTAGAGAGAGAGACCTGAGGACACAGAGTTTGAGGCCAGCCTGGGCTACATAGCGAGTTCAATGTGAACCTGGGTTACAGAGCTCAGGTTCTGTCCCAAAAGTGGTAAATAGTTAAGGGCTGGGGATGGAACTCAGTTGGTAAGGTGCTGACCCAACATGTAGGAAGGCCTGGGCTTGAGATCAGTGCCACATAAGCCAGGTGGCACATACCGTAATGCCAATGCCGAGGAGGGAGCTTCAGGAAGATCAGAAGTTCAGTGTCATATCCTTGGCTACCTGCGTTCAGCCTGTATGGGACCCTGCCTTACAAACAAAGAAAAAGGAAGCAAGATATTTTAGTCTCTGGATTACAGACAAGCATGATGGGCAGAGCTCCTAGTAGGGCCATTCGGGCTAGCTTCACAGCATCATGGTGCCTTGAGAGTTTAGGCTGGACATGGTGGCGCACTCCTTTAATCCCAGAACTGGAAAAAGCAGAGACAGGTGGATCTCTGAGAAGGAGGTCAGCATGGTCTGCATAGGGAGTTCCAGGCCAGTTAAGACTACAAAGAGAGACCTCGTCTCTAAAAAACAAACAAATGTAAGTTCGAGGCTAGGAAAGTAGTTCTATAGTAGAGTACTTGCCTAGCATGTATGTGCCTAGCATGTATGTACTTAGCATGTACCTAGCATGTATGTACCTAGCATGTGTGTACCTAGCATGTGTGTACCTAACATGCATGAGGTCCTGGGTTTTGGTTTCCAGCACTGAACAGGGAGACACTATGGGCTCTTAAAAGGAAAACAGAGCCAGACCCACTGACACGGAGAGATGGCTTACTGTTTTCAAAGTCTCCAGCAAGAGGGAGAGAGGCTGTCATGGTGTCACATGCCTTCAATCCCAGCACTTGGGAGGTAGAGGCCAGCCTGGTCTACAAAGCAAGTTGTTAACAGCCAGGACTCTGTCTGTTAGACACAGAGAAATCCTGTCTTGAAAATACAAAAACAAAAAGAACAACAACAACCGAGAGGGAGAGAGAGAGAGAGAGAGAGAGAGAGAGAGAGAGAGAGAGAGAGAGAAAGAGAGATGCCCACACAAGGAAGTGTCTGAGCTGTTCAGGAGGTAAGCAGGCAAGAGGACAAGTGGACAGTTGAACACAGGAGACCGTGGCTTCTGCTGTGAGCACAGGAGACCGGAGCTTCTGCTGTGAGGAACAGAGAGTGAGTGAGCAGGTCTGTGCCTGGGTAGTGCTCTGGGCACAGAAGCCCCACCAGCCCACTTCCCATCGCTATAATGAAATGCTTGAGACTGGTCCTTTATAACAGAACAGGATCATTTGGGTCATAGTTTTGGGTTTTTATTCTGTTCTGTTTTGTTCTGTTCTGTTTTCTTCTCGCTCCTGCCCCTGAGGTTCATAGTTTTTGAAGGGTCAAGAACAGGGCATCAAATGAGTTGGGTGTGAGGTATACAGATCCCAGAGAGACAGGAAGTTAGAAAATGCAAGGGACAGTCATTTCCTTTTACAACAAACTGCCTTAGCAAGAGAAACCAGAAGAAAAAAAAAAAGAGAGAGAAACCAGAAAAAAAAATAAAGAGAGAAACCAGGATCCCACCAGAACCACCTTAATGCCTGTTGCAGGAAATATTAAAACAAAACAAAACAACAACAACAACAACAACAACAACAACAAAACAAAACAACAACAACAAAAAAACACCATCTCTCCTGCTCTGCCAGGGCACAACATCATGTCCT
The DNA here is from genome assembly GCA_964023405.1 of Apodemus agrarius. Classification (NCBI taxonomy): domain Eukaryota; kingdom Metazoa; phylum Chordata; class Mammalia; order Rodentia; family Muridae; genus Apodemus; species Apodemus agrarius. The sequence goes on along the minus strand of OZ030009.1, from coordinate 6,440,713 downwards.
GGCACGGTCCCGCCTGGCATGTTCTTGCCACCGAACTATTCTCTCCCAGCTAGCTCCCACAGCTTCCCAGCTGTGTTCCCTCTCTGCCATATACCCCTGTAATCAGCAGACCCAGATTGCAGGATCCAAGCAAATCAAAACCCTTAAAGCTTAATTAACCAATCGGACTTACATAAAAATAATATTACATCTACAAGATGTCACTACAATAATTTTAGAGCCACCTGACAATGATAAAGCTTTATCCCAATATTTCCAACCTTACAAAGACATAGCTATTTGTGGCTAGTAAATGCCGCACAGGTCCCTGTCTGAAATCTTCTCAGTTCCCCTCTCCCCCCTTCTCCTCCTGCGGCCTCTCTCACTTCCCAACTCCTAGCTCCGCCTCCCTTTTCCTGTCCAATCACAGGCTTTCCACTGTCCTAATAATGTGAATAGACAGAGAAAATCCTGCAACATTTACCCCCCTGAGGGCCAAGCATGCGAGGGCCTTACCTCCCTCCTGACCTAACCACCTGAGAACCAAGTTTCCACCTTGCATGCTTATGTAGCACCGCCTGCCCTCTGCTGTCTGTGCTTGGCTCTGGGGTGTGGAAGGCAGGGGCGTGGTGATCTTGGGAATGTGGTGTGGAGCTTGCTGTAGGTGTTCAGTCTGGACATGAATAACTCCCAGGCAAACTCTTGACAGCTCTAGCAGCTAGCTTGACCTGAGGTTCAAGGCCTTCTGTGTCTGTGGCTTAGGGCCCCAAATGGCAGGGCTCCAGAGACTCGTGTACACAGGACTCCTGGGCTCTGTGGCGTGGGCTTAGGGAGGGGCGATTAGCAGGACTGACTGATAGACAGACGTCCACCCAGGAAGAGGGGAACCGAGAGACATTGCCTGCAAGTGGCCCTGTTCATGGTTTTCTTTTAACTTCTTTTCATGGGACAGGATTGATGGCTCAGTGATTAGAGCACTGGCTACTCTTCCAGATGACCTGGGTTCAAATCCCAGCACTCATATGGAGGCACACGCTGTCTGCAACTCCAGTGTTCTCTTCTGGCCTCTGTGGAGCTCAGATACACGTGTGGTACAGGCAGAACACCTATAGACAGAAAATGAATACTTTAGACACATAGACACACACATAGGGAGGACTCTCCTGACTCTGTAAATAATTGCTTCCTAACTTGTTTTATTATTAGAGTTCATTTTGTTGAATTTAATTACACACACACACACACACACACACACACACACACACACATTTGTAACGTTTTGTTTTGTTTTGTTTTGTTTTGTTTCGAGACAGGGTTTCTCTATGTAGTCTCTATGCTGTCCTGGAACTCACTCTGTAGACCAGGCTGGCCTCGAACTCAGAAATCCGCCTGCCTCTACCTCCCAAGTGCTGGGATTAAAGGCGTGCACCACCACTGCCCAGCTTGTAACTTTTTTAAAGGTATAGAATAGAGTTTATTTAGAGGATAGGATGAGAGTAAATGGTATAGGAGAGAGAGAGAGAGAGAGAGAGAGAGAGAGAGAGAGAGAGAGAGAATAGAGAGAGAGTGGAGGCCGGCCATGACCACGTGGAGAGAGGGGGGAGGGGAGCCCAAGAGGGGCAGAGAGGTGAGAGGATGAGAAGAGAGAGGGGAAGGAGCAGGAAAGAGTGGCTTGTAACTTTTTTAAAGGTATAATTATGTAGCCCAGGCTAGCCTGAGACCCATGGCATTCCTCCTGCCTCAGCCTCCCACAGTGTTGGGATTATAGACATGTACCACACCTGAACACACCATTCTTATTTGGCTGCTTATTTATGTAGAGACAGGATCTTACTATGTAGCCAAGGTTGGATTTGAACGTATAGACGTCAGTTTCTGAAGTAGCAACAATTACAGGTCTACACCTCCCAAATCTGGCTGTTATTCTCTCCTTTTTAAAGCAAGATTAAGAAAACAGAGCCCCCATATGATGTAAAATAAGGGCAGAAGTAAAAAAAAAAAAGTTCTCTGGGTTTTGTTGACTCCGTCTCCTTGGAGGGAAGGAAGGTGATTATTTTCGTACCTGACCAAAAGCTATGGAAGGACTCTGTACTGGTCCGATTTTCTTGACAATCACACAATGGAGAGTCGAGAGGGAAGAGGGAACCATAATTAAAGAGCTGCTCAGATCAGAGACACTGGCTTGACAGATGCTTGCTGTGGGATAGCCCAGCCCACTGTGGGAGGCACCATCCCTAAGCAAGCGAGCCTGGGCCATGTAAGGGATCCAGCAGAGCGTGAGCCAGAGGGCGAGCTAACAAGCGCATTGCCGCTGTTCTCTGCATCAGTTCATCCTGAGCCGCCACCCCCACTTCCCTCGATGATGGACTGCGACCCAGAAGGTAAGCCAATTAAACCTTTTCCTTCCCCGAGTTGCTTTTGGTCATGGTGTTTATCACAGCAACAGAAAAGCAAAAAACTAGGACAAAGTCCCTCTTTAGAAAATGACCTTGGCCTGGTAAGAGACCCACTGGCCCGGGGATGTCAACACCTGGCATCAAATGCTCGCTGATCTAGATGTCACTCGGCATCTGGTGTGTGGGCAGAAGTATTGATTCTCGGTGAGAAATTGGATTGCGTGGTTTAGGGCAGCTGAAGAAAGACCCAAGTGACCTTTTGGACACTGAAGCATTCCCATCACATCGACTGACAAACGCACAGGTTAGAGGTGACCGTGTGGCGTCTTCAAGCCTCATTGTGTACAGGCAAAAAGTGTAATAGCAATAGCTTGCAGGCTTCTTTTATGTGGGGAATATCTTGTCACCCACATGCAAACACTTTGCAGGCAAGGTGTTTGTCTGGGGATTACCAGCCTTACCCAGTGCCCCATCCTTCTTCCAAGGAGACTGAGCCAACAAAAACCAGAGAAGTACTTCTTTTTAATTTTGCACTTATTATGTCATATAGGGACTCCGTTTTCTTAATGCTCTTCTTACAAATGTTTGTTGGTTACATGAGTTTAATTAACATAGCATGGTTGTAAGCAGGGTAGATCTTTGTCAGATGAAGTCCTGTGTTTAATGAATGGATAACTTTCATTCGTTTGGTAAATCAAAGGGTGGGATCAAGGGAGTGCATTGCGGAGCCAGGTCAGTGGGTCGGTGGGTCAGTGGGTCAGTGGGTCAGAGGGTCAGAGGGTCAGAGGGTCGGTGGGTTAGATGGTAGGTGGGTGAGGCATTTGCTGAGGTAGCTTGAGGGTGGGGTCCAGGTAAAGCTGGACAAGGAGGCAGCATGGGTCCCTTCTGCTAGGACACCTATTGTGGGATGGGAAGCCTAAGAGTCAGCTCTGCCAGAGCACACAGCAATGAGAGACCCTGAGCAAACCAAGTGGGGAGTGAGGACCAGCAGCTGAGGTTGTCCTCTGACCTCCCAACACGTGCCACTGCACACACAGACACACACACAGACACATACACAGGCATGCACACACACAGACACACACACACATACGCAGGCATGCACACACACAGATACACACACACAATACATATGGATGCACGCACACATCTTCATGTGCACACACGGACACAGACACACAGGATTTTTTTTTTTGAGACAGGGTTTCTCTGTGTAGCCCTGGCTGTCCTGGAACTCACTCTGTAGACCAGGCTGGCCTCGAACTCAGAAATCTGCCTGCCTCTGCCTCCCAAGGACTGTCATTAAAAACATGCCCCACTGCCAGGCGGCGGTGGTGGCGCACGCCTTTAATCCCAGCACTTGGGAGGCAGAGGCAGGCGGATTTCTGAGTTTGAGGCCAGCCTGGTTTACAGAATGAGTTCCAGGACAGCCAGGGCTACACAGAGAAGCCCTGTCTCAAAAAAAACAAAACAAAACAAAAAAAAAAAAAAACATGCCCCACCACTGCCCGGCATTTTTTTTTTCTTAATAATTCTTTTTTTTTTTTTTTTAAGAAAGAAAGAAAAGAAAAGAAAAGAAAAGAAAAGAAAAGAAAAGAAAAGAAAAGAGAAACAAAGAAATATCAGAAGATCCTACCTTGCTTGAACCAGAAAGAAGGAAGAAAGAAAGCGGGGGCGGGGGGGGGGCTGGGATTATTCTCGTGTTAAAGAGTCATGAACGTCCCTCCAGCACATCCCAAGTGAGAAGCTTTAGACCTGTGTGTTCCTGTGTCTCCTGCTTTCCCCACTGCAGGAGGAAGCAGGCATGTCACAAGGAGAACACCAGAGGGAGACTCTAAATTAAGAGGGGGGCAAGACTTTGGGGTGGCAGCTCCTCTGTGGGACTGGGGCAAGGGCCAGGAGTTTCAGGGCCCAGCCTCTGATGCCATCCAAGGGTCACGAGAGCCATTTTTTTCGGACCAGGCACAGGGAAGGCCAGGCTGTTTCCTTTTGCACCCTGTGAGTGCCACTTGTTCAGTGCAGCAGGCAACAGCTTTAAGAATGTCTGCCAGGGGCTCTTCTCGCCTCTGCAATTAGCACAGTTAGCACTCGCATCAGTGAGGGTTCCTGTTCACACTTCCTGCCTCGCCTCTACCTGCCTTCTGCAGACACCGCTCCCAAGGCCCGAGCTCATTGGTGTGCTATATGCCATGGGGATTCCTTCAACTACCAGAGCATGGCCCAGTGTGCTGGAACTTAGAACGGGGATGTGGGTTCAGGTAGAGCCTCGAGCAAGTAGTGCTTACGTCTACAAGTCAGAAGAGAAGCATCCTGAGAGTTTACTGAGTGGGCTCTGGGGAAGAAGTGTTTCAGGGACCTCAGCCTAGGTTGGGCTTCCTTCCTTCCACCCTCCCCACCCCCTTCCTCCCCCCCTCTCCCTTTCCCTCCCTTTCTCTCTCTTCCCCTCTCTCTTCTCCTCCATTCCCTTCCCCCTTCCTTGACCCTCCCTCTCTCCCTCCTTTCCTTTTAAGACAGAATCTTACATCTCACATAGCCCAGGCTGGCCTCAAATTCACTATGTAGCCTAGGATGACCTGTCAACACTCCTCGCCGAGCCTGGGACCAAGGTGAGGTGCTTGGCTAATACTAGCTTCTATTACCTTCTGCATGAAAATACCAAATGGATTGGGAGCTGAAGAAATGGCCCAGCAGTTAAGAGAGCTGGATGCTCTTCCAGAGGACCAGGGTTCAAGTCCCAGCACCTATATGTAGGCTCATAACAACTTGTAACTCCAGTTTAAGGTCCTCATAGCCTTTTCTGGCCTCTGTGGGCCCTAGGAAAATATATATCACATAGGCACACATGCAGGCAAACTGCTCATGCAGATAAAATCATCTTTTTAAAGTAGCAGCTGGACGATGCTTTCTCTGGGTATCGAGAGGGACACAGACACAGGAACTGGGTCTTTGAAGAGATCACTGTTCCTGCTGTGCAGACATAGAGACAGTGCCCCAGCTGTGATACACGTCTGACATGGGATAAGGACCCCACGTCTCCGACCCACTCCATGCAAGTACAGCCACGAGACAGCTCAGCCCCGGGGCAGGAAAGCCTGCTCTATGTGACACTGCACCCTCTCAGGGTCTGTTGGCTTCTAACTCACAGGACACAGCTCCTCATCTTTTTCCCCTCCCATTTTCAGTAATTAAAACCATAAGCTCTTGTCATTTTGCTTACTGTAAGTTCCTGTTTCGTAAGCGCCGAGCCTTCCCGGTGCTCAGCAACTATCCCCAGCATTCCCTCCAAACTGTTGTCATCTCCCCCATCAAAACTGTCCCCATTAAAGGCCAATTCACAGCAGCTAGGGTTTGGGTGACCGGCTTCTTCCATTTAGTTAAATGTCCTCCCGGTTCTACTGTATGGAAGCAACATGATTGAATTTTTTATGACTGTATAGTATTCCACTATATGGACATACCATGTTTTTTGGTGATCCATTCATTTGTTTGTAGACACCGGGGTTGTTTGCACATTTTGGTTTCTATAAATGACGCTGCTGCAAACACTGGTGTTCAAGTATCCGAGCTCTAGCTTTTCTCTTCTCTTCTCTTCTCTTCTCTTCTCTTCTCTTCTCTTCTCTTCTCTCTCTCTCTCTCTCTCTCTCTCTCTCTCTTTCTCTCTCTCTCTCCCTCTCTCTTAGATCTTTACAAAGAACTAGAGCTGCCAGGTTGATTATTAAAGCAGATCTATAATTAGCTTTAAAATGTATGTACTGTTTATTAATGACTATGTGTGTATACTTGCCTGAATTCATGTGCACCACTGTATATTGCTGGTGTTGATGGAGGACTGAGGGCAGTGTGGGATCCCCTGGAACTGGAACTCCAGGCAGCTATAAACTGGGTGCTGGGAACTGAACCTGGGTCCTCTGCAAAAGCAGAAAGTGCTCTTAGGAGAGCATCTGGAGAGATGGCTCAGCGGTTAAGAGCACTGACTGTTCTTCCGAAGGTCCTGAGTTCAAATCCCAGCAACCACATGGTGGCTCACAACCATCTGTAATAAGATCTCACACCCTCTTCTGGGTGTCACTGAAGACAGCTACAGTGTACTCACATATAATAATAAATAAATGTTAAAAAAAAAAAAAGCCAGACAGTGGTGGGGCACACCTTTAATCCCAGCACTTGGGAGGCAGAGGCAGGCGATTTCTAAGTTTGAGGCCAACCTGGTCTATAGAGTGAGTTCCAGGACAGCCAGGGCTACACAGAGAAACCCTGTCTCGAAAAACCAAAATAAATAATAAAAGAAAAGAAAAGAAAAGAAAGTGCTCTTAACCACATATATTTACCTTTTTAAAGCCCCCAGAACTGGTTTCTACAGTAGCTGCATCCTATAACTGCCCTACCGTCGATGCCCCACGCTCACAACACTTCTCCTCTATATCCTTGCCAACACTTGTTATTTTCTGTTTTTTCACTTTGTCCCAGGTGGTGCTGGGGATCAAACCTAGGACCTTGTGCGAGGAGAGCCCCCGCAGCTGAGATGCAACCCCAGAGTTCAGGGGCAGAGAGCCGGGCCCAGTGGTGCAGACCTGAGGTTCCAGCCCTCAGCAGGCCGAGGTGGGAAGAAGGCAAGTTCCAGGCTAGCCTGGGCTACATAGCAAGACCCTGTCTCAAAGAAGGAAAAAAAGAAAAGAAAAAACAGATCTGGGTGTTTTGGGTTTGTGTCTCAATGGAAAAGTACTGGCTAGCTGCTCCAAACCTTGGATTTAATCCTACCATCAAATAATAGTAATAATGATAATAACAATAAAAAACTATAATAAACACAATCCTGTAATTATATATTAATAGATAATTAAGGCTATAATAAATAAAAATTAAAGTAGTTATTATTATTGTTGTTGTTGTTATTATTATTATTATTATTATTATTATTTTGGTTTTTCGAGACAGGGTTTCTCTATGTAGCCCTGGCTGTCCTGGAACTCACTCTGTAGACCAGGCTGGCCTTGAACTCAGAAATCTGCCTGCCTCTGCCTCCCAAGTGCTGGGATTACAGGTGTGTACCACCACCACCCGTCCTGTTATTATTTTAATAGTTTTGAATCATGCAAAATCTAAAAGGTGAAAAGATCTCCCAGCCACCCACCTTCATCTCAGCTCCACAGTTTGGGTGTGGTCTTCAACTGACCTAATTAAGAAAGGACCATCCTCTGGGTGGGCAGATGCAGCACTGCCCCTCCTGTCCATCACCTGAGTCCCGCCCTCACGCCAGTCAATTCCTAGGCTTAGCCCCGCCCTCACGCCAGTCAGTCATTTCCTAGGCCTCGGCTGACGTCAGTGGTCCACAAGACCCGCAAGCCTACTATTCAAGGCTCCTCTTTTTAAAAAGCCCTTTAGTTCCATCCTAGTTACAAAAAGATTCAATCTTCTTTCTTTACTCTTCTGTTGTTTGAGATTGTGCCCTTGGCGCCTGAGAACAGTGGCGAGCAGAAGTCATCAGACAGGCTGGCATTCGTCACCCACTTGGCAGTCCCGGAGCCCACCTGCTTGCTGTCCCCTCTCCCTAGTGATAGACCCTTGATTTTATTCTGTGCGGCAATGTTAGGAGTTATACCGCCGTGTTCCCAAGCTTCTTTAGCATCTGGGTTTGGCGTGCCTCTGAGTCCTGCCCACCAAAGCTGACCAGGTAGAATGATGCCGAGGCTCCGGCTCTCCTGCGCGGGTTTCCTTTGCTGCGGGGACAGAAAGACCAGTCTGTCTCTCTTTTGCCTCAGGTTAAGGACGGCAGATCAGAAAGGCGGACGAGCAGCCATAAGTACCAAGGTCAGCTGGAATATTTTGGCCTCTACAATATTTTTTTTTAATTAGAAAGAAAAAAACTAAAGCAAATTTATGTGATCATTTAGGGACCAGGAATCAGGGACTGCACATATGCCAGTCCTACAGGTCTGGAGGTCAGAGGTCAACTTGCAGGCGTGGTTTCTCTCCTTCCACCTTCCTGGGGATGACAGTGGGTGGTTTGCAGCAAGCTCCTTTACCTGCTGGGCCATCCTACTGGCCCTTCTACAGTGTTTTTAAATGAAAGAGAAAGGAAAGAAAGGTTAAAGTTTTTTTTTTCCTGAAAACCTCATTCATACAGGGGGCGCCCTAATCCCAAGTGCCCAACCTGCAGACCAACTTCCAAGAGATATCTTTGTTCTAAGGAGGTCCTTAGGAGAGGCCTGGGCCTCTCACCATTCTGACCTTGTACAAAGAGACTCAGACAGACAGAGGGACTTGAGAAGATGTTACCTTCAAGCCAGCAGAACAGCCTCAGGAGGAAGCATCCGCACCAACACCTTCTTCCTCTTGCACTCCCAAACCCCAGAACCGAAATGGAGAGATTCTACTGTTTCAGCCGTCCAGCCCCGGGGTGCTCTGATATGGCAGCAGACGCAGACAGACACAGGCATCGGGGTATAAGACGGTGGGATGCCAGCAGCTAAGTCTGAGTGTTGCTACCATTTGTTGAGGGGTATCGCTCTCGGACTAGATGGTTTCCTGTGACGAATCTGCACAGCTCTGTCTGCACATGGCACCATCCTCTGTCTACACAGGGTACCAGCCCACTAAGAAGCCTCTGTCTACGCAGGATTCCATTCCTACTAAGAAGAGACAGAGCTATGCATGAACCAGAGAGCCAGGGAACCCCAGACAGCAGCAGGTGCCAGGCTGCGGCAAAAGGTATGAGGAGCAGAGATATGGAAGGAAGGCCTTGGGGGAGGGGCAGAGCTGCCAGCTGAGAGGGTGAGGGCTCGGTCTCACAGCCTTTGCCTCGCAGAGGGCCCATTTTGAAGGGATATGGGGTTGCAGAGGTGGGGTCTGCAGAAGCCAACATTCCCAGTCTGTGTGTGAGGACGCAGCGGGGAGTCCTTCTGCCTCTGTGTCCATCAGCTGTGACACGGAGTCGTAAGGAGCCGCTTCCTCTCACGGTGGCCCATGAGAATTTTGCAAGCAGCGTGAGGATGCGGATTTGCCTAGAAATGAGCAGTTTGACCCAGCCTCGGAGAAAAGTCTAGAAGGCTTCTTCTCCATCTATTTTCAAGGGCTGTGAGGCCCTATTTTGCTCCTGGCTGATGCTGGGGGCTTAGGAAAAATGAAGCAACTGTCCCATGGCAGGGAGACAGAAAGACAACCTGCCAGCAGGTTCGGGGACATTTTGGTGCAGATGAAGAAACGTAGGCACATGCGCAGGGAGGCACTCAAGGGCCCTGGCAGGCTGCCCTGTGATAAAAATAGCTTCCATTTGGCTACTGGGGCCTGAAGATGCACCCACCGTTTCTTTTGTAGTTAAAATGTCTTTGTTCCTCTGTTAAATGCAGAGTCCCTTGGGAAGAGCGTTCCCAGAAGCCCGCTAACTCCCAACCTCTTAGCAGAACCGTTTAACAAGCACGGAAATGCCAGCTACACTTTAGTTGTGTTGGAGACAAGAGAGACAGCCGCAAAGACTCTGTGGGCAGGACTGTTTTCTCCTCTCTGTTCATGGCATCTGCTTAATACAAACAACCAGCAAATGGGGAACCCCAAAGATGCCGGCTCAAGCTGTCCCATCTGCTCCTTGGACGCACATGGGTCTGCCTGAGCGTGTCCAGAGCGGCCCAGCGTGGGGTGTGAACACTTGGTTATGGTGGAAGGGGTCTCACCAAGGGTGAGTGCGTTTGGCTTTGTCACCCCCATGTCCTCAGAGCGGAGGGTTCTCCACGTGCGGTCATCAGCATAAAGAGATCCTGACGGAAAGGACCTTCATCTTCCAGTGACCTCCACCATCGTGCTGCCGTTTCTCATGACGGTCATTTTGTGCTGTTGGGGGAGAGACTGAGGCTTTACTCTGCAGGAAAGGAAAGCCCTGACCCACGTTACTTTGTCCACTACCAATGCAGACATGTAATCATCCATGGGCCGGGGACTTTCTATGATTTAATGAAGAGAATCTCTCAAATCCAGCAGCAATCCTGACTTCCGATGACACTAGCCCCAGGCTGGAGGAGAGCGAGAGTCTGCTTCATCCTTAAACAGGAAAGGTCCCTGCCATTGACCCTGGAGGTGTGCTTGAGAGGGACCCCCAGACAGAACATGACATAGCTTTAACCTAGTTTTCTCCTGATGTTACGGAAAAGAAAAGAAATGGTGGCATCAGTGCTTGCTGGCACCACCTGTGCAGAGAGCTTGACCACAGCTGCCTCAGACCCCTGTGTGCACACCCCACCTCCCTCGCTGGCCTAGACCCCCCAGGCACAGTTTGTCTTCCTGTCAAGGTGTAAGTTGGGGCTGGAGAGATGGCTCAGCAGTTAAGAGCACTGACTACTCTTCCGAAGGTTCTGAGTTCAATTCCCAGCAACCACATGGTAGCTCACAACCATCTGTAATGGGAGTGTCTGAAGACAGCTACAGTGTACTCACATATAATAAATAAATAATTTTTTTAAAAGGTGTACATTGATGGAATCATTTCTGTGACAAAACTCAAAGATTTGGCGGCTAAGGAGAAATCTGGTGTGACTGACTACTGTCCAAAAGACTGCCCATGTCCCCTCAGTGTCTGCTTTCATGTTTATTTCAAAGTGAATGGCTGGGGCTGGAGATCCAGCATGGTGGTAGACTGCTTGCTTAGACTGAGAAACCCTGTGTTCCATCACCTGCGTTATAAAGGGGAGGGGTAGAGGAGGAGGAGGAAGATGAGGGCCAGAGGAAGAAGAGAAGGAAGAGGAAAAGGAAGATGAGGGTCAGAAGGGGGAAGAGAACGAGGAATAAGAGGGGGAGGAGGAGGAAGAGGAAAAGGAAGAGGAAGAGGCAGAAAAGGAGGTTGTGGTTGGCTGCCGCTGGTTCAGAACTACCCAGCCAGTATTTTAAAAGCTAGCACATGCTGATGGGATTCTGGGTTTTGCTCCTCCCAGTTGGCCAAGTTCACTGTGCAGTGGCAGTTTTCCTCCATTCTCGGGCTTAGTGTGGCCTTGGGCACTGTGCAATGACCTGTCTGTAAAAAGCCATGGCCAGTGTGGACCGCAGAGGAAGAAGTCACACATCAGACCAGCACAGAGCGCACATCCAAAATGCCAGTCAGAGGCGGCTGAAAACCGCCACCAGAAAGTCGAGTTGGGAGCATTTGCGGCTCGGGCATGGTAAAGCAGAAGTGTGGGTAAGAGGCAGATAGCCTCAAACCTGCCGTTAATACCTACGTGACACAAACCGCTTTGCCCCTTAGTTTCCCTTAGTATCAAGATGACAGGGCCTATGTTGTAGGAGTCAATACCAAAAGCACAAGAAAGGCCAGCACGTGGTTTCACCAATGGGGTCACTACCCTGGTAAGGACGATAAAGGGATGGGGCCACCCCATTTCACTGCCATTGTTCTGAGGCGGGTAGGGAACTCATTGCAAGGTGCAGAGAGATAAATCCTGGTCAGGCAAAGAGAGATCTAGCTAGAATCTGTGAATGTGCCCTGGCTTGGGAAAAGGGTCTTTGCCGATATAATTAAAATAAGGACGGAGCGGGGCTGGGGAGATGGCTCAGTGGTTAAAAGCACTTAATGATGTTGTAGAAGAACTGGCTTCTGTTCCCAAGTCCTAGTTGGTGGCTCACAACTGCCTGTAAGCCAAGATCCAGGGGATCCGATGCCCTCTTCTGACCTCTGGGAGTTCTTCATGCACATGGTGCACATAAACTCATGCAAGGAGGCCCGCATACATATAAAAAATAATTTTTAAACGAAGAACCTAGCAAAGAGATCATCTTGGATTGGGGTAGGCTTTGAACCCCTTTTACAAAAGGAAAGGGGTGGGGCTCAGAGAGGAGAATGCCACTCTGACATTGACGAGGCAGGAGGGCCCCAGAGCTGGAGAGAGGCTGGGCCTACCTCAGTCTGCTCACAGCTCCTGAGGCAAACTCCCAGCCCACTCCTCCACTCAGACTTTGGCCCCTTGGCACGGGGGAGGATATATTTGTGTTATTGTATGCCTCTGTGTTTGTGGTCAATTTCAGGGAGGCCTAAAGAAGCCGATGAAGGCAGCGTTGTAGGTGTCGCCTGTGGGGGAGGCTATGGAAGGGCCACTTTAGGTCAGCAAGTGTCTGCCCTTTTGGCCATAGGACAGATGCTTGAGTCTTTCCTGCTTCCAGAGTTGGCGTTCTTGGCTTGGGTTTGCATGCAATTGATCATGTCAATTACTGGGGTAATCTGTGTAGCACAGTAGGGGGTGAATGTCAAGGTCATCTGAGGTCACAGCCAAGGCAGATCACTCACTCACAAGGAGTCTTACAGGACCAAGAACCCCAAGGCCCAGGGTCTAACTCAGTCTGCAACTCATTGGCCAAGTGACCTTGAGGGAGCCCTGGCGATCCTCAGGTCCTGGGTTTCCCACCCACCTAGGGGAAAGATTTGGCATATACTATCTGGAGTCTCTTCTGCTGTGGCATCTCAGGGGTCTCTGCAGCTCCCCCCTCCTCCTCAAACAAGGAAGGAGAGCTATGAGGAAGAGGGGGCTCCTGGGCTGCCTCCTCCAGCAGGAGTACGTGCTGTACAAGGTCTGCAAGCTTCGAAGGTGGGCAAGGGTGCCCGTCGGCCATGATGCATTGCAGTAGCGTGGCTGTATCCCAGGCAGGCTGCAGACTGCAGGCTGCAGGGGTGCCCCTCCTGGTCTCTTCCCTCAGGACTGAAGCAGACTCCAGACTCAGAGTTGGTGCAATTGTTTCTACTGAGCGGGCTTTGGGGGGGGGAGAGTTTTACTTGTCCTTCCTGAATGTGTGTGTGTGTGTGTGTGTGTGTGTGTGCATGTGTGCACATGCCCCTATGCAGACATCCACACACAAGCACTTTTCTCCTTCACTGTCCTTTCTCATACTCTGAGTTTATAATAAATTTAAAACCTGAGAGTACCTTCTTCCCCCTCACCCTCTGCCTCCCCGTGTGTCTGTTCTGAGCATTTCCCTGCGGATTATAGCAGAATGAGCTATTTAACCATATCTGCATTTAAAGTGCATTCTCTCCTGGAACTTTCCCAATTAAATCCCTGTCTCAATCTTAGGTGATATTGACTCATGCGGAGGCAGGAGCCCAAACTTCAGGAGCCAGAGACACCTCTGGGTAGAAGTGACACTGGTGGCCCTCCTTCTACATCTCCTGCACACACAGCTTGAAATTTTTCTTTTTATCGAGAACGCAAAAGCGGATGCTTCCCAAACTGTTGGGAATTTGCTGATGGGCAGAGAGGAGCCGGCTTCTTTCCCATCTGCGAGAAAGCACGGAGGGCCACCTGTCACTGTCACCTTTGCCTCGGGCTGGAGTCTTCCACCCTCCCTCCTCTTCGCCTTCATCATCTCCAGGTGAGCAAGTCTAGGAGGTAGAACAAAGCCCCAGACGGCTCTGGAGACGTGCCTCCCGGAGTGGGCATCCTGCGGTATCAGGGGTTTAAATTAAACTGGGGAGGGGTGGGGGGGATGGGGAGAGACAGCCCCGCCTGCACCACTTTGTTCCCTGCACCCAGCTGACACTTTGATTTTGGGTCCTGCCTCTCCCGGCCGCAGTCTGCAACTTGCCGGCCATCCCAACGGTTCAGCAGCTGAGCAGGAGAGGGAGGTAACTTTCGGGCATGGGTGTGATGTTGCTGGGTGCTAGTGACACTAAGCGTCCTGCTTAGGTAGTTACCTCTCGGGTTTTCAAGAAAAAAAAAAAGCTCCCCGAGGAGCCCTCTCTCCCTGCACTTTGCAGAAAGTCTGATTTCAGTGAACTCCATCCGCCCGGGCTCTTTCCTGCATGGCGCGCTAGCCTGGCAGCCTAGCGAAAGCTGAGTCAGTTGCTCGCGGGAGTCAATTTAAAAATAATTTAAAATGCTATTTAAATTCTTTGGGGTGAAAAAGCAGGGGGTGGATGTTCTTTCTCGTGTGGGTTTCACGTGTGTGCATCTTGTGTTTTAATTTGCTGTAGAAAATTTAAGTTTGTGGAGGAAATCAGGATGGGGGTTTATGATTTAAAAAAAAAAAAAAAACTACTCCATTGCAGTCTGCGCTGCAGTCCCAGCAACCTGCTTTAACTGCGGAGGCTCTCGGGTACAGTCTCCTTTCTCTTTACCCTTGCCAGAGTCTGGGCGTCTGATCCTCACCTGCAGGGTTGCTCCAAGCTTCCCCTCCACGGCCTTGTCTCCTTGCCCACCCACCCTCTGCAGAGGACCCGGGTAAGTAAGCTGATGTCGCGGACAGCTGGGGTTTGAAGGAGAATTTGGACACTGCAGCTTTAAGAATGCCATTGCCGTACTGCGAAATCTTTCTCCTTCAAGTGACTGCAGAACCTCCGCTGCAGCTGCAGTGGGAGGAGGTGGCTGGAGGTGGGGTGGAGGGAGAAAAGGGGTGCCCACTCCCGGGTGGGTCAGCTCGTCGGGTACCTTGACCTGGGATGCACTCGGCCCCAGGCGAACCCGAAACACAATTGGGGCGCACTTTCTCCGTTAGTTTCTTGCTCACGCGCCGGGGGCGGAGACCCTGCGGACTTCCTGATGAGTTTGGGCTCAGTCCTGCCTGGGTGCGAGTCATCTGCTGCCTCGCACATGGGGCTCGCTGGCTCTTTAAGCCATGTGCAATGGGGCTGCGGAAGGCTAGTCTGAGCTGTTACGATCTTCAGCGGGGCTTGCACCCTGGGGATGCAAAGGCAGCCCAGGGTACAGATTTTATTTTTCCTGGATTTACTGAGAGGAGCGCTGGGAGGGAAACTCAAACGGGATGACTTGCTCTTCCTGGGGCCGAGGCTTCCGTGTGAAAGAAAGGATGAAACCCCTTTGGTTGGCAAAAAGTGCTGACTGGCCCGTGCTGGGGAGTGGGGGAGGGGCCCCCACGAAGAGCTCCCCTAGATGGAGTCACCTGCACAGAAAATGGGTAGAAATGCACTCTGGTTATGGATTCTTTCTGAGAAAGGTCCAAGCACCCTGAGGCACCCGAGCTGTGTCTCTGGTACCCAGACTTCCGTGTGCCCAGCCCAGCCAGAGCGCCACCCCAAAGCCGAGGTGCCAGCTGGCAAAGTTCCAGGCTGGTCCTGCTGGCGTGGCATCCCAGACGCACAGTGCTCGGGTCCAGGTCTGCATTGGGGGTGATGTCACAAAGTGCCAACCGGTACTTCAGTGTCTGGCACTGAAGGACTCGGGTTCCATGTGATTCCTCTTTCGACCAGAGGGAGAAAAAGAAAAAGAAAAAAAGAAAAAAGAAAAAAGAAAAAAGAAAAAAAAACCCTAGGTCTCATAAAACTTCAGTTCAAAAGCTATGCAGCAAACCTCTCAGATATAAATCACCCAGAGCAACCTCGGAAACAGCAGTCCCCGTTAACCGCTGAGCTGACGGAGGGAAGTGACCTCCGTGGGTGCCTGCGGGAGGTGTTCTGGGTCTGCACACGGCAGGGGGCTGCTGGCGGGCACCAGGCTCACAGCCGCACACTGCAGCCTTCCGGGATATGGGCACCTCTAGACAAATATTTTATGGGGTGTTGCACCGCATACTTATCTGGCCTGGAAAAGCACTGGGCTGGGCTCCCTGTGGGCTTTGCGCGCACACCTCTTACCGGTGCAGACCATCCTGGGCTCATTTCCCAAAATGCATTCCCTGCATATCCAGAACTGTCTTTGATTAATCAACACTAATCCTTAAGTAGTCAACAACTTTAATTCTTGAGTGCAATTGTTTTTGAGCCAGCCCAGTGCATCTGAACATGTCACTAGAGTCCCCAATACATGGTTGTTGGTTTTTATTTATTTATTTATTTATTTATTTATTTTAGATGATTGTCCTGTGGTGCCTAAGATGGACCTTCCTTGTATATCACTAGGCCCGATTCTAGCTCTTCTGGGCTCCGCCCCACATGCCTAGAAGCTGCTGGGGCCTGTCATTTGGCTCTGGACTAATCATTCTCCCCATCCCTGGGATTGACATCTCCGTGACCTCTCCAACCTAGGGGAGGGCAAGAGAAAGAGGCGGGTGTGCCCAGGCAAAAGGTTCTCCAGTCTGTGCCCCCCGAGGCGGGGATGACAAATGAGTGCCCTTTCTAGGGGTAATTAGCCAAGGGAGAAGCCTGCAGGTATCAGCTGCAGAGAAAATGCCACGGGGGGGGGGTCCCCTGGCCCCCTAAAGGGACCTCAGATAGTATAGGAAGTTCTGAGAGGAAGCAGGTGACCCCAGGGCCCAGCATTCTGATTCTGCAGAGGCGTGTCAAAGTAACAGTACACACTGACACTGAAACGAGTAAAGGGCCAGCCACCTAGTTTCTCTAAGCGTCTCGCTGCAAGAGATTCTTGCCTTAGACCGGCATTGTCAGGGCCAAAGTGACCACACCAACCTGGTTTGAGGGGAAGTATTGGACAGGGAGGGGGGCTGCTGGGCCTCTGCATTCTTAGACACCCTTTTCTCTCACTAGCAGGACAAGGAGCTGCTGCGGAGAGGGGAGCTGGGTTGGGAGAGCCCATGTCTCCAAGGTGTCTCAGACAGAAAATCCAGGGCAGGTGGTGATAACCTCCACGTCTCCCTGTGACCCCTACAAGAGACAGCCAGACTTGGGGGGGTACCTCAGATGATGGCCTTGTGCTCACCCCATGTTCCAGGTGGAGACTTACATGGCTCTGAGTAGACCTAGAAAGGTCTCTCTCTCTCTCTCTCTCTCTCTCTCTCTCTCTCTCTCTCTCTCTCTCTCTCTCTCTCTCATCCAGAGTACTCAGAGTAGTGAATTATAGTACAGCAACGCTAATGAGGGGAAATGAGGCTAGCACGGTTTCCCTGAATCAGTTGGGGTGGGGGTGGGGGTGGGGTGTGCAGTAAGATGCTGAGGCCGGACACTCTGCTCCCAGGACAGAGGGAGCCATCCGTCCTGTGCGCTGGCTCCTGGGACACCGCGACTGCACCAGCGCTGACTCAGGGTCCTTTTCTCCAGCTCTTCTACCCTAGCCTTGGCCAGCCAAGCCCTTGAAGCTAGATTCTCTCAGGCTCCTTGCGCAGGGGCAGTTGGAGCCCAGACTGCTGCAGGCCCTCCTCCCCCCACCCCCGCCCTCCCCTCCTGGGCCAAGTCAGCAGTGCTGACGGGCTGCGGGGCTGCAGCGGCGGCGGCGATGCAGAGACCCTGCACCACTGCTCAGGGCGGGCGCAGTGCTCTGCCCGCACCCGCGTCCCGACGGCCACCTCCTGGCGGCTGCGCGTAGCCCGCGCCGGGTAGACCCGACCGGACGGCGGCGCTGATTGGTGCAGCGAGTGAGAGTCCCTGGCTTTATCTAGACCACCTTTTCTGGAAGACAATACTTCACTAGAGTCGAGGGCTGGGGGCAGGAGGCAACCCTCCCCGGCGACAGGAGGATGATAAATGAGCAGTTCTGCGCCTGGTGGCTCTTAACTCCAGTGGCTTTGCGCATCCTCGGACCGACCATTTCCACAGCTGCTCTGAGACTGCACACCCCAGTGTGGGGCATGCTTTGAGGAAACTCCAGCGGAGAACAAGACAGACCCTCAGAAGGGTTTAGGAGGGCTTGGAACCGGACCGGGGATCCTGTGTCCAGGCACCGGCTTTAGATCTTCTGCTCTGAGACTCCAGCTTGGAAGACGAGGCTGCCTTCTTGTTTAGGGGGTAAGGATGGGGTTTCCAAGTCAGGCATCGGATGGGTGAGGCGAAGGGACCTGCTGGGGTCCTATTCTTGAGTGTTCTCCTTTGGCATTTCTGGGACAGTCTGTGGCGAGAAAGGCTTGGAAGTGGTGGGGAGAGGTCGGCGCACCCCTCGGCTTGTAGTCTGTTGTCTGAAGGTTGAAGTTGGAGTCCAGCTTCCTCTGCAGAGGGAAAGCAGTTCAGTGAGTGTGGGTGGGGTCCAGAGCTGCTTAAGTGGCAGGAAGCAGAGAGGGAAGACTCAGTGGTCCAGGAGGCATCTTCTCCCCCAGTAGATGGTGGGGAAAGTCTTTATCCAGGCAAATAGCTTGGAATTGTCACCCAGGAGCCCACTCCTGGTCTCTCAGGCAAAGCGGGAAGTCACAGCAGGCTGCACAGCCTGGAGCTGGCTGTTGCAGGACGGCTCACAGCTGTGAGACACTTCAGAGGCTGGGGCTGCTCACTGTCTGCACCCCGAACTTCATGCCGGAAGACGTATTGTCCCCGTGGCTGCCTTTTCCTGCTTTGGATTGAGGGTCTCCTCCTCACAGGTTGCCCTTGAGGCCTGCATTGTGCTGGGGCGGAGGTAGCGGGCCAGGGGGAGGATGGAGGGAAGTTGGGGAGAAGGTACTGAGATAGCCAAAGTAGAGGGGCCAGCAGACCCTGGCGTTTCTGTGCTGATGTCATCAGTTTTAGGGACTGCTCAGGCCCAAGGCTGTCCCAGAACTGACACCAGGAACCCTCTTGTTCAGCCCAGGACAGGACAGCATTGCGGCTGTGTCTCCCTGCCAAGGACGCGGGGTGAGACGGCTTTTCTTCAGCCAGGACCGAGTGGTCACTCCAGGGAGTCGGCTGTAAGGGAGAGTTGACAGCCACGAGAGGCTGGGCCTCCACCTGGCAATGCCATGCTGGTGGAGGTTACCCTGTGAAGAGGCAGCGCCCAGACTCTGGGAGTCAGGCAGAGGCAGGGGTCACAGGGAAAGATACTAAGTTGCTAACAGGATCCAGGGCCTGCAGTGCTCCAGCCTGTCTGTGGTCGGCCGTGTCCCCACCGTCCCTTCTGCAGATCTGACAAAGGATCAAGCTTTGTCATTCATTTTACATACTTAAACTTTAACCCTGAGGCCCAGTAACTTTGCAGACACTCTAGACTAAGCCAGAAGGTCTCTGGAAGTTAGCCACCCAAACTCTGGGCTGAGCTTGGAGCTGAAGAAAGTGAGATCCAGAGGAGAGCTGACTTTCCCAAGGACACAGAAGGCTGGGATCCCCTAGGACAGGTTTCAGCCTGGCATATGGAGTAAAGATGAGATCATCAACGCTGGACCCACCAGGTGCCCCGATGGCAATATAGGACAAGGTAAAGAAACTGGGGATCTCTAGGGGACACAGGCCTGGGATCCTAGGGACCATGGGCAAAGCCGGGTGGATATGGGACAATTCCGCTTCACTCCCTTTGAGCGCCTCTGCAGCGCCCCTGGTTTACAACTGCCACTGGGCAACGTGCCAAAGGGAGAAGCCATTCTGCTGCTTTTATAGTTCCTCCTCTGCAATTCTGGAAAATCAGGGCCACTTGGGTCTGGCGGCTCGCTGTCTGGCTATCGGTGCTCTGTAATTCAGACTTTGGCCAGTAGGTGGCTCCCAAGGACACGGTAAGGAAAAGGAGCCGGCGCTCAGCCTGGCAAGCCGGTTTCCAAGAAAGGGGTTTTCAGTTTTCCATGGTCCGGTGAATTGAGGCAGATGATAGTTTTCAATTTTTTTCTTTCAACTAATAAGAACAAGAAGTTTGCTTAGAAATGTCTGGGGCGTTTCGGTATCTGTGTCACCTCCTGAACCCTCGTTTTATTTTTACGACGCAGTGTGGTGTACTTGGGGGAAATTTCACCGCAGTTCTCATTTCTTAGAGCCGATCTGACATGTCATTTGCGCGACAGCGATTACCGGAAATTTAGCAATGGTCCCAAGAAAGCTCTATCATTCTACAGGGTGGTCAAAGCAGGTTCTGAAGTCAGACTCTGCTGATACTGCCCTCCAGGGGCTCTGTCCGCCCTTTGCTTGAAGAATATCACCAAAAACCAAGCACAGACTCAGTCAGGAACCAGCCACGGCTTCAGCCGCGCCATTCTTATCCGTCAACCTCTTCCTCAAGGATGGAAAGATATTTCCATCAGTGGCGGTATCTGTTGGGAATCTCAGCTCACTTTTGTATCCAGAGAGGTCCCTGTTTCTTCTCAAATGGTTCCTTGTCGATGTGCCTTGGTGACCTTCAGCTGTTCAGAGGTGAATTACTGCAATCCTCTAGAAATCAGCCCATCTGCTTCAATCAGACTGTCTTGCTTCTCTGTGATAAAACAGTCTTTATAGACTCTCGTGTCTGTGTTGGATGGTCATGTCTTGGTGACTTCCGGTTTAGGCCAAAGTGGGAGTCTGTATTCCAGCAGCCTGAGCGTACTGCAGATCGGGACAGCTGCCAGACCCCTGCTGAGATCTAGGTGACCTTGACAGGGTTACAGAGAAGTAACCAAGACACTTGGCCGGAGCCTCCTTAAACGGGATATAAGCAAGCCAGGGGTTTTTTTCCCCCCTTTTATTTGGACTTGCTTTAGAAATTATTTTCATTCATTGTTTGAGTGTTGTGTGTGTGTGTGTTGGGGGTGTTGTGTGTGAGTGTGTCAGGGAGTGCATATGCACAGAAATCAGAAGATAAATGGCAGGAATAATGAAGCAGTTCTGGGCTTCTACCCAGTAGGTTCTGGGGACTAAACTCAAGTAGTCAGGTTTGGTGGCAAGCACTGCAGGCCAGCTCCCTGGCCCTGTTGGACTCACTAACGGTGCAAAACCATTACATCTTCCACAGAGAAGAACCCCACCCCACCCCCATATAATATCACAGCCCCACCCCTCCCTTTGAGACAGGGTTTTGTACTATAAAACCAGCTGCCTGGCTTCGAACTCAAAGCAATCTTCATGATTTAGAAAGCCTGCCTCCTGAGCACTGGGATTGCAGGCAGGAGCCACGGACACTTGGCTGCACCCTCTAACCACTCAGTTTAACTCAGAGAATGCATTGGGAGCTGAGACTTACATTTCTGTATTAGAACACTTGCCCAGTGTGTATGAGGCCTTGGGTTTGATCCCTAGAACTAAATAAAGAAGAAACCAAAGAAAGAATAATTGACTGACATCCGGGCAGTGGTGGCGCACGCCTTTAATCCCAGCACATTGGGAGGCAGAGGCAGGCGGATTTCTGAGTTCGAGGCCAGCCTGGTCTACAGAGTGAGTTCCAGGACAGCCAGGGCTACACAGAGAAACCCTGTCTCGAAAAAACCAAAAAGGAAAACGAAAAGGAATAATGACTGAATATCCACCATTGAGAGATTCGTGGGAGGAAGTATGAAAAGCAAAGTCTCCGTGCCTTTAGAAGTCAAGAGGAAGGGTGTCGGCAGCTGCGTGTGTATGCAGGGATGCTCGCCACCAAGCCTGGCGACCTGCGTCTAATCTCCAAGATCCACATAGTGGAAGAGAATGGACTCCCACACACTGTCCCCTCACCCCCACACTCACAGCCTACCAGCGCCCCTACACTCACACTAAATAACTGTCAGTTAATAAATGTCAGAAAATATTTAAGTCAATGTAGGGAGGAAGGCTCAGTGGATACAATGTTTCTCCGATGTGCACAAGTTCCCGGTCAACCCAGGTGTACAGAGGTCAGTGAGCCCTTCCTGTAGCCCTGGCATTTGAGAGATGACTGCAGGAGGAGGGTATATGGTCTTCTATTACGTCCACATCCTAGGCTGGGCAGCCGGGATTGCAGGCCTGAACCGGCATGCCTGGTGGGAATCTGAGACCAACCTGGTCCTCCAGAGATGCCCAAGACCACTGTGAACTGCAGTGAGACTCTTGCAAGAGAGTGAAACAAACAGATCAAAAGCGGGCTGGGTGGACTGCTGCTCGATCCCCCACTCGAGGAGGGAAGAATCCACAGCATTGTGCTTCCTCACAAGAGATGACAGCGCTTCAGGGTAGCTCCTGACTCTTCCTTCTTGGTCTGGGTCCTAGGTAGGAAGGATTTCTGGCTGACAGTAATCCCGGGGCTCAAGTCCTGCTTTGCCTAGTTCCCGTGTCCATCTCTGTGGTTTCTGTTCCTGGGCATCTCGCTGCGGGGCTGTCTGCTGCAGGTGGAGTGGTTCTCCCAGGCTTGGAGTGTTTTTACAGCACTCTAAGTAAATAGCACAATTACACCACGCTTCGGAGTGTGTGAGAAAAGCATTCCACTTCAATGTCTGAATCATGCACTTTTTTTCCTAATGCTGTTTTGACATTTGTTTGCATCTCAAGTCCCCAAGATGTGACTGTGGCTTCAAAGCCTCCATGAGCCTGCCCCCACCCGCCAGCCCCATCTCCTGTTTGTGATCCAAAGGACAGCTTGTCCTGCAGTCCAAATCTTGCAAATAGCCCATTCAAAGTCTCCAAGAGTCTAGGTTGCCCCTGTATGATAGGATTTTTGTTTGTTTGTTTGTTTGTTTGTTTGTTAAGACAGGGTCACAGTATGCAGTCCTGCCTGGCCTGGATCTCACTGTGTAGACCAGGCTGGCCTTGAACTCACAGAGATCTGCCTGTCTCTGCCTCTGAAGTCCTGAGATGTAAGGTATGTAATACCATACCAAGCAAATTTGGTTATTTCACATCAACAGCTGGCATAAGTAGCTTCTTTTAAACACACAGACTTGGCTTTTTTTTTTTTTTCAAACTGGAGTCAGATGGGCTAGCTCATGATAAAATTATATAACGGAGCTGGGTGTGATGGGCCTTTGCCTGTGGTCCTAGCTACTCAGGAGGCTGAAGCAGGAGGACTAAAAGTTCAAGGTCACCTGGGCAACTTGGTGAGCTCCTATCTCAAATTAATACCGAGAAAAAAAAAATCAAACTTTAAAGGGCTGGGGATGTAACTCAGTCGAGAGAGTATTTGGCTCCGTGTGGGAGATCTGGGCTTAATCTGCAGGAAAAATACAAATTGTAAAAAGCGTCAAGCATATCTGTGACGTTCCTGTCGTCCTTGACCTGCCAGTCAACCGGGCCAGCCAACCGGTTCACAAGGAACCCGGCTGATCTTCCTGAGCGCCTCTGCTCAGCCTGGTGTCCCCAAAGTCACATCTGTGTCCCCTCTGAACCAACTCGGTTCTTCTGAAAAGTTAACACTTCTTTTAGAGACCCAAGTCTGTATTCATACGTCATTGCTAAGGTGCAGGGTCCTTCAGTGACCCAGGACTGCACCCCCTTAACAGAAAGGAGGAGAGGGCATTCCTTCTGGGGAGGGATGGGAGATGTATGTCCTCAAAAGCCCAGACAGTCGGTGGTGGCGCACGCCTTTAATCCCAGCACTTGGGAGGCGGAGGCAGGCGGATTTCTGAGTTCGAGGCCAGCCTGGTCTACCGAGTGAGTTCCAGGACAGCCAGAGCTGCACAGAGAAACCCTGTCTCGAAAAACCAAAAACCAAAAACCAAAAAAAAAAAAAAAAAAAAAAAAGCCCAGACAGTCACCACATTGCAGCTTAGAACAGCTTCGGCCTTCCTAACTGCATTGTCTCTTTGTTTCTTTAGGTTCCAGTGGCCCAACGTGGCTTCTGTTGTTCCTTTATGGCGAGAGAGACTCAGCTTCAGCTGGAAGCCGGGTAAGTGTTCCTATCTCTTCTGGCCAGGGATCCCAGGCTTTGAAAGCGCAGTTTTCTGACAGCAGAGTGAGAGGTTCTTTCTACTTGTAGAAGAGGAGGTGCGGCTAAGCCTGCAGCTCCCTGCACACTGGGAACAAACTCTGCAGAGCTGACTGTCAAGGGACAGGGGAGGAGGGGCAGGACAGAAGGACCTCGGTGGTTGTGAGAGTCTTCCTGCCGGGTCTCATGTTGGAAGTAGCTCCATCTTGGGATCTTGTACTGCTACCCTGGCTCGTTCTTTGGGCCTCCACTGTCCTTTAGAGTCCATTCCCCTTGGGTGGGCAGTCTTCATCTGAGCTCTGGTGAATACGTATCCTATTTCTATCCTTAGCACCCCTACATCTCCTTCCTACCCCGACTCTAGGGTGTTTTCAAAGCCAGGGTGTCCCCTCTGTTGTCAGAACAATTTCAGGACCCTCTGGGGTAGACCTGCTTCCATTTCCTGAGTCGTGGATGGACTCCTGTGGGTACATACATGAGAAATCAGGTGTGTCTGCTCTGAAGTTTAAATTAGAAGAGAACTATTTCCCTTCTATGTCCCTTTGGTGCATTTAAATGAGTACTTGGTGTGGGAAGGAGGTGGGATACAGCCTGATTGACAGATCTGTGCTGAGTCCTGGGTTCCACACCCAGCACTGAATAAACCCGCACGGGGACGCTCAGGGAGTCGGGAGGTCAACGCCTAGTACACACTGAGCCCAAGGGCCACCTGGATCATGTGAGATCACGTCTCAAAAAGAAAAGGAAAGCTAACGGTGATGGCACAGGCCTTTCGTCCCAGCACGCAGGAGGCAGAGGCAGGAGGATCTCACTGAGTTCGGGCCAGTCTGGTTGACGTTTCAAGCTGCAGGATAGTCAGAACTAAAGAGAGAAACCAAAACAAAGCAAAATACAACAAAATAGAGAGGAAAGGGAAACCTGAGACCAGCAAGATGATTCTGGGCGGGAGATCGCCCCCTGAGTGTCACCTCAGGGCGGGAGACCGCCCCCTGAATGTCACCAAGCATCATGACCTGAGTTCAGTCCCCGGAAGCCACATGACCCAGGGACAAACCTGACTTCTGCAAGTCCTTGGACCTCCACGGATGGGCTTTCTAAAGACGCGTGTATGTGGGTGACCACGCTGCCCTGCCTGCCACTCTCCCCTCAATGAAGAGACCCTGGAGGGAGGGAGGATCTGCATCCCGGGTTACCCCTGAGGTCCCAGCAAGGCGTGCTGCCTGTTCAGGGAAGACCAGAAGCTGTGGAACGAGAGGCTGAGATATTCCACCATTCACATTACGAATGAGAAAAATTGAGGTTCAGGAGCGTTAGAGAACTCTTTCAAAGGTCACCAGGAGGCAGCTCAGTGGGAAGAAGGAGAGAACTGACTCCCAAAAATTGTGATTGCCACACACTTCTATGTTGTTCTCCGGCAGACACACACACACACACACACACACACACACACACACACACACGTATTCCAAATAAAATAAATAAATAAATTAATTAATTAATCAATCGTGTTAAAAGAGAGGAAGAGAGGAAGGAAAAGCAGCTTGCCAGTGCGTGTCTGTAATCCCAGCTTTGGGAGGTGGAGGCAGGAGGATGAAGAGTTCAAGGCCATCCCCAGCTACATAGCGAATCTGAAGCCACCTGACATTTGAAACTATGTCGCCAAAAAAAATTTTTTTTCTGTTTTTAAGAAAAAAGAAAGCAAGCAAGCAGGCTTAGAGTTAGTTGGGGGAAAGTCCATTTGGGCTTTGACTCTTGGCGAGACAAGGCCTCATGGGAAGGATTTTCACAGAGGAATGGCGTGGGCTGCCCGCCTGTATGAGTCACTCCTGACGCGGTGTCGATCATGGACTCTGGTGAGCAGGTAGGACTCCAGGCAGTCACACAGTCGAGAGCAGTGGAGTGACTGGGAGGGGATTAGAAGCAATGTGTGTGTCAGGAAGGTAGAGGACCTGAGGTGGTGTGCTTTGGGAGGGGGCAGCAGGCTTGGCTGGTGGGTGGGATAGCCTATGGTACGTGAGTATCTGGGGCTCTCACAGGAGGAAGTTGCTTCTTCGGAGCTGAGGTGATCCCAGAGGAGTACCATGTATAAGTGGGGTACAGATGTGACCTTAGCTTTGTGTGTGATGTTCCTCTACACACCCCGGGACTTTGCACTAATTGTTCTAGATCGGAGGATAAGGCGTGACTTCAGGTGTCTGTGGTTACGCGTTACTGAGAGTCCCGAGTAGACAGGAATGTTAGAGGCAAGAATAATGGTGTGAGGGCCAAGCCCTGGAGAAGAGAGCAGGGAGGAGCCCGCAGGAGAGCCGTGAATGACCAGAGGCTGAGGGCCCTGAGAGCTACAGCTGCAAAGACCAGGAGGAGTCAGGGCTCCAGAGACCAGGAAACAATGTGCCAACCGCCCTTCGCGCCAGGGACTGTGAACCATTGGCTGGAGCGATTGATAGGGAGACCTCGCACGATATGGACAAGACATAAATAGGATTTCTTGGGGTTTTTTCTTTTTCCATTCTGTGTGTGTGTGTTTGTGTCTGTTTATCTGTCTCTATGTATGTATGTATGTATGTATGTATGTATACACGTTTACCTACGTGCAGGTACAAGTGCGTGGGGTGTCCATGAACTTGGGTGTGTGAGAACCCAAGGCTGGCCTTGGGATCCATCCTCAAAGGCTCTTCTACCTTAGTCCACGAGGCAGGGCCTCTCAATCAAACCCAGAGCTCACCAGTATGGCCAGTGTAGCCACGCAGATTACTCTGGAGATCGCTTGTCTCTGCCTTCCAAGGCTGGAAACTCAGTGGGCCAACAGGCCCACCCAGTGTCTAGGTGGGTTCTGGGGATCTCAACTCTGGACCCCATATTTGGGTAGCAAGTGCTTAATCGCCAAGTTGTATCACAGCCTATGGTGGTGGTGTTTTGATATTTTGAGACAAAGTCTTCTTATATAGCCCAGGCTGGCCTGAAACTGGCAATCTTTGCGTCTCAGAGCCTCATGTTCTGGGATCGCAGGAACATTCCACCACACCAGGATTTGGATGCAGCTTTAATGCTTCTTCCCTAAACCCGCTAGACTTGGGGGTGGGGTAGGGCAGGGTCAGGACAGCATGGTAAATGGGTGCTGGTCAGTGAGCTATTCCATCTGTAAAGCCCATTGATTGGGGGGGGGCAGGGAGGAGGGGGCGGGGGTCGCACTTGCCTCCACCATGAGGCTTCTAGCCCCTGGTCTATAGATGCCATGCTAATCCAACTGTGATTGGCAGGCCTTGAGGGCTAGCTGCCAGACACAAAGACCCACCAGTTCTTTAAAAATCATCTGCTAGGGGAATCAATGACGGCTCCGTGGATAAAAGCACTTGGCACATGAATGTAAGGATCTGAGTTCAAACCCCAGAACCCATGGGAAAGCAAGACAGGTAGGTAAGTGACTGTGATCGCTGAGCTCCTGTGGGGAGATGGAAACAGACACAGGACAATTCCCCAAAAGCTTGGGGACTGTAGCCTGGCATACATAGTGGCGAACAAGAGACCTTATCTCAAACCAGATGGGAGGCTGTGGCTGATACTTAAGGTTGTCCTCTGGCTTACCTGAAATGGTCCAGATTCACATATAAGAATGTATACACATGTACACACACTCACACACACACACACACACACACACATACATACACACACTCACACACATATACACACACACACATACATACACACACTCACACACATATATACACACACACATACATACACACACATATACACACATATACAAACACATATATGACATTTTATAAAAGTAATAATCGGCTAGGGCTGGGAACATAGCTTGGTTGATAGAACGCTTGCCTAGCATGCACAGAGTCTTGGGTTCAGTCCTAAGCACTGCAGAAACAGGGCACTGTGGAGTGCAGAGGTTGCTCAGTGGTTAGAGCCCTGGCTGTGCTTCCAGAGAGCCTGGGTTTGGTTCCCAGCTCCTACACAGTGGCTCATAACAATCCGTAACTCCGGCCCCAGGGGGTCTGATGCCCTCTTCTGACGTCTACAAGCATCGTACAAATATGTTAGGCACATTCAACATACAGGCAAAATATTCACACACAAAATAAAGTAAAATAAAATAAAATAATTAAGTGGGTGTGGTGGCCACACCTACAATCTGAAAACTCAGCTGGTAGAGAGTCATCTTCAAGGTCATCCATTGGAGACAAAGGGCACACACACACACACACACACACACACACACACACACACAATATGTGAGCTAAATGTGACCACAGCACAAAAACACAACAACAAAAACAATTTTTTTTTTTTTAAAGAAAAAGAAAAGTATCCCTAGTTCCTTTATGTTAGATTTCAGTCTGGGTTGTAATCAAAGTGCACTTCTGTTGTTTTGTTTTTCTTCTAACTGCTTCTTTGATGAAGTTATTTGGTCTTTATCCAAATAAGCTATCCCAAATTACTTGAAGAAAATTGCTCTTTTTTATTTTTCTTTCTTTCTTTCTTTCTTTCTTTCTTTCTTTCTTTCTTTCTTTGTTTGTTTATTTCTAGAAATAAGACAAAGTCTATAGAGTACAGCAGAGCGATCCCCCTGCCCGGGCCTCCCCACATGCCTACAAATAGCGCGGGAACTCCTAGGAGCGCATGGAGAGGTCAAAGGATGACTTACAAGACTTGGTCCTCTCCTCCTAGCTCGTGGGGTCCAGGGAATAAGCTCGGTTCGTCAGGCTTGGCAGCGAGCATCTCTACCCACTGAGCTGTCCCGTCAGCCCAAATGTAACGCTGCAGAGGGACCAGATTTGATACAGGCTATCAGACACAGAAGAGTCTTGACAACGTGCTCATTGATGAAATAACTTTCCATTTATCTACTGACTGATAACCAATTCAGTCTTGGAACAAGGTGCTCCTTGGTGCTTGATCAGAGAGTGGTTGGTCTGACTTGGGAGCCACCCAGCAGCTTTAGAAGCTGGTCAATGGGCAGGACCTTCAGGCTGCTGGAGCCCAGGAGTTCCGCAGTCAGCGCCGGGAGCACCGCGAAAACCCGCTTCTCCTGTGCTCCGGCTGGTTGGGGATTTTAATCCGGTGGTGATCCGTTTGCCAAGTGAGATAGCTTTGATACTCACAGACAGGGCCTAGAGAACTGTGCTTGATGTTAACTAAGACTGTCCATGGGCCCTGGAGGCTCCCTATGCCACACACACATGCACACACACACATGCACACACACACATGCACACACACACATGCTCACACACACATGCACACACACACATGCTCACACACACATGCACACACACACATGCACACACACACACACACACACACACAAGTACTTCCCTGTGCCAGGTCCAGTGTGGGGCAGTATCCCTGGGGTCTCCTGGGAAGAGGCAGGCTGTCTGGGCTCTTGACTGGGCCCCAGCAGAGATCAGCCGCAGCCACAGGGTGCCTGATTTCTTGTCACCTACCATAGAACGAGAGCTTCTAGGTCAGGGGAGTGAGTGGACTTTCAGGGAACGCCAGGATGGGAAGAAATGATGCAAAGATGGCTTTGTCCCCCTTTCCTTTCTGATGCTAGAAAAAGAGTTACAGGGCCTCCTGGTGCTGGATAAGATGATACCGACAAAGTCCCCTTTCTTCTTTTGTTTCAATCTTTGTGTGTGTGAGTGTGCGTGTGCATGTGTGCGCATATATGTGTGTCTGACTCTGTGTATGTGTCTGACTGTCTGTGCGTATGTCACTGTGTGTGTACACCACAGCACAAGTGTTGAGTCAGATGACAGCCTCGGGTCCCCAGCTTCCACCTTGCTTGAGAAAGGGTCTCCTGCTTTTGCTATCGGCTCAAGAACTGGCAGGGGCCCCCCTGTCTCTACACCCCAGGGATTACAGATGTATGCAAACCGTGCTGGCTTTCCATGGGTTCTGGGGGCTCTCGCTCAGGCCCTCACGCCTGCAAGGGTCTTCCTCCACGGAGCCCTTTCCCTCCTGAGACGAATTTACCGTAACATCCATGGTTACATCGTGCGAGGATGGTCGCAAACCCAAATGCCTTAGCTTAGTCTCGTGTTGCTGTAATAAACCACCCTGTCCAAGGCAGCCTATAGGAGGAAGAGTTTGTGTCTCCAGAGGGGTGGGAGTCTCTTCCTGTCACAGCTGTTGGGAGAGTGGCAGGAGGCGGGCATGGCACCAGGAACAGCCCAGGGATCACATCTCAAACTGCGAGCAGGAAGCAGAGGAAGGGAGCTTGAAGTGGCACGAAGCTCTAAACTGGCAAAGTCCATCTCTTAGCAACACAGTACTCCAACAAGGCCACACCTAACCCCCCCACCCCCAACAGTGCCACCAACTGCTGACAGAGCATTATGGGGAAAATCACATACAAACCACTGCCACACCATGCATATATCACTGGCCTTTAATTCTAGAACATTTTCAACCTCCTTTGAAAAGCTCCTCTTCATACAGGAGATCTTCACGGGAGATCAGTGCTCCCGGGATTCCTCCTTGGGCGTTCTGGATGACTCAGATCTAGAAACATCTGGAACACTTGATAGATTGTGTTAGAGAGAAAAGCATGCGGTAGCCTAACCACCTCTGGGCATCAGTGGCCGAACAGGAGGTGCTGATGTCTCCTAGGACGCTCTGTGACAGCTGTGTCTGGGGACGTGGGCTGGTGCTGCAGGGGCCTCAGCTGACATCATCATTCCTGCTTCTCCGTATTCCCTCTCCTCAGAGATCTCCTGCACAGCCCGGAGGCCAGTCGGGCTCCAAGTGTGGGCTGACTGTTGCGACGTTCTAAACCAAAAACTAGGGAGAGGTAGGACCAAGCTTGTTGGACAGAGAGGCTTTCCAAAAACAGTCCTTATCCAAACAGGATAGCACGCCCCTGCCGTAGCAGCTTGCAGGGAGCTGAGGCAGGAGGAGCATTAAGGCTAGCTTGTGCTACCTAGCCTCAAAACCAAAACAAAAAAAGATTAAACAAAGCGGAGAGTTGGGGATATGCTTGTTAACAGTGACGAAGCCCTGGGTTTGTTTCCCACCATAGGGGGGGATACATACATATAAATACATAATATATCATATATTTTATAATATATAATATATAATACATGACATATAATATATAACATAATATATAATATATTCTATTATATATAATACATATTATATATATAATAGTATATATATATATATATATAAAAAGAAGAAAAGGGGGCCTCCCAGGATGGAAGAGTAAGCATTGGGCTTTTTTCAGTTTTCTGGTTGGTGGTATCTATTGCTATACAGTGTATCTATCTCCTGCTAGCTGCCCACATCCAGGCCTTCAGTGATTCTCAGAGGAAAGTAGGATACAGGAAAGCCGGTGGAGATGGAACACCCAGATCCGAATGCTCCCATGGGTCTGTCCCTGTGGAGAGAGAATGAGGGTCCTTGAAGCCCGTGACATAGCTGGTGCTCCCCAGAGGCTCAGATGAATGGGCGGTGCGTAGGAATGGAATGTCTGCTGTGGGCTGGGGCTTAACTGCAGTCCTTAGGACGCCCCGCCCCCAGGGCAGAGTGCGTGCATCTAATTCATTCTTCTTTTCACTGTGACAGGGGCCAAGTTTCACTTTTCTGGTCGTTACTTGTAAATTAGAGAGGGCCAGGGTTTATCTCAGAGTCTTTGAAAATCTCCAGGGGAGATTTAATATGGTAGCTAGTGTTACAAGATGCATGGAGGAAAGAGGTGTGTGTGTGTGTGTGTGTGTGTGTGTGTGTGTGTACTCACTAGGTAATCAGAAGGGTGCCCCACATTGGCTGTCCACAAAACCTTGCCCTAGCAGTGTTTTAATCTCCCCTTTAATCTTAGCAGGAGGCAGGAGGCAGAGCCAGGCACCTCTCTGTGCATTTGATGTTAACCTGGTCTATGTAGTGAGTTCCGGGCCAGCCTGGGCTCTATAGTGAAACTCTATCTTGAGAAACAAACACCTTTCTTTCTCTGGAGGGCAACCTCCAGAGCCCATGTTTTAGTCAGGGTTTTACTACTGTGAACAGATACCATGACCAAGGCAACTCTTTTTGTTGTTGTTAGTGGTGGTGGTTTTTTTCAAGACAGGGTTTCTCTGTGTAGCTCTGGCTGTCCTGGAACTCACTCTGTAGACCAGGCTGGCTCAAACTCAGAAATCCACCTGCCTCTGCCTCCAGAGTGCTGGGATTAAAGGCATGTGCCACCACTGCCCGCCTGACCAAGGCTACTCTTATAAGGCCAACATATATTTGGGGCTGGCTTACAGGTTCAGAGGTTCAGTCCATTATCAAGGCAGGAACATGGCAGCATCCAGGCAGGCACGGTGCAGGAGGAGCTGAGAGTTCTGCCTCTTCATCTGAAGGCTGCTAGCAGAATACTGGCTCACTCTAGGTCTCCTGAGATCTTCCAGACACTAGAAGACTGGGAAAAGAGAATGCATAGGCTCATCTCCAGAGCAACTCCTTCTGCAAAATGGGGACAGCTCGTGTGGCCGCTGCCTAAGGGCCTTGCACACCGAGGCAGTGTTTGCCTCTCTCTTCCTTAGAAGAACCCCTTTCCCTTCCATGCAGGAAGAATGGGGTCTATCCCCCCTCGCTTCAGAGAATTTTGCTCTGGTGACCAGGGACAGCTTCAGTCTCAGGGTTGAGCTTAGTGCTGGCTCACCGGGCCCTGCTAAAGTGTGAATTCGAAGTGCGTGGAGGACTGGGGATGACGTTTAGGCTTGCGAGTCTGCGGCAGCTGAAGGGATTTCTGTCATGTAACCAACCACCCGGGGCAGAGTCAGGAGTCTCGGTGAGCCTGTGGCTTAGTACCTGGGTACGATGGACCCGAGGGCAATTTGTCTCTGGAGCAGCCCGGCTGAGCCTGAGATGCATACTGGCTGGGGACAGGATGACAGGTGGGGTCCCTTTCCCACAGGGTACTGAGCCTCTCTACAAACCCACAAGGGGGTCCTGTACCGTACACCCTGGATAGAGAAGAAGGCGTGAGATATGGGAGGGGTGTGCCCGGCTCGCTGCCAGACTCCTCCCCGCAGCTCTCTGCTCCGTACTTCAGTCTAAGTTAGCACAAAAGCCCTGCCCCACTCGAGGTCTCTTGCCCTGCGCGCCCAGCTCAAGAGCGCCATGCGCCCAGCACGGCTCCGTCACTCCCGGGACCAGCTCACAGAGTTTTAAGACCTACGGAGCTGGGTCGCCACAAAATCCCGCAGCGCTTCAACTTGGGGACACGGTGAGTTGGGGGACAGGACACAGCGCCACGGTAGGGTGCTTGTTCCTGACGTGAAAACCTGGGGCTACGAAACCCGAAACACTCTGAGCTGGTAATGGCTCAGAGAAGACGCTTCCATATTTAAGTTCCTGGACGTGGAACTTTTCTGACCTCTTCCCAGGGCGCTATCCCGCGGGCTGAGTATTGTGTTGAGTGTCGCCGTGGTTTCTGTTCGCTTGTTATAGGCCCGCTCGGGTTTCGGTCTCATCGCGGAGAGGCGAGGGGGTACCCGGAAGGATCGCGATGGCCCGGGGTGCATGCTACATCAGCCTTAGGGTGGTGCGCCCTGGAACCGGGTGCGTAGCGAGCGAGACGAGAGGCGCTGCGCAAACTCTGAGCTCTCGCTGGGGCAAGAGCCGACCCGGGCAGAGCAGAGGCAGAGGTGCGGGACCCAAGGTCTGCATCCTGCGAGATAGGGCCCCCAACCTGGCTGCTTGGTCCCCTTGCCGTGTCCGACCACCTCCCCACCCCGCCCCCTCCCCCCAGCCTGGCCAACGCATAGACCCGCGTGACCCCGGCGCACACAGTGCTCACTGGCACCGCCCTCGCGCGCCCGGCCTTTCGCCCACCTTGACCCACTTTTTCTTTCCAGGTGACAGAGATGTGGCCACACCGACCATTTAAAGCGATCCCAACTCCGGTGAAGCCTTACTGGAAAGACGCGGCTTCCACTCCGGGAGCCTGGAGCTCTGGGCTATGCCTGGGCTTGCCTGGGCTTGTTCAGAGCAGGGCTATTCCCCTTGGCAACTGCACAGACTGGGGGCTTTGGAAGAGGTTGCCAGAATCTGGAAGCCGGGGCCGGGGCCACAGGGGCCCGGGATCTGCGCACCTGCTCGCCGAGGAGCTCAGGTAAACACTGAGCCGGTGCTCTGTCTGTGGGAAAGTGTGCGAAGGAGTCAGGAACTAGGCCGACTACTTGAGTGATAATTACAGAAAACTGCTGGGTTGTGCAGCCCAGCACAGGAAGGCGAAGAATTTCCAAGGAGTAACAAAATGTCCTTTGATATCATCATCTCTGGAGAGAAAGGATTCCTTTGGGGGAGTTTTGCTTGGGCCGATTTTTTTTTTTTTTCTTCTTCTTCTTTGATCTTTGTTGGGCGTGAAGAAGGCTCTGACGCCCTTGGGCTGTGCTCGCCAATCTGGGAGTTGAGCTAAAGCTGACGACTCCCAGGTTCTCTTTCCCACCCATAAATGGGGCGCTGACCCTACCACCCAGAATTGTACTGAGAAATTTATTGGGGGGGGGAGTGCTTGGGTCACTAAAGCTGAAAGTGTGTGTGTGTGTGTGAGTGTGTGTGTGTGTGTGTGAGAGAGAGAGAGAGAGAGAGAGAGAAGCCCTAGCTAGTCTTGAGCTCAAGGCATTTCCCGTCTCAGCCTTCTGCGTGTGGATTCAAATTATAATGAGCTGAGGGGTCTCCGCCTCCATCCCCGGTACCCCTCGGTGGGTCCCCCTCGGTGGGTGCGAGCGCCCCTGCTGGCAGGCGCTCTGCCTAGCCTGAAAGAGCTTTATTGTTCAGTGCTCCCTGCCCTTCCCAGAGCTGCAGGGCCCAAGTCCCAGGTGGCCTTCTTTCCCAGGCTAGAGTGAAAGGTTTCCCTTTTGGGTTCTTCGTGTAGTTAATAAGAGAATTTAATGAACTCGGAAGGCAGCTCAAGGGCAAGTTTATTAGGACGTGAGAGGAAACAAGGTGTCAGGGAAGCTGAACTGTTGCCCCGGGAAGAGGGCATGGGAGAGGAGGAGAGGAGAAGGCCATGCCTTTTGCAGTGGAGGTGGGCTAGCATGTGTGTGGGGGGTGGGGTGGGGAGGAAGACTTCAGAGAAAGAGTGCAAGAAAGCCCAGGGGGCCAGAGAACGTAGTCTTGGGCTGTAGCCGGTATCCAAGAGAAAAGGTGATGGAGAAGGAGGAGGTGAGTTAGGACTCGCGGAAGGCAGAGCAGGCGGACCCTGAAGTGCCATGCTCGGAAGCCTTGTGAGATGGAGGAAGCCCCGCTCGCCGCTGCTTGGAGGGAGCCGCTCCCAGGAAGGACAAGGGCATCATTTCATCGAGGGGATAATTATTTCTCCCGTCTTCTTGGCCTGTGTTCAGGAGAACTCGGTTTCCTGCATGTGGGAGGGGTATGATGATTGACTTCTGGCCAGGTGATTGACAGGCCCCACTGGGTTACCGGTTAAAGGGAGGAGACAATAGTATGTGATGTTTTGGGGTAGCTTGGGATGTCAGGTCTCCACCCCTGGCCAGAGGTGGAATTTATATCTTATCCTTTCAACAGGGAGGAATTAGCTTTCCCCTAATAAGCTTCAACAAAGCCAAGATCCCTCCATTCTTTTAGATGGCATTTTAAATCTTAAGGAGGCAATTTGAACGTTTTCAATTTATTAACATTACCAGGGAACCAGGAGGTGGGGGTGCTGGTCCTGAGCGGCCTCTAAGCACCCTGATCTCTAGCTATGGAGCATTAGGTGAACACCTAGCAGCACCCACAGGACGCATCTGCCACCCCTCCCCCCACCCAGCTCCACGTCTGTCAGGACTCTACAGAAACCTGGGACCCGTGGCCTCCTGACAATCTAATGCTTGGGCTCACGCATCTAGACATGACTGGGCCTCTTGTATAAAATGTCACATCCAGGGACAAAGTGGCACAGTGTTATGTGCGGCCAGTCCTGCCCCTGTCTGCAGTTCCGAGAGAACTCGGGGACAAATGGTTGTTCTTTGAGCTACAGTACTTACTATGCAGCAATGGCCAGCGGAGCTCTGCTGGGGAAGGGGGGAGGTATGTGCATTTGAATATTAACCTTGAAGGTTCGTCTGGGCTGTTTGGGACAGGATCAACCGGTACCCCAGGACCCATTGACATCAGATGCCGAGGATGTTAGTAACCGCCGTTCCCCTGAGCAAACCCAGCCTTCAGACCAGTGGTCTCTCCCTTGCTCTACCAATCTGGATTTCTTCTAAGTCTCAAGGATCCTTGACTAACAGACTTGACAGCCCAGAGGCCATTTTTGCTTCTCACCCCGAATTCTTACTACACATCACCAGCTAAACCTAGACAAGCCTCCCCAATTGTCTGGGCGTAGCATCCAGGACGAGCCTCCCAGTTACATGGTACCCCGCTGTTGTTAGTTTGTACTACTCTTGTGACTGGCAGTTGGTCTAGAGGGCATAGCAGGATGCCAGGCTGAAAGGAGCCTGCTGTGGTATTAGGACACATGACCTCTCAGACCTCAAGAGATCTGGAGATGGACACGTAAATAGGTGGGCGGGGCTCACTCCTTCACGGGTTGCCATGTGCAGAGAGTCACTGAGGGTGAGTCTGACAGAGAGAGAGGAAGGTGGGCCCTCTGTAGGCAGAAGGGCCAGCGCGTACAAACGCCTGTGTTTGATGAATATGAGAAATATCCAGGAAGCTGTGAGGCCGCAGGTGCTTTTGCAGGACTCCCAGTAACAAGTATCCAAAGGGAAGATGAAAGAGATCAGACTGCAACATTGTAGCCTGCTGTGGCTGGAAGACCCACTCTTCCCAGAGAGCAGAGCTCAGCCCTGCCGGCTTAAGTGTTCCACAGACCTGCAGACCCGGATGCATGTGTAGTGGGAGGTGTCTGGTACCTGCACCTGGTACAGCTCATTTGTCTCCTCCCAAGGGAATCGCAGGACCCCTTTGCAGCCTCAGCATTCAGGTGTAGGCGTGACTTTAGGCTCCAGGACCTGTCCTGTCTTAGCCAGCTCTGTCACTAACTTTTTTTTTTTTTTTTTTTTTTTTGGTCTTTTTTCGAGACAGGGTTTCTCTGTGTAGTCCTGGCTGTCCTGGAACTCACTCTGTAGACCAGGCTGGCCTCGAACTCAGAAATCCGCCTGCCTCTGCCTCCCAAGTGCTGAGATTACAGGCATGCGCCACCACCGCCAGGCTTGTCACTAGCTTTTTTCTTTTTTCTTTTTTTTTTCTTTTTTCTTTTTCTTTCTTTCTTTTTTTTTTTTTTTTTTTTTTTTGGTTTTGTTTTTTGTTTTTTGTTTTTTGTTTTTTTTTGTTTTTGTTTTTCGAGACAGGGTTTCTCTGTGTAGTTTCCGGCTGTCCTGGAACTCACTCTGTAGACCAGGCTGGCCTCGAACTCAGAAATCCACCTGCCTCTGCCTCCCAAGTGCTGGGATTAGAGGCGTGTGCCACCACCGCCTGGCTGTCACTAGCTTTTTGAGTCTGGAAGTAGAAGTTGACCTTTTCAGCTTTGGTTCCTCAGTCATGAAATTGGACTTATGAACTGGGTAGGGTAGGACACGCCCATAATCGAGGCACCTGGAGGCTGAGACTCCAGAAGCCAGACTGGGCCACAGAGCCTGGATCAAAGGGCGAGGAGAGGGAGGTACATTGGGCTTAAGTTAGGATGTACTGTGTACTGAGCGGTGATATGAAATAACTAGTCATCAGAGGCCAGGCAGTGGTGGCTAATCCTAGCACTCGGGAGGCAGAGGCAGGTGGATCTCTGTGAGTTCAAGGCCAGCCTGGTCTACAGTGTTCCAGAACAAGCCAGAAATACGAACTGAGAAAACTTTTTTTTATTTTTTGGTTTTTGGTTTTTTTCGAAACAAGATTTCTCTGTGTAGCCCTGGCTGTCCTGGAACTCACTCTGTGGACCAGGCTGGCCTCAAACTCAGAAATCTGTGCTCACTGACAGAATCCTACGGGTTTGGGGTATTTTTTTTGATTGATTTTTTTTTTTTAAATTTTGCATTGCAAATGTTTCTCTCTTCCCCTTCTTAAAAGCTGCTGCTTTGATTTTTTTTTTTTAGACCTAGTACTGCAAATATTTAAACTAAGTAAAATGCTATGAGGTGGCATAAAAAAGAAGGGTTTCTGCAGATGTCCAGTGTGTGTGTTTATGGGTATGTGTATATATATATAGTATGTGTGTGTGTGTGTGTTCATGTGTGTGGGGTATTTGTGTATGAGTATCTATGTGGGTGGTGTGTGTATTCTGTGTGGGTGGTTTGTGTATGTGTGTAGTGTGTATAGTGAGTGTATGTGTGTAGTGTGTGAGTGTGTAGTATGTGTTTATTTGTGTGTGGTGTGTGTAGTGTATGTGTATGTGTGTAGTGTGTGTATATGTATGTGTTTATGTGTGTAGTGTGTGTGTGTGCGAGGTGTGTGTGTAGTGTGTGTATGTGAGTGTGTGTGTAGTGTGTGTATATGTGTGTGTGAGTGTGTATGTGTGTAGTGTGTGTGTATGTATATTTATGTATGTGTGTATGTGTGTAGTGTGTGAGTGTGTGTGGTGTGTGTGTGTGTGTGTGTGTGTGTGGTGTTAGGAGCCCAGTGTTAGTTGACTGACCCATGTTCATCCCTGGTCTTGGCTTTGTTCTTTTTTTAAAGTTAATTGGCTTTGGTTTTATTTCTTGTGGGTGTGTGTGTCATGTATTTGCACATGTGTGCACACATGCCTGGATGAGCTCATAGTGACCAGAAAGGGTCCTTAAGTGTCCTCTCCTAACCTTCTCCCTTAAGCCTGGAACTGCCTATTAGCCCGAAAACTGTCTCCATCCCCAGCAAGACTGAGATAGTTTTGGATTTTTGTGACATAGTTTCCCTGTTTAACCCTGGCTGTCCTAGAAATAGACCAGGCTGGCCTCGAACTCACGGAGATCTGTCAGCCTCTGCTTCCCAAATGCTGGGATTAAAGGTATGCACCACCCCAGGCTTGATCCTTAATCCTAGTGATCTTTAATCCTTCCTCAGATGGCCACCTCATCTTTCAACATTATTAATTAAGATGGACCAGGAACGACAGTGGGTAAGACGGCCACACCCACTCTGCTATGTGAAGGCAGCTGAGCACACTGCCCTCCTATCAACGCAACCAGTGAGGGAAATTTAAGGTCCTGGACCCCGAGCCGAGCCCCCCCCCCCCCCCCCCCCACCCCCGGGCCCCCACCTCCCATCCCCACAGTCACGGTGCAGGGCTGCAAAAGCTTCTCCCAGCCACAAGTGAACAAACCTCTCGGCTCCCAGCCCAGGAGTCAGGGCCCCTCACGTGCTGGGTAAGCACCCGATCACCGAGCTCTCGTTTATTTTTATTTTCTATATGCATGCACTCCTATGTAGTTCCACGTTTGCATGTGTGTGAGCACGTGTGTGCGGGGTGCCTGTGCATGTGGAAGCCATCCTCACCGGCTCGTCCATCTCACTCCCTGGGCAGGGTTCCTCAATCAACCTCAGAGCTCACCGAAAACGGACGGTTAGTCTTGAGAGCCAGCTAGCTCTCTCTGCTTTCTGAGCTGGAATCGCAGGTGCCCACCATGCCCACCTGACATTTATACGGGTTCCGGGGATCCAAACCCTGGTCCCCAGATCTGCTCTGCGCATGCTCCAATCACTAACCACTGAGTCAGGGTCTCCCTAAGTCATCCCTCCTCTGGCCTCGGAGTCCCGAGCAGCTAGGATTACAGACAGGTCTGTACTGTCTTCCTGGCCAGAGGACTGGTTCTTTTTTGTCTGTTTGTTTTTTGTTTTTTGTTTTTATTTTTGTTTTTGTTTTCAAGACAGGGTTTCTCTGTGTAGCCCTGGCTGTCCTGGAACTCACTCTGTAGACCAGGCTGGCCTTGAACTCAGAAATCCATCTGCCTCTGCCTCCTAAGTGCTGGGATTACAGGCGTGTGCCATCACTGCCCACCTGGACCGGTTCTTGAGAACTTGCTGGAAGACAGCAGCTCAGGATGTGCCGAGATTCCAGCTGGGTCCCTCCTGGTGCCCTCTCTGCTCTGGGGCGGCAGGCCCCACAGAGCTAGAACCCAGATGCAGTAGCCGGTCCAGGGTCGGGTTCCTCCGTATTTGGTCCTGTCTGTTTTGATTTCAAGTGTGAAGCCCAGCTATCCTGTGGGATCAGTAGCTGTGCAGGAGCCCCCACTTTGGCATCTGTTAAGGACTTTGCTGTGCCCTCAAAAAACCATTTAGGACCTGGGGATGTAACCCCATAGGTTGTGGACTTGCCTGGCATGCACAGAGCCCTGGGTTCAACTGACCCCTACCATGGAATAAATTGGAACATTTCTATAATCCCACAACCCGGAGGGTTGAGGCAGAAAGGCCAGGAGTTCAAGGTCATCCCTTTTTGTTTAGATGATGATGATGGTGGTGGTGGTGATGATGATGATAATGATGATGATGATGATGATAAGGTCTCTCTCTATAGCCCAGGCTTGTCTAGAACTCTTGATGTAGACAAAGCTGACCCCCACCTTATATGATACATAAGCCACCATGCTCATCATCCAAGGTCATTCTGGAGTGTGTAACTAATTCCAACTAGAGCTAGAGAATCATTCCTTTAGGGTCTCCCCTTTCAGAGTGGCTAGGAGGGTCACTCATTCCTAAACACCCTGCCCATCCACCCATATCCAAGACTTTGTGCTCTGGGCTCACGAAAAGGCAAGGTGTGCTTGTGCGTGCGTGCATGTGTGTGTGTGTGTCTGTCTGTGTGTGCGCACTCGCGTGCCCTCACAAGCTTTAGTGTGTGGCCAGGTTAACAGAGTGAAATAATCCACGAAGATGAAGCACTTGCTTCGCCCCTTAGCACAGGCGCCGGCAAGCACAGCAGCCGTTACCTTATCTGACGCTGTAGCGATGTTCTCGAGTCGTATCATCGGGAATAAGTGCGGTCACAGTAGAGCCAGCTTGGCCTCGTGTCATGTCACTGACTCAGTGTGACTCTGTGAAGGAACCAAAATGGCCGCGAAGGTATCTCTAGAAGCTCAGGCCACAAGACAGGCGGGATCCACCGATGGCATGGCTGCTCTCCTCGTGGTGGGCTGTGGAGGTGGCCCATGTCTGCGTATCATCAGATCAGCACAAACGCAGTGACTCTGAGAACACCTTCTTGTCAGCTCTCTCCTGGGTCAGGAGTCCCTAGCACGACCTCCCCGGGGCCTGTCCAGGGCTGTCGTCAAGGTCTTATCTAGCGTCATCTGGGGACAGGTGAAGGTCACTCAGTCGCTTTGCAGGTTCCTGTGTTCGGTCGAACCAAAGCCACTAGCTTCCCTCGCAATGCTGACCGGGGCCTTCCCTCTGCCCCTGGAGGCCTCGGGTCCCACGAGGCCCCTTTCCCGGCTCTCAAAACCCAGCGGCTCATTTCTGTAAAGTGAGCAGAAGTCTTTAGCGCCCATCTTCCCACAAGGGAGGGAATTGTTTTGAAATAGGAGCTTTCTAAACTCAGATTCAACCTGCTGCAGACTCCTGACTCCCGCGTGTTTGACATCCCGGGCGTCTGCCACCGTGTCCAGCAAGAGGCTCGCCTAGCAGGCACAGGCCCTTGGCTTGACACCCAGCACCACAGAGCCCAGGCGTGGCCATGCACACTTGTAATCCCAGGGTGAGGGGAGGGGAATGGGAAGATCAGAATTCAAGGTCATCCTTAGCTATCTATTGAGTTTGAGGCCAGCCTGGGCTCTGTGAGACCCTATCTTCAAAAAGCCAAACAAAAACCAGGCAAAAAATGCTACCAGGCTAAACACAAAAATCACCCTTCTTCCCCCTTTTTTAAAAAAAGTCAATATATTCTTTATTTACATTTCAAATGATTTCCCCTTTCCTGGATCCCCCCCTCCCCAAAAGTCCCATAAGCCCTCTTCCCTCCCCCTGTTCCCCAATCCACCCCTTCCCACTTCCCTGTCCTGTTATTCCCCTGCACTGCTGCACTGAGCCTTTCCAGGACCAGGGCCCTCTCCTTCCTTCTTTTGGGCATCATTTGATATGTGGATTGTGTCTTGGGTATTCCAAGCTTCTGGGCTAATATCCGCTTACCAGTGGGTGCAGACCGTGAGTGTTCTTCTGAGACTGGGTTCCCTCACTTCTCACCCCTTCTTCCTGAGCCAGACTGAACCTGAGTCAGTGGACTATGGTGTGTGGTCAACAGCCTGAAGGCTCGGCCTCGGGCCACAGAGATTTTTACACATGCCCACGTGTGTTCCGAAGTATGACTTGCTTCCGCCGATCCCGTGTGGATGTGATTTCAACAGACCCGGCCTTCCCTTCTGTGTGGCTGCCTGAGTCACTGAGGGTCCACACTTCCGTCCCTCCCTGGGTTGGCGCTGACCGTGAAGTACAGTCCGGTGCAGTGGAGTTCACCTCCAGGGTCAGGGTAAGAGGTGTGGTCGGCTGACAACGAGGCCTGCTTCCACTCCTCGGGCGTGCTAACGTGATTGTGGTATTTACTTACGCTGCATTTCATCTGACTGCGGAATTGGGAACGGTGGGGTGTGTGTTTGCCTAGGAAGGGGACCCAGAGAGTACCGTCATAGCAGCTGACCAGAGACTCTCACCCTGTCTTACACACCCCTCTCTTCTTCGTTTCAGGAGTGTGTCCAGACAGATAGCCACTGATGGACGCGAGCAAGAGAAATGTATCCTGGAAGCCAAAAGACTGAAAGAGCAGAGCCCACCCATCTTTTGTCTCTGTGAAGAGAAGGATCCCGCCTCAGCTCCCGAAGCCTGCCTGGGTTCGTAGCTGCACCCCTCCCGACCCATGCTGTGTGCCTGCCTGCCTTACATCTGTCTCATCTGCCTGTCCACCAGGGTGCCTGTTACTGGACAGGCTCCCACTGGTCCAAGATGGCCATCTCAAGAACCTTTAAGATTCACCTATACAGGCCCTAGGGTCTTTGGGGATGATTCTTTTTGTTGTTGTTGGTGGTGGATTTATTTATCTTTTATTTCCTGTATGTGGGGATGTTTTCCCTGTATGTGTGGCTGTGTACTGTGTGTGTGAAGTCCCTGTGGGAGCCAGAAGAGGGTGTCATCTCCGGGGACTAAAGTTACAGATGGTTGCGAGCTGCTGTGTGGGTGCTGGGAATCAAACCCAGGCCCTCTGCTCCTGCAGCCGGAGCGTAGCTGTACTCCACCTCTCTAGCCTCCTGTACTGTATCAGTACTATCTATCATCTGAAGGTGACATTTTATGCCCGTATCATTGTGCCTCTTGATTTATCACTGGTGTTAGGAGGAATAAAAGCCCTTCCTAGCCGGGCACTGGTGGCGCATGCCTGTAATTCCAGCACTTGGGAGGCAGAGGCAGGCAGATTTCTGAGTTCGAGGCCAGTCTGGTCTACAGAGTGAGTTCCAGGACAGCCAGGGCTACACAGAGAACCCCTGTCTTGGAAAAAAAAAAAGCCCTTCCTAAAGACAGAGTATACAGAGAGCTGTCCCATGGATCAGCCTCCCGGCTCTGACCCTGCCTCCGAGTGCCTGGACAGGTGGACAACTGTGAGAACATCTATGTATTTAACTACATTAGTTACAGATAATGGAGCAGAGGAAGGAGAGCTGACCCTCCTCGGTGCCTCCCTGGCTCAGGAGGGCCTGGTGGGCAGAGAGCGGGGTAGCAGGGGGTAACTCTCCATGTCGCCAACCTCGGAGGCAAGCAGAGGATTAGACAGATCTCACGAGCCTTTTCTGCGTGCTGGTAGCTGGTCATGTAAGCCGTTGGGACGTGGCTAATTTCATTCCCGAGTCTCAGCTCACGCCTGCCTGCCTGCCTGCCTGGAGGGCTACAGCCTCTCTGATTTGCCTGTGCCTCAAAAGGGAACCTTGGGGTCTTGGTGGGAAGCTGGGCCTTCCCCTCTCCATCCTCCTCCTCCTGGAAGCTCTTGATTTGAGGGCCGGGCAGTGGTGGGCGCCGCTTGGTGGTGTGGAGGCAGAGATGCCGTGTGGCTAAGCCCCGGCTCTCCCGTGTCCGTCTGTGGAGTGCAGGTGTGTACTCCTACAGCTGGGCCTGAACGTAGCTGGATGAGGGATTCCGCTCTAGGCACCGCCCCTCGTCCCTTTTGTCCATTGGTCCTCGCAAAGTCCAATTTAGTGGTGGTTTTCTGGGACCCGATGACCAGGATCAAGGACGCATGTTTTCTCAGCCAGAACACCAGTGGGGATCTTCCTAAGCAAGTGGAGCCCTAGTCCCGGGATGGTGGGAAGAGCCACCCCATAGCCTGCTCTTGTTATTTTATCGTTCATGTGTGAGGGCTTCAGTGTTCTGCCTACATGTGTGTCTGTGTGCCCATCGGCACACACAGTCCACGGAGTCCAGAGGCGGCATCAGATCCGCCGGCTCTAGAGTTGCAGACAGCTGTGAGTCACCTGCTGAATGCTGGGAGAGCCCAGGTCCTCTGGGAGGGCACCACTGGGCCATCTCTCCAGCCTCTCCTCATTGGTTGTCTCTGCCACCCTCTCATGTCCTGTTATAGAATTATGACATAATTATAATTATAGAATAAATAACGTTACTAGTTTAAAAAAATCTGCAGAGGCTGGGGGATGGAGTTCAGTTGGCCGGGTGTTAGCCTGGCACGCACAGACCCCAAGATTGATTCCAGCCCTTCAGAAAAACTGGACACGTTTATAATCCTGGAGGGTGGAGGCAGGAGGATGAGAAATTCAAGGTCATTCTCAGCTATACAGTCAATTCGAGTTCAAGGCCAGCCTGGGCTACAGCAAAGCCAAAGCCAAATAATTGGGTTGTAAATGAAGGTCTTGGGCTAACCTGTCTGTCTGTCCTTCCTAGCCTTACCTCTTGAGCCTCTGACAGCCTAGGCCGACCTCCAGAGAGCATGGCGTGCTCCTTGGGCCCTAAGCCTCAGTCTCAGCCGGACTGCCGTGTCCCAGGTGAGAGCTGCGGCCCCAGGGCAGGGGCGGGCCACAGACACTTAGGAGCTCTGTCCGCTCCAGATGCCAAGACAGACTGCGGTTGCCCCTGCCCAGTTCTGTGCTTTGAGATTTCTCTAGGCCAATATGACCCTCAGCCCAGTGTCTCCTGCTATCCCTGTCAGAGATTGACCTTGCAGGCCCTGGAGGGTCCGCAACTCTCTGTTTTTCCACGCACTGCCTCTATGAAAGCAGACGGCCTCCTGCCCTTGACAGGGTGGCCACCGTGC
The DNA here is from genome assembly GCA_964023405.1 of Apodemus agrarius. Lineage (NCBI taxonomy): Eukaryota > Metazoa > Chordata > Mammalia > Rodentia > Muridae > Apodemus > Apodemus agrarius. The sequence continues at coordinate 6,395,840 of OZ030009.1, read as the reverse complement.
AGCTCAGAAGTGCAGAAAGCTTGATGGAACGAGGGGAAACAAACCTTTTCCTCAAGACAAAGTGTGATGTTGGTGAGAGCCAGCTGTGGTCACTAGTGTGATGGTGGTGAGAACCAGCTGTGGGATCACTAGTGTGATGTTGGCGAGAGTCAGCTGAGGTCACTAGTGTGATATTGGTGAGAGCCAGCTGAGGTCACTAGTGTGATGGTGGTGGGAACCAGCTGAGGTCACTAGTGTGATATTGCTGAGAACCAGCTGTGAGGTCACTAGTGTGATGGTGGTGGGAACCAGCTGAGGTCACTAGTGTGATGGTGGTGAGAGCCAGCTGAGGTCACTAGTGTGATGGTGGTGAGAACCAGCTGTGAGGTCACTAGTGTGATGTTGGTGGGAACCAGCTGAGGTCACTAGTGTGATGGTGGTGGGAACCAGCTGAGGTCACTAGTGTGATGGTGGTGAGAACCAGCTGAGGTCACTAGTGTGATGGTGGTGGGAACCAGCTGTGAGGTCACTAGTGTGATGGTGGTGGGAACCAGCTGAGGTCACTAGTGTGATGGTGGTGGGAACCAGCTGAGGTCACTAGTGTGATGGTGGTGGGAACCAGCTGAGGTCACTAGTGTGATGGTGGTGAGAACCAGCTGTGAGGTCACTAGTGTGATGGTGGTGGGAACCAGCTGTGAGGTCACTAGTGTGATGGTGGTGGGAACCAGCTGAGGTCACTAGTGTGATGGTGGTGAGAACCAGCTGTGAGGTCACTAGTGTGATGGTGGTGAGAACCAGCTGTGAGGTCACTAGTGTGATGGTGGTGGGAACCAGCTGAGGTCACTAGTGTGATGGTGGTGGGAACCGGGGGATGCTTGGAGCTGGGCGGCGGGAGGAAAGTTGACCTGGCAGATCGCCCCCGGCTGGGCTGTTTCCTTGCAGAGACTCGGAGCCCACAGGCGTGGCCTTCCCACAGGAAGGAGCTCTCGGTGGCAACCAAGGACCCTCAGAGCTGAGGGTCACACGAGTGAGTCACTCTCGGTGAATTCCACCAGAGGAAAGGGGCTTTCAGAGGGTGGGGGTAGCTTCTCCACCACAGGGCTACTGACATTTAGCTCACCATCCTGGCTTGTGGAGGAAGCCCCGTGAGCTGGGATGCCGTGTATCCCCAGCCCCCACCCAGGACAGCAAACACGCATGTTTCCAGACATTGCCAAAGCCCCTTGGGAGACAGACCGTCCTCTGCAGCACAGCTTGGTCAGACGGTTCAGCAGAGGGACCACTGCTCGGTGCCCGAAGCGGCCACTGGCTTGGTACAGCTTCCTTTGTTCCTTCCCGAGAAGCTGACCTCATTGGCTTGGTGGGGTGCTTCAGTTGACTCACCAGCTGTAACCACAAGCAGCCTTCCTACTTGGGGGGATCCCAGATGACTTATCATGGGACTTGGTATGTAAATACATAATTTTCTTTTTTCTAAATTGAAGCTAGTAAACACCTCTCTCTCTCTCTCTCTCTCTCTCTCTCTCTCTCTCTCTCTCTCTCTCTCTCTCTCTCTCTCTCTCTCTCTAGCCTGTACTGAGGCTGCCTTGAGTTGTTCTGCAGGAGCAAGCGTTTTGTGCTTACTGGTTTGGGCTCTAGCCCCAGGGTCTGGTGGATGACGTAAGAGCCAGGGAAGTCCGATTGGTCGTGTTTGTGGGCTTTTTTTAGGCCTTTGATCCAGGGTCTGGTGTGGGGGCAAGGCAGAAGCCTGACTATGTGGACAGTGGGGTCAGACTCCTAGGGGGACTACTGGAACCTGCCCCAGTGTGGAGGACCAGCTCCGGGAACGGGGCTTGGTGTGTCTGTCGGTTCCTCATGGCATAAGCAAGCGAAGGTGCTGGCTTTGAGTCGAAGCTTCATAAAGTGTTCCTTGGAGACAGGCACACCCTGAGTGAGGCCTGAGACCTGCTGGGCCACTCCCAGCCACGGGCTGCTGCCTCCTGTTGCTGTGTGAATTCCATCAGGGCGACTTGGCTCCTTTCTCTGCCTCTCTGCTGCCTTAGGGAAAGTGAGGTCTGCTTTTCCGGTTGGAGTCTTACAGTCAGGGAACCCACCCTGCATCTATTGGGAAACCCTCTGTGTGTCTCCAGCTTCCCCATTGGGTTCTGCTGTGACACCCCAAGACTCCCTTTCTTCGGACAGCTCAGAAGCACATGGTCAGCTGTCCAGCTGGCTTCATTGCAAACACTGTGTCTGTGACCTTCCACCCAGACAGGGCTGTGTGTGTAGACGCTCTCCCCTGTGCCAGGCACAGGGTGAAAGGGAAGAGAAGCGAAATCTGCCTGCTCAGCCCTCTCGATCCTGGGTAACAAGGAAATTGCCAGTGATGCTCCCAGCCCAGCGTCCCCACCCCGGACCCCAGCCGCCTAAGCCAATCAGCACCTTGGCGAATCCATCAAACCCGGCCATCCCCCTAACAAACCAGCAGCACCCAAGAACTCAGGAATTCTTTTTGAAGTCTAGGAGCAAGAGGGACAGATGGGCCCTGTGTGCTCACAGCAGAGTTTAGGGAAGGGACCCGGCACAGCTAAAGGTGGCCTCTGGGCTCCTGGAGGCAGCTACCCATCCGTGCCTCTCCCTGTCCACAGGTCCTGTGAGTCCAGGGTCTGCGGTAGCCGGAGCCAGCCGTGGATGGACAGGGGAACTGCTTCCTCCAAAGAGCTGCCCACGGAGATAGAGCAGTCCTGAGATTTGGCCCTGGCCATGACCAGGCACGGCTCCAGGCCCCACCCTGCCTCACCCGCATGAAGGACTGGACAGGCGAGCATGCTCAGGTGTGGGGACTGGGGATTTTCCTCCCTCTCCCGGCTTCGTCTCTCTTTGTTCTCCCCACTAGCTTCTGGGTTAGCATCCAGATGACTCAGGGGAGGCGGTCCAGTGTGGGCTTCCCTGGGCAAAGGAGCAGCGGGCGGGGAGGGACAAGGGACAGGTGAGTGCACACCTCTGGAGGGGCCCAGGTAGGTGCTGGCAGCTAGCTCAGCTCCCAGCAGCTGTGCCACGCCCGCCCGAGGGGGCAGTGAGCTGAGCAGGTCAGACAGGTGGAGCCAGCCGGCCAGGCCGCCCATCCCCGGCCACGCAGGGCCTCTCTTGGTTTACTGAACAGGGAACCAACCTTTTCTTCTTCCCACTGCCGTAGCTGCCTGGCACTTTCAAGGTCTATTTCCAATACTGGACAAGGACGCTGTTTGTGGAGAAGGGACTGCCAGTTTGCTTGGAGAAGACACTGGTTGAGTTCAAGTGTGGAAACATGATCTTGGCCTTGGAGAAGCACTTGTGGTTTTCGGGCCCTTGGTTCTGAGAGGCAGATCTCACAAGGAGCCCACATGTTTGGTGACGGATTGAGGAGACAGGCCAGAAACCTTAGGGGGATCTGTCACCAGAAGAGAACTCTAGAGGAGACGCTTTACTGGGTAATGTGAGCTTTTCCTTCCTCGGGGTGGGAGTGGGGGGCTGCCTCTGCTCAGTGACAGCACCTGGCTTTATTGGGGCGACTCTCTTTGGTTTCTGTGGAGGGAAGGGCTAGACATCCTCAAACACAGCCATAAATTACAGACGCTTTCTGGGAGTGGGTTCTCTTCCCCTCACTGAAGGTGGGGCCTCAGCCAATCTGTTTCTCCAGACAGTCTCTGGCGAAGTCCTGTCTGAGGAGGGAGGGCGGACGGTTGTTTCAGCAGAGAGCTCGCTCATGGTGCTTCCCCTGAAACCAGATGGCTGTGTCTACCTGGACACACTGGGGCTGTGTTTACTGTCTCCTCTTAGTGGGTCACGCCCTCTTTGCTGGTCTCCTGGAGCGTCTCCCTCTGCAGGCCAGGCTGTGAGAGAGACGGGCACTGAGAGGAGAGCTTGGTTTGTTGTTGTTTGGTTTGGTGAGTTTGGTTTTTGTTTGTTTGTTTGTTTGTTTGTTTGTTTGTTTTGTTCGTTTGTTTTCTTGAGGATAGAGCCCTACTTTGTAGCTCAGGCTGGTTCAGAACTCACCTGGTAGCTTAGGCTAGCCTTGAACTTGTGACGGCCTTCCTCACTCAGTCTCTCCCAGGAGCTGGAATTACAGGTGTGCACAACAAACCAGTCAGAGCCGAGATGATGAAAACAAAACATACCTCTCATGACGGAGCTGCAGACAGGGGCGGCAGTGATTTTTTTTTTTTCCTTGTTAAATGAAGACTTTGTAACAAAGCCTTGCCAGCTGGGCGGTCTGTCTTGTTTGGGTTTGATTTTTTTTATTTTTATTTATTTTTTTATTTTTATTTTTTTTGAGATGGGATTTAAGCTGGTTGATTCCCCTGCCGTAGCCTCCCAAATAGCTGCATGGCAAGTAGGCAGGTAGGTAGACACCGTTGTGCTTGGCTTAAACTAAAATCTTTCTCTTTCTTTCCCCCCTACCCACCAAACCTGAGGCCTCGGGCACACTGGCTCAGCCACTGACCTACATGGTCATGAAGGAAGAAGTTCGGAAATAGGGCAACTTTGTGATGACTCCTTAAGACGTCGTCTCCTGCCAGGTCTGGTTCTCTCTGCACATGGGTGGAAGTCTTTCCCCAAAAGTCCAAAGGCTTTTCCATTCATCTCATTGGCTAGAATTGTTTGTCATGCCTAGTCCCCCAGCCTGTCAGCGTGGAGGGAAGGTGTCACCGACAGTTTTGGGACTAGTGTGAGTGCAGGTACCAAGAAGACCAGGAGAGGCTGTCCCGATCTGCCCGTCTGCCAGAGCTTCAGTTCTGGGTGGTTGTGAGCAGATCGGCGTCCGAGCTGGGAACCGAACTCCGGTCCTCTAGAAGAACAGATGCTCTTAACTGCCCGGCCCTCGAGGTTTTGCTTTTTTAGTTTTTTGGGGGTTAGCATAAAAGGTGATGTCTCGCCTTGGCATCTTCATACCCACGTGTCTCCTTTGTTTTCATTCCCCTCTCCCTTCCCTTCCCCTCCCCCAACCTTCTCAAGTTTTCCTTCCTCCCCGCCCCCAGTCAGTCTCTTTCTGCTTTCTTATATCATGAACTCCACGGCTACCACTATTCTTCCCTTAAGATCTCTTCTCCCCCCTTATGATCCCCAAGTCCAGCTTCACGGACCCTGCCACCCCCCCAACACTCCCATAGAGACATGCATTTTAAACGCAGGTTCTACACGTAAGAAGCATGCCATACTTGTCTGAGTCTGACATGCGGTTTGTCAGAGTCTGGCTGACTTTGCTTGACATCACGACTTCCATTTTCTGCCATTGTCCTGAGTTCATTCTTCTTGATGGCTATATAAAATCCCATCCTGTCAAACCAAATACAGTAGTGCGAGCCTCTAATCCCAGCACTAGGCAGGAGGAGCTCTCTGAATTCTATGTAGTGAGTTCCAGGACAACTAGGACTACATAGTGAGACCCTGTGTCAAATATAGATAATATTATAGCATGTATACATACTGTATTTTCTTATTATTCCCATACCCAGGAGGATCTAGGCTGGTTCCACTTGTCTGGGTTCTGTGAATAGGGCAGCAGGACCATGGTCGTGCAGATGTCTCTGTGGTAGGGTAGAAAGCCCTTAGGATAATACCCTTGGGGGTGTGTATCTGCGTCATATGGAACCTCTATTTTTAGTTTTTTGAGGAACATGCAGACTGATTTCCATAGTTTCAGCTCCCGTTTCATAAGATACTTTTAACACAAAGGCGGTCTCAGACAGCAAGAACCACTCTTAAATCCTTCCCTGCCCAGACAGAGCGTTCCTTCCCGTGAGTGCCTTCTCTCTTCCTCTCCCATTCCCTCCTCCCTCCTTTCCTTTCCTACGGCAGTGTTTTTCCGTTTTTTTTAAACATCCACCATTGGCTACCTGACACCCCATCTGTAAGATCCGGTAAAGACTGAGGCTGGAGAGATGTCTCGGTATCCAGAGGACGTGTTGCTCAGGCAGTGGACCTGGGTTTGGTTCCCAGCACGCAGCCTCCAAAGAAGTGCACATATGCTCACACGAGCAAGACATTCAATACACAATATGTTTTAAAAAGACCCAGTAAAGGAAACCACGAACTCCTAAAGACTAGGGAGGTTGGCCGTTGAGGCCCCAGCTCCGCCAGAGCAGAGGCCACAGGCTGCTGGCTAGCAGCCCCAGAAGCCAGGAAGCCATCGACCGCTTATCAGGGCGTGCCTTGGTCCAGTGACAGGTGCTGACTATCTTGATCACTTCTTCTGGAAAGCACTTGAGGTGCCTGGGCTGGGCGGCAGCAAACGGTGGTGCCTCCTCCGAGAGCTCGTTCCAAAAAGCCAAGGGGAGGGTCTTTCACCGTTCCTATATGAGGTGCCGGGCTTGTCTGGAGTTCCTTATGTTCCCCAAGCTGGCCTTGAACTTCCTGCCTCTGCCTTCTGAGCCCTGACATCATAGGCGGACTCTATCCCATCCTGATCTTGTCCTTACCTCTTTTTTTTTTTTTTTTAGATTTTTCTAAATTTAATATGTGACTTTCCTGCATGCATGTCTGTGTACCACGTGCAAACCTGGTACCCGTGGTGGTCAGACAAGGCATTGAATCCCCCTGGGACAGAAGTTAAAGATGGTTACGAGCCACCATGGGGGGAGGGGTGCTGGGAACCAAACTCAGGTCCTCCGAAAGAGCGACAAATGTTCTTAACCACTGAACTGTCTCTCCCGCACCACGAATGTTTGAGATTCAAAACTCAGCGGCCTCAGCCACAAACCCCAGCCAGCCTTTCCAGTAATATCTATGCAAGGGCACAGCTCTGTCGTGGCAAAGCCCAAGAGGATATGGGGAGTGTGCTCAGAGCCAGTGATCGCCCTCAGGGGCTGTCCTCTGTTCAAGTTGGGGGCTTCAAACTCTTGTCCTTGTGGTTCCCAGAGCACAAATAAAAGAACATTGATTCTTAGAGAAGAGAAGGCCATGGCCCGGCCTCACCGTGACTCTTTTGTGAACGTGTTTTCTCTTCTTGAGGTCGCCTCTGTGACCCCACCTTGGCCAGGCCTCATTAGAGGACATTGACGTGGCCTCTGGATTCCCACACACAGCCAGGGGTGAGGTGAAGTGGAGTTTGTGGGTTTTTGGTTTCTCACATAGATTGTGCCAACGGGACTCTGATGCTGGGGCCAGGTGACGGCCCCGAGGCTCCTTCCAAGGGTAAAGGTTTTGTTTTGCTTTGCCATTTTTATTTTATATTTTTTTTAAAGACAGTCTCATGTAACCCAGGTGTCCTCTGTGTCTCCCAAGCACCGGGATGACAACTATGAGATACCACGGCTCCTTTCTAAAACCTTTACATTTCTGCATTCATTCGTGTTATGTGTGTGCATAGGCACGTGTGCAGATCAGAGGACAGCTTCTGAGAATCGGTTCTTTCTATTTTAGCATGCGCCATTCCAGGGATCAAGTTTAGGTTGGCGGCAGATTGCAGAGTCCCCGACTGAGCTGCTGAGAGGCGGCTGGTGAGCGCCCCCGCCCCCGTTCTAAGACAAAGTCCCGGTGTAAAGGCTAGGCTGGCCTCTGACTTATGCTCCTTTCCACTGGATTCCTGGGATGTAATCTACTGTGTCCTGTGCTGTGTCCGGCGTTATGTCGAGCCCTGTTGGAGAGGTAGAAACAACCCCACATCTCCCCAGCCTGATCTTCTTTAGTTGGGTGGTAGCAAGGGGCGGGGGTCAGCCCATGGACAGCTCAGGGGACCAACATGCCCAGGTCCAAAGCCGAGCTGGGGAAGACAGCGCCATTGCAAGCCAGTCAGTCAGGCTGGCCAGGCTGCTAAGGACCTCTCTCACAATCCCCTCCCATCTCCGTGCCTCCAGTCTCTGTGTGCTATCTATTTAAGCCCTCTGAGACTATTTGGTGCTGTCTACACATGCGTAGAATCATCCACTGACAGCAATCCTTCCTGGACTGTTTCCCTGAAGAGCCTGACCCCGCCCCGCCCCCACCCCCAGCAGCCACCAATTACTAATCGCGCGTCAGCTAGGGGTGGGACTTTGTGAGTTCCTCCCCAGTCCACGCTGGGTTTTTGTTTTTGTTTTTGTTTGTTTTTGTTTTTTGTTTTGGTTTGGTTTTTCGATTTTTCAAGACAAGGTTTCTCTGTGTAGCCCTGGCTGTCCTGGAACTTACTCTGTAGACCAGGCTGGCCTCAAACTCAGAAATTCGGCCTGCCTCTGCCTCCCAAGTGCTTGGATGAAAGGCGTGCGCCACCACTGCCCGGCATAAAAGTCCACGCTGGGTTTTTGGCTGACTTGACCTTGTGCCGGTCTTATGATACAGTCACAGCCACTGAGTTCAGGTGTGCACCGGGCCTGTCGTGTGTGGCAACTACTGTTTCCCTGAAAACATTTGCTACCGCCAACTCTTCTGGCCCCACCCCCTTCCTAGATGACCGCGGAGCCCCGGAGGAGTTTGATAGACATCTCCTTTAGGGTTGGACACCCCACAGTCTTTGTTCTTGATACACGGAGGGCTTGTGGGTCTCTGTTAACCGGCGTCTCCTTTTTGTTTCCAGTGCTGCGGGGGAAGCCCAAGGTCCGGCACCTGCCAAGCAAGGATTCCGACAACTGAACAAGTCAGCCGCCCCAGCCCAGGCGCCGCCCCGGCCCTGTCGCCGCGTATTAAGGCAGCCGGCAGGCAATAGCGGTCAGTTTTCTCTGTAACTGCGGGCTGGAGTCCAGAGGCATCCGCCCAAACACTGGCCTGGGTGTTGGTGTGGACGACTCCAGCTTCCTGAGTCACTGCCCTGGAGTAGAGTATCCTCTGCCCTCTGACGGTGGGTGGGCTTCATCCAACCAGCTGAGGGGCCGCATAAGGTTTCCCTGAAGAGGAAACACTTTGTGCCGAGCGCCGCTCTGCAGGGCTGACCAGCCCCGCTGGTTGTGTGGGTTTGGTTGAGGGCAGGCCGTCGTTGTTTTCCATCTCTTAGTTTGATTGCTCGGGGTGGGGGTGGGGTGCATGTCATACACTGCATGTATGTGTGTGTAGAGGTCAGAGGACAGCTTGCAGGAGTCAGGTCTCTCTTCCTGCCTCACAGGTTCTGCGCAGGCAATCTCACTCAGGTGCCTTGCTTGGTGGCGAGTGTCTTTGCCTGCTGTCCCCGGTCCTATCTTACTGGCTTGGTTTTATTTATTTTTATTATTTTTTATTTTTTTATTTTTATTTTTTTATTTTTTTTTTTTTTGGTTTTTCGAGACAGGGTTTCTCTGTGTAGCCCCGGCTGTCCTGGAACTCACTCTGTAGACCAGGCTGGCCTTGAACTCAGAAATCCGCCTGCCTCTGCCTCCCAAGTGCTGGGATTACAGGCGTGCGCCACCACCACCCGGCTTTTATTACTTTTTAAATTTTATTTGTTTGTTTGTTTGTTTGAAACAGGGTTTCTCTGCTAGCCATGGCTCCTGGAACTCATCTGTAGACCAGGCTGGCCTCAAACTCAGAAATCCACCTGCCTCTGCCTCCCAAACACTGGGATTAAAGGCATGTACTACTGCTGCCTGGTGCTTAGTTTTAAAGATTTGCTTGTTTTTAATGTGTATTAGTGTTTTTGCCTGATGTGTATACACTATGTGTGTGCCTGGTGACCCCAGATGCCGGAAGAGGGTGTCAGACGGCATCCCTGTAACTGGAGTTACAGGTGGTTGTGAGTCACCATATTATAGGTGCTCAGGACAGAACCTGCGTCCTCTGCAAAAAGCAGCCAGTGCTCTTAACCTCTGAGCCATCTCTCCAGCCTCCTGTTTTTACTTCAGTCTCGCCCTATTGCCCAGGTCTTAAACTCCTGAACTCAGAGGAGCCTCTTGCCTCCTCGTGGAAGCCGGAATCCCATTCCCGAAGTCCTCCCGGTGGCGCTGTCCCTCCAGCTGAACTCTGACTAGCGTGCCCTTTGCGCGTGCTGGGATGGGGAGGCACTGATGCACCCTGCTCCTCCTCCCCCGTGCTAGCGTGCCGGCTTCCATGTGCGGGAGGAGTCGTCATGCCTTGGTGGGGTCCGCGACACATCTTTCTCCCGCAGCCGCTGCATCCTCCTGCAGCCACAGGCCCCTGAGCCCGGCCGGCCAGCTGTGAGTGGTTCTTTGGCAGTGTCTTAGCTGGTTGTTGTGAGTATTCGCTGAGGAAGCAATCAGCAAGTATACTGCCCTAGAAGTGCTGCACATTGTTGGGCCGAGAAGGAAAAGAAGCCCAGAGCTCCTCCGAGTGGCGCCAGGACTTCCGGGAGCTGCTCTACTGTGCTGGTGGGTAAGGGACACCGCGGGAGGCTGGCGTTAGCACCCCGGGGGGGGGGGCATGTTCAGGGGTGCTGGGTGTCAGGGAGAGGCACGGGGCCTGAGAGAAGTTTGCATGTCGGGGCAATAGTTAGAGCATGTGTGGAGAGTGTACGCTGTGTGTTTATCCTCTTAGCCAGGCAGTCGCCATCTTGGGGCATTCGGCTGTGCCTCCTCTCATGAAGCAGATTTCAAGTGTGTCTCAGAAAACCCAAATGAGTCAGGTGTGATGGCTTAGGCCCGCAGTCTCAGCATCCCAGAGGATAACTGGTTCGGTAGCCAGAGCTCACAATGAGTTTGGGGCTAGCCTGAGCTACAATGTGAAACCCTCATCAAAACAAAACCAAAAAGCTGGTAAAGAGTTTCTATTTTCAGTCAAAGTGCTCTTAACTTTGTTAAGAAAGTGCTCATCACGATGCTGATGGCCTTGAGAGGGTAACCTTTGCCATTTGAGGTCTAACCTTATACTGAAGATAGATACCCCTCTCTTCTTTCTCTCTTCGGCAATTTTTTTTTAAAGATTTATTTATTATTTGTAAGTACACTGTGGCTATCTTCAGACACCCCAGAAGAGGGCGTCAGATCTCATTATGGATGGTTGTGAGCCTCCATGTGGTTGCCGGGATTTGAACTCAGGACCTTCAGAAGAGCAGTTGGTGCTCTGAACCGCTGAGCCGTCTCTTCAGCCCATCTCTGGTATTTTTTTTCCAGTTATTTTATTTCTTATTATTATGTGTGCGTGGGGGAGGCATACCAAGTGCCACAGCTCGCGTGTGGAGGTCAGAGGTCAGCTCTATGAAGTAAGTTTTCTCCTTCCATCTCTATGTGGGTTCCAGACCAGGTCGGCAGGCGGAGGCTTGTGGGACAAGTGCCTTTACCCACTCAACCATCCCAACGGCTCTCTGGGCTCCAGAGACAGGGCCTCTCGGTGTGGCCCGGGTTAGCCTGGGACTTGTCATGCACCCTTCAGCAAGCCCCTGCCTGCAGAACTGCTCTTTCCCTAAGTGGACCTTTGCACCGAGGGCTGCCTTTCCAGAGGGCCCCTTTGTAATGGGGCCTGGTGGATGGGCCGTGACCCGGGCCCACTCGACCACACGCTCTGTCGGCTCCACAGGCCTGGGGAACCCGGCGTGGGCTGAGTCAGGGCAACTGAAATGCCAGGAATTCTGCACACCGACAGGAGGGTTCACAGTCCTCCAGGGGGGTTGCCCGCAGCCGCACTCACGAGAGGGCCTGCCAGCGCATTTTTCGATTTTTCCCGCAGAAGTCAAGAAGGTTTGACCCTCCTCCCCCCAGCAGTTGACTGGCCCCGGGCTTATAAATTAAAGGGGCTGCACTCTGGCTTCTAGTGTATTCGCTTGAGTTCTTGCCTGCGTGTCTGACTGTGTGAGGGTGTCAGAAGCCCTGGAACTGGAGTTACAGACAGTTGTGATTTCAGCTCATGCTGGGTATTGAAACCTTGGCGCAGGCCTTTAATCCCAGCACTTGGGAGGCAGAGGCAGGCGGATTTCTGAGTTTGAGGCCAGCCTGGTCTACAGAGTGAGTTCCAGAACAGCCAGGGCTACACAGAAAAAACCCTGTCTTGAGAGAGTAAAAAAAAAAAAAAGAATTCAGAAATGGCGACTGGGTGGGTTAGCTCATACTCATACTTGTCATTCTAACACTTGAGGGGTGGAGGCAGGAGGATCAATTGAAAGCTGACTGAGTTCCACAAGATCCTACCTCAAAAAACAGAAAAGCGGGGCTGGAGTGGTGGCCCAGTGGTTACTGTTTTTCCAGAGGACCTGGGTTCACTGCTCAGCACCGGAAGTTAGTTCAGCCATCTGTAACTCCAGTTCCAGGGGGATCTGATGCCCTCTGCTGGCCTCCATGGGCATTGCATGCATGTAGTGCACAGACACACTTGCAGCGAAAACACCTAGGCTTATAATATTGTAATCATTACAAAGTTTTTTAAAAATAACAGAGAGGTATCGTGATAATGTTTATTTAGTGCTGGGGTATAGCCACGCCTGAGTTGTGTTAAGTAGCTCTGCACCCCTGGGCTCCACTACCAGCCCCTGTGTTAACTAATAATGCCTTCGTAGGAGCTGGCGTATGAAGGTCACACCAGAGGTCACTCTGGGTTGGACAGGTGTGGAAGTTCTGTACTGTTCTTATTCCATCTAAGAATTTTCCAAAATAAAACGTTTATTAAAAGCAAAAATGAGTATCACGCATGTGTATCCTGGGGCCCTTAAAGAATGTCCTGTCCTCAGATCTGAGTTTGAGACCAGCCTGGTCTACATAGGGAGTTCCAGGCCAGCCAGAGCTACAAGGTGAGGACCTGTCTCAGAAAACCAAGAACATCCTTTGCTGCTGGAGCAATGACTCACGGGTAAAAAGCACTGGCTGCTCTTCCAGAGGACCAGGGTTCAATTCTCAAGAACTGCATGGCAGCTCACATCTGTTTGTAAGTCCAGTTCGAGGGGATCTGACACCCTCACACAGACACACATGCAGGCAAAACATCAATGCACACAAACCATTTATTTATTTATTTATTTTAAATTTACTTGTTTAAAAAGAAATATCCGCCGGGCGGTGGTGGCGCACGCCTTTAATCCCAGCACTTGGGAGGCAGAGGCAGGCGGATTTCTGAGTTCGAGGCCAGCCTGGTCTACAGAGTGAGTTCCAGGACAGCCAGGGCTAAACAGAGAAACCCTGTCTCGAAAAAAACCAAAAAAAAAAAAAAAAAAAAAAAAAAAAAAGAAAAAGAAAAAGAAAAAGAAAAGAAATATCCTTTAAACAAATTAATTAATCTTTTATTTTAAAGGCAAAACCCAAACAGGATGTCGGTTAAATGGGGACCCCCCAATGACCTCATTTTAATCTAATCACCTGAAAAACTGTCTCCAACAGTCACCCTGTGAGACAGGAGCCTGCATCTTAGCGACTGAATTAGGGAGCAGCCAGCTCAGCCAGCGGGATCTTTCTGGATACTTCACAATCCAGCTCTGGTCTGAGGCACAGATACCAATCCAGGACTTGTCTCCGTTCCCTGTCCCCAGGAAGAGGCCTTGATGAGCCTGTGACACAGCAGTAGTTGTGAAGGGTCTGCGGTTGCCGGAATTTATCCTGGCTTTCAGATGCCTCCGGGGGAGAACCTGGAGAGCGCCAGTCCGCTGCTCCTTAATTCCTAAGGGGCAGAGCCAGAGGAAGTATTCCTGGAGGACTCCCGGTCAGACTTGGGCAGTGTGCTGACTTGAAAGCAGAGAGCGACTTTGGGATCTTGCTGGATCCCTTTTGTGGAGGTCTGGGGGCAGGGCCAGGCTTAGGATGGGAGGAGCCAAAGGGAGCCTGGTGAACGTGAGGACTCTGAGACAGAATCCAGAGTCTATGGGGCCCTGTATGGTTGGAGTGCTCCACCGTCAGGGTGTAGCTTGGTTCTCGGCTCCCTGGGGCTCAAACGCTTTGTGCTTGCTTGAAATGTCCACAACATATATTTTTACAAAATGAAAATGAAATGGTCTAGAGGCCCAGCTCTCCTCCCCTGGACAAAGCAGGGAAGGAAGCCCCAAAAACCTTTTGCCCAGTAGGATGGGTGATTGATGTTCTCTGACATAGGGCAAGTGTCGCCACCTGGTGGCAAGCCTAGGTCATTGCCAGCACAGAAGAATGAACAGGACTTTTATCTGGTTGCTGGCCCCATGCTGCATCCTGGAGCTGCGTGGAGGGAAGGGAAGCCAGCCCCTCAAAGCAAGGGCTCTTCGTTTTTCTTCTCTCCTCCCCTCCCTTTCTTCCCCCCTCCCCCTCTTAGACAAAGTTTCCTATGAATCCTTAGCTATCCTAGATCTCTCTGTATTGACCAGGCTGGCCTTGAACTCACAGAGATCTACATACTTCTGCCTTCCAAGGACTATTGCTCCTTCTTCCTCTTCCTCCTCCTCTTCTTCCTCTTCCTCCTCCTCTTTTTCTTCCTCCTCCTCCTCCTCTTCCCCCTCTTCTTCCTCTTCCTTCTCCTCCTCTTTTGTCACAGGTTCTCACTATGTAACCCATTCTAGCCTCAATATCATTATCCTTCTGCCTCAGCCTCCTGAATACTGGGATTACAGGCACACACTACCATGCCAAACTTCAGAATAATGTTCATATTCTCCCCATCTCTGCCCCTCGCCCCCATCTCAGCATGTAGGGTTGGCTGACCTGGAACTCCCGCCACCCTGACCATCCGCCCAAGTTATAGGATCGAAGGTCTTTGTCCTCACGCCTGGACAGAGCCAACCCTTAACCGCGATTTTACCTCATTCCCCTCTGCTGGTCAAGCAAAGCCTATGGACCCTTGAAACAAGAGTTGTCACCTGCAGAGGAAGCCAGGTGTGGTGATGCACTCCTGTGAGAAGCTGAGGCCATAGGACCGCATTTAGGGCCAGCCCAAGCTATTTAGTGAGACTCTATTCCAAAATGTAAAAGCATGTCATAGAGCCTGGGAGGTGGTACTGTGGGTGCAGGGACTTCGCTGATGAGGCCATGACCCAGGATTGATGCCCAGAATCCAGATCCAGGCAGTGGCTGGACAAGACAGACTCCCTCCCCCCAAAAGTGTTCTCTGAGCTCCATGTGGTCACACAATCTCTCTCTCTCTCTCTCTCTCTCTCTCTCTCTCTCTCACACACACACACACACACACACACACACAGATGAATTGTCAATAAATTCACAACGGTGCCTTTAATCCCAGCCCTTGAAAGACAGAGTTCTAAGCAGGCTACAGAGTGAGCCCTTGTCTCAAAAACAACAGCTAAGCCTGGTGGTGGTGGCACACACCTTTAATCCCAGCACTTGGGAGGCAGAGGTAGGCGGATTTCTGAGTTCAAGGCCAGCCTGTTCTACAGAGTGAGTTCCAGAACAGCTGGGGCTATACAGAGAAACCCTGTCTTGAAAAAACCAAATCCAAACCAAACAAACAAACAAAAAACCAGCTAAGCGAAAGCAAAATAAAAAACAAATATAATAGATTAATTTAGAAAAGAAGTATATCGTATGCCTTGGCTACGATCCGCTGTGAAATAAAAGGTTGAAAGGTGCGTCTGGGTGGTGGGTTCCTGTCTCACCCTGGCGAGGCTCTGGTTCAATCCCTACAACAAAAGAAAAACAATACATCGATGACATAACTAACTGATTACAGTGTGAAAGAAGAAGAACATGTATTTATCACACAGTAGGGATGAGTTATCATCACACAGTAGGGATGAGTCTGACAAGGTCACACTCGGCAGATTGGAGGGCAAGAGGATCAGGGACTCTGGGCCATCCTCCACTCCATAGTGAGGTCCAGACCAGCCTGGACTCCATGAGGCCATGTTTCAAAACCTACATCGCCCCAACACTCAGGAGACAGAGGCAGGCAGACCTCTGTGAATTGGGGGCCAGTCTGCTGTAGATGGGAAGTTTCAGGACAGCCAGGGCTAAACAGACCTTTTTAAAAAAATTAAATATACTTATTATATATTAATTATCTATAATAATTATAAATCTTTACATGAACACTGGTGACAGTTTGAGAATTTGAAACATAATATAAAACTTATAAGTATCTCTTTCTCTTTTTTAAAAAGCTATAAGCCGGGCGTGGTGGCGCATGCCTGAAATCCCAGCACTTGGGAGGCAGAGGCAGGCGGATTTCTGAGTTCGAGGCCAGCTTGGTCTACAGAGTGAGTTCCAGGACAGCCAGGACTACACAGAGAAACCCTGACTCGAAAAAAACCAAAAAAAAAAACAAAAAACTAAATATATATTTATAGATTTACTTATTTTATGTATGTGAGTACACTGTAGCTGTACAGATGGTTGTGAACCATCATGTGGTTGCTGGGAATTTGAATTCAGGACCTCTGCTCTCTCTGTTCGAGCCCACTCGCTCAGGTCTAAAGATTTATTTATTATTTTATGTAAGTACACTGTAGCTGTCTTTAGACACACCAGAAGAGGGCGTCAGATCTCTTTACAGATAGTTGTGAGCTACCATGTGGTTGCTGGGATTTGAACTCAAAACCTTCAGAGGAGCAGTCAGTGCTCTTAACAGTGAGCTATTTCTCCAGCCATTATTGTTGTTGTTGTTGTTGTTGTTGTTGTTATCATTATCATTATTATCATTATTTTAAGAAAATTTCTCCTGAATCGCCCAGGGTTAATCCCAACTCCACCCCCTAGGTCAAGCTATCCTCCTGTCTCAGCCTCACCAGGAGCTGGGACTATGACATGGACCATTGTACTCAGCCTAGGATATCTATTGCTAACACAACTGTAAATATTGCTAAAATAAAAAGGGAAAACATGCTGATAAGGACAGGAAATGCTCTGTGGTGTGAGCCTTGGAGAAAACAAAAGAGTGTGGCCATCCTCTAGATTGCTGGATGGGGGCCAGGCTCTGAGAACAGCATCCAGGCCAGCCAGACTTCCCCACTCCCAGGCTCCCCACACTGGCCGTCCATCTCATATGTACTGGTGCAGGGCCTACTCACCCAGACCAGCGAGGTCCCTGCCCTCCCAATCCCTCAGTCAGGCAGTACACAAAAACCCACGGGACAGGCTCTACACGCCAAACACGCCGGGAAGGAGATCCTACTGATCGGATCGTGTGCTACGCATCATTGTTTGGAGAATGATTAACTGTAGTTCTTCTATCTGAGGGTGTTCTTTCCATCTCACTCGCTTTAAAGCTAGGAATATGGACCTGGTTTAGCCCAGGTCGGCGCCGTCTCTCATAAGGCACGTGCGTGTCTGTGCGTGCACACACACACACACACACACACACACACACACACACACACTCGCGAGCGCGCGCGCTCCTCACATTCTTCCGAATACTCGGCTTCAGGAACGGGATACTACTCAAAATTCTCTTTTTCTCCAACCCATATTAAAGAGCTAGGCTGGGTGTCATGACCTGGCATCCCAGCATTCCAGCATGTGGGAGGGAGAGGCACAAGGACCAGGAGTTGACAGCCAGCCTGGGCTACAGGAGATCCAGCCTCCAGAAACAGCGGGGGCCGGGGCACTTATTCACAGGACTATTGTTCACCGTGCCAAGAAGTAAAATGGCCCGAGTGTCTGTCGGTGCATGAGTACGTGGTCTCACTGCACAGTGGCACATCACGGAATCCCAGCTGCCCAGGAGGAGGACGCCGGAACAGCCTGGGCAACATAGTTTAGACTCGGGCTGTTAGACCTTGTCTTAAATCCAAGCACACATACATTCCCACACGCAAACATGATCTGGTCATACATTATAACACTGTTTGGCCACAAAGAGACAGGAGATTCTGACACATGCCACAGCGGGGGTGAACCTGAAAGACAAGGTGCGGAGATGAAGCAAGCCAGATACCCAGAGGCAGATGTCACAGAGACGGACAGTGGAGTGGGGTAGGGCGGTGGAGGGCTATTGCTTAAGGCATATAAAGCTTCTGTTGGGAATGATGAAAGCATCCTGGAAACAGACGGCGGTGACCATTGCACAACACTGCCTGCCTGCCTCTGCGTGGGATGCTGCTGCGTTATGTACTTAAGGATCGTTAAAATAAAAGGCTGGGTGGGGGTGTGACGGTGCACACATGTGATCCTGGTGCTTGGAAAGTTAAGGCAGGAGCATTGTCTTAGTCAGGGTTTCTATTCCTGCACAAACATCATGACCAAGAAGCAAGTTGGGGAGGAAAGGGTTTATTGAGCTTACACTTCCACACAGCTGTTCATCACCAAAGGAAGTCAGGACTGGAACTCAAGCAGGTCAGAAGCAGGAGCTGATGCAGAGGCCATGGAGGGATGTTACTTACTGGCTTGCTTCCCCTGGCTTGCTCAGCCTGCTCTCTTATAGAACCCAAGAATACCAGCCCAGAGATGGCACCACCCACAAGGGGCCCTCCTTCACTTGATCACTAATTGAGAAAATGCCCCACAGCTGGATCTCATAGAGGCACTTCCCCAACTGAAGCTCCTTTTCCTATGATAACTCCAGCCTGTGTCAAGTTGACACACCAAACTAGCCAGTAAAATCATCAAGGCCATTTTCACCTATAGAGCTAATGGGAGGGTTACTGCCTGGGATAGATGAGACCCTGTCTGAAAAAATTATAATAAATAATGATAATTAAAATAATAATAAACAGCAATGCCAAACAGCAGGCTATATATTCTCTTTAATATCTATCTATAAATTTATAAATTTTTAAAAAAGATTTATATAATAAATTATTATATGTAAGTACACTGTAGCTGTCTTCAGACACTCCAGAAGAGGGAGGGCATCAGATCCCATTACAGATGGTTGTGAGCCACCATGTGGTTGCTGGGATTTGAACTCAGGACCTTCTGAAGAACAGTCAGTGGTCTTAACCGCTGAGCCATCTCTCCAGCCCCAAATTTATTTATTTTATGTGCGTGTGTATTTTACATTTATGCCTGTGTACCACCGGTGTACCTTATACACACAAAGGTCAGAAGAAGGCGTTGGCTCTCCTAGCACTGGAGTTGCAGATGGTTGTGATTTGCCATGTGGGTGCTGGGATTCGAACTCAGGTCCTCTGAAAGAGCAAATGTTCTTAACCACTGAGCCATAGCTCCAGCCCTTGATGCTGGCTGTCTACTGCCTAAGTTCTAGCAAATAGGAGAGCCTCACCCCTGCAGGGCTCCAGACCACCCCCCCCTTGTCTTTTCTACTAGAAACCTAACCTCCCTGACTTGGTGAAACGTGCCTGCCTCCTGTTATAGTGCTCTCTTAAATTGGGCACGATCGCACATCTAGCACTGTATCCCAGAAGTCTAGAACCTTCTCCCTTCATGCGTCCTTTCCTTATGACCTTATGACTCACAAATGACCCTTAAAAGTCTTATCAACTTTACCTCCTGAACACACACAACCTCCCATGTCGGTATTTGACCAAATACTCAGAGGGTTACAAGCTTGGCTTGGGGGAGCAGGTAGGCCCTCTAAAATCCTGTCCACAAACATGGACAGGACAGAGGGACAGAGCTAGACCTGGAGTCTTCCTCTATACCCTTAAACCTCTCTTCTGCTACTATGCCTTGAGGCAATTTTATCTGCCTTAAAATTCGAATCTGGCCAGCCCTCCTTCACCCACTCTCTGAGGAACATTGAGGCAGTGGCTGCAGCAAGAGCTACCTCGGTGGGCAGGCCTAGCAGAACCAGGATCTATGTACAGGTACGTACGTGGGCAGGTCTTCAGGTCCTCAGCAAGGAGCAACAGCCTTAACTTAAGGGATAAGGATCGCAAGGGTGGGTGGGGTAAACACCCTGACCTATCAGCCACTGGTTGGCTGTTCCTTGAAGACCAGGGCCCCTAATTCCAGAAATGTAGTAGCCAGGTTTGGCTGAGTCATAGTCTCCTCTGAAGATACTGGAGGCTGGGGAGAGAACTGGGGGAGGGCTCTGTGGGTCTTGAAGGCCCTGCTTCCGCTTCCCAATCAGGGCAGGGTCTTTGTCCCGCTCACCTTTAGATGGGGAAGTGGGACAGGTGGCCACGGTAACTTCTCCCAGGAGCACAAGGAAAGTCCCTCTCTGTTTCAGTTTCAAGAACAACGTATGTGGCCTATTACTTATGCCAAAATCAACCTCAGAAAAACACTCAGCGATCTCCAATATAGAGGTCCTGAGATGTCAACTCTGCACACAGACACACCCGACCTGCAAGAGTCGCACACGAGACACACACACACACACACACACACACAGTTGCACCAGAGGAAGAGACTATTAAGCTTCTTCTTGGGGTGAGATTGTAAGAAGGTGCAAAGGGAAGCTGACCCCCCTTCTGGGCCAGCAAGCCTCGATGCTGGGGCTTTCCTGGGTCTGGGTTTCCATCTGTCAAGCCAGACAGTTGGGACACACAGAGCTGGAGACGATCTAGCAGAATGTTGGTCATGGCCCCTGAGGACTCTGGGTGTAGAACAGTCTTGACAGCTGTCAGCTAGCTCAGCACAGCCACTAGTGAAACACCTCAGGGTCAACTCCTCTGAGTGCCATGAGAAGAAGAGGATAGGGACTGACAGACCGACCAGAGCGAGTCCCCAACACAGGGACAGGGAGCCAGAGGATCGGAACTGTGGAGGTAATCACAAGCTTCTGGCTCCCCTCGGTTTGCTATTTTTGTTCAGACCCTGCATAGGAGAAGAATAACCTCTGAAGCCTGGGTCCTTAGCTCCCCCAGCTCATGGGTGAGCCCACATGCGTGGCTTAGCTTCACCCAGCAAACTGAGAGACAGCATCCTTCCCCGATGTAAGAAGCATCAGTGAGCCTCCAAGGTGGAGATTTGGCTTCAAGCTTAAATCTCAGCAAATTAAAGCCACATCACACACACAGCTCAGGAATTTCCCCTAAGAAGAGAGTTGTTGTCGGCCTGCTATTTCCCAAGCAACTGCCTGGTCCAACAGCCAGCTGCTCCTCCGAGGTGTCGGACGAGGTGCTTACACCTCCGTGACTCAGGAAAGATGCAGCTAGTATTGATCTGACAAGCCGGGCATGCCTGGGAGCCCAGCACTGAGGCGGCTGAGCAGAAGACTGGGAGTTCAAGGCCAGCCTGGGCTATGTAGGAGACTATCTCAAACAAGCGAAGCAAAACCAGGAAAGCTGTTGTCCACCTCTCCTGCCCCCCTTTGCGCACCCCACCCCACTGCACCCCAACATGCCCTAAGGATTAAATGGCCGTGATCTGAACATAAGAAACATTCCAGCCCCCTGCCCTCCCTCATGCCCAGGCACAGGGCTGGTTGCAAAACTCTAAGGGAATTCAATGACAACTCTTAGCCAGGGTTAAACTGTGGCAAGGGACCTCAGGGAGAGGCTAGGGGACTTTTGAACAATTCAAGTGACTGGGAAGGATAGCAGCTGTTCCCCGGCTCTCTGCAGAGCAAGTTCCACAAATAGGTTTGCTGACATTACTAAAATCTGTTTTTAGTGACCCTTTTTCCTCTCATTACAAAAGAATACACGCTCATTCTTTCTTACAAGAAAAACTTGGAAACAGCTCAATGTCCCGTATCATTGTAAACTGTTGACACATTGTTTCACACAGCGTGAAAGTGAGGAGACGCAGTTGTGAGAATGTTGGCAAGTCTAATCTGATAGTGTTGAATGAAGAATAGAAGGTAACTGCGAGTCTAGCTCTGCCGTACAACACTGAGCCAGCGTGAAAGGGCCTCTAGGTTCAGTCTCCAACCCAGGGAAGGAGAGAAATGGTTTCATGTTTTAAAATGTGTGTCAGGGGCTGGAGAGATGGCTCAGTGGTTAAGAGCACCGACTGCTCTTCCAGAGGTCCTGAGTTCAATTCCCAGCAACCACATGGTGGCTTACAACCATCTGTAGTGGGGTCTGGTGACATCTTCTGGTGTTTCTGATGAGAGTAATGGTGGTGTACTCATATGCATAAAAAAATAAATAAATCTTTTTAAAAAATGTGTGTCAGTATAGAGTATGTGTTCACATAGTGCGCAGAGACAAAATATCAGTGAAATTTATTGGCTA
This sequence comes from Apodemus agrarius, assembly GCA_964023405.1. Lineage (NCBI taxonomy): Eukaryota > Metazoa > Chordata > Mammalia > Rodentia > Muridae > Apodemus > Apodemus agrarius. The sequence goes on along the minus strand of OZ030009.1, from coordinate 6,374,086 downwards.
CCAGCCCAGCTCCAGGGAGAGACCCTACCAAAGAAATTAGGTAGAGTATGTGTCTTAGGGTTTTACTGCTGTGAACAGACACCATGACCAAGACATGGCTTACAAGGACAACATTTAATTGGGGCTGGCTTACAGGTTCAGAGATTCAGTCCATTATCATCAGGGCGGGAACATGGCAGCATCCAGGCAGTCGTGGTGCAGGAGGAGCTGAGAGTTCTGCATCTTCATCTGAAGGCTGCTAGCAGAACACTGGCTTCCAGGCAGCTAGGATGAGGGTCTTAAAGCCCACGCCCACAGGGACACACCTACTCCAAGAAGGCCACGCCCACTCCAACAAGGCCACACCCACTCAAATAAGGCCACACCTCCTAATTCCCTTGGCCGAGCATATACAGCGTGGAAGGAAAGGACAGTAACATCCTCTGGCCTTGCCACATGTATCTACCACTCTCACACAAAAAACTAACTGTCCCATTAGGGTTTCTATTGCAGTGATGAAACCCTGACCAGAGCAACTTGGGTAGGAAGAGGTTTATTGCACTTCAACTGTCAGGTCCATCACTGAGGGAAGTCTGGGCAGGAACTCAAGCAGGGCAGGGACCTGGAGGCAGGAGGAGCCCTGGCTGTCCTGGAACTCACTCTGTAGACCAGGCTGGCCTCAAACTCAGAACTCAGACATCTGCCTGCCTCTGCCTCCCAAGTTGCTGGGATTAAAGGCGTGTGCCACATAGGGCCAGGCAGTGGTGGCACACGCCTTTAATTCCAACACTCGGGAGGCAGAGGCAGGCGGATTTCTTAGGCCAGCCTGGTGCACAGAGTTAAATGCTGTTTTATTTCAAGAGAAAAGAACAGGGCATAGTCGAAATCTAACAAACCAAAAACAAACTCCCCACAGTCTAACCGACTCAATGTCTATTACCTGAGAGTCACTCACGATCTTCTGGGCTCCTCCCAAGGGTCACTCCTCCAGCTCTGCCCTCTATACACAGTTTGTCTTCTAGCCACCAGCTGGCTCTTCGCCAGCGCTGCCGCTGTCCTTGGTAGTCACCCCGTGGTCCCGGCATCTCCAAAACACTGGGTCTCCTGCTATACCTGGGCTGCACAGTGGCCTCTCACAGTGCCAGGCCTCAGCTGCTTCTCCATGACCCCATTCATGCCCTCACAACCAGAACAACCTGGGTGACTCTTACACCACCAAGTCTGGTTGCCAGCTCATGTTACAACCTAGGCCACCTCTAGAACAGCTTCTGTGTGTTGACCTAAGGAAGCACCTCCCAGAAGATTTCACCTCAGTGATACTGATCTTTTTTTTTTTTTTTTTTTTTTTTTTGAGACAGGGTTTCTCTGTGTAGCCCTGGCTGTCCTGGAACTCACTCTGTAGACCAGGCTGGCCTCGAACTCAGAACGCTGCCTGCCTCTGCCTCCCAAGTGCTTGGTTTAAAGGCGTGTGCCACCACCGCCCGTTCGTACTGATCTCTTCTTAATCACCACTAATTTCTTAGCTCCAGCTGACCAGCGTCAATTGCCTCTGTAAAGCAAAGGTTTCACTTCAGTGTTTCTGCTTCCCTGTGAATCAACGCTGACTCTTCAGCCCCAACTGACCAGAACTACAGATCCCTCACACAAACGGCCCCGTGGAGTCTTTGCTTTCCTCTGAAACTCACAAGCCAGGCCTCCATCTTCTCTTCTTCTGTGCTCAACTTTACTATTTTCCAAACTCCTCTAGAACAACTCACTGAGCTCTCCACACTCACTGGCTTTTCTAGCTCAAAGTTCCAAAGGCCTTCCGCAATCCTCCCCAAGACAAGGTCTGGTCTGTCACAGCAGTACCCTACGACCCTTGTACTAGTTTCTGTTCTAACTAGGGTTACTACTTCTGTAAGGAAACATCATAACCAAAGCAATTGGAGAGGAAAGGGTTTATTTCAGTTTACACTTCCAGGTAAACAGTCCATCAGTGAAGGAAATCAGGGTAGGAACTCAAAACAGGGCAGGAGCTGATGCAGAGGCCATGGAGGGATGCTGCTTACTGGCTTGCTCCCTGTGGCTTGCTTTCTTATAGAACCCAGGACCACCATCCCAAGGGTGCTCCACCCACAATGGGCTGGGCCCTCTCCCATCGATCACTAATTAAGAAAATGCCTTACAGGCTCGCCTACAGCTCAGTCCTACGGAGGGATTTGTCACTGGGAACTCCCTTCTCTCGGACGACTCTAGCCTGTGTCAAGCTGGCATAAAATTAGCCAGCACGCTCGCTCATAAATAAATATGATTTTTTTTTTAAAAAGAAAGGGCTTGATGATGCAAATCTGTAATCTTAGCACCTGGGAAATGGACCAGAAACTCAAGGTCATCTCATCTTCGAGACCAGCCAGACTCCATCCAGCCGTCCCTTCTAGGCTACTAGTAAAGACAACCATGCAGGCACCTTGAATGGAGGCCACGCATTCCTGACAGAGGCAGGCTCATGACCCAGCAAGGCCACACCCAGGCACATGCCCAAGCGAACTGAGAACACGTCCACGGAGCATTTCTAGCTGAGTTTTTACAACAGCGCTATTCGTAACAGCCTGAAGGGGTTTCCATCGGCCGCTGAGTGGGTTCACGCTGTGGAATAGGATTGTTCACTGGAAGAAGAGGAATGCTTTACAGCGAGGGGGTCTTAAAACATGCCAGGAAAGGAAACCAGACACTGAAGCCGCGCACTACATAATCCCATACATGGGAAGTGTCCGCGCACTACATAATCCCATACATGGGAAGTGTCCAGAGTAGACATCCAAGGACACATTAAGAAAATTAGGCCGGCCGGGCATGGCACACGCCTGTAATCCCAGCACTTGGGAGGCAGAGGCAGGTAGATTTCTGAGTTCGAGGCCAGCCTGGTCTACAGAGTGAGTTCCAGGACAGCCAGGGCTACACAGAGAAACCCTGTCTCGAAAAAACCAAAATCAAAACCAAAACCAAAACAAAAAACAAAAAAAAAAAAAAAAACCCAAAAGAAGAAGAAGAAGAAGAAAAAAGAACAAGATGTATTTATTTGTGTTTTATGTGTGTACAAGAGTATGGCTGCGTGTGTGCCTTGTGTGTGTAGCTCCGGGAGAGCACAGAAGAGGGTTTCAGATGCCCTGGAACCAGAGCTCCAGGTGACCGTTAGCCCTTGTGGGTGCGGGGTCCTGAGCTCATGCTCTCTGCAGGAGCGGCAACTGCTCTTCATTGCTGACCTGTCTTTCTAGCCCAATTGAGGTAGAGCAAATGCTACAGATTAGATCTTTACTATGGTTGCACAGACTTGCAAATGCATTAAAACCCAGTGACCTGTAGGGCCAATGTTATTATAATAAAAATATTTTTAAAGTTATTCTTGTTACTATTAATTATGTGTGTGCGTCCATACTGGCTTATGTGCATGGGAGTTCCTTACCCTCAGAGATGGGGCCAAGGGATGCACTGTGGCTGGAGTCATACGTGGTTGTGAGTCACCAAATATGCAAGCTGGGTCTTTTGCAAAAGGATCTCCATCCCTACAAAATACAAAATGTTCAAACAAGAAAAAGACTCTGTAAATCGGGAACTAATGCTTCCTTATTTTTTTTCTTTTCATGTTACATTTAAAATTACTTTTTTTTTTTAATTTTATGGGATTGGGGGTGTCACCCACAGGTGTGGAGGTCAGATAACCTACCTCTTTCCACCAAGGGGGCCCTGAGAATCAAATTCAGATGGTCGGTGTTGTTCTGCCAGGGCTATTACTCGAGGCCATCTCATAGGCACTGTTTCATTCCTTAAAGTCGCACCTGGCGCTGGAGAGATGGCTCAGCGGTTACGAGCACTCGCTGCTCTTCCAGAGGATCAGATTCGATTCCAGCCCCCACATGGTGCGGGGGCGGGGAGTCTGACGCACTTTTCTAGCCTCTGTGGGCACGGCATGCACATGGTACAGGTCCATCCATGCAGACAAAATATCCACGTATGTAAAATACTGAGATGTATTTTTAAAATAGCACTAATAAGGTATATAGAATAAACAAGGATCTAAAAGTATGTATGTGTGTGTGTGTGTGTGTATATATATATATATATATATATATATTTCAGTAGGTGAACCCTTCATTGGGATGTGTAAGGTCCTGAGTTCCACTCCCAGCTCACAAAAAACAATACGTTCATTGTAACAAAAATTAGAAACTTCCCCAAATCACCACCACAGATCTTGTGAAGACTTCGAGTACCCAGGCTTCAGGAACGTAGGTCATGCTCTGGACCTGTTTTTTGCCCCCATCGGAAAGAATGTCTCCAACAACCGCCCCTCCCCTCCCCAACACACACGTAAGCAGGCTGACCAGGGGAAAGTAACATTAGCCCTAAAAATGTCATTCTCCCCTCCCCCCCAGGACGGGATGTTCTAGCCCTTTGCTAACCTCCTAGAGTGGCCTCTGGGAGCAACGACTGGGACAGGAGTAGGAGGTACTAGGTAGGAGGGAAGTGTAGAGACGCAGAGGCGTGGGGAAACGTGGAGACGCTCTTGAACTTGGGGCTGAATGAGCATCAGGGCGGAGCAACGCGCAAGTCGGGGGGGGGGGCACGGGAGGAGCTTGATGGAGGCTGGGCGGGGCTCTGGGGCTACAGGGCAGGACGTGGAGAGCTCGGGGGCGGAGCGCTGGAGCTTCAGAACGCGTTGTGTTACTGCTCAGGGGCGGGGCGCAGGGGCGGGGCGCAGGGGCGGGGCGCGAGGAGAGCGCGCAGGGCTACGGAGGCAGGGTGTGGAGGGCTCACAAGGGGCTACCTAGCTTGGAGACCGCAGGGGCGGGGACTAAGGAGTTCAGGGGCGGGGATTAGAGTGCTCAGGGGCGGGCATGGAGAGCTCAGGGGAGGGACCTGGAGGACCCAGGGTAGGATTGTAGCGCTCAGGGAGTGGAGGGCGCCGCGGTGAGACCGCTGCTGTGTAGTTGATAGATTGGGCGGGGCTGGGACGCAGGCGGGACCCGTGGGGACGCGAGCCCGGGCGCCTAGATGCCCAGACAGAGGCGACCGCGGGCTCGGCTTGGCCACGACCTCTCGGCACCCTTGGGCCTGTGCACCCTGGCCGTCTGCCCTTGGTGCCCAGCCGGCCATGCCCTCACCCGCGCCTCCCACCGAGCTGCTGCCGTGGGAGCGCGCGGTGGTGCTGCTGTCGTGTGCGCTGTCAGCTCTGGGCTCGGGCCTCCTGGTGGTCACGCACGCCCTGTGGCCTGACCTGCGTAGCCGGGCGCGGCGCCTGCTACTCTTCCTGTCGCTAGCGGACCTGCTCTCGGCTGCCTCGTACTTCTACGGAGTGCTGCAGGACTTTGCGGGCACTTCGTGGGATTGCGTCCTTCAGGGCGCCCTCTCTACTTTCGCCAACACCAGCTCCTTCTTCTGGACGGTGGCCATCGGCCTCTACCTATACCTCAGCATCGTCCGAACTGCGCGCGGGCCCTGCGCGGACCACCTGATCTGGGCTTTTCACCTCATCAGGTGAGTAGGAGACACTGCTTTGCCTCCAGGCCCCAGACCCAGGCTTATGGGTCCCTGGCCTTGCGTGCTGTGCTGTGGCATTGGTGTGTTCCCTAGCTAGGTGGCAAGGTGGTGTGTCCTACTGGCAGTCATATCCTCATGCATCCCCGAACCATGGAAGGATGCCCAACTTGCCCAAGAAATCGGAGCTAAACCCGCTGAGCGTCTCCGACGAGGGTAGTGTCTGTGTCTGCCCCAGTCAGAACCTCCCAGCCAGGTGGGAGAGGCTGCCATTTGGAAAGGAACTGGGGACTGAGCGACAGTCTGTGTCCTTTGCCTCCCACTGCACCGGGATCGAGCAGTCTCTGCTGCCCGTGGAGAGAAGTTCCAGTCTGCAGACGGGAAGATGAGTTAGGCTGCACTGGCTAGGAGCCCACAGCTTCCAATTCTACACCACAGTGGGTTTACTGCACCCAGCCACTCTCAGACGACAGTGTGTCAACTCTAAAATACACAGAGGTATGCTTTTTACGCTTTTCACGACTTTTAGAGACTTCAGGCCCCCATCACCTGCATTTTTCTTATATGTTTTTTAAAAAGTTTTATTCAGCCGGGCGGTGGTGGCGCATGCCTTTAATCCCAGCACTTGGGAGGCAGAGGCATGCGGAGTTCGAGGCCAGCCTGGTCTACAGAGTGAGTTCCAGGACAGCCAGGACTACACAGAGAAACCCTGTCTTTAAAAATAAAAAAAACGTTTTATTCGTTTTATTTTATGTGTGAATATTGACTGCATGTATGTATGTATGTATGTATGTATGTATGATGCGTGCATGTGCATCGGTCGGACAAGAGCATCACATCCCCTGGAACTGGAGTTACAGATGGTTTCGAACCATCATGTGGGTGCCGGGAATTGAACCCAGGTCCTCTACAAGAGCAAGCTGTGCTCTTAATCACCTCTCTTAACCATGTTGTCAACCGTCTCTCCAGGCTATTCTATGGGGTCTTGATTGTCGAGAATTCAGGTCAGTGGCAGAAGGCTGGTCAGGATGAGGCTCTCAGCCACCTGGAGTCCCTGAGAGTGGGGAACCCCAAGGCCCTGCGCTGCACTGGTCTGCCCGGCTTTCACACTTGTCAGCAAGAAGGCTGTGCCCAGAGGCCAGCCTCTGTCCTGCCATTTCAGAGTTTGAAATTCGCAGCGGCCTGTGCAGAGTTTAAGGCAGGAATCCTAAGACCTGTTTCCGGTCTCCTTGCCTCAGCTCAAGGCACCAGTGTCTGCCCTAATTATAGGTCCTTTCTATTAAAAACTTGAATGCTTTCCAGGGGCTGAGAGGGTAGTCAGCACTTTGGTAGAGACAGGTCACCTGGGTGTCACACGCAGAGGCAACACGCTGGGAAGAGTCACTTGACCTCCTGTTCTTGTAGCTGTTAGGAGGAGACCAGCTGGTCCCAAGGAAACGAAAGAACCCTCTTCTCCGATGGCCAAGCAAAATCTTTGTGCCATGTCACCGTGCTATAGGCTGGGGACCTACTGAAAGGGAATCTGGGGTTTCTCTCCCCTTCAGCATGCACCAGACACCAACCATGTCAGACACCACAAGTCCTCCTTGGCAGGGCTGAACACAGGTGGTCATTGGCCCTGGAAAAGGGGCTCAGGGTTGGACCTTTCTTTGCAAGGACCTCTCCTCTGCTGCATTCCTTTAAAGACCAATGAAGACAGTATTTTTTTTTTTTTTAAGCAAAAAAACAGAACCCTCTGTGTGGTCCCTGCAGAAGATGAATTCCCTAACCCATCTGAGTTGGGAGTGCTCTGCTCCATCCGCATCAGAGACCCTCTGGGAGGGTTCTCTGTGATCTCAGGGGTGTCTTCCTAGGGCAGGCTGTGTTCAACAGACTTGCTAGAACCTGCCCAACAGGTTCACTTTTGACCCAGATCCTCCCACGCTGGTCGCTGGTGGCTCTCCACTGTATAGCCTTGGAGTATTAGGTTATTGTTGCTGACGGATCTGTCCGTGGAAGAAGCCTCATTCCTGGACACAGTCTACCTGAATCCTCACTGTGTGTCTGTCTGTGTATATACTTATCAGACAAGGTCTTCCTGTAGCCTCGGCTGGCCTGGGAACTCCTGCCTCTGGCTCCCGCCTCTGCTGAGATCAAAGGTGTGTGCTACCACGCCCATAGATTATCCTGGCTCTTCAAACTTTACAGCCTTGCAAAGGATTTTTAAAATACTTACAGCCCAAATGGATGTCTCTGTGAAGAATTCTTAAGAACAGTCGGGGTTGATGGCACAACCCTATTATAATCCCAGGGGAGACAGAGGCAGGGAAATCAGGAGTTCGAAGTCAAGATCAGCGTCATATAAACTTGGACGTCAGCCTGCCAGGCTTGGCTGCACGGGACCCTGTCTTCCCCCAAACCCCTAAAAGTTGCTAGGAATTATTGTCCATTGACTTGATAATAGACAGTACCATTTTCTCATTGAATTCGAAGAAAAATAATGAGAATAACAATGTGAAAGAGTTGTCAAAGCTAACCTGCCTGCTTTTCTGGTTTTGTAAACCAGAGTAATCCTTGTAGGAAGCTCTGGTTTGTACCTCCTGGTTCTGTAATCCTATTGATTAGAGCCCAGCCTAAGAAGATAATACAAAGTTCACACAACACTGTGTATTCTCAGGACTTGCCGGGGTGCTTTTACCATATAGAGAATTAGAGCTGATTTCAATGTCCAACAATAAAGGAACAGTGAGTTAAGGGACGTCTCTCCTATCCAAAATGTCATGCATTTCTTACACACTGGTGGCCAGTGCTCTAAATCGAGCTTTTACTGGGATCGTAGAATGCCGCACCAAAGGGAGACTTTTTCTGCTTGTTTTCTGGAAGTGCCAGGGTTTGACGCTAGAGCTACACCCCCAGCCCTGAGAAATCCCATCTCCAAAGCCAATTACAGGCACGAAACCCTGAATTCCAGAGGTGGACAGGACAGTCACCCACTACTCATAGAAGACAAATGGCCCAAGACCACAGAACTGGGATGTGGGATGTGGGGGGCTCGGGGTGGACACGGATTCTAACCCACTCCAGGGTCCGTGCGCTTTATGTGTCTACCTGACTGGAATAATCATGTGAACAAAACTTTTGTTTTGGTTTTGGTTTTTCGTTTTTTTGAGACAGGGTTTCTCTGTGTAGCCCTGGCTGTCCTGGAACTCACGCTATAGACCAGGCTAGCCTCGAACTCAGAAATTTGCCTGCCTCTGCCTCCCAAGTGCTGGGATTACAGGCGTGCACCACCACCGCCCACCAACAAAACTTATTTTTAGCTTTGCAGATTTCCCAACCGTTAGCACCTTCTCGTCCTCTGTTCTTTCTCTTGAACAGACACGGGTGCTTCTCCTCTAAATGCTTATATGTGTGTGTCTCTCCAACAGAGGCACACAGACCTCTGCATAACTCCAAGCGCCAGGGTGACAACTGTCACCCGGTGGGTAGACTTTCTTGGGCCTCCATTTCTCTGAGGACCCTCAGAGTATCTCTGAGGAAAGTTCTGGTTTGCACATTGACCTGGCCTTCATGTCTTTCACCCCTTCCATTCTTCCATTTCCCCGGCCGTCTTAGTCCATAACGCTGGCATATTATATATTTGTACTTATCGTTTAGGGAGCACATGTGTCAGGGCACCTGTGTGTGGAGGTCAGAAGACATCTTTGTGGAGTCAGTCCTCTCCTTCCGTCTTTCTGTGAGTTCCAGGGACTGAACCAGCAGGCCTGGGCAGTGAGTGCCTGTCCCCCTGAGCCGTCTTGCTAGCCCAGCACTGGCGATTTTGCTCATTTACTTTTGTGACTGTTTGAGACCCATCCCGCTTCCACTTCTGGAGCGCCATGATTGCAGAGATGTGGCCACTCAGGGTTCTACGCAGTGCCGAGGGTCAGGATGAAACCCAGGCAGGTGCCCTTACACCTGAGCTGTAGCCGAAGCTCCTATTTATATTTTGTTCAGACGAGGCCTTAGTCTGTAGTCTAGGCTGGCCTGGAATTCCATATGTAGCCCAAGCTAGCTTTAGACTCAGGGCAAACCCTTTGCCTGCCTCCTGGGTGCTGGGACTCCTGAACCGGTCACCGTGCTGGATTCGTAACGCTGGCGTTGTGAGGAGTCCAGCGTGGCGGTTTGTAGAATGTCCCTGGGTTTTGTTTGTCTGGTTCTTCCTCAAAGGGTTTCAAGTTCTGCACTCTGGCAAGTTTCAGAAGTGCTTTGGAGTTGACGTGGCAAAGTGACATCGGCCAGGCATGGTGTGGTTATTGCTCTGTCTGCCTCTGTCCCTTTCTTTTCTTTCTTTATAGGCATGTATGTCTGTATTTCATGTGTGTACTGCCCAAGGAGGCTGGAGGTGTTGGGTCCCCAGGGACTGGAGTTAAGATGGCTGTGAACTACTATGTGGGGAACAGCCAGTGCCCTTAGCCAGGCCAGCCCCTGCTTCAGGTTAGACCATTCCTTTTGTGCACCCATAAGAATATGCCTCTGTGGCCATGGTTATAGCGCCCACCTGTGGCCAGGGCTGGAATTGCATGGGGGTGTCTTAAACTCACCCTTCCTTTATGGTAACAGATAACCCTGAAGCTGTCTCCACCCTCCCCTTGGCAAGGGCTCGAGCTGTCTAGCCACCCCCATCCCTACTCCTATTCTGCCAGACCAGTTCTAGAGTCCTGTGGATAGGGGCGGGAGGTGGGTGTTATCTCCAAGGGTCAGAGCTAAGGGTCCTGACTGAGCTGGCCCCCAGCAGCCTGTGAGTGAATGTGACCACGGCTGTATTGCATCCTCCCGCACACCTGCCTCTGGCGCCCCCTTGAGGGATGGAGAAGAAAGAGTCTTGTGCCTCCAGCTGACCGCAGAAACTCTCGGTGGGGGATTGGGAGTCCCAACACAAATGAAAAGGTAGAGTCCACCAAGCATTGTAGTGCATGCCTGTAATCCCGGCACTTAGGAGGCTGAAGCAGGGGGATTGCCACAAACTCAAGGGCAGAGCTGGATTTTTTTGGTTCGGTGTCCCATTGTCCTCTCTAAGACTTGTGCTAGAGGGGGGATGGGAGAGAGAATCTGTTTTGTTTGTGTTTCCTGGTTCTTAGCTAGGCCTGGCCTCAAACTTGCTCTGTAGCCCTGTGAGCGGTCAAACTCTTGATCTCCCTGCCTCCACCTCCCAAGTGCAAGGATTTCAGGAGTGATCCTCCATGCTCGGCTTGGCTTTTGTTCTAGCCGAGGTCTAGCACTGTAGCCCAGGCTAGCCCAGAACTCACTGTGTAGTCAAGGTAGGGCTTCTCTCCTCCACATCCCATGAGCCATTGCTGTTGTTGGGGTCTATGGACAGGGGGCTATTAGTGCTGTTATGAGCACCCATAAGGGAGGAGTGGGCTCTATGAAAGGAACATTTTCTTGCTTTTTTTTAAGACAGGTCTCACAATATAGCCTTGGCTAGCCTGGAACTCCCTATTGTAGCTCTGCCTGCCTCTTATCTAGGAAGGGCTAGGATTTAAGTCACGTGTCACCACGCACTGTCCATCCCTACAACAAAGATCCTTTCCAGGTTTTGGGGGAGGGGAGTGTATGCTAAAGTGGATTGCAGGCAAAACAACCTTTAGTACCATCAGTTCACAGCGGGGGTGGGGTGGGGGGTGGGGGGGTGGGGGTGGGGGTAGGGGGTGGGGGGGGTGCTGAGATAGGAGCTCCAATCGCAATTCATAGAACAAAAGGAAATTCCTTACTTTTTAGACTTGGGAGAGCGGAGGTCTCTGTGCTTAGAAGGAAGCAGCCTTGGTTTAGTGAAAGTGTAACTCAGGAAGCCAATCCTCTGGCCACACCCTACCTTGGGGAGTTTAGCTGCTTAGGGAAGGTACTGGATGGGAAGTCCGGCATCCAGATTGCCTCTACAGGGGCAGCCTCTTGAGCAATACTCCAGGACTTCGGTGCCCCCAGACTGGAGCTGGGTGTGTTTGTTTGTTTGTTTTGTTTTGTTTTTCCAAAATAATTTGGTAAAGTCTTAGCCGTGGGAAACCCAGAGCAAGAGCCCCAGGGGCGGGCCCCAGAGGCTACCTTTGATCCCTTCAAGGGTAGAAAGACTTTATCTTTCTTCAGGCCAGTACAACCAGGACTTAGGTGTGCAGGGCAGTCTGCTGGGGACTAGAGTATCACCAGGTCTGTTGTGCGTTGCACAGGACACCCCTCCCCCTCCTCCAGCGGAAGCCACAGAATGACCTCAAGTTGGCCTTCCTAGTGACTGACCCCCTGAACCTCTCCCACGTCCTAGCTCTGCCCCACAGCGGGACAATAGGAGGCCATTGTCCTGGAGAAGCTGCCTCTGCAGCCTCTACTGGGTTCAGCCTTCCCACTGGCTCCTCCCCCGGGCTTTCTTAAACTGAAACATTGTTGCCTTAGAGTTTCCTCTATTTCCCCGACGCTTAAAAGTTAATTCTGTTAACATTTAAGGCTTTCTACAGCCACTGGGTCCTTAAACCAGAAATTACCATTTGGCGCATAAAAGGGGTGAAGGAAGACCCCCCTCTTTTTTTCTACCCACCAGTTACCAACCTCCAGGGATCAGGAGGAACTGAGAAATACCGGATCTGGTTGTGGAAAGAGCTTGTGGCACAAATGATCCCTGGAGCCCAGTTACAAGCTGGGCCCTTGGTGGGATGGGCTGGGGCCTGGGCACAGGCTTCGGATGCTCTTTGGAAAGCAGTGGGCAGCCTCTCCACTGAACTCTGTGCAGTGGGCAAAGGGATGTCCTTGCAGAAAAGTGTTCTGCTCTATATCAGAAGTTCTCTCATCAGACAGAGCCGGGATGCCCGAGGGACCTGGTCAGCAGCGGGCAACCAGCACATTGGTCTTCTGAGGACAGCCACCTGCCTGCGGCCATCATATTCATTTCTAGGGTGAGGGTGGTTTGTCTCTTTCATGTGCACAATTAGTTTCACATCCCTGGAAATTTAAAACTACAGTGAGTAGAGAGGTCCCAGCAGGGCTTAACTGGGGGAAGCCAAGTACCATCGTGTCCGGTTTCTCTTCCCTGGGCCCTTCTAGTTCATCCCTGGGACTCAGGACCGTGCTCCCCAGTGCTCCCCAGGGCTGTGACTCCTCCCAGAACTCAAGCCCTTACTGCGTCTAGTGCACCAACCAGCAGCAGCCAGGACAGCTTCGCGCTCTTCCCTCTCGCCTCAGGAGCGAGAAGTTCACAGAGTGGGTGAGCAGGCCTCTCCTGGGTCCTCTCTCCTTCGCTGTAGATGGCATTGTCCCCCGGGATCCTTACAAGGATGCCCCTTTGTGCTTGTCGGTGTCAAATCTGTTCCTACAGAACACAGTGCTCTTGGATTTTGCCCCGATCTGGATCTGGCAAGCCACATCATTTGAATCGAGTTAACCCTTGAAGAACCTTGTCGCCACACACAGTCATAGCCTCAGGTTCTGAAAGTTGGGGCTTCAAGAGAAAGATCTAGAATGGAGAACAGTTAGTCTGTAACTGTCTCAGAAGGGAGGGAGCTGGTGCAGAGCCTGCCCTCAGGTTCGGGGCAAACACAAACCAGGATCCAAAGCACTCCTGGGAGGCGCCCGTGGTGCCACTCCAAGTGGGAGATCTGCTCAGGGGTGGTGCGCCAGCCCTCCTCCACTATACAGACCTTACTCTTTGAGTCCTCGAGCTTCAGAATCAGAGCTTTAGAGAGGAGAGGCCTCCTCCCGCCTCATCAGCTTGGTCTGCATGAGACGCTGTCTCAAGAAATGTAAGTGGTGGAGATAACTTTTATAATCTAAAGTAGTTAGAAGGACAGACTGAGCCGGGCAGCGGTGGTGCACGCCTGTAATCCCAGCACTCTGGGAGGCAGAGGCAGGTGGATTTCTGAGTTCAAGGCCAGCCTGGTCTACTGAGTGAGTTCCAGGACAGCCAGGGTTACACAGAGAAACCCTGTCTCAACAAAAACAAAACCCCCAACAAACAAACAACAACAACAACAAAGAAGGACGGACTGAGTCCCACAAGCTGCCCTCTGACCTCCGCATGTGTGCCGTGGACATCCGAGCCCTCTCTCACAAACAAATAAACGTTAATTAAAAGCACACACACACACACACACACACACACACACACGCACACATTTCTATACCAAGTATTCCCTATGGCCACGCCCAACAGCCGATGGACTTTCCAGGGATGTTTTGCGACCCCTGCTCTCACCAGCCAGGGACCACATCCAAGAGCGCTGTATCTTGTAGGAACAGATTTGACACTCACATGCGCAAAGGGGCATCCTTGTAAGGATCCTGGGGGTGATGCCTTCTGTGAGCCGAGAAGAGAGGACCCAAGAGAAACCTTCTCACCTTGTCTCAGTCAGGGTTTCCATTCCTGCACAAACGTCACGACCAAGAAGCAAGTTGGGGAGGAAACTTTATTCTGCTTACACTTCCACACAGCTGTTCATCACCAAAGGAAGTCAGGACTGGAACTCAAGCAGGTCAGGAAGCAGGAGCTGATGCAGAGGCCATGGAGGGATGTTCCTTACTGGTTTGCTTCCCCTGGCTCGCTCAGGCTGCTCTCTTATAGAACCAAGATTACCAGCCCAGGGATGGCACCCCCCACCCCCCCACCCCCACCCCCCCACCTCCCACCCCCCCACCCCCGTGATCACTAATTGAGGAAATGCCCCACAGCTGGATCTCATGGAGGTGTTGTTTCCTCACCAGAAGCTCCTTTCTCTGTGGTAATTCCGGCCTGTGTCAAGTTGACACACAGAACCAGCTGGTGCACACCTACACCCTCAACTTCCAGCTCCAGAGCCATGAGGGAAGAACAGCGGGGTGGACGCAGGCTGGAGAGACGGCTCTGTGGTTAGAGCATTTGCTGTTCTTGCAGAGGACCCGGGTTTGATTCCCAGCACCCACATGGCGGCTTACAGCTGCCTCAACTCCAGTTCTGGGGGGTCCGATGCTCTCTTCTGGCCTCCATGCAGGCAAAACACAGACATCCATGAAATAAGTAAATCTTTCAAACATTAAGCTTAAGGTGACGTTAGCTCTGAGTGGAGGAAAGACAGGCAGACAGGAAGCTGAGCGTTCAGTGTGGCACTGACGAGGAGACCGGAGTAGAAAGAAAGAGGAAGCTGCCGGGCCACACAGGAACGCAGGGCCTTCAGCCAGCAAAGAGCTCCTTGGTCGCTGCTGGGGAAGCTACAAGCTGTGTCTTGTTCTCTGTATTCTCAATTGCTTCAGACAAGGTCTCACTATGTAGCCCAGGCTAGCTTCAGACTCCTGGCAATCCCCCTGCTTCAGCCTCCCCAGTGCTGGGGTTAGGGGCCTGCCTCTCACTTTCATCTTAGATGTTTCAGAAAATGAAAGTTACGAGACTGCTTTGTGTGATGAGGTCACTCTCAGTTCCTGATCATGGCCGGCGGGGAGGGCAGGGGTCAGTGAAGCATCCCGGGGAGGGCAGGGGTCAGTGAAGCATCCCTAGGAAGTCCCCTGGCTGTATGGGCGTGGCCATAGGGAGTGCTCGGCATAGAAACATTAAGTATGTATGCATGTGGCGTGTGTGTCTTTTTTTTAAATTACATTTGTTTATTTGTGGGGGGCAGTCTTGGATGTCCGTGGCACACGTGTGGAGGTCAGAGGGCAGCTCGTGGGATTCGGCCTGCCCTTCTATTTTCCTATTGGCTGTTGTGACTGTCTGTCTTCTCAGCCTGTTTCCCGAGGTTATCCCAGCCACACCTGTTGACCATTAACATTCCCCCACGAAGACGTAGAGGTCACAAGACCCTCATCTGAGGGTCCACCTGCTTCCAGCCGCCTCCAGTACAGAGTCCCAGAAAGACGGGGGGAGGGGTCACAGATCTGTCTAGATGGCCATGGGGAAGCCCTCATTCCTACCAGCTAAAGGAAATGTAAAGATGCAGCCTTTTAGGGGAGGAGCAGCCCCGCCCTAAGGAAGCCCTCACCTATGGTCTGTACGGAAGCCCAGTAAGTTCACTGGTTTTCAATAGTGAACTTGGCAGAATCCTGACTCAGTTGAGAACCTTGGGGAAGGGCTAGATAATGCCCACGCACCCAAGGGTATGAACATCCTTCTATCCATGGCACGTATGATTGCATATGTATGTGTGTGTGTGTGTGTGTGTGCGTGTGTGCCCGTGCATGTGTATGCATGTGTCTATGTGTGTGTGCATGTGCCTATGTTTGTATACATGTGCACACACCATACACACCCATCTACACCCTTCTCATGAGCATAGTAACATTAACACCTTACAGCCGTGTAGCCCAGGTTGGCCTCCAGAGTGTCTGCCTTCCAAGTGCTGGGATTACAGGCTTGCACTGCCACGCCTTGGCTCTAATCACAGCCTTGATGGCTGCCTAGGCTTGTGTTAGCCGTGCGACTGCTCACTGGATTTCCTCAGACCGTGCGGTCACCATCCCCACCCTGTGGGAACGTCGGCCTGGCGTGCTGAAGCTAAGCCGCTTGCCCAGTGCGGCAACAGAGTGATAATTTGTACCCAACCCATTGCATCAAAGTCAGAGCCATCAACAAGAGGTATCTCTCTGAGAAGCTGTTTTGGAAGGAAACTGGATAGGGATTCTGGGAGCAAGAATTGGAACCGGGACCTCATTCCAGGTGTGTTGCTGTGGGGGTGTTCTCTAAATAGCAGGCATCGGATCCCATTACAGATGGCTGTGAGCCACCATGTGATTGCTGGAATTTGAACTCAGGACCTCTGGAAGGGCAGTCAGTCCTCTTAACCGCTGAGCCATCTCTCCAGCCAGGTGGTCTAGGAGGTCACTTTGATCCTCACCGGGCTACGCTTCATCCACATAAGAAGGGGATTCACCCATTGCCCATGATTCTAAACCTTGAATTCTCCCAAGTCCTGCAATGCCAAGCTCCCCCAGGCTACTGAGAGACGGACTGCAGTGTTAAAACCTAGACATCCGCCGGGCATGGTGGCGCACGCCTGTAATCCCAGCACTTGGGAGGCAGAGGCAGGCGGATTTCTGAGTTCGAGGCCAGCCTGGTCTACAGAGTGAGTTCCAGGACAGCCAGGACTACACAGAAAAACCCTGTCTCTAAAAAAACAAACAAACAA